>CM034242.1:36746765-37946765 GCA_019916065.1 Vitellaria paradoxa | reverse complement strand
TTCTTACTTTTTCCCTTCATATCTTACATCATCATCTTTTTTTTTTTACAAAAATGTTCAAAAAATGATATTTTTTTGAAGAAAATTGACGAAAATTAAAAAGAGGAAGAGATAAAACAAAAAAATTCTAAAATTTTGGTTAATTTAACATTTTTGGTGAAGTTCTAATCGTTAATTTAATGAAAATGGATCAATATTAAAATTTCAAAATAAGAAAGATAAATATAAATTTTAAATGTTGCTGGAGATGGTAAATATAATTATTCAAATGTTAAGAGAATATATGTTTAATTTACCCTAATACATATTAATTCTTAAAATAAAAAAGATAAATATGAATTTTAAATGTTGAGGGGTATAGTAAATATAATTACTCAAATGTTACGAGAAAATATGTTTAATTTACCCAATACAAATTAATTCTTAAAATAAGAAAGATAAATATAAATTTCAAAACTTGATTAGAAAACAAAATTTTTTACTTTTAAAAATTATATATATTTCAACGTCTAAACTTTAAAAAGTTTTTTTTTTAATCTCATTCATGCACAGAACTAAGAGTATCTAAGGGTATATGTATAATTTTATTGTGACAATGCTTTTCAATTTATGCAAAAATTCCGAAAACCAAATGAAGTGAAAAAAAAAAAAAAAATGAAGGAACGTTGTGCAATATTGTTCATGCCTATGGCAAAATCACCTGCTATATATAAAAATTTTTTATATATAATAGTACAGACAATTTTTTTATTAGAAAATTATTTACAAACAATATATAATAATTATTATTTTATTTTCTACTGACAGGCATTTCCGTCCGTTGAGCTCGCAAACATCACACAGAATTACCCCCGAAAGACGAATTTATCGCTGCAATTAGCGAGACAAAGCAGAGAATCAGTTCTCTAATTTCTCTGTGTTACACCTCTGTACGCACTGCCATTACGAACAGATCGATCTACGCTCCTATATCGGGGAGCCTTATTTCTCTGCTTGGGGCTCTTGGACTCACTGTCGCCGCACCTCCAAGGTAAAATTCCACCCCCACACAATCTCTCTCTCTCTCTCTATATATATATATATATATATGCACGTATTTACGTATATCGTTCCATATAGACATGGTTGATATCTGCTATCCGGGTTGGTTTAAAATGCTCCAAGCACATCAATATTTTTGTAAGTATTTTGTGAATTCTTGAGTTTTATCACCATTTGTATGGTTGGCATTCGTGAGAAATGATTGAGATATGTTTACTTTGTATGTATACTGAGATTTAATTTGAATTTACTGAGTAATCGGTGCATGGTATTCAAATTTCTGTTGCAAGCTTCGTGGTCTTGTGTTCCCTTGGCACTGCATTGTGGGACTGAGTTTACAGTTGCTAATGAGCAATGGAAATGTGGAAGTGTTTGTGTTTTATTTTTTTTGGTTGTTTTTGTTGAGATATAAGATGTGGTGCGAAGTATGGCTGACTTGGTTAAGGGTCATAGTTTAATTCATGGTTTCGGTCTTAATAATGCATGCATTTAGATGAAGAGCATAACATGTAATCATGACTCAAAGAGGTTAAAAAAAAAAAAAATAATTGATTTCTAAATTGATCATTTGAAGGATTCCCCCTTTCCCCCTAGCTGAGTCTTGTTCTCTCTTTGACAAAATGTTTCGTGCAAATGTACGGTGCCAACTAATTTGAAACTCTAAAAGCATGTGCTAATGTATTCGTCTTTCTTTTTTCCTCAGTTAAGTGGTTGTGGAGATTTGCGTGCAAAAGGTGGACTTTTTGGAGGAGGAAGGTGGTAGTAATTATGGCTTTGCTAGTTTTGTGCATCACATTATGTTTTGTTGTGTTTTTCTTAGAGAGTTTTGGTATTTAGTCATTTATATATTTGCGATGCCCTGGTTTTTTCTTTCTTTTTTTTTTTTTTTTTGTGCTGGAGGCTTTGCATTTTGGGGAGCTCAGATGGTGTAGAGGTTATAGAAAGGTTTGGAAGCTTGTGCCATTCAGTTGGTGTTGGCTAATTTGGGGGATAAAAGTAGAAGATGTTTTCATGGAATCGAGATTTATAGATTTAAAAGTGGTGTTTTCGACAGTTTTGTATAGTTGGCTTTTAGGAAGGGCTGATCTTGAGTTGGGCCAGTTTTTGAATTTTGTAAACAATATTGAGGGGTTGTTTGTCTAGTGCTAGCTTGATTTTTTGGTCATTGCTTTTTGTGTTTCTTGGGTGGCATCCACTTGTCAATTATTAATACAACTTTCATTATGTTATAAAAAGAAAAGGATTCTATTTGATTGTTACTCTCCCTTTAGCCTGATTTGATGAAAAATTATTATTGCTCCGTTTCTTTCTCCACCTCCACTTCATACTTTGTTATTTCTATCAATTTAATATTTAAGTTTCGTGTAATTGTGTGTTTGAACATACCCCGTATATTGAGAACCAAATTCCCATATATTTTGGAGTCAAATAAATTCAAGCAGTTGAATGGTGGACGAATGACCTGGCTACATGACATTCTCTGGTTCATAGATCTTTAGACAACATGAATTTAAAGAGAGATAGAGGCTTCGGCGTAAAAGAAGCATTTGTTACCCAGTAATCCCACTAATGACACTTTTTTTTTTTTTTTTTTGAAATGATGATGGGAACCCCTAGCCGCTACCCTTAGGGTGTGCATTTGGTAAACCCATCAGACCTCTACAATAGCCCACAAACCACCTGGATTGGGTAAACATGAAAAATCAGTGTGTAGGCTCACTCCCAAGGAGGAGCCCCATGGGGTCGAACTCAAGACTTGCCTAAATGAAGGCTCAAGTTGGCAAGTTGACTGGTCATCTGGTTTGCTTATGATAGCTTTTTAATATGCACTCCATTGCTTTTCTGCAGTTGGACCAACATCCCAGCTAAGCATGTCACGCATACGTATTGTCAGTGGCCTAAGAGAATTATCTTTATCTATAGCAGATCTCATTAACCTAGTTTGGATCTTTTGCACATCATAGAAATTAAATGTCTCTTTTTTGTTGTTAATTTAAGAAATTATGCAAAAAAATTCATCATCCATATGGGTCTTGAAGAAGAGTGGATCACCCTTCAATTTTTGATACAGTATAGCTGTTAGGATTTCCTTACGTACCATGGCTTCAATTATTGTTGTCATCTGTGAGAATCGCTTCCATCCTATATAATTGTCTTTCTCATGGTGATGTATCTGAATTTTAAGTTATTTTTGAAAACCAAGGTAAATCAATGTTCATATGAGAAAAACCAAGGTAAATCAGTGTTTATATGGCTTCCTAATATAATCTTACCCTAAAGAACTTTATTTCTAACAAATCCCACATGCATCAGTTTAGGCTCAAATGTTGGACCTGTTATAGCATGGCATTCCACGTTTTTTTAGTACCCAATCGTACTTGTTTTGTTAAACCCTAGACTTGTAAAAACACTGTTACATTTTTTCTTCCTTTTTATACGTGTTCTTTTAATGAAAATTAATTGATTTCTAATTATTGATTTGTTTCTTCAGGATGATGGGTCTTTAGTGTCCATAATTTCTCTTTCAGGAAGTAATGCCAATGATGGGCATTTATCAGCTGGTTGTAATGGCTAAAGCGTCTCCGCACTGTAAGCTAGGTATGAATATGAAATTCAAAATATATAATAACAATTAATGGTTCTTCCTTGTCATTTTAAACTCATAGATAGACTCTTATGTATTCCGACTACTCAAATAGCTTCTTTTTTTTTTTTTTTTTTTTTTTTTTCTAATGAGGCGCGTGCAATCATTTTGTCATTTGCTAAATATTGTATTGGATTATGGAATATTTGGAGTTAAAATTTGAGATGTTCAATATATTTTTGAAGAATTCATATCATGATTTTAGGAGGAAGAAGAAGAAGAAGAAGAAGAAGAAGACAAAAGTAAAATACTGAGTTTATAGGACCACATGATAATTTTCTTTACAAAATGGAAAGAAGTGTGCTGTTGCATTAACTTGTGTTAAAAAATGAAGGTCTTGGATCTTCTACTGGTGTATGTCAAGTAGTTGTCCACTGCGTGTGTGCCCCGGGGGGGGGGGCTTTTGGTTGGGATGATTATTGTTGGGTTTGTTTATATTTGGCTTTCGGCATCTATTGTACTGAACCTAAAAGTTATAACCCAAGACCCCATGTACACAAGGATAAGCTATACTTGATTAGAGAGACATTTCCAATACCATATCGATATTTAGAGGAACATTAGTTTTCAACTCACCTATATAAACCACACTTGGTTGTAATGGTTCTAGTTGGGGAGGTGGGACTATGAATGTAGTGGCCAAAGCATATGGTACAAGTTTATGTAGGCGTATCGGGTCTTTTTGGAGTTTGATGTTGGGTAGTGTTTTATGTAAAGCCAGTAGAGGAATAGAATAAAGTTCTAGACCTTTTTGTGACTTGAAGAGGGTAATATGAAAATATGTATCATGATTTGTTCATTCTAGCTGTTAATAAAGAAGCATTGGTGGAAGAGTGCTACTCTGTGGTTGGTGGAATTATAGTATGACGTGTCCCTCTTCGTAGAAGTCTTTAGGATTGGGAAGCTGATCAATTATCCAGTCTTCTCCATTCACTACACTTCAAAAAGGTGGGAGAAGGGAGGACAATCTTACCTAAAAAAGGCTAATTCTAGTATTTTTCTAGTGTCAAATCTTTGTATTTAGGAAGAGAGGGTGGACAAGGGTTGGAGTTTCCTTAGAACAGTATTTGGAAAGGCAAAACTCCCCAATATTCGCATTCTTTTTGTGATGTGTGGTGAACGGTTCCTTACCATTGATAATTTAAGGGCCAAAAGGAGAATTACACTGAAATGGTGTTTGTGCAGACCTGACGGGGAATCTATGGAGCATATCTTTATTCATTATCAGTGGGTGAAGGAGCTAAGGGAGCTTGCTTGGTCTTGTTTTGGGATGTCGTAATTATCCCTAGAGATTTTGAAGCTTTTCCTTGTGTTATAAGGCATGGAGTACAGTTCCTTTTTGTTCAACGTAGATTGATTTTTTTTTTTGGGGGGGGGGGAAGAGGTGGGAGAATAAAAAATCTTTCCAAGACAAGAAGTCTCCGTTGTATAAATTGAAGAGCTTTCATGTTGGTTTTGTATAGATTGATAGGGGGAGGGAAGCTCTCGAATATACTTTTATGATATTCATTGAAAACATGGTTGTTTGAGAGCTTTTGATTAGCTTTTTGTATGAGTCCTATCACCTTGATACCTTTTTATTAATAGATACTGTTTACTTATAATAAAAAAAATCAATTAAAACTCAGTTCACACCAACTAACGAACAGTAAATTCCGCTAGTCTCTAACTAATTTTCATTTAAAATGTGTGTGATTATCACTTTATTTTCTGCAATTTAATTAGGGGTATAAAAGGAAAATGATGTGGTGATTAAAATTTTGAAATTTGTGAAATGACCCAATTAGGGTAGTTTTTGAAAGTTATTTGATTCAAAATTTAAATTTGATGGGAGGTTAAAGGATATTGTAGGAAACTAGAAAAACTTCACCAAGATTGAGGTTTCATTTACATTTAGATTTCGCCAATACACTAGTGTTCTATATGTAACAGTACAAATATTTGTATTTGTCCTTTCTATTGAAATCATCTTGATTCCACATCTACAAGCATAAAACCCTGCTTGTTCCTTTCAGGTCGGGCATCCAAATATTTTATCATTTCTTCATAGTATGGAGGCTGAAACTTTTTATGGTTCTACTACAAAGGTCGCCATCTATATTGTTTCTGAGCCTGTCATGCCGCTATCAGAAAAGATCAAGGAATTAGGATTATCAGGTACATGAAAGTATAAATCTAGTCTTGTTGGATTGATTTGTTTGTTTGCCTTTTCAAAATGAGCAATGTGCTTGCAATAGTTGTATAATGTTTGGTACTTGTTTTATTGCATGTGGTTCATAATGCTGTTTGTTCTATCCCATATACACATCATATTTTTCTTTTGGGTACTTTCCTGTGAGTTCTATGTAAATAATTTTGTAGATTTAGAAATTATTGAACTGTTAGCAATCTTGTTCCTTGCCTCCGAAAGTTTATACACTGTTTTCAGACTTCATTGTTCTTTTATTTACTGAAGTTTATTCTTTGTTTAGAGATCAGTGATAGAATTTGTTTTGAACATCTCTCATCTTTGATGAGCATGCGGATATGGTGCATTCTGAATTTTTATTGTTTACTTTGGAGGCAGGGATGAGTATTATGCGTGGGGATTGCACCAGATAGCTAAAGCTGTGAGTTTCTTGAATAATGATTGTAAACTTGTAAATAATTTCAATTTTTGTTCACAATTAAATTTTTAAATCAGGTTTTAAGATTGAATTAGAAGTTTGAAATTTTTATTAGAAAAAATTTGTGTTCGTCGATTCTTATTTAGTTAGTTGTACATCTTTATCATGCACTTACTTCCTTTCTATGAAATAAAAGGCTCAAATTTTCCCGTTAGAAATAAGGTTTGTTTGTAGATGTTTTGTTTATGGATTGATATTTAATTACTTGATGTACATACGCTTGATCACTTTGTTTTTGTCCCATCTATCAGTTAAAAGGGACAACTAAGGGTGGAACATTTTAGGTCCGACCAGGTAAGGCCTGCCCTATTTTTTTGGATTTGAGAAATTTTTGAAGCTTGTTTAGTTACGTTGGCCAAGCTTGGGATTGAGCCCAGGCCAAAATTTTAAAAACATTTTTTTTGATTTATATTTTCTTATATAAAACTTAACTTTTATATCAAAATTTATGAATATATTCATTTTAGCACTAAACTACTAAAATTTCTAAATTTATTTCTATTAAAAGATATAGTTTAAATTTTTTAAAAAACTAAATAGGTTTAGGGTGGGCTTGAGAATTAAACATAACTCGGCCTGGCCGGATGGGCAACAAAATTAGTCTTAACCCGACCCAGAATTGCCCATTGTCCAGCGCTAGGAACAACAAAGGCTGACGATGAATATGTGCATTTGAGCTTTGGGCAATGGGGTGGTCCTTTCCAGTCTTCTTGTATGGTTGTGCAATATTGTTTGATGCTTACCTAGTGCTAGTTAGTGATTTTGTGGTGGGGACATACTGACCAGTGCTCTAGTATTGGGGCTACATCTTTTTCTTTTCTTTTTTTCTTTTTTGAAGGTGTTTATCTTATTTTTAATTTTCAGAAGATTTTCTAATTTTAAATCAGTCATCAATTGCAGATTTCAATTTAAGAACCAATTCTGGTTCTTAAGAGTTGGATTGCATTGAGTGTTTTAGTTCCAGGAGGGGCCATGTCAATGGTTTTAAGAGGCAAAGATGATAATACCGGCTCGGGAACAAAGGCAGCCACTTTTTTGCAAGTAATGCTATAGTAGTGAAACGTTCTGTGCACGCACCAGATTATGCTTTTGCTGCAAAGTTCCTACCATCTATCTATTCATTGATATGTTCGGGATGCATTATTTAAATATTACTCATCCATAAGGGAAATCAACATTGCTTAAGATTGTGCATTGATTTTGTTTTGGCTCTATTCCACTCTCTTTTATTCTCGCTTATTTTCCTAGTTATGAAAATATTATTTCTGATTTCCAATGAATTCTAGTTCCCCCTCCCCCCCTTATGCCCTCCACCAACCTCTCACAATAAAAAGAATAAAAAAGGATGTGCCCCCACGGGGGTGGCCGAGTGGAAGTCGGGCTCGCCTTAAGAGCTTGGGCCTCTCGAGGTTCCGGGTTCGACTCCCCCACGGGGGAGTGGGTTACCGCTGTAATGGCGGGTGCCTAATGGCCTCCTCTCGGTCGTGCCGGTCAGCCAGGGCTTGCCTAGGCTGGTTAACTCTCCAGGGGCCTTTGCCGGCTAGGGTCCTGGAGCGTGCTTCGCCCTGTGCGCACCCCAGTACGGGGTAGCGGCTGCGGACTTCCACGTACCAGAAGAATAAAAAAGGATGTTGAAATTTATTCTCCCTCCTACCAACAAACAATAATAACGATAATAAAATGTTATGAAATTTTGATTCGTGATTGGTTTTGGTTTTACAGGTCCACGGTAATGTTTGCTTGGATGTTGTTGTTACTCAGACTTTGGACTGGAAGCTACATGCTTTTGATGTCCTATCTGAGTTTGATGGAAATAATGAAGCTTCAAAGGGACCAATGCTGGTACTATATACCCTTTCTGAATGTGCTTAAGTTGGTATCTATAAGACGAGTGGATTGAGAGAATTTGTACACACTTAGACTTGCTTTTGGTTATATACACTAAACAGTGACTGTACATATTACATTAGTGTCTCTTTGGATCACCAAGTGACTGGATACACTTCCTACATTAACCACTACATTTAATTACATTTACATACATTAACACTCCCCCTCAAATTGGAGCATATATATCATATGTTCTAAGCTTGTTACAAATGTATCTCACTCTAGCTCCTCCTAAGGCCTTAGTAAACAAATCAGCTAATTGATCTTCTAACTTCACATGGTTGGTCTTGATGGCATTCTACACTGTCTTTTCTCTGACAAAGTGACAATCCACTTCAATATAGGTTGGTTTGCTCATGAAATATTGGGTTAGAAGTAATGTGAACAGCAGCTTGATTATCACAAAATAGATCCATAGGCTGGGTTTCATGAATTCCTAAGTTCTGTCAACATATGACGATCCAAACCAATTCAGCAAGAAGTATGTGCTATAGCCCTATATCTTGACTCTGCGCTTGACCTTGCTACCATAGTCTATTTTTTAATTTTTCATGGCACCAAGTTTTCCTCCTACAAAGATACAATACTCAATAGTTGACCTGTCTATCATTTATCTGATGGTGAACCAGGCCCAATTTGCATCTTTGTAACCTTGGACACGTGTATGACCATTGTTTCGATACAATAAACCACATCCTAGTGCACCTTTTAGATATTTTAGAATACGAATAACTGCATCCCAATGACTTGTCTGAGGAGCTTCAAGTAACTGACTCACTACACTAGTAGCGAATGAAATATCTGGTCGAGTAACAGTTAGGATAGTTAAGTTTCTCAACTAATCTGCAGGTATCGATCAGGATCATCTAATAATATCCCTTTATCTGCCAGAAGCTTCGTTTTGGGATCCATTAGGGGTATCAATTGGTTTGGATCCCATCAAACCGGTTTCAGATAGCAGATCAAGAACATATTTTCTCTGAGAAAGGACAATAGTCTCATGTGATCTTGCAATCTCAATCCCCAAAAAATACTTTAGTGCACCCAATCCTTGGTGTTGAACTTAGTTTGAAAGAATATCTTCAGATCATCGGATTTCTTGTGCGTTATCACCTGTCATTATAATATCATCCACATAAACTAGCAACTAGATCTTTCCCTAAGAAGAATGACGGTAGAAAACAGAATGATTAACTCCGCACCATATCAATTCAAATTCGATCACTACAGCACTAAACCTACCAAATCATGCTCGAGGAAGATTGCTTAGGTCATACACTGACTTTTTCAATTTACACACTAGTCCAGACTCCCCCCCTGAGCAACAAAGCCAGGAGGTTGCTCCACATACACTTCTTCAGTAAGATCCCCATGGAGGAAGGCATTCTTAATGTCAAGTTGATAAAGTGACCAGTGAAAAATTGCTGCAAGAGAAATGAGAAGACAGACTGATGTGATCTTGGCCACAGGAGAGAAGGTCTTGAGAAATCAAGACCATAGATTTGGGTGTATCCTTTGGCAACAAGTCATGCTTTCAATCGATCAACTGAACCATTAGGGAACACTTTGACATTATACACCCATCGACAACCAACTGTTGACTTACCAGGAGGTAGAGTAACCAAATCCCATGTACTATTGGCTCGAAGACATGACATTTCTTCTTTCATGGCATGACGCCATCCGGAATGAGACAGTGCATTAGACGCAGAGTGAAGAATAGAAACAGTGGACAAAGAGGTAACAAAAGCATGATATGATGGAGACAAGACTGTATAGAAAACAAAATTAGAGATAGGATGTGAAGTGCAAGTGCGTGTACTTTTCCGAATAGCAATTGGAAGATTAAGATCACAAGGGTGCCGATGCAGGAGTAGGATCTGAAGACTGGAGAGGAGAAGGTGAAGAGCTTGAAGCATTAGGAGAAGCCTTTGAAGTTGTCTGCCGTCTAGAGTAAACCTCCAAATCTGGACAAGAAAGACGAAATGGAGAAATAACAGGTAGTGGGAGACTCTCATTTACATTAGAGACAAGAAGAATCATCAGAGAAGAAAGGGGTACTCTCAAAGAATGTGACATCAGCGCATTCAAAATATCTATGAAGAGAAGGACTATAACATCGATTGTGCGCGAGAATATCCTAGAAAGACACATTTAAGAGCATGAGGGTCAAGCTTATCAGTTTCACTGTCAAATTGATGGACAAATGCAACACAGCCAAAGATTCATGGAGGAAGAGGAAACAGTGGTGTCTGGGAAAAATAATATAGAATAAGGGAAACAACCTTTCAAAACAGAGGATGGCATTTTGTTAATTGGGTAACATGCTGCGAGAACTACATCCTCCCAAAATATCTTTGGAACCTTCATATGAAACATTAAACACCGAGCTGTTTCAATTAAATGTAAATTCTTCCAAGCCACTCCATTTTGCTATGGAGTGCGAGGACAAGATAACTGATGAAGCATGCCAAATGATGTCATAAAATCTGTGAAAGGCTTAGAAAAGTACTCCTTGGCATTATCACTTCGAAGAATCTTAATACACACATCAAACTGAGTTTTTATGTTAAGACACAATGATTGACAAAATAAATAACAACTCAGAACAATTTTTCATTAAATAAACCCATACGAGTCTGGAACAATCGTTAATAAAAGTAACAAAATACTTGAACCCCAACTTGTATACAACTCGACTAGGTCTTCATACATCTGAATGAACTAATTGAAAAGGACTTAAGGACCTGTTATTGACTCTAGGATTGAAGGAAGCATGGTGATGCTCTCCTAACTGACAAGACTCACAATCTAAAGACGAAAGCTAACTCAAACTGGGAACCATAAATTTCCACCTATCTAAAGACGGATGACCCAATTGACAATGGATTTCAAATGGCGAGGCAGTTACAGAACAAGTGATAGATGAAGAACCCGCTAGATAATAGAGTCCCTGAGCTTTATGCCCTTCTCCAATCTTCTTCTTCCTTATTTTCAAATCTTGAATAATCACAGAAAGAAGATTGAATTACTTGGTGAGTTTGCTCACAGAAAGAAGATTGAAAGATAAAGATGGAACATATAAAGCTGAAGATAAGCGGAAATTAGGGGATGGGCAAATTTTACCGACACCCTTTACAGAATTAGATGAACCATTTGTTGTGGTGACATTGGGAATTGGAGAGCACTGAACATTAGAAAATAATGAAGAAATTCCGGACATGTGGTCTGAAGCACTAGAGTCAATAACCCACGTATGTGAAGAGGTGGACATACAAATAATAGAATTACCTCGATGGGCTAAATAAGCTATTGGAAGAAATGTTTGCTGAGCCATTTGATACTAGGAGACATTTGGCATACTCTTTCCCTGAAAGAGTCATAATTGATGATTCACCTGTGCTGAGTTTTTCTGAAGAAGTAGGGGCATCAAATGAAGCTACATGAACCATGTGAGCTAGTTTCCCATGAAGATCCCAACAATTTTTCCTAACATGTCTAACACGACTGCAATGAGAACATTTGGGTCTAGTATCACGACCTCCACGACCACGTTCACTATACTGAGATGGAGACTTATAAACAAGACCTTGATTGTCAATGGAAGTTTGACTGATTAGGGTAGAATGTGCAGAATCTAGAGTAGTGGTTGAATCCTTAAAAACAGCCCTCATAACCTTGGAATAAGTTTCTGCAAATGAGGGAAGAGTAGCTTTATTGAGAATCTGGGCTTTTACAGGCTCAAACTCAGTATCTAGCCCTGCTAGGAAGCGAAGTACTACTATTTGTTCTCTTTTCTTCTACATCACATTCATATTTGTTGATAAAAGTTGCAGAGTTTAATTCCTCATGAACACGCTTCATTCAATCACTAGTATACTAGACTGTTGAAGCTGGAAAAATTCCAGTGACAAGTCATACATTTGAGTGAGGCCACTGGAGAAAAGGAGACGTATGTATTCCCATATATCTTTACATGTGTCAAGATAAGTACACTTGTCAGTGATATTAGGCTCTATAGAATTCCACAATAGAATAACAAGATGAGCATATTCTTGGACCCAAGCATCATACTTAGGATCAGCTTCAAGGGGTCTAGATTATGTCAAATGCTTCTGTTTGCCATACCTTGTTAACGCAATTTTAATGGTTTTAGCCCATTGAATGTAGTTTGTTCCATTCAACTTTCTTATGGTTAACTGTTGAGGCATGGAAATTGAGCCATCAATAAATTTTTGTTCAACAGAGCCTCTCTGAGGCCATTTAGGAACTAACTATAGCAAACTACAGTAGCCTTTCTGGAACAGAACAGTAGAGTTGAAACACAACATTGGCTGCAAGAACCAAGAACAGAACTAGAACACCAACGCTAGGAGCAAAGACTGAAAGAGAGAGAGACACTGGCAGACTCGCCGTAGGAGGATGACGCCACCGAAGGATTGGCAGTCTCCAACAGACTGACATGCGCCTACATGCGCCTGGTGAGGCTTCTGCACGTGGGCTTCACGTGTCGACAGGAAGACGCGTGTGGGAGCGCTGTGGACAACTATTCTGGCGACTGGCACTTTGACGATAGTGATCGCCTGAGATCCGGCGATCCTCTTGGTGGCTTTGAATCTTTGAAACGACGAACTGGTTCGAAGATGGGTAGACTTCTTGCTAATCGGCTAAGACTCCGAAGGATAGACAAAGTCCTATACTATTTTAACGAAGAATAGGGACTTTGGTGGAACTAATACTCCAGATTGATGATGAATTTCCTACTTTTCTTTGATACCATGTAAGACGAGTGGATTAGGAGAATCTGTACACGCTCACACTTGCTTCTGGTGTGTCAATTTATATACACTAAATAGTGATTGTACATATTACATTAGTGTCTCTTTGGATCACCAAGTGACCAGGTACACTTCTTACATTAACTACTACACTTAATTACATTTACATACATTAACAGTATTGATGCCCCTTTAACTTGATTTTGGTTGGGTGGATTCGAGCCAGAATTTGTCTTATTCAAACTCGACTTAAACTATTAACACTAGACTCGAGCTTTACTCAACAAAAAACAATTTGGGTTCAAAATCGGCTCACGAATAGTTTGACTAACCATATGTGACATCTTTGTGGTTTAAAATATAATAAATTAAAATAAATAGCTTGATTAAACTAAAACGACTTCATTTTGCTAAACAACGTCATTTGGTCAAAAATATTATAAAATATATATTATCTTATTGAGTTGGTTCGTGAGCTTTTGAACTGAGCACTTCTAGGTTTGAGCTTGTTAAGGCTACGAATCGAAACTTTTGCCCAATGCAGTCAAATAAACCCAACAACTCTTCAAACCACTCGCACAGAAAAAATATTCCCTAAACCATGCACTAGCTGAATCTGTTGTTTGCGAACACGTATTTAAGATTTTTTTGGTGTTAAATATGTCTTTAGCAAATGATACATTCATAAAAAAAAAAATATTTTTTCTTCCTTGATTGTAAGATGATTTGTGTTTCCTTGCTTATCCCTTCATTGAATTATGTAGGTGACTAAGTGCCACGTCAGCCCTAGCCTGACCATCCAGTATCCACCCGCGGCAGTACCATGCCACACTAAGGATCTCCCTCCTATGGTCAATAGACCCCTTCCATAGATAATTTTCCTACAGGAGCCATTCCGCTGTCGGGGGCATTTTGGAACCAGCGTGAGGTATCCCTATCCACACCATCAATACTAGCAAAAATCAACTCCTTGGGCTAAGAGCAAGGTCCAAGGACTTCCTTCTTCCTGCCAACCTATGGGGTCCCCCTTGCCCAAGGAGCCCTAAGGGAATTTAGTAACTCATTACGGGATTATTGTGGACAAGCAGATTGGTAGCTAAAGTTGGGGGATTCATTGAGGTTTCTCCTCGATTGGCCAAAGAAGAGAGAGACTCATTTATGCATTAATGCTTCCTGAGCTACGATTTAATGCCCTCAATCGTCACCTCTAGGTGGCATCCTCCTATTTTATTATAGATCTCAACACTTCAAACATCCTGATACCTCAGACTAACATTCGAGGACTTGTCAACATCAACCCACATCCCAATACCTTGGATTGACCCTAGGATATTGTCACCTTCATCCTTGATGGTTTATCCCCTTGTCACACTTAATCCCCTATGACCTTGCAATCATGAACCTATCCTCCTATGAAATTATAAGGACTGTAAATACCTCAGCCTTCCACATTTAAGGCTCATTAATTATCCCACCTATGAAGTCTCTCTCTCTGTCTCTCTCTATCACTCTCTCTCCCCCCTTTCTATCTTTATCTATCTTACTCCGAGCTCCCCTATTCTCATGTGGTTCGCCCTAGTGAAGTTCCGCCATCAACGACGACCAACATTGTTTTGGACAACTGGAGTAATCCATGTTACTTCAATCCCTCACTAATTACAATTTTGCTTGTGTGATGGCTTAGGAAATTTCTAAGTTGATTAGTTAAGAGTAACTTTCTCATGATGGTCTCACTAAATGAAAAAAAAAAAATTTATATAACAAATTCACTCACATGATTTGACGTTTGTCCTATGTGGAATGGGGCTCGGCATTTTTGGGTGTTAGGGGGGGGAGGGCTTGAGGGATGTCAGGGGCTTGGGGATGTTTGAAATTCAAATCTTATATATATATATATATATATATGTATGTATCTTATATTTTGTAAAATTATATAAATTATATTTTTCTAAATAAAGAACTAATTATTTTTTAAATAAATAGAGAATTAATTATTTTTTTCACATTTATCTTACATCATCAAAGCTTCACTGTTGTTAGATCAACAACTGACTGTCACATCTTTTTTTTTTTTGGTACCTATATTATCTACAAATGACATGTATCTATACAACAATATAACTTATTAATTTGACGTTTATATATTTTCAATCGTTAGACTTATTCAATGGTCATGATTACTCATTTTTCTCTCTACTTTGATTGTCTTTTCGGTTATATCATATGGAAATATAATGGAGCTCTCCAAAATAAAATAAAATCCTACAAATCTCTACAAACACGAATTACGAGATAACAAAATTTAAATTCTTCACTCACTGCACAAATTACGAGATATTTACTTTTACAATTTTATTTCATTTTATACAATTTTATACAACTCCAAACACTCCCATAATCACTCTTCCCATATATTTTTTTGAATACTTTTTATATATAAAAGTTTTTAAATTAATATTTTAAAAAATGTGATGATATTTGTAATAAATAATAAAATTGTATAATAAACAATGTATAGATACCTATTAGACAAAGTCAACTAAATTTTTTGTTTTTAAAAAAATATATTTAAACTTTAATTTTCTTTAAAATTTTATTAAAAAATAAACATTTATATTAAAATTTCAATTTGAATATGCTTAAAACTTAAATTTTAAATACATATACTTTTACACTCTTTGTGTCATTTATATAATAAGGAAGTTTAAAATTTTGAATTTGAGATATTTTCGGTCAGGATTATTTTTCTTTTTCTCTCACTTTTCCCATAATTTTTTGAATACTTTTTATATAAAAGATTTTAAATTAATATTTTAAAAAATATGATAATATTTTTAATCTATATAACAATATAACTCATGATTTGACATTTATATATTTTTTAACCTTTGGATTTATTTAATGGTCAAGATTACTTAGTCTCTCTACTTTGGTTGTCTTTTCGAACGCTTCACATTAAAAAATAATCTCTTACTTTTCTCATAGTTTTTTTTGAATACTTTTTATACATAAAAGTTTTTAAATTAATATTTTAAAAAATGTGATAATATTTGGAATAAATAATAAAATTTTATACATTTATTAAATAATAAATGGATACCTATTAGAAGTCAACTGAATTTTTCTATTTAAAATAAATGATATTTAAACTTCAATTTTCTTTAAAAATTTATTAAAAAATAAACATTTAAATTAAGATTTCAATTTTAATGTGCTTAATATTTAAACTTTAAATACATACAATTTTACACTCTTTGTGTCATATCTATTTACAGAATCTCAAAATTTTAAATTTGGGATATTTTCAACTATTGGATTTGCTTAATAGCCAGAATTATTTTTATCTTTCTTTTCACTTTGGTTGTCTTTTCTGTCATTTCATATGAAAACATACTCTCTCATTCTTTCCATAACTTTTTTTAATACTTTTTACATAAAAGTTTTAAATTAATATTTTTAAAAATGTGATAAAATTTTACATATTTATTAAATATTGTATGGATACTTTAATCTCTTGTGATTAGCTATTTTTATTTTTACAGTTTTTAATATAGGTTTACTTTATAAATTTAAATTTGAGCTATTTGCACGTCAGATTATATTTCTGTACCTTTAGGCACGGGTAAGTACTAGTGCATTTATATGTACTCACCAGCAGAGTAACTTTCTGCTAGCACTTTCCAAGGGGCCTCACTTGGACTCTTATATATATTGTCCTTTAAAACAATAGAAAGCTTTTAAGGAGTGGTGGGGGGTCAAGGATCCGTAAAAGGAGGAGGAAATCGTTGGTGATTAGTCCTATTTTGCATTATATGGTTGATTTAGAGTGAAAGGAACAAGAAGACTCCTTAGGAAATGGAATAATCTCTTTATAATTTAAAAGCATGTTTTTTTCTACACATATAGTTGCTTTTCGGAGGTACAGATTCTGCAAAAGATTACTTTTCAGAGGTACAGTTCCGGATTTGCGAACCCTTTTTTATCTCTTATCGAGCATATGGAGATCTATTTATTTAGTTTGGTCATTATTGGATGGCATTGTGTTTTTTATTATTTTTAATGATATCTTATAAATAAATTATTAAATAATATCCTTGTCCCCCCCCCCAAAAAAAAAATGTCCTCAAAAACAATAATTTTTGTGAGATTTTTTCAGGCATATTTTGCCTTTTAACTTTCCGGTGGAACTAGTGCAATCATGACTTTCCAGTAAATAATTTATTTGGTGTTGATTTTAGTTGTTATAGACATGGATTTTATTTCTTCCTTGAGGTGTGTTAGAATTTAGGAGTGATATGATTTTATTTCCTATTAGGATTGATATAGGATTAATTAGGTTTGATATGATTGTCATAACTATATTTCCTTGTCTTGGTTTCTTTCCTTATACGATGTAAGTTTTTTGATTATAAATAAGACGTAAGAGAGAAGAGAGAATCAATTCACTCTCTTCTTTTCTCTTTATTTTCTCAACTTGATATCAGAGCGTTCTTTCAAAAAAAAAAAAAAAGGGTCAGAGCTTCTGGTCTCGCCGCCAGTAGGCCCTTCGGTCATCGGAGTTGACTGCAGACCACCCTAGAAGAGTCGCCGACCGCCAACGACCCTCACCCACCTGAGCACGTCAGCGGAAAAGCTTCAACGCTCCTTCACGCGCAGCTCGTCGCCGCTGCCTAGCTCCCACGCGCCTGCCTTCTCTTGGCGCGTGTCGGCGCGTGATCCTCCAGCGACACACGACGATGATCGCCTGAGATCAGAGAGTCCCTGTTGTTGCCGGTGATCCCTGCTGATGCTTTGTTGAGTGTCAGATCTGGTTTTGCTTGGCTGTTGCTTCAGATCACCAGATCAGTGATGCTCGGTTGTTGCTGGTTCTGCTTGGTTGACGATCGGTTATTGATGCTGGATCACCAGATCAGTTGATGCTCGGTTGTTACTCTTAATCTGATTCTTCTTGGTTCTTTTTTTTTGTGTGGTCTGGTTCATCGCTGCAGATCTGGTGACTCTTGGTAATTCTCTTCCTTTTTGATTTCGGTTTTCTTTATTTTTTATTCATGGCCGAAGGAAAAGTTATTGCTTTTGAACCAAAATCAATATTAATGAAGGATGAAGATGTTCCCTCGGTCAATCACTTCTAGAAATTGAATGGATTAAATTATTTGGCTTGGGCTCATGCTGTGAAGGTGTTTCTTCGTGGGAAGAAGAACTGAAATTTCTTACCAACCGTCCACCCAAATCAGATAATGGTGAGTATGATGATTGGTGAGTGAAGATTCTGTTGTTATGGGCTGGTTATGGCACAGTCTTGAGCCACACATTGCCACTACGGTGGAGTTTTGTGACTCTTCAAAGAAAATATGGGATTCGCTTGCTGACTTGTTCTCACAACAGAGTAATGTCTCACGGGTGTTTGAGTTATATGAGCAGATTTTTGCAACCAAACAAGGTGGTCGTCCTCTTTCAGAATATTACAATGTCCTTAAAAACCTTTGGGATCAGCTGTTACAGTATAGGCCCTTTACTACTGACCTTGAGCAACAAAAGCGACACTGAGAAGATTTTATGATTGCCTCTCTTCTCTCTGGGCTTGATTCTGATCTACGTGGCTTCAAAATCAAATTCTTGCTAGTGAGACTTTACCTACAGCTGCCAATGCTTACTCTTGTCTTTTGCGATCATCCTTAGGCCATCACACTGAAGGTCAGGCCACTACTTCAGAAACCTCTGCCTTGATCTCCGCTGACATTACTACAGGAGCTTTTCGTGTTAGTATGTGTGGCCGTGGTCGTTCTTCTCGAGGCTCATCGCGTGATAGTCGCTCTTCTCAAGGGCGAGGGGATCGCAAATGCTCTCACTGTGGTCGTACCAATCACATTGAGCCTTATTGTTGGGCCAAGTATGGTCGACCGGATCAAGCTTATCATCTGTCAGATAGTTCTACTCCTGTCACGTCCACCCAGTCGACACATACTGCTTCAGAGCCTTCGAGTACCAACAGTGATTTTGCTACCCAACTTAGTGAGCTATTGCAAACTCTTCGGAAACCTCACCCATCTACTTCCATTGTTACCTTGGCAAATTCAGGTAATATTGCTTGTACTGCTTCCACTCCACCTTCCTGGGTCATTGATTCTAGTGCAAACTCTCATATTTCTGGTAAATCCTCCTTATTCTCTCATTTAGATCCCATTAATTATCATGTTGTTTTAGCTGATGGATCTTCCCGTCCTGTACAAGGACAAAGGGGTTATTTCTCCTCATATTCTTCAATTCATTTGCCTCATAGTCTTTATGTGCCTAATTTTCCATTCAATTTACTATCTGTTAGCTAATTGACCAAATCCTTACATTGTTCTGTGACCTTTTCTCCTACCTCTTGTGTATTTCAGGACCTCAAGAACAAGAGGACGATTGGTTTGGGGCATGAGAAAGACGGGCTCTGCTATCTTGATCCAGCTAGCTATTCTACTACCGCTTCACCTGCTTTGAGTGCAACTGTTTCTCCACTCCAATGGCATTTTTGTCTTAGGCATCCCTCATTAAATAAATTGAAGTTTGTTATTTCTCATTTAAGTCCTATATCGAGTCTAGATTGTGAGGCTTGCCAGCTTGGCAAGTACCATCGTAACTCTTTTTCTGGTCATGGTGTCAGTCGTCAACCAGAACCTTTTGATTTAGTTCATACTGATATTTGGGGACCAACTCGCATTACTAGTATTAATTGTTGTCAGTATTTTGTTATTTTTGTTGATGATCCATATAACCGACCCCACCTAGTGGGAAAAGGCTTGGTTTGGTTTGGTTTGGTTTGTTGATGATCATTTTCGCATGACTTGGTTATTTTAATGAAATAGAGGTCTGATTTGCCATACATTGTGACTCGCTTTTATAATGAGATTTTTATCCAATTTAACAAATGTATCAAAATTTTTCGATCAGATAATGCTCTAGAATACGTGCAATTTGTTATGGAAACCTTTTGTACTGATCGAGGTTTTATCCATCAGACCACATGTATTCACAGCTCCCAACAAAATGGTGTAGCTGAGCACAAACATCGTCATTTGCTTGATGTTGCTCGTATTATAATGTTTAATATGCATGTGTCAAAATCTTTTTGGGGGGATGTTGTTCTCACTGCTTGCTTTCTCATTAATCGGATGCCATCTACTGTGTTAGGTAACCAGTCTCCTTTTTCTATCTTGTATCCTGAGGGTACTCCTTTTCCTCTTACCCCTCGAGTCTTTGGTTGTGTGGCCTTTGTTCATATTCTGGATCCTGGTTTAGATAAGTTATCTCCTCGTTCTCAAAAGTACGTTTTTTAGGCTACTCTCGTACTCAGAAAGGGTACCGTTGTTATCATCCACTTTCTCTTAAATATTTTGCAAGCGCTGATGTTACTTTTTTTGAATCCACACGCTTCTTCTTTGACTCTGGGACTCAATTATTTCATGACTTACTGTCTAGCATTCAGGGGGAGTCATATCCTACTCGTGAGGGGAGACTAGTCCTACATTACCTTTACCTCTTTCTCACCCTTTCGTGCAGGAGTCTCAACAAAATCACTTGTAGGTATATCAGCGGGATCAGAATAGACAAGTTATTTCTTATGGCCCATCCAACTCGTCAGATTTGTCTGAGGTCCAAACCTCTACTCCATCTCCCTTTGATGATGATTTACGCATTGCTCTGCAACGATGTAAGCGTGCTTGCACCCAACATCCTATTGCTAAATTAGTTTCATATCATCATGCTTCCCCTTGTTTGTATTCCTTTATTTGTGCTTTGTCTTCAGTCTCCCTTCCAGTCTCATATCAAGCAGCATTGTCTTACCTGGGTGGAAGCGTGCCATAGATGAGGAAATGGCGGCACTTTATACAAATCATACTTGGGACCTAGCCAAATTACCTTCCGGGAAGAAAACAGTGGGCTGTCGTTGGGTTTATAACGTCAAGTATCTTCCAGATGGTTCAGTTAAGCGGCTTAAAGCACGCCTTGTTGCTAAAGGCTATACTCAGACTTATGGCGTTGATTATCTAGTGACTTTCTCTCCAGTTGCTTGTCTCAATTCAGTTCGCATTCTTCTTGCTATGGCTGTAAGTCAATCTTGGCCACTTTACCAGCTGGATATTAAAAATGCTTTTCTTCATGGTGAACTCCACGAAGAGGTTTATATGAATCAACCACCAGGCTATGTGGTTCCTGAGAGTGAACACTTAGTCTACCAGTTACGTAGGCCCTTATATGGTCTGAAACAATCCCCTTGTGCTTGGTTTGATCGCTTCAATGATGTTCTACTCAAGTATGGTCTGCAGCGGTCTACCTCAGATCATTCTGTCTTTACTCAACATTCTTCTACTGGTACAATTGTGTTGATTGTATACGTTGATGACATTATTATCTCGGGTGATGACACCACAGGTATTGCTGATTTAAAAACTCATTTAAGTCACCACTTTTACACCAAAGACTTGGGTGCCGTTCGCTATTTTCTTGGCATTGAAATAGCACAATCCAACACAGGACTTATGCTTTCCCAACACAAGTATGTTTTGGATCTTTTATCTGAGACTGGCTTACTTGGTTCCCGGCCTACTGAAACTCCCATGGATGCCTCTGTTAAACTGGATGCGACTATTG
Source organism: Vitellaria paradoxa (assembly GCA_019916065.1). Taxonomy (NCBI): domain Eukaryota; kingdom Viridiplantae; phylum Streptophyta; class Magnoliopsida; order Ericales; family Sapotaceae; genus Vitellaria; species Vitellaria paradoxa. The sequence continues at coordinate 37,925,112 of CM034242.1, read as the reverse complement.
GCTCACCATTTTCTGATGTGAATCGTTATCGACGTCTAGTAGGGAAGTTGATTTATCTCACAATCACTCGTCCTGAGATTACTTATGCAATCCATATTGTCAGTCAGTTTATGCATGCTCCTCGCAACACCCACTTTGAAGTAGTATGTCGTATTTTACATTATTTGAAGGGTGCTCCCGGCCGCGGTTTATTTTGTCGTCCTTCTTCTCTTTTGGTGATTGGCTATAGTGACGCTGATTGGGCTGGAAACCGTGATGATCGAAGGTCCACTTCGGGTTACTGTACCTTTGTTGGTAATAATCTGGTTACTTGGCGCAGCAAGAAACAACAAGTTGTGGCTCGTTCAAGTGCTGAGACTGAGTATCGTGCTATGGCTCATACTGCCTCTGAAATACTCTGGGTACGTTCACTACTTCGGGATTTTGGTGTCGATATCCCTACTCCTATAGCTATGCACTGTGACAATCAGGCTGCCATCTTTATTGCGAATAATCCTGTGTTTCACGAATGTACCAAACACATTGAAGTTGATTGCTATTTTATTCGGGACTTGTTACTTCGTAAAGAGCTGAGCACTCTATTTGTTCGATCCTCTTCTCAGTTGGCTGATTCTCTCATGAAACCATTGCCTTCGGTCTTCATTTCAGAATCTCTCATCCAAGCTGGGCATTTCTGACTTGTATGCTCCAGCTTGACGGGGAGTGTTAGAATTTAGGAGTGATATGATTTTATTTCCTATTAGGATTGATATAGGATTAATTAGGTTTGATATGATTGTCATGACTATATTTCCTTGTCTTGGTTTCTTTCCTTATACGATGTAAGTTTTGTGATTATAAATAAGACGTAAGGGAGAAGAGAGAATCAATTCACTCTCTTCTTTTCTCTCTATTTTCTCAACTAGGTGCAATGCTAATTATGCAGGGAGTAGACTGCTTTTTAAAGCTTTTATTAATTTGTCAACTGTTTGACTTGTCCATGTGAGACTGTTTCCATAATTGGTCTGTTTTGTAAGGATGGTTGATGGGAATGATCTCGAAAGCTGTGCAAAACCTGCACGGTCATTTGAAGTTGTTATAGATGTTATTATGTTCCTACTGCATCTTCCGCTCATCTGAAGTGTCTTTCCAGTGTTCTAAGTTAGATTTAATCCTTGACCTTTTTATTTATCAACTATTAGAAATTACATATATGGTGTGACATTTCCTAATTTTACCAAACCAGTTTTATTTACCAAACTAGTTTAATGTACCCTTATTATGAGATGAGCAATCCACTTCCAGCAAGAACCCCAACGAATTGTAGTAGTAGAACTGAATTTTGTAAGACAAAAAGTGGATAAAGAGGGAAGAAAATGTAAAAGATAAAACATAAATGAAATTTAAGGACTGATGTATATATGCTGAGAAAGTCTGACCATGACTCGTTGTTGCACTGTATTTCTATGAGCGGATAAGTCTTAATAACATTAATATCACAAGGCTGGCCTGGTTCGGGATCTGCCAGTTATGCTTTATGATGAATTGGGTAGTCTATAGGCCTGTCCTTAAATAACAAAGGTGAAAGTGAGACTGATGAGATGACCAGTAGCCATAGAAGCAAATATGGAATGAGTAATGAATGCATTCTGAAGCTGAAAGTAGCATCAATTAAGTGCAATACAAGGTGAAGTTGCTGAAGCAATTTAATCATCTCATGACAAACACAGATTAATATGAAAATTTTGACAAGAGTCAGTGTTTTGGACAAAAACTGAAGAAATTTCAAAAGGAATGTCTCGGCTGATGCAGTGAGAAAATATGTAATGACCAATGATTTAGTGGAGGGTGTGCCCTGCTGAGAGGCGGATTATGATAGCTCATTCCAATTATTTGAGTCTTTGCTGAGTTGGGTTTCACAGCAATGGCATTTTATGGATTTGTTTCATTGGGACCGATGAAAATGCTTCCCTTTTGTTATTCATGTACATCATTAGTTATATTGTGTTTTTTTTTTTTTTTTTTTTCATAGCATTCCCATCTTCTTCAGGTTGTGGTTAACAGCTTTCTTGGATCATATTATTCTGATAATTCAAATAATTTATGGTTTACATGTCATTTCTAAATATGGTTTTTGCTCAACTCATAATTGCAGCTGTCTCATGCACCATGTTCGGATCTCTATTGTATCTTTCTAAGCTACAGGTCTTGCCTCTCTCCTTTGTTGATACAACTGTAGGGCTTTTAAAACTGGTTTTCATTTATCTGGGACTAGCAACTTGTTGGCTTGAGTTTTGGAATTCTTCAAGACTCTCTTAATAAGCCTAGGAAAGGCAGTAGAAGAGAAATCCTGCAACAATATGCTCACCCGTATTATATGAATTATCTGGCGATACAAGAGATGACACCACTATTGGATCATCAACCTCCTAGCCATGTAGAGTTGGCCCCCTGTCTCAATTATCACCATCTTTAACATGCGTGGAGCCAGCCTCCATGGCCTGAACTTTTCCATATATGTGCTTTGTTAGATGGTTAGCCACCATTTGACCTAAAAACTTAAGCTATCAGGGAGGGGCAACTTTATTATTTATATTATGTTATTTTCTCTCAACATGCCCCTCACATGTGGCCAAACTAATCTTTTTTGAAGGGGCCAAATATATGGGACTGTTGATTTCTTTTCGATGGCAGTCAGGTTTAAATACAGGACCTTTGCTTGGTTTGATACCATATTAGATTCTTAGCCACTAGCTCATGTAAAGCTTAAACTATTAGGAAAGGAGGCAATTTTATTATTTATATTAACTTATTTTTTCTTAACATGCTCCTCCATCAACCTTGCAACGAAAATGACCTTTCCCCATAACCAAAGCTTTGCTCTTGTGCTCGTTCTCTTACTTCACACTGCTTTAGCTCTCACCTACTCACCTTTACTGCCCATTCGGATTGAGGGGTTTGGGTTGCAGGTGAATTGTTATTAATTTATTATTTGGATTGAATAGTTTGAAGTGGAAGGGAAGTAGAGTAAAATTTAAGAGAAGTATGTGTAGTTATATAACACATGATGTTGTTCTCTTCTAAACCTCCAAAATTTGGGGGGAAACAGAGGTGAAGTGTTTTAATTTTAATTATTAAATAATAAATTCCGTTTAAATTTTAATTACTAATTAATAAATTCAAATTATGCCCTTATAACACTTCACTTCCTCTTATCAAATCTTGTAAGGGTATAGTAACATGTTTTAATTTTTGTTAGTAATCAATAAATTCATATTATGCCCTTATAACACTTCACTTCCACTATCAAATTTTGTAAGGGTATAATAGTAAATATCAAAAAAAAAATTGAATTCCCTCTTCCTATTAGCTATCCAAACAAAAAGACCTTCACTCCACTCCACTCCACTTCCTTTTCACTAATCCTCCTAACTGAAACTAAACTTCACACTCCCTCCATCCAAGTGGGCTATTAGTGACTTCTGCTCTCAACAACACAGTAGTATTCCCAGACGGTTAGATGATCTAACTCAGACCCAACCATCTACTTAAGGTAGATGCCTAGGTATTGCCTTATTGTCTTACCTTGCTAGGCCCCAGGGAAATACTGGTAGCCTAGTGTTGAGTTGGTCCGTCCTTGGATACTTATGTAATGAAGTCAAGAGCATGTCAGTGGTTGACCATCTTTTACTGCATAAATCCCTAAATAATTATTAGTTGGCAATGGATGAAGGGGCTTCTAGTGGTGTTGCCCACAACTAAATGGTCATTGGGAGTAAATCTTATATACTAAAGATCACAAAGGCTTTGTGATCGATCTCAGATCATTTTACTTAACATTTTATTAATTTATCTCCAATGTTATTACCCATGTTATGATGAATTAGAAGTTAGGATTGCCTGAAAAAGGATGATTTCTAAATCGTCTCCACTTTTTTGTTTTTCCTCCCATGTTGCATTTGTTAAATGTTGGGTCCTTGTTCATTCTTTTTTGTATTCTACGGTAAATTAAGTGTAAATTGAACTGCAGAAGCATATACTATTGTATTTTCAAGTTATAGAAGATTTTGACTCTCTTTTCATGTGGAACAGTGATGTTCATTCAAAGGCATTTGTAGCAGTTGACTAATTTTTGCAAATAGTGAAACAGTACCATGAGAAGGTGTTACTTGATTCTTCTTGCTTTTTATTACAGTGCACCACCTTCATTTGCTTTTCTTTTCCCTTTTTTCTTCTTTTTTTTCCCCTTCTGCAGAATATTGTTTGCGGCATTTTAGAATCTATAGGGCACTATGGAGCCAAACGAAAAAAAAAAAAAAAAAACTAAAATTTTACCTTGTATGTTCTTTTTTCTGAACCAATCCAATCTTGTATTTCCTTCGTATATGTTGTCTCATATGCAAGGATCAAAAGTTTGTTTTGCTGGTGTTTCGGTTAGCAGGAAAACGGTAACATTTCGAAAGCAGCACATGCAGTGCGTGCTCAAATCTCTTACTGTGTATAAGATGGGGAAGAATGTGGAGGGGAGGGAATATAGGAGGGGTAAAATTATGTTAATGTTCCCATAGTTACTAAGTTATAAAACTATTTTAATCGTGAAATTGGTAAAACTATTGGGCAATTTTGCATGAAAATTCCCAGAAGCTTCATTTAATCCCCATAATTTTCAATCAACTTAATGTGTAAGTTCATATTAGGGATCTAAATTTCAGTTCGTTTTGGTCTGGAGGAAAGAGAGGGTGCCTGCCCAAATTACATAGTTCTTAGTTCTACTGGAAACAATTTAGTTTCGGTGTTTTCAACCAAAACTCCATAGTTTTGATGAAAACGATTTAGTTTTGGTAAAACGTTTCAAAACATTTTCGTTTGTGTCTGGCTGAAACACCCCCACTGAAACTATTTTTAATCCTTGATTCATAATAGATGGGTATAATGTCTAAAACTGTCTCAGTTCCTGTTGGAGCGTAAGAAGATCCTTACATATGAAGCATGCATGATATTCATTTTCCTTTTTGTGGTTGTAAGTTGCAAAATTGCTATTTCAACATAATGTTTGTTATGAAACTGGCATATAGTGAATAAATGAGTAATTGCTTGTCAATGTTATCTCTTTTCGCAATAAATTATTGGTCATAATTAACGATACAGATTCATATTTGAAGTAACAATTTGTAAAACAATAGCATGTAGATCCCTGTATATCAATGGAAAATTGGAAATTATTGTTTATGTGGGTACACACAGAACTTATTCCAAGTAACTGTAAATTTGGGAGACCAGATCAATCAACGTGATTGTCGGCTTTGTCAGTTAAATTATATTGTTCTATATTTGTTGTCCATTATACATAAATGTAAAGGATACCGCTGGGACTTCAAGTAGGGGACTCCAATCGATGCCTGGAAATGGAAGCTTACTTGGGTAAGTTGATTGCTATTAAATTAATTGTGGCCTTTTCTCCTTAGCATGTTATTTTGTTTTATTTTTTCTTTCTAATATATGATACAAAGTTCTTCACTTGTAGTAGTAAAATATTTATCTTCTAACAAAAGAATTTGCCAAAATTATTCACCAAAAATATCATTTTAAAACTGTACATTACAATTGCAATGCAGGTGGGCCATGAGTTCCTTGACCCTGAGAAAACTATCTGGACGAACACCACTTGCTCCAGCAAATTCTAGTGCACCTCTTCCGCCTTCAGTCTCCAGCGTTAGCTCGGGTATGCATATTGATTACTTAGTAGTTTTCCTCAATGTGTTCAAATAAGTTTTGTTTCCTTGTGGGATGCAACCGTGTTCACCTCTTGGGTAGAGGATGTTTTATGGATAATACTTGGATGATCTGATCAAATCCTGTGACTAAATATCAGTATGTCATGATTCAAAGGTGCATTACAGTTGTTGAACAAGGTAAAACCCTGGTTTAGTTACTGTCCACTGCGAATTAAACAAGCAGGGAAAGATAGCTTATGACCTGTAAAGATTCACCGTATTGGCTGTATTCCCTTTGTCCTAATGGTCCTTTTTGTTCTGGTACAATGCCAGTCAATCTAAGTTCCAGTGAATATATAGCTGATCAACCTGCTCCCGTGTCCTCTACATCAACTGATGGCTGAGGAGAACTTGAAAATGGACTTTCTGAAGAGACTGAAATTGACAAAGACTGGCGGGATGATACCGCGCCACTTGAAGAACCAAAGCCATCTCCAGCTCTTGCAAACATCCAAGCACGGAGCGGCCCGTCACAGAACCAAAACCGTGAGGTAATAACATCCACTCAAGTTCTTGTTGCTGGGATGGGTATTCTAACCCTGTTTCTAATGAGACGCATGATAGCTCCCTGTTCATGCCCTGGTTCTTTGTCCATACAGCCCATTGGAGTTCCCAACCAGAACAACAGCATTAAATTCATATTCACTGACACAGCACAAATATATTTACCAGAAGTTCTTTTGTCTACTGAATTTAGACGAATCAAATAGTTTTGAGCAAGTATATGTACATCAGGTTTACATTTGTGGTATCCATGCGCATGGGTTTGTGCCAAATATGGAGGGTATGATACGGCAACCTAAATTGATGACTCTGGTTTCCAGGAGCTCAACTGTTGTGTTTGCTCCATGGTTGAAACAACCATTGTTTTCTATAACTTCCTTGTTTGGATAATTTGTCTCATTTGACCTTTTTCCACCAAAAATTGATTTTCCTTTATTTTTTTTTTCATAGCTTTTTGACCTGTTATTCACATGTGAAAAAAAAAAAAAAAAACTACTTAGAATTTGTAAAATTCACTTATCGGACAAAACAAGCCAACTTATTTGAAACAAGTTAACTTATTTTGCTCCCACATGAAAATTTCCATTTTTGAGAGAGTTTTTGGAGCTGCTTTTAAGAAATGTAATAACGTGTCAAAACGCTATTAAACAAAAAGGAAAATCATCTTTTTGTGAAAAATATATATATATATATATACAAGATGAAAAAGTTATCCAAACGAGGCCAACTAATAAGTTGGGGATGCCAGGGAAGCCTTACCTAATGTGTTAAATTTCTGTTTGCTTCGCCGCAAGTTTGAGACCAAAAAAATTATACCAAGGTTATGAAAGACGAAGATGATGATTTGTGGGGTTCAATAGCTGCCCCTCCTCCGAAATCGGCATCGAAGCCTTTGAACTTGAAAAAAAGTGGAACAGCTGAGGATGATGACGAATCCGTGGGCTGCCAATGCTGCTCCTCCACCTATTAGCAGGGCCAAACCACTGGTGGCTGCACGTGGACGAGGCACTAAAACCTGCAGCTTCAAAATTGGGGGCGCAAACAATAAACCGGATGCGCTAATTTGGAACTGTAGTGTTGAGCGGCCATTGTAAAGTCTTTTAGGTCAACAATAGCAAGTGGACAGATTTGAGAGAAAAGGACCTTATGCCTATTAAGGAACCCTCTGTGAGAAGTTATGTTGGAAAATTCAGAGAAAAATAAAACAGAGGAGGAAGAAGAAAAAGAGGAATTGCTGAAACTCTCATTGAATTAAGAATATAAAAATTGTTTGTCTAACAAAATACTATAGTTATTTATATATACATGTTGATTCTAAAAAATTATTCCTAACTAATTCCCTGGAGAAGGGGGAGGTACGATGTCAGTCTTGTGACATCAAGTTCGGCAATCGTTAAATTAAAATCTAACAGTACAAATTCATTTAAGTGTTTTTTAGATTAAAAATATGTAAATGAATCTAAACTCTTAAATTTTAATTCAATGATTTTGATATAATATTTGGGGGTTGATCTCGAAGAGCGATGCTAGCTCCTTGGGTTCAATTCCCCAAGCACATACATGGTGAAAATCTCAAGAATCCATTGGAGGCAACAGAATCATCACTTAGAATTATCAAGCACATGCAAGCATCTTTGAGAATTGTCTCTGATGGGCTTGGCATCAATTTGACTTGGCTTCAATATTAGCAAGTTGAATTGCATCATCTGCAATGCCTTCTTTAGTCCAGTGAATTGATTATTTAAATTTAATTTTAAAATTTGGAGGAATTCAAAATTGTTCGTCTTATCCTGTTTAGTTTGTTAAACGATTTCTCTCTTTTTTTTTCCCCTAAAAGGAAATAACGATCAATTCAGATTGAATTTGTTAAAACGAGAGCTTTTAATTTGAATTTATTAAATTTTAAAATATATATAATCTTGAATCAATTTCAAAAAATAACTTCAAAATACATTAAAATCTTTACATTCTTGACTCGTATTCAAAATATTATAAATTAAAATTTTGTCTTCTCTGCCAAATTCAGCCAGTGGGGAACAAGTTTTTAAGTTGATGTAGATGGGCTATCAAAAACATTGAGGCTGCAAGTCCTACAACTTTGGTGCCGAAGCCCTTGTGTCTAAAGAAAAAGAACATGAAAAAAAAAAATTTAGAAAAGAATAAACAATAAATTTTGAGATTTAAAATATAAATTTTTATTCTTACTATAACTGAGTTCGTAAGCAGTATAACTGAGGTGTAATAAAAATTCATGTATCAAAATTATATATATCATATCAAACAGAATATTAATTTTGTAATTGTTATGATACATACTGGTGTGTCTTAGAGTACTATTTTAGATTTATCGTTATTAAGTTATATATTTATAAAAAAATAATCATGTCTATTAAAAAGTTAATGCATCATTTAAATAATTATAACATGCAATTTAATTATAAGAAAAAAGTTAGAAGTACCATATTAATATTTATTAACGTAATTAATTTACTGTATTTTATATTTTATAGAAGTTATAACAAAATAAAAAATTTTTCTTTATTTAAAGTTGGGTAAAGAATGTCAAGAAACAAAAATTCAAAGCAAAATAAGAATTTAAAAATTTTCGATACAGTTTGAATTAACTAGCATTACCTTATACTCATTTTGATACAGATTTCGTAAATAGAGTTATCGTTTTTGAATAAGTATATTATGTATCAATAAGTACGATATGAGATTAACAATCATGTCATGTTTTTGAAATTTGAAAAGTATTTAATAAATCAAAAAAAGTAGAGCTTTTGTAACAGTGTTATCACTTGTCACTTTTGGTAAAAAAAAGTTAAAAAAAAATTGGAAAAAATTAGAAAACGTTAATATATGTTGGAGAAAGTTACATTTTTTTTATGAAGAAAATTGAAAACAATTAAAAAAAGTTAAAATAAATTAATAAATTTATTGGAAATAGTTTGAGCTCCAAACGGGACGCATTCATAACAGAATTTTCAGTCTAGAAGTTTTGTTTTGGAATTTTCCTTATAAAAAATTACTCACGGATGAAAATTACCCCGGACCTCGGGGGGGATTTTCTGAAAATAGTTCAAAATAAAGTGATTCTTTCATAAATACTGGAATTTACCCATTGTAGTTACTGTTCAAATTAAAGCCATCATTTTTTATTTTCTCAACTGGCTTGTTCACTGTCTTCATCCTGCAGTTCAGACACAGGCAGATAGATTATAGATACATAAATATAGAGATATAGAGAGAGAGAGAGAGAGAGAGAGAGAGATGCGATACGGAGGGTTTGGATATTCTGATCTGGTCTGGTATGGGTACATTGTCGGGGTTTTGGTTCTGAGCTGCTCGATCGCGGAGGTGAATGCTTCGATCCATGAATACAAGAACGAAGCTTTCATTCCTCGCTTCAATTCCTTCTTCTTCCATGGCGGAAGTGAGGGCCTTTACGCTTCCAAGGTACTTGACGTTTCTAAAACCACCTCCGAAGATAAACCCCTCAATGGCAAGTCTTTCATTAGGTAACAGTCTTACATTTTGACAGCACCAGATCGTTTCAATTTAATTATTTTTTTTTCCTTTACGCATCATTCGAATTCGTTTTATGGAAATTGTTCTTTAGGTTGTTTGGATGATCTTGTGTTTCTTATAGATATTGAATATTCAACAATGCTTCTCAATATTCTGTTGTTACCATTGAGAACTAATAGCAGAAATTCTCTCTCTTCTTTCTTCCTTTTTTTTTTTAATGTTTTGATATATATATATATATATATATATATGGAGGTCTTGAAATTTTAGTTTAATTCTTTTTTATTTTTGGTAAAATAAAGCATTTTAGGTTGACTTTTATTTGTTTACTTACAATGTTTTTCTGTTCCCTTATGGGAATTTATATGCATTAGGAAGGTGCAGTGGTCTGAAACAGGTTTATTGTTCTAAAAGATTATACGCAATGTTTGGAGCATGGATTTGTGGAGGGAAAAGAGAAGGAGAGGGAAAATAAAATTACTAGATTGCGTTATTTTCTTTTTCATGCTTAACAAAGTAAAAATGAATTTTTCCTTGAGAAATATCTATTCATTTTCTTATCAGTTTTCTAACTAAACCAAAAATAAAATTAAATTGACATTTTTACTTCATTTTGTTTTCTTACTTTTTCCTTAACTTTTCTTTTCCCACCACAAAACCATACTCCAAGTATATCGGGGTGTCTTGTGATGGGAGAAAAGTCTTTAAAGGCCTGTATAGTGAGTAAAAGTGGCACTCATTGTTGCATCAACTATAATAATTGAACTTATGAGCAATTTCACAAAGACTAAATCATGAAATAAATGGATCAATTGTGAGAATCATGAAACACATGGAAGCTGTTATTGCTGGTGTGTGCACAGCTAAGACTAAATCATGAAACTTGATTATTAAATGGAGCCTGTTCGAATTTAATGGACTTGCATGTATGTACACATGTAAGTGAAATGCCTCCACTAAGGGTGAAAACGAAACGAGCCAAGCCGAGCCGAGCTTTAACTCATTCGAACACGGCTTAAGTTATTTATCGAACTTTTATATAGACTCGAGATTGGCGCGAATAAATTGATTAAACCAAAATGATATCGTTTTATTCTAAAATATAATAAAAATATTTTTAAAAATATAAAAATAATTATAATATATATTATTTTATTGAGTTGGCTCGCAAGTTTTCGAGCCGAGCTTTTCTAGGCTCGAGCTCGAATCTGAACAAACCATATATCAAGCTTGATTCGAGCTTATTAATTTTAGTCACAAACCAAGCTCAAGCTGAGCTTTTTTCAAACCGAACTCGAATAGCTCGAGAATAGCTCAATTTGTTTCTACCCCTAGCCTCCACAAACCATTGAACCAGTTTGTTAGATTTCCACTGTGTGTTTCCATGAACTTATCGTTGTAACTCTTTTTCTGTTACACCTTTCCTCTTCTGGAATTAATATGTTTCCGAAACTTCTAACAGGACGTAATTTGTTTAACAAATTTTTTCTTTAAATGGGGGATTTACCTAAACATGGAAATATTAAGAGATTTTTAAAAAGATACAAGCAATTGTGCTTTCACATAACATTAGAACATTATTGGATGTGGCCTTTGTCTTTCCTTAACTAATTTGGTGCTTTGTTTTTATTTGAGTGCGATCTTTATTTTTTTTTTTGCAAAATAAATTTCTAATATAGCTGGCTTATTGTTTCCTGGAATCTGTGGTTGCATTCCATTAAGATTGGTAGGAAATAGTACGCATGCACCTGTACTTGATTACTAGGTGCGGTTAAAATTCAGGAACTTTTTATCTCTGCATTTGACTCTCCTGACTGATTCCATTCAGTATAGATTGAAAAATGATCCCATCGAAAGACATTGTTTTATCAACATGAAGTAGAGCAGTGCTATGCTACCAGAATTATTTATCAGAATAGAGGACCAGAATGCTGTGGCTCTCTAGTGGGCCAATCACTTTAAATAATAAAACCCACATAGATGTACTTTTACTACATAAGTGCCATTGACACATCATTCTGGCACATTTTTGTAGGAAAAAAAATTCTGATGAAAAAGCATTTTCCTCAAGTATGGTTGCTGAAAAAGAGGATCGTTTCCTTAACATGAAAAGAATAGTTGGAAGTACTTATTTCTCCTATGCTATATGATGTCAGGTTTGAGTCAATCATCTTTCACAGAATGAAAGAGGCCACCAGTAAGCAGAATGAGATGCAGCAGAAGACAGGGTTGATTGAAGCTATAATAGTAGAGGTGAAAGACAGGGATAAGATTGGGGGATCTTATTTAAAAAATTCTGATGCGATATGCTGTACCCCTGCTCTTGCCGATGATGGTTCTTGCAAGGTTGGAGAGGTTATTATCCGCCAAGACCCAGATAATCCTGGGTGGCCAAAACGGATCCAGACTTTCTTTGAAGGGAGAAGCGAAGAGGCTAAAATGGATATTATGACTGTTGAGATCAATAGTACAGGCATGTACTATCTATATTTTATGTTTTGTGATCCAGAACTCAAGGGCACGATAATCAATGGAAGAACAGTGTGGCGAAACCCAGATGGTTACCTACCTGGGAAGATGGCACCCCTGATGACATTCTATGGTTTCATGTCTCTAGCTTACCTTGTTCTTGGACTTATATGGTTTCTTCGTTTTTTACAACATTGGAAGGATATAATACAATTGCACTACCACATCACAGCTGTAATTGGTCTGGGAATGTGTGAAATGGCTCTCTGGTATTTTGAATATGCGAATTTCAATGCTACTGGAACCAGACCAATGGGAATAACCATATGGGCAGTTACCTTCACTGCTGTCAAAAAGACTGTTTCTCGCCTTCTTCTCTTGGTTGTGTCAATGGGTTATGGTGTTGTGCGACCCACCCTTGGTGCTATAACCTCGAAAGTACTTATTCTTGGTGTGATATATTTTCTGTCTTCTGAAGCCCTTGAGCTTTTTGAACATTTGGGAAATATTAATGACTTTTCTGGAAAAGCAAGGCTTTTTCTGGTGTTGCCTGTTGCTCTACTGGATGCCTGCTTTATTCTTTGGATTTTTTCATCATTATCTAAGACCTTGGAGAAGCTTCAGGTAGTGTTACACTGTTACTGTTTATTTCCTATTGTTACCAAGTCATCACAAATTCCTCTTCTCTGCCGTTAACCTGTTAAAAAAAAATGATATTTTTTTTTTTGTAAGTAAGCTTTAATTTGATTTTTTTATGACAATTATTATGTTATTTAAATTCTTCGCTTATGATATTAAAATTTTCAAGGGAAGATAAGTCAATATAAATAATAAAGTCATTTCTCCTCTAAGCTTAAGTTTTTAGGTAACATGGTAGGTAATACTTTTACATAGTATCAGAGCAAGTAAAAATCCTGAGTTCAAACCTCGTAACCACTCAAAAAGTAAGTCCCTTAAAAAAAGTATGTCGAACCACACATTATGGGACATGTCAAGAGAAAATAAATTAATATAAATAACGAAGTCGCCCCTTCTCTAAAAATCTAAGCATGGATGGTGGCTAACACTCTAATATAAATAATTTTTATAATATTTTGCATGTTATGTGTCATACCCTGGGTTTTAACAAAAAAACCAAAGTACGATAACTAAACTTACTACAAAAGTTCCACCATAAACTAGCTATTTAGACATATTACATATAACCCAGGCCTTAAGCGTACGACTGCTTGTCTATTTACAAGCTTGACAACAACCAGATTCGCTACTAACCTTTGTCGGCGTCAATTCCTACTACCTGAGAGCCTCTCTGTATAAAACCCATGAAACGGGGTGAGCTGCTAAGTTCAGTGGGAAAAATATTCAAATAATATCAGTGTATATTTTTATATAAAAACAGAGGTAAAGTATCCTCAGTAAAAGTCATTATCATATAAAACAGATGGTAACCCCCCATATCAAGTGTTTTAAAAAAAAAAAACAATGGAATGCTCATGCAATGCCACTCCCTTTTTGCCCTTATAACACCTTACTACCCTTATCACCCCTCGACACATCCTATACATATAATGCATAGAATCATTATAATATCCACATTAACTCTTTCCCACCGTTATAACCCCACACCACCCTTATAACTCCATTGCCTCGGCATGATGGCATGAATTCTCAGAATATAACTAGCATTAATGTTCGCATAACTATCAGCAAATATCAAAATATCTGAAAGCAATTTTTCAAACCCTGCATAGCCCAACCATAGCGTTTCACATTCTCCAGTAATGTCACACGGGTCATGCAATGAAATCATATAGTTTTTGTTTTGCCTTTATACAAAATAATAAGTTTCAACTATAAGAATAAATCTCCTGCTTGGAGGGTTTAATGTCCTTTCTTGCTAATTTTTCCCTCGATCCACGCTAAATTCTATGTAAATAAATTATGGCTATTTAACATGCATTCACATACCATTGTCCAATTGCTTTATTTGTTGCATTTAGTCTAGGAGGTCTAGATTGATAATTTTCCCGTTACCAAACAATTTGTCCAATTTTTAAACAAATATTTATCTCCTTATTTAATTGATTATTAGTTTTTTTTTTTAATCAAACATAAAAGAGACTTATATTAACTAAGATTTATATTCAATATTCCTTACTTAGGGAATAAATATAATTTTGTTAATTTTTATTTAAGTTATTATTTTAATAATAAAATAGGGTTCTGAGCTTTTAGGTTTTATAAATCCCACTTCCCTAGAACAAAATTATATAAATTATCAGTTAATCCTTCAACCAACCCCACCTAGTGGAAAAAGGCTTGGTTTGGTTTGGTTTATCAGTTAATCCTTCTATCCCAATTCCAGGTTTTGTACAACCATTTTTTTTAAAAAATAAAAATAAAAATAATTTCCCAAAACCCTATTTTTCTTATTTTCCTTAAAATTTTAATAAACCAATAATTATGAAAATTCCCCTAAATAGGTCATTACCAACCCACTCTCCCATATTTGGCGGTTCTCAAGACCAAATAAAATTTCTGTAAATTTTTCAGAATTTTTAAAACTTGTTTGATATTTTTTTCTTATTTTTTAAACAATTTCAAAAGAAAAATCACTAACAATAGCACATAAATCGAAAAATTACAAAACCAATTTTAAAATTCTCCAAATAGCTTGACCTTCCATTTGGAAGGAATCAAGGCGCTAGAAACTGCTGCATGCGTCCCCACACGCCACTGGCTGTGCATGGGCACGGCGCATGGCCACTAGTCACCTCCTTTCTTGGGGCAGCTGCGAGGTTCTCCCTTTTTGGCCGTTTCTCCGTCATTTCTTAACCAAATTATGGAAAATATGTATCTAAAATGAAGCTCTCGAAAAGCCCAACGCAATGAAACAAATTTCGTTCATTTTCGTGGCCATTTGATGTGTCAAATCTGACCTGAAAGGTGCTGGTGCCACTTTGTTTCTAAACCTAGCTAACAACCATGGTTGCTGGGCCATTTTTCCCTTCAACCCACCTACTGAAACTTACATGCAAACCCTCTAAGGAACCTCAAAAATGTTTTTGAATCACAGCTTAGGGTTGGTTCCAATTAAATTGTAAAAAGAATGAAAAAAACCTCACAATAACACATGCAACAGTCTATTCTTTTCTTGCTAAGCTTCCATGCCTAACTTTAAACCAAACGAAAAACAGAAGACCAGAACCTTACCTGCATGATTATCTTCTTCCCTTCCCTTCTTCTCCTTCTTCTTCTTCTCTCTCTCCCTCTCTCCCTCTCCCCCCCCCCTTTGATGCCCCAGGTGGAATGGAAGGAGAAGTGAACCATAGTTGTGGTTTTCCCCTGGCTGATTAAGTGGGTTTGTTGCTATGTGTGGGACACCTGTGGAACGGGTGCCTCACTTGGCCGCAAGAGGGTTCCCCCCCCCCCCCCAAGGTCTTCACATTACATTAGTCCAATTATTCATATTTATAATATTTTGCATATTTTTATATAATATTATTCAGATTATTTTTTATAAGACTAATTATAAGACATCATCCCCCACCCCCCAAAAAAGGGGAAAAATAGATATATATATCCTGGCTCCACAACTAGTCATTGTGATTGTTTTGATACATGTTAGACAACCAATTGATGTTTATGGAGTTGGTGCATATATAAACTAACAATAAAACTTCGTTGTATTATTACTTTTTAATTCATGCAATTTGACTATTGTATTCCTTAATTGTCAACTTTAATAGACATAATGGCTGTGCATATTTTTGAAACTAGGAGGGTATAATTAAAAGATGGCCTTGGAGTAACAATAAAGTTATTTCATTGTGACCTTGGGGTCACTTCTTGAACCATAAAAATAGTCTCTTTTACTTCCAATGGGAAGGTTGCGTACGTTTGACTCTCCCTAGATCCTGCAATGCGAGAGTCTTATAGACGAGGTTGCATTTTTCTAGTATAGTTGCATGAATCCAATACCGTACGGGTGATCTTATCCGATGTGTGATTATGGTTATGGACTAATGCAATACCACAAGCCAAACATTTTATCTTGTTCATGTACCAAGTTGAACATCAAACACATTCTTTAGTGTGTGATATTTAGTTATTAATGGTTTTACCATGATCCATTTCTTCTGTGCATACGTCTGATAGAAAATAATATTGCCAATCTTAAAGTTATCTTGGCGTCCAAATTCCTCTAATTACCAACGGTCAAAGCCATGCTTTTGCTGTTAGGCTGTTAGTGTAACCAAGAAAGTCTGGGAATAATTTGTTGAGTTGAGTTTTTTTTTTTTTTTTTTTTTTTGGGTGGATTTCTTGTAAATGAATTTGTTTGTATGACAAACAGTCATATTGTTGGTATTATGTTGCATCTGGCATCTAAATACAGTGGGTAGTTAAAATGTTAAAATGCTTAAAGCATACGAACCAGTTTCTATTAGGCTATTACCTTTTCCCCGTGACACAATTTACAGCCACTTTTTTTAGTCATTGACTGTAGTGTTTTTTTTCAGTTGTTAATCTGTCTGCATACAGGTGATTATATTGTGGAATTTGATGTAATTTCTTCTAATGTATGCAACTGGTATTTGGTTTGTCCTCTTTATCTTAAATAACGCTTGCTGCCAGATTGGAAAGATTGTGGCTTTTGTACGCTTTTGGATGAGTTGTCCATTACCTTGCGACCCACACGACAATATTTCATATCTTTTGCATTGTGCAAGGAAAATTTTGAAATTTTGTTCCTTATCAACTACTTTGATCACAGATACGAAGAAGCATGGCCAAACTTGAGCTTTACCGAAAGTTTACCAATTCTCTTGCAGCATCAGTTTTGCTCTCGGTGGTTTGGATTGGCTATGAGGTAGTTTTCTCTTTCTCTTGATTTCCCATTCCTCTGGCTTTTCTCAACTAACGGTACTTTATTGAAATGATAACACGGTGGCACCAAAATAAGCCCTCATGTTTTGTGAAGTTTTCATTTGCACAATCCTAAGGGAATGGATTCATGAGTTAGTAATGCCTCTGGGCTCCGACTTTGGATGATTTGGCTCCAGAAATTTATTAGTTGCCTGGTCCTTGGAAAGGCCCCTTGCTTAAGTTATTACATCCCTTTGATTTCTCTTTTCCTTTAATATCATAGAAAACTTTACATCTGTGATAATAGATTTCTATTTTGTGTTGTTTCAAACTTTCAGTTATATTTTAACGCAACTGATCCATTGAGCGAATTGTGGCGAAGAGCCTGGATCATCCCTGCCTTTTGGACTGTTCTGGCATTTCTACTTCTGGTGGTGATATGTATTCTCTGGGCTCCTTCACATAACCCAACAAGGTATTCTGTAGAACCTTTCTCATTTTTTTTTTTTGTCTGCCTTTTATTTGATCATCTTGCTTCAAATTTTGTTTCTTCAACTGTAACCATTGGATGGTGGATAGAATTGTGTTCATAAAGTGTAAGCGTACTGCAAATATGCATTCCTGTAGCGGGCATAGAAAAGTTAATACATTGTCACCTTGAACATCTTTTGTTGTTGACCTCAAGCAAATTGTTTTGTTTATATCTAAAATTCACTATTGCTAGCAATTTTAGTTCCATTGTTTTTCAATTTAATGGCAGTGCATATAACTAAAGGAAGAAGCTTGGATATTTGTTAATCCAATAGAATTTGTAAGCTAGGGAGTTCAACTGGAGCTTTAAAAGGGTTTGAGATCAGGATCCTCCATTCTGTTCTCTTTCATTCTTTCTGATTCTTTTTTCCCCTGCTTATTTGGGTGCATGACTGTACTCTATAGAGTCTACATGGGCTAATCAACCTATTGAGAACCCACTTGAATGAGAGTAGCCAGTGCAACATGAGATCCTTAAAAGGTTTGTGTCCAAAGGAAGGATGATGCTATAACTAGCAAGTCGGGATGTGCAGTTGTTTCCTTGCCTGTCTATGTCATTTGACTTGCACTAGTTCTAGTCAATCAATATTTGGAAGTCAATGATTTCCCTTGCCTTGAGTAACCTCTGGAAGATCTTCGCTACCTTGCCATTCATTTTAAATGCAATCTGGTGAGGATCCCAATATTGTAAGCATTGGTGGACTGCCGGGAGGAAAGGGGGGGTTGGCTGTGTTTTTGAAAGTTACGGTAGAATCTGATACACTTGTAAATATTTATGAAAGAAATAATATATATATATTTTTTTGGGTAAGTAAAGAAATAATATATTAGCCTCTTTAAATTGTTGAAAACTTTAAGTCAAATTTCTAGATCCAACACTGATTGTAAGGCAAGTAAAACTTAGTGCACGTATTCTTAGTGCTTTTGTTGATATTTGAAGAGGCAACAGCTTGTGACCAGAGAGTCCTACTTTCACCAGTGTGCTCGTAAAATCTTTATTAGGAACTATGTATAAATATATCTGCTAAAAATTGACAATAGACAAACCTGAAAATTTGGGCCTAACAGTCCCATTAATTTCAGTAGAAACTGTCCAATCTGTTGTGGCAATTATATGAAGTGCTTCCATGCCATTGATTGTTGGTCAAAAAAGTTTGGCGAGAAGGGTGAGTATTTTCATCGCGTTTGACTATAATAATTGATTTAACAATGTGGGTTGGTGTAGGTACGCGTACTCAGAGGAGACGGGTGATGACCTTGAGGAGGAGGGAATCTCCCTGACTGGCGCCGGAGTAAAGGTGGCCGCAGATGTAGCAACCAAGTTGGAAAGAAAGGAAAGGAAGGCGTCGGTTTCTGCAGATCATGTGTTTGGTATGGGAGAAGATCTGGAGGAGGACAAGAGAGAATGATGGCTCATTTCTTGTATTCCATTGGAACTTTTTTTTTTGGGGGGGGGGGGATTTAACTGATACCGTTTTGGTGTTTATTGTAAAAAGCACAGGAAGAGAATGCAAAATCCCTGTTTGCCAAATCAACAGCATCAGACTTGAGCATCTTTTGCCATCTTCTGCAAGTTATATTTTCTGTGAATGAGGGAGATTCGAACAGGGAGTAGGGTGATGCGGGTGGGAGGTCAAAAGAGATTATTTGGCTAGATTTTGCCTTCTTAGCTAGATGATATATATATATATGTACACACACTTGTAAGTAGCACTTTTGTGTACTACTAATAATAGACTTGGTTCAGATTGTCTAATTTGGACCTTCTGAAGTATCTGGCCACGTTGATGCTGTGAATCCGTTAAAGCTATATATATATATATATATATACACACCAAAGGTAATTCTATGATCCAACTAGTGGTTTTTGGTACCCTATTGAATAGTAATTATTGATTAGAAAATATGTAAATTTGATCATATTTGGTAATAAAATTTGCTAAATTGAATGAAAAATTAGATGGTCACGGTTCAATAAATTGTATCATATTGATTAATAAATTTTGTCACATTCAATAGTAAATTCAATTATCGATAAAAGACAAATTTTGATTTGTGAGTTTATATTACACTTTTTATGTGAAAATTTATATAGTTATTAATTATTCTACTTAGAAGCAACTTATATTTTCATTCCGCTATTTATAGTAGTAACGTTTAGAGTTTTAAAAAATTTTATTATTTTCAAATTTCATCAATTTTGGAAAATTATGGATCTATGATTGAAAAGATAAAACCACCAATCAACTTGTTGTTAAAATATATATATTTATAGGCACCGTTTGGCATATCCAAAAAATAAAAAAAAAATTTAAAAACTTCTATCACATCAATTTTTTTATTTCATTGCACACATTATGAATTCACAATTTTCTTCACTTTATCTCATTTTTTCTCCAAACACACACATAATGCAATAGGCACAAGTTAAAAAATCGTTCAGACGAATGCATTTAAATGGGTTGGGAATAAAATTGGGTAAAACCCCATCAGTGGCCCAAATCCCCACACATTTCCCTTTCCCTGTCCTATTCTTGTCCGCCTCAGCAAAACCCCACCACACATCATATGCCGGCGACGAGCCCACGCCGAAGTCTCTCCGCCGGTAATTCTCTTTCGTTCGAACTTCATGCCCAACACCCAACTCTGGAGCTCTGTTTCATTTCTGTGCTTAGAGAGTTCTGTTTCATTTCTGTGCTTAGCGATTGGATTTATGGAGCTCGGGAATCTTTTGAACACTCTTGTAGACCGTTGTAGGAGGAGGAGGCGTAGCAGTGGCTACACATAACCTCCTCCAAGCCACCCAAAAAAAAAAAAAAGCCACATTTTGTTATACACTCCAAATTGGCCAAAAAAAAAAAAAAAATGGCAAAAAAAAGGTGCTCCAAACACCCACTAAATTAAAATTTCACACACATAATTCCTCATTATTTTAAATAAAGTACAAATTTACTTAAAATATATTATTTTTATCTAGAGTTGTACCCCACGTGTCATGTCGATTCATTTGTGATGGGCCCAACACTATTATTTAAAAAAAATACAGGCAAATTGAATTTCTTTTATAAAAAAGATATTTAATAAATAAAATAATATTTTATTTTAACATAAAATTAATAAAAATGTATTTTTATTTATTTATTTTTATAGAAATATTTTAACTAATTTTTCAGATAGTTTCGTATTTTAATCCAAATCACAATAAAATTATATGTTAATTTTTAAATTAGAGAGAGATTATATATTTTTGGTCCAAATGAGAAAGATAAATTGTAATTACTTTTTTTAAGACACATTTGATTTATCAATTTTTACCAAAATTCACTAATTTTAATTAAGTTTTTAAATTTTTTCTAATTAATTTATCATTTATTACTCTTACATTAAATTTTTGTACTTTTTTACCATTAAAACGCTCCTTTACTATTTTATTTTTTATAGACAAAATAAAGAACAAACCTAAGTGTGATCTTAACTCGGTTAGTTGAGAGCATTTGCGCCCGTTCACCCGTTCCCCGAGCCTTCTCCTTCCCTGTTTACTTAACAAAAAAATAAAAATAAAAAAAAGGGGACCTTATTTTTTATTTGGGAAGATAAAATACAAAATGGGTGAGAAAATCAAAGTAAAGGATGCACTTTTTTTTTTTAATTGGGAATGAATAAAAATTACTTTTCCCGCCAAAAGGCCAATGATGTGTCAATTTCGGACCTTTATTGGGCGAATGGGCTTCGGTTCAGTAAAAAAAATAAAGAAAAAGTATAAAATAACAGTGCAGGTAGAGGTTTTGTTTTCGCACGTTTGTTTGCTTCTACTCCGTTTGACCTTGGTATTCCCTTGTCGCGTCCGCCCTACTGACAACTCTCTCTCTCTCTCTCTCTAAATATATATATATATATATATATATTTAAGAATGCTTGATTAAACAAAATTAATCAAAATTTATCAATTTTTATTATTTTTTATTTTCTTCTAATTAAATTTTATTACATATTATTTTTATATTAAATTTTTATATTTTTATCATATTTTTTAATCAACCAAACACCCCTTTACTCCTCTCCAGTATCAAAGAATCATTTGGTGACTTTTGAGTTGACATGGGCACTCTGGACTTAGAGTATGTTTGGTTGATAAAAATTTAGTCAAAAAGTATAATAAAAGTATAAAAATATGATATAAAAATAATATGTGAAAAAATTTGATGAGAGAAAAGTAAAAAAAAAATTAATTAAAATTAGTGAATTTTGATAAAATTTGATGTGCCAACTGCCAAGCGGGTGATGGTCAGTTACTTTATTTTTTTACTTTTTTTTTTTTTAGCAAGAGAAATTTAAAAAAATAATAATAAAATTGGGTTACTCTGTTACGAGAGAATGAATACTTCATTTTTATTTGTTCTCACGATTCATCCTCGTTCTTTCTTTCAATTCGCTTATCAAAATTGCGAGAGTATTTATTCGGTTATTCCAATAAATGAGGAGTCACATTTCTTTTTAATCTAAATTAGGTGTGTTTTGAGTCATAAAATAAGATAAAATGAAATAAATTATAAATTCACAATTCGTGCTGTGATATGAAAATAAATAATTTTTAAAAACTTTTAGATACTTATAGCAAATCTAATAGAATCATTACAAAAATAAATTGGGAGTGTTAGAAGTGGGTTTAGTGGTCCATTATAGGGGTTGCAATAGAAAAATCAATGGCAGTAATTTGATTGTATTAATATAAGAGTTCTAATTTAGTGTGTGTCTGGAATGATAAAAAGTGAGAAAAAATGAAATAAAGTAAGAAATGTTGTGAGTTCGTAATACGTGCAGTAAAAGAAAAAAAGTTGATGTGATAAAAAATTAACAGAAGTTTATAAAATTTTTTGTTATTTGTTGGAGCTCTAAACGGTGCCTTAATTTAGTTAAAATTAATTTCAAAATAAAATAAAAGTTAAATGAAATCTTATATAAAAAGTTTTTTTCATTGAAATATAATTAAATTAGATTGTTATTTTCTCCTATAACTTCTACAGAACCCTTATAACCTGTTTGGAACACTCTAAATTTTTATAAATTCATACAAAATTAAAATTTTATCCCCGTAGCACGAATTATGAAATGACAACCTTCAAAGGGCTAAGGGCACGTTTTGTTTTTGTTGTCAAGCGATTGCCACTTAGGGGGATGCTTCTGTTTTGACTTGTGAAAGGTGTGTGGCTAGAAATGATTTAATTTTGGAATCTTGACCTGACAGGTTGATTGGGGCTACGTTTGGGATAAAATAAAATCTCATAAATTTTTATAAATATAAATTATAATACAGTAAAATTTAAATTTTTTACTTACTTCACGAATTAAGAAAATTTTATTTTTATAATTTTATTTTATACACTTTTATACAATTCTAAACACACTCTGATTCTTCCCATAAGGTTTTGCCAAAGGACAATTTGGATTTTTATTTTGACCTTTTGAAGGTTTTTTCATTAAATTAACATTAAAAATTTCTACTCCTTCTAGGTAACGATTTAAATTTTGTTATTCAAAAAATTAAAAATAAATAAATAAACAATATCTATTTTAATAGTGAATAAGCAAGAAAGAGGCATTGACATTGAAAACCCACACACTATTTTAACCCCCCCAATCAACTTTTAATATTTTGGATCTGTTTAGAATGATAAAAATTTTGAAAAATATTAAAAAATTTTAAAAATTATTTATTTTTTATCTTGTTACATCAATTACGGACCCATAATTTATCTCATTTTATCTTACTTAAGTATTTAGTAAAATATAAAAAATTTTGAATAATTTTATACTATAAGTTACCATCACACCAATTTTTGCCAAGTTAAAGAAGCAATTACTTCACTTTAGTAAATAGGGGCCTCCATAAATAATACACCTTTATTAGCTTTGATGTGATATTTTTTGCTTGGTTTGGGAAGTAAAATTTATCCCCTGTAAAAATTATCCTCCCTTCTTAATTTTGGAAGAAGGTGTATTATTTTTGGAAAGGGTTTGAGCTCTCCAAAAATTATCCCCCCTTATATGGATTAAATTGGACCATTATGTCCCTTCTCATCCCCCTTTCTCACCTACAAAATGTATTTTATATTAAAAATAAATTCTTTTTTTTTATCTAATGGAAAAATGTATTAAAAAGTTATATTAATAAAAATAAAAAAATATAATTTTTTTCAAATAGGGGGTTGTGTGATTAAAAAATATATATTTTTTAAATAGGAGGTGTTATGATTTTAAGATAATAATATTATTTTTTAGCAAATTTATACAAAATTACACATATATTGATATTTTTTAAATAAGGAGAAAAAAATAAGTGACTAAGGAAACTTTAGATAAATTAGGATGTTATTGTATATGAAACTAATTTATATATTTTATAAAGTTTAATTTATTTATAATTAAATTGTTTAAAATTAATTTATACTAGTTAGTTTTCACATTATATAATTAACATAAACATAAAATTAAGTTTGGATAACCAAGTTTAATTTAATTGGTAACTAAGTTTTGGGACACCACAAGGCAAAAGAGTCATTTGACTGTTTTTTCCATTATTCACCTCCTCTTATTTATAAAACATCCAAACTAAATTGAAAGTTATCCCCCTCCATAAATATCACATCAATGTGAGCCAACCTTCTAAAAATAATATTCCTTCTTATCTTATACTCCCTCTAAAATTTATCCTCCTAAAATTTTAACACTATCCATCGGGTCCTCAGTTCATTCAAAAGTTATCAAAATGTTCATCGAATACATAAAAAAATTATCAAAAATATATATTTATTTTACTAAATATCTAAAAATTATCCAAAAATTATTTCAAAATTTTATTATTTCACTAAATACACTAAAAAAATTTACCTATTAACTTTTGTAAAAGAGAAAAAAATTAAAAATTGACTAAAATTGATCATTCAAACGGGCCGTTGATAAACGGAGTGGAAAAGAAAATGAGGAGATGGAGGAGGGGGACCCCATTTGGTTCAAAAGCTAGGATTCGAGGAAGGAAAAGCCGTCAGAAAAGCAAAAAGTCCCGCTCAAAAAAAAAAAAAAAAAAAAGGGCAAAAGGTCTGTCCCTACGTCTGCACCACTTGTCCCATTCACTGAGAAAGGCCCCTTCTTTATTTATTATTTACCCACCTTCACCTGCCCACTTTATTGGAACACCCACCCACCATCTCTCTCTCTCTCTCTCTCCGTCTCTCTCTCTCTCTCTCTCACACACAGCTGACATCCTCCAAATCCCATTTCTCAACTCTTGTTCACCCAATGCTACAACCCATTTCACCGTTTTTCATTTCTCTATTTTTGGGCAAATTTCATGAAAATTAAGGCACCTCTGGTAATTTGATTTTCAGCGGAAAAACTAACAAACGCTATTTTATTTTTTTTTAATGTTTGACAATATATTAATTTTTGTTACTTTCTTGTTTATTTATAATAATTTATTTAACTCAAAAATTATTAAAAATTATTAAAAGTTATAAAAAATTATTAAAAATATTAGAACTTGTTAAAAATTATTAAAATTTTTATCAAATACTTAAAATTGTAAAAAAATTACTAAAAATTATTAAAAAATACTACTTGCTTCAAAATCAGTAAAAATTACAATTAATAATTTTTGATAAAAAAAAATGTCAAAATTACTTAAATTTTGACTCCTATACCTCAATGCAATACACATGTAGGCTGCCTGCATTTGTTTTGCTGCAAAAAACTGAAAATTTTTGAAATTTTTTAAAAATTATTTATTTTTTTGTCTCACTACATGAATTATGAATTCATAATTTATTTTACTTTATCTCACTTTTTATCACTTTAAACACATTCGTAATCTTACAACCAAAATAATATGAAATTTTATTTTGTCAATAAAAAATTATTTTTATGAATTGCTTCATTTAAAATTATTCATTCACGATAATTTAAAAACATAAGTCAGTAGTACTAAACCATACTTTTAAATTATAAATTCAGATAAATTGATTTCAGAATTTCATTTAAAAAAAATAAAAAATTCTCTTGCTACCACTGACGCACGGAGACTTTAATTCGTTCGTACCCCG
Organism: Vitellaria paradoxa; assembly: GCA_019916065.1. Lineage (NCBI taxonomy): Eukaryota > Viridiplantae > Streptophyta > Magnoliopsida > Ericales > Sapotaceae > Vitellaria > Vitellaria paradoxa. The sequence continues at coordinate 37,899,362 of CM034242.1, read as the reverse complement.
ATTCGTGGATTTTGTAAAGTAATTAACGAACTCAGTAATTACTGCACGAGTGATACCGAAACGCGGCGGTAGAAGCGTTTGGTAAAAATAAAAAATTATTCCTTTTACTAGGTCAATAAGTTACTAAAACAGTAATTTTGACTTAGTTAGTAGGGTATAATACTTATTCCACTTTAACACGTGTCAAAAATTAATAAAATTTTTATCAAATAATTTAAAAATATAAAAAATTATTAAAAAATTTTATTTATTTTATCAAATACCTAAAAATTATTAGAAGTTATTAAAAATTTTTATTTATTTTATCAAATACATAAAAAAATTTTACCTACTAATTTTTATCAAAAATTTACCAAAAATTACTTAAATTTTCTTGCAGACAAGTCCACCCTATAAAATTATCTTGCAGACAGGTCCACCCTATTCTTAAATAAATAATAGGATCATTCGCAGTTATCTAAATTTTTACGATTTTCAACATTTTTACCGACAGCAAAAAATACAAATTTAAAATTTTAATAGAGTTATATTAATTTATACAATCCTAAACACAACAGTGCCAAAAGCAATTTTAAAGCTAGGAATGTAGGTCTAGGACTTGTTTGGTTGACAAAAAATGAGATAAAAAGTACAATAAAAGTAAAAAAAAAATGTGACGTAAAGGTGATATGTGAAAAAATTTAATTGAAAAAAATACAAAAATTAGTTAAAATTAATAATTTTTGATAACTTTTAGTGCCACTAAACATACCCCTAATTAACTATCAGAGAGTGGAAAGTACAAGCAATTTAACTGGTTGCAAAAAGGCTTCGCCAGACCTTATTTGATATTCGATATTATATTTTATTGAATCAAACATTCTTAATGTTTAGAGTGATAAAAAATGAGATAAATTGAAATAAATTGAGAGTTCGTAATATATGCAGTGAAAGAAAAAAGTTGATATGATATAAAGGCCTCGTTTGAAACTACCAAAAAAATCAAAAAACTTCAAAAAATTTCAAAAGTTTTCAAATTCCTCCAATCATATTTTGTCACCTATCATTTTTACATCACATCAATCCCATCCATTGGTTTTTTTTTTTTTTTAGGACTCCAAACGCACTCAAAATTAACAGGGATTTATAGAATTTTTTATTATTTATTTACAAACCAAACGGAGCCTTAGTAATAAAAACAAAATTCAAAATTGTAGTCCAAGTTTAGTTAATTTAAGCGAGTCTCACTTTGAGTGAGTTTATAATGAAATTAAACTGATCGATTATTAAATAAGTTTGGTTAATTTTATTATCATAAAAATGATCCTGCACTACTTACATGGAGCAATTATTTAGCACTGTTAAAGTAATACTTCAAGTCAAGTACGTTAAAATCACGCCACACGTGTCATTAGTTTGATGAGAAAAAGAAATTAACGTGTCATTTGATATAACTGTTTTGAACTTATTTTTTATTTAATAATTTTGAAAATAAAAAAAATAGTTCAAAATATATTTGATCACTTGTTTATTCAAGATTTGTTGTAAAAAATAAAAAAAAATTTACACATGAAATATAAAATATGTCATTTGATTTGTATTTCTATTTTTCGTTTTCTATTTTTGTCTTCTATTTTCAGTTTTATATGTTTTATATTTTGGAAATTCTAGAAAAAAGGAAAATAGAAAACACATTTTATTTGATATTATTTATTTTCTATGTTTTAAAATTTTTCTTGTTTTGAATTAAAAACGTTCAAAATAATTTTTTACTATTTTAGATTTCATGTATAAACATATTTTCTATTTTTTAAAATAAATTTTGAAAACACAAGTAACCAAATTATTTTGAACTGTTTTCCTTTTTTTAAATTGTAAAATAAAAAATGAGTTCAAAATAGATATACCTAATGACACCTAAATTTTTTGTAGCATCTTATTTAGTTTTTTTTTTTTTTTTTTTGAAAGAGAAAAAACTAATTTTCTTAGTAGTTGATTTTTTATCTTTTTATTAATTTGACATTTTTATAATTTAAAAAAATTTAAGTATAAGAAAATAAATGATCACACATTTTTTTTATAATTTAAATAAATTTAAAATACAAAAAAATAAATTTGATCATATTAAAAAAATTAAAAGTTGAGCAGCCAAAAATTCTTTTTTTTCTTAATCAAATTCTTAGGTGCGGTTTGGAGGAGCAAAAAAAGAGAAAAAAAAATACTAATTTTTGATGTTTTATATATTTGGCGAAACGCTAAAAGTTACTACTATTATTAGGTTGGCAGATTATAATTGCCATTTTAATTTAAACCAACTCAAAAGTCAAAATTTGTGTTAAATAGTTAAAAATTATTAAAAATTATTATTTATTTTACTAAATACGTACAAAATTTACCTAAAGTAACTTTTGTTAAAAAAAAAATTAACAAATTTGACTTTTATAAGGTACTAACGTAGCCGTAGGACGCATTTTCCGAGATTACCAAAAATTTTTCGAAAGAGGTAAGTAAGCTCCGGATATGGGTGTTGTGAATGTTAGCTCAAAATGAGATGATTAATGATAAAAATAAATTTAAAAATTTTTATTTAAGGTACGTTTGACGCATCAAATTTTGATAAAAATTTTTAAAAATTTCTATAAAATTTTACACAATCCCATTTTCTTAAAATTCAAAAAATATTCAATATCTTTCTAAAAACAAGTCGATAATTAGAATTCGATTAATCAAATAGTAAAAAATTTTTTGCTATTCTCAACATGAACTCCCAAACTATCAAATGACACCCACTTTGATTATTTTTTGTGATGTTTTTAAAACCGTTATAACGGATTATAGAAACCGTTTCGACGGAATCGCGCGGCCAACTTTTGTCCAAACAGTTTCTACTATCCATTTTGTAGGATAAAAAAGTCATGACTGTCTAAAATTTTGAATCCATCCAAATGAAAATCTAGTCTGTCGGAATGAAATCTTACTATTCATTTCCAAAAAACACGTTTGAGCAATGTGCACCAAACGCAAAAAATTTTTCCAAACCACGTTTTATCTCACTTTTTGGTGTGCCAAACGTCCTCTTAATATTTTTTAATTTATATATATATATATTCTTTTGTGAGCGGTCGGATTTTGGTAACATTTAGAGTTATAAAAATACTAGCAATTGCCCGCGCCTCAAGATACAGAAATATAATTTGGCATATAAATAATTTAAATTTAAATTTATAAAGCAAACTCAAATAAAAAAAGTGTAAGAATAACCTAAATAATTAATTAAAAGATATTGAGATATAAAATTTTATTATTTATTATAAATATTATCATATTTTTTAAAATATTTTATATAAAAAGTATTCAAAAAATATATAGGCTTAATGAGAAAAAAAATAATCTTGACCATTTAACAAATTCAACAGTTAAAAATATATCAAATTCAAAATTTTAAATTTCATTATTATATAAATGACATAAAGTGTAAAAGTGTATGTATTTAAAATTTAAGTTCTAAACACATTAAAATTGAATCTTTAATTTAAAATTTTATTTTTAATAAAAATTTTAAAAATTTAAATATATATTTTTAAATAAAAAATTAACTTTGTCTTATAGATATTTTTATATTATTTAATAATAATGGATAATATATGTAAAATATAATTTGTATAATTTTACAAAATATAATATATATTTATTTGAATTTCAAATTTCAAATTCAAATGATGTGATTTCTTATATAGATATATAATAAGTGATGACGTGACAAAGTAATGATTAGGACAAATATCAAATCAAATGATGTGTTTTATTATGAGTGCGTTTGGCGCACAAAAAAGTGAGAAAAAAATAAGATAAAATGTGGTTTAGGAAAACTTTTTGTGTTTGGTGCACACCACTCAAACCGCGTTTTTTAGAGATGAATAGTAAAATTTCGTTCCGACGGATTGGATTTTCGTTTGAACGGATTCAAAATTTTAGGCAGTTATGACTTCTTTACATTACAATCATTCCAAACGGATTGTAGAAATCGTTTGGACGAAAGTTGGCCGCGCAATTCCGTCGGAATGGTTTCTACAATCCGTTGGAATGGTTTTAAAAACGCCCCAAAAAAAGTCAAAGTGGGAGTCATTTAGTAGCTTGGGAGTCCATGGTGAGAATGGTGAAAAAATTTTTGCTATTTGATTAACCGAATTTTGGTTATCGACCTTTTTTTAGAAAGATATTAAACATTTTTTTAATTTTAAGAAAGCGGGAATGTGTAAAATTTTCAGAGGTTTTCAAAGATTTTCATCAAATTTTGGTGCACCAACGCAACATATATAAAAGATATATAGGGTGTGTTTAAAGTTGTATAAAATTATAAAAGTTAATATCTTGTGTTTTGTGTAGTGATTGGATAATTTAAATTTTATTGTTTTGTAATTCATGTTTGTAGAGATTTGTAGAATTTTGTATTATTTTGTTGCAGTCCAAACATTACTATAATAAGTGATAACGTAACGAAGTGATGACTGGAACAAATGTCAAATTAAATGATGTGTTTTATTATGTAGATTTGTTCATAAATCCCTACAAATAAGGATGATGAAACTATAAAATTTAGATTTTTTTACCTATTATACAAAATATGAGACATTAATTTTTATAATTTTATATAATTTTTAGTGTGTTTAAAGTTATATAAAATTATATAAAATTGTAAAAATTAATATCTCATATTTTATACAATGAAAAAAAATTTTAAATTTTGTGATCTCATAATTCATATTTATGTAGAGTTTTATAAATTTATATATATATATATATATATATATTGTTAACACCAAACGGCGCCTATATACAACTCCAAACACACTGTTTGATCCATTTCCGTCCATTGAGTGCTTTACGTCGACCCTTATGACAACCACGTCAAAATCTTCATCAATCAAGATGATTACGTGTATGCCAAGTTGGACTTAGGCCGAAATCGCGCCACGTGTCCGAATATAATAAAGGGTCACATCTCTTAGTATCGTCCTTTTCAGCCGTTACTTAAAAAAAAATTTGATTGGTTAAAATCTAATAAAATTCATTAATTTTTATTAATTTTTTATCTTTTATTAATTAAATTTTATTATATATTATTTTTTATACCAAATTTCTATCCTTTCAACTATATTTTTATTTTTTTTTATCAAATTTTACCGACTAAACATAAACACACTTTCACTAGTGCTCGAAGCGATTGGATTTACGGAGCTCGGGAATCTTTTGAACACTTTTGTAGACCGTTGTAGGAGGAGGAGGAGGAGTGGCTAGACATAACCTCCTAAATGTTCCAAGCCACCAAAAAAAAAAAAAAAAAAAAGCCACATTTTGTTATACACTCCAAATTGGCCAAAAAAAAAATACCAAAAAAAAAAAATTGGCAAAAAAAAGGTGCTCCAAACACCCACTAAATTAAAATTTCACACATATAATTCCTCATTATTTTAAATAAAGTACAAATTTACTTAAAATATATTATTTTTATCTAGAGTTGTATCCCATGTGTCATGTCGATTCATTTGTGATGGGCCCAACACTATTATTTAAAAAAAATATAGGTAAATTGAATTTCTTTTATAAAAAAAGATATTTAATAAATAAAATAACATTTTATTTTAACATAAAATTAATAAAAATGTATTTTTATTTATTTATTTTTATAGAAATATTTTAACTAATTTTTCAGATAGTTTCGTATTTTAATCCAAATCACAATAAAATTATATGTTAATTTTTAAACTAGAGAGAGATCATATATTTTTGGTCCAAATAAGAAAGATAAATTGTAATTACTTTTTTTAAGACACATTTGATTTATCAATTTCTACCAAAATTCACTAATTTTAATTAAGTTTTTAAATTTTTTCTAATTAAATTTTATCATATATTACTCTTACATTAATTTTTTGTACTTTTTTACCATTAAAATGCTTCTTTACTATTTTATTTTTTATAGACAAAATAAAAAACAAACCTAAGTGTGACCTTAACTCGGTTAGTTGAGAGCATTTGCGCCCGCTCACCCGTTCCCCGAGCCTTCTTCTTCCCCGCTTACCTAATTAAAAAAAAAATAAGGAGACCTTATTTTTTATTTGGGAAGATAAAATACAAAATGGGTGAGAAAATCAAAGTAAAGGATGCACTTTTTTTTTTTAATTGGGAATGAATAAAAATTACTTTTCCCGCCAAAAGGCCAATGATGTGTCAATTTCGGACCTTTATTGGGCGAATGGGCTTCGGTTCAGTAAAAAAAATGAAGAAAAAGTATAAAATAACAGTGCAGGGAGAGGTTTTGTTTTCGCACGTTTGTTTGCTTCTACCCCGTTTGACCGTGGTATTCCCTCGTCGCGTCCGCCCTACTGACAACTCTCTCTCTCTCTCTCTCTAAATATATATATATATTTAAGAATGCTTGATAAAATAAAATCAATCAAAATTTATCAATTTTTATTATTTTTTTATTTTTTTTAATTAAATTTTTTTACATATTGTTATACATTAAATTTTTATACTTTTATCATATTTTTTAATCAACCAAACATCACTTTACTCCTCTCCAGTATCAAAGAATCCTTTGGTGGCTTTTGAGTTGACATGGGCACTCGGGGACATCGAGTATGTTTGGTTGATAAAAATTTAGTCAAAAAGTATAATAAAAATATAAAAATATGATATAAAAATAATATGTGAAAAAATTTGATGAGAGAAAAGTAAAAAAAAATTAATTGAAATTAGTGAATTTTGATAAAATTTGGTTTGCCAAGTAGGGATGTCAAATATACCTGTATTCAGTGGATACCTGTTTCACCCGTCCCGTTCGGGGAGGGTATGGGAATGTTAAAAATGGGGACAGGGACAGGTATGGAGATTTGAAGTGTTACCCGTACGGGTACAGGCACGGGGACGGGTATAATAGTCCCCACCCCGTCCCGTACCCGTTTAAATATTTATTTGTTAATTTTGTTGGCGTGGTGACTCCTTTAGAAGTCCCACATCGATTTCTCACAAAGAAGTGAAGGTATTGTGAGATTATAAATAAAGACCATTTCATCTTTGGTTAAGTGCATCAGTCAAAATCAAATATATATATATATATATATATATATATATATATATATATATATATATTCTTTTTAATTTTTATTTAATATATATATGTAATATATTTTTATTTAATATATATAATATTTATAATAATTTTAAATATTTATTTTATACATATAATATATAATTTGTAATAGTTAATATACTTGGTGGGTAAACGGGGACGAGGATAGAGAATTTATTATTTTGTGAGGACAGGTATGGGGAAAATTCTTTTCCCCGAAATGGGAATAGGGATGGGGACGGATAAGGATATTACTAAACGGAGACAGAGACGAAAAATATCATACCCGTTCTATACTCGTCCCGTTGTCATCCCTAATGCCAAGTGGGTGGTGGTCAGTTATTTTTTTTTTTTTAACTTTTTTTTTTTAGCAAGACAAATTTAAAAAAATAATAATAAAATTGGGTTACTCTGTTACGAGAGAATTAATACTTCATTTTTATTCGTTCTCACGATTCATCCTCGTTCTTTCTTTCAATTCGCTCATCAAAATTGCGAGAGTATTTATTCGGTTATTCCAATAAATGAGGAGTCACATTTCTTTTTAGTCGTATGTTTGGAGTCATAAAATAAAATAAAATAAAATAAATTATAAATTCACAATTCGTGCAGTGATATGAAAATAAAAAATTTTTAAAAATTTTTAGATATTTATAACAAATCTAATAGAATTATTATAAAAATAAATTGAGAGTGTTCGAAGTGGGTTTAGTGGTCCACTAAAGGGGTTACAATAGAAAAATCAATGGCAGTTATTTGATTGTATTAATATAAGAGTTCTAATTTAGTGTGTGTTTGGAGTGATAAAAAGTGAGAAATGTTGTGAGTTCGTAATGCGTGCAATGAAAGAAAAAAGTTGATGTGATAGAAAATTAACAGAAATTTATAAAGTTTTTTGTTATTTGTTAGAGCTCTAAACGGTGCCTTAATTTAGTTAAAATTAAATTTAAAATAAAATAAAAATTAAATGAAATCTTATATAAAAAGTTTTTTTTTCATTGAAATATAATTAAATCAGATTGTCGATTTTCTCTTATAACTCCTGTAGAACCCTTATAACCTGTTTTGAACACTCTAAATCTCTATAAATTTTTATAAATTCATACAAAATTAAAATTTTATTCCCATAGCCCGAATTATGAAATCACAACCTTCAAAGGACTAAGGGCACGTTTTGTTTTTGTTGTCAAGCGATTGCCATTTAGGGGGATGTGAAAGGTGTGTGGCTAGAAATGATTTAATTTTGGAATCTTGACCTGAGAGGTTGATTGATTCTTCCCCTAAGGTTTTGCCAAAGGACAATTTGGATTTTTATTTTGACCTTTTGATGGTTTTTCCTTTAAATTAACATTAAAATTTTCTATTCCTTCTAGGTAACGATTTAAATTTTGTTATTCAAAAAATTAAAAATAAATAAATAAACAATATCTATTTTAATAGTGAATAAGTAAGAAAAGAGGCATTAACATTGAAAACGCACACACTATTTACCTCCCCCCCCCCCAACCAATCTAACTTTTAATATTTTGTATCTATTTGGAGTGAAAAAAGTTTTGAAAAATAGTAAAAAGATATTAAAAAATTTTAAAAATTATTTATTTTTTATCTCGTTATACCAATTATGAACTCATAACTTATCTCATTTTACTTCACTTTAAGTATTTGGTAAAATATCAAAAGTTTTTAATAATTTTATACTATAAATTACCATCACACCAATTTTTGCTAAGTTAATGAGACATATAATAATTATTTCACTTTAATTCATTCAAAAGTTATCAAAATTTTTATTAAATATAAAAAAAAAATACTAAAAATTTATATTTATTTTACCAAATATCTAAAAATTATCCAAAAATTATTTCAAAATTCTATTTATTTCACTAAATACACTAAAAAAATTTTACCTATTAACCTCTGTAAAAGAGAAAAAAAAATAAGAATTGACCAAAATTGATCATTCAAACGGGGCGTTGATAAACGGAGTGGAAAAGAAAATGAGGAGATGGAGGAGGGGGACCCCATTTGGTTCAAAAGCTAGGATTCGAGGAAGGAAAAGCCGTCAGAAAAGCAAAAAGTCCCGCTCAAAAAAAGAAAAAGGGCAAAAGGTCTGTCCCTACGTCTGCACCACTTGTCCCATTCACTGAGAAAGGCCCCTTCTTTAGTTATTATTTACCCACCTTCACCTGCCCACTTTATTGGAACACCCACCCACCATCTCTCTCTCTCTCTCTCTCTCTGTCTCTCTCTCTCTCTCTCTCACACACACAGCTGACATCCTCCAAATCCCATTTCTCAACTCTTCTTCACCTCTACTGCTACAGCCCATTTCACCGTTTTTCATTTCTCTATTTTTGGGCAAATTTCATGAAAATTAAGGCACCTCTGGTAATTTGATTTTCAGCGGAAAAACTAACAAACGCTATTTTATTTTTTTTTAATGTTTGACAATATATTAATTTTTGTTACTTTCTTGTTTATTTATAATAATTTATTCAACTCAAAAATTATTAAAAATTATTAAAAGTTATAAAAAATTATTAAAAATATTAGAATTTGTTAAAAATTATTAAAATTTTTATCAAATACTTAAAATTATAAAAAAATTACTAAAAATTATTAAAAATTACTACTTGCTTCAAAATCAGTAAAAATTACAATTAATAATTTTTGATAAAAAAAATGTCAAAATTACTTAAATTTTGACTCCTATACCTCGATGCAATACACATGTAGGCTGCCTGCATTTGTTTTGCTGCAAAAAACTGAAAATTTTTGAAATTTTTTAAAAATTATTTATTTTTTTGTCTCACTACATGAATTATGAATTCATAATTTATTTTACTTTATCTCACTTTTTATCACTTTAAACACATTCGTAATCTTACAATCAAAATAATATGAAATTTTATTTTGTCAATAAAAAATTATTTTTATGAATTGCTTCATTTAAAATTATTCATTCACGATAATTTAAAAACATAAGTCAGTAGTACTAAACCATACTTTTAAATTATAAATTCAGATAAATTGATTTCAGAATTTCATTTAAAAAAAATAAAAAATTCTCTTGCTACCACTGACGCACGGAGACTTTGACTCGTTCGTACCCCGATTCGTGGATTTTGTAAAGTAATTAACGAACTCAGTAATTACTGCACGAGTGATACCGAAACGCGGCGGTAGAAGCGTTTGGTAAAAATAAAAAATTATTCCTTTTACAAGGTCAATAAGTTACTAAAACAGTAATTTTGACTTAGTTAGTAGGGTATAATACTTATTCCACTTTAACACGTGTCAAAAATTAATAAAATTTTTATCAAATAATTTAAAAATGTAAAAAATTATTAAAAAATTTTATTTATTTTATCAAATACCTAAAAATTATTAAAATGAATAAAAATTATTAGAAATTATTAAAAAATTTTATTTATTTTATCAAATACATAAAAAAAATTTCACCTACAAATTTTTATCAAAAATTTACTAAATATTGCTTAAATTTTCTTGCAGACAAATCCACCCTATAAAATTATCTCGCAGACAGGTCCACCCTATTCTTAAATAAATAATAGGATCATTTTATCTAAATTTTTACGATTTTCAACATTTTTTCTCACAACATAAAATACAAATTTAAAATTTTAATAAAATTATATTAATTTATACAACCCCAAACACAACAGTGCCAAAAGCAATTTTAAAGCTAGGAATGTAGGTCTAGGGCTTATTTGGTTGACAAAAAATAAGATAAAAAGTATAATAAAAGTAAAAAAAATATGATGTAAAGGTGATATGTGAAAATTTTTAATTTAAAAAATAAAAAAATTAATTAAAATTAATAATTTTTGATAATTTTTAGTGTCACTAAACATGCCCCTAATTGACACTATCAGAGAGTCGAAAGAACAAGCAATTTAACTGGATGCATAAAAGGCTTCGCCAGACCTTATTTGATATTTGATATTATATTTTATTGAATCAAACATTCTTAGAGTGTATTTGGAGTGATAAAAAATGAGATAAATTGAGAATTCGTAATACGTGTAATAAAAGAAAAAAGTTGATGTGATATAAAATTAACAGTGATTTATAAAATTTTTTGTTGTTTGTTTATAAACCAAACAGAGCCTAAGTAATAAAAACAAAATTCAAAATTGTAGTCCAAGTTTAGTTAATTTAAGCGAGTCTAACTTTGAGTGAGTTTATAATGAAATTAAACTGAGCGATTATTAAATAAGTTGGTTAATTTTATTATCATAAAAATGATCCTGTACTACTTACATGGAGTAATTATTTAGCACTGTTAAAGTAATTCTTCAAGTCAAGTACGTTAAAATCATGCCCCACGTGTCATTAGTTTGATTTGATGAGAAAAAGAAATTAATGTATCATTTGATTTAATTGTTTTGAATTTATTTTTTATTTTATAATTTTAAAAATAAGAAAAACAGTTTAAAATACATTTAATCATTTATATTTTTAAGATTTGTTGTAAAAAATAAAAAAATGAGTTTACACATAAAATATAAAATATGTCATTTGATTTGTATTTCTATTTTTCATTTTCTATTTTTGTCTTTTATTTTCAGTTTTATATGTTTTATATTTTGGAAATTCTATAAAAAAAGGAAAATAGAAAATGCATTTTATTTGATATTATTTATTTTCTATGTTTTAAAATTTTTCTTGTTTTGGATAAAAAACGCTCAAAATAATTTTTTGCTATTTTAGATTTCATGTGTAAACACATGTTATGTTTTTTAAAATATATTTTGAAAATACAAGTAACCAAATTGTTTTGAACTGTTTTTTTTTTTTAAATTACAAAATAAAAATGGGTTCAAAATAGATATACCAAATGACATCTAAATATTTTGTAGCATCTTATTTAGTTTTTTTTTTTTTTTTTTTTGAAAGAGAAAAAACTAATTTTTTAGTAGTTGATTTTTTATCTTTTTATTAATTTGACATTTTTATAATTTAAAAAAAATTTAAGTATAAGAAAATAAATGATCACACATTTTTTTATAATTTAAATAAATTTAAAGTACAAGAAAATAAATTTGATGATATTAAAAAAAATTAAAAGTTGAGCAGCCAAAAATTCTTTTTTTTCTTAATCAAATTCTTAGGTGCGGTTTAGAGGAGCAAAAAAAAGAAAAAAATACTAATTTTTGATGTTTTATATATTTGGTGAAACGCTGAAAGTTACTACTATTATTAGGTTGGCAGATTATAATTGCCATTTTAATTTAAACCAACTCAAAAGTTAAAATTTGTGTTAAATAGTTAAAAATTATTATTTATTTTACTAAATACGTACAAAAATTTACCTAAAGTAACTTTTGTTAAAAAAAAAAAATTAACAAATTTGACTTTTATAAGGTACTAACGTAGCCGTAGGACGCATTTTCCGAGATTACCAAAAATTTTTCGAAAGAGGTAAGCAAGCTCCGGATATGGGTGTTGTGAATGTTAGCTCAAAATGAGATGATTAATGATAAAAATAAATTTAAAAATTTTTATTTAAGGTACATTTGACGCATCAAATTTTGATAAAAATATTTTAAAATTTTTAAAAATTTCTATAAAATTTTATACATTCCAACCTTCTTAAAATTCAGAAAATATTTAATATCTTTCTAAAAAAAAGCCGATAATTAGAATTCGATTAATCAAATAGTAAAAATTTTGTTGACATCCTCAACATGGACTCCCAAACTACCAAATGACATCCACTTCGACTATTTTTTGTGATGTTTTTAAAACCGTTACAATGGATTGTAGAAACTGTTCCGACGGAATCGCGCGGTCAACTTTTGTCCAAACGATTTCTATAATCTGTTTTGTAAGATAAAAAAGTAATGACTGTCTAAAATTTTGAATCCATCCAAATGAAAATCTAGTCTGTCAGAATGAAATCTTACTATTCATCTCCAAAAAACACAGTTTGAGCAGTGTGCACTAAACGCAAAAAATTTTCCCTAACCACGTTTTATCTCACTTTTTTGTGTGCCAAACACACTCTTAATATTTTTTAATTTATATATATATATATTCTTTTATGTGCGGTCGGATTTTGGTAACATTTGGAGTTATAAAAATACTAACAATTGTCCGTGTTTGAAGGTACAAAAATATAATTTGGTGTATAAATAATTTAAATTTAAATTTATAAAGCAAACTCAAATAAAAAAAAGTGTAAAAATAACCTAAATAATTAATTAAAAGATATTAAAGTATAAAATTTTATTATTTATTATAAATATTATCATATTTTTTAAAATATTAATTTAAAATATTTTATATAAAAAGTATTCAAAAAAATATGGGAAGAGTGAGAAAAAAAATAATATTGACCATTTAACAAATTCAACAGTTGAAAATATCTCAAATTTAAAATTTTAAATTTCCTTATTATATAAATGACACAGAGTGTAAAAGTGTATGTATTTAAAATTTAAGTTTTAAACACATTAAAATTGAATCTTTAATTTAAAAATTTATTTTTAATAAAAATTTTAAATATATATTTTTAAATAAAAAATTAACTTTGTCTTATAGATATCTTTATATTATAGAGTGAGTTTGGAGTAAGATAAAGTGAGATAAATTGAGAGTTCGTAATGCGTGCAGTGAGAGAAAAAAGTTGATGTGATATAAAGTTAACAGAGATTTATAAAATTTTTTAGAATTTGTTTGTAAACCAAACGGGGCCTATTTAATAATAATAGATAATATATGCAAAATATAATTTGTATAATTTTACAAAATATAATATATAATACATGTATGTATAATTTTACAAAATATAATATATATTTATTTGAATTTTAAATTTCAAATTCAAATGATGTGATTTATTATATAGATATATAATAAGTGAATATAATTTGTATAATTTTACAAAATATAATATATAATATATGTATGTATAATTTTACAAAATATAATATATATTTATTTGAATTTTAAATTTCAAATTCAAATGATGTGATTTATTATATAGATATATAATAAGTGATGACGTGGCGAAGTGATGATTAGGACAAATGTCAAATCAAATGATGTGTTTTATTATAAGTGCGTTTGGCGCACCAAAAAGTGAGAAAAATGAGATAAATATGGTTTAGGAAAATTTTTTGTGTTTAGTGCACACCACTCAAACCGCGTTTTTTGAAGATGAATAGTAAAATTTCGTTCCGACGGATTAGATTTCCGTTTGAACGGTTTCAAAATTTTAGGCAGTTATGACTTCTTTACACTACAATCCTTCCAGACGGATTGTAGAAATCGTTTGGACGAAAGTTGGCCGCGCGATTCTGTCGGAATGGTTTCTACAATCCGTTGAAACGGTTTTAAAAACGCCCAAAAAAATAGTCAAAGTGGGAGTCATTTAGCAGCTTGAGAGTTCATGGTGAGAATGGCGAAAAAATTTTTGCTATTTAATTAACCGAATTTTAGTTATCGACTTTTTTTTAGAAAGATATTGATTTTTTTTTAATTTTAAGAAGGCGGGAATGTGTAAAATTTTCAGAGGTTTTCAGATATTTTTATCAAATTTTTATGCACCAAACGCACCCTATATAGAAGATATAGGATGTGTTTGGAGTTGTATAAAATTGTAAAAGTTAATATCTTGTGTTTTGTGTAATGAGTGGAGAATTTAAATTTTATTGTCTCGTAATTTACGTTTGTAGAGATTTGTATTATTTTGTTGCACTCCAAACATTGCTATAATAAGTGACAACGTGGCGAAGTAATGGCTGAAACAAATGTCAAATCAAATGATATGTTTTATTATGTAGATTTGTTCATAAATCCCTACAAATAAGGATGATGAAACTATAAAATTTAAATTTTTTACCTATTATACAAAATACAAGATATTAATTTTTATAATTTTACATAAATGAGAAAAAATTTTAAATTTTGTGATCTCATAATTCATATATATGTAGAGTTTTATAAATTTATATATATATATATATATATATATTTTTGTTAACACCAAACGGTGCCTTTATACAACTCTAAACACACTGTTTGATCCATTTCCGCCCATTGAGTGCTTTACGTCGACCCTTATGACAACCACGTCAAAATCTTCATCAATCAAGATGATTACGTGTATGCCAAGTTGGACTTCGGCCGAAATCGCGCCACGTGTCCGAATATAATAAAGGGTCACATCCTTAGTGTCGTCCTTTTCTGCCGTTAATAAAAAAGTATTTAATAGGTTAAAATCTAATAAAAATTACTAATTTTTGTTATTTTTTTATTTTTTATCAATTCAATTTTATTATATATTATTTTTTATATCAAATTTTTATACTTTTAACTATACTGTCATATTTTTTTATCAAATTTTTATTAACCAAACACCCTGTCACTAATGCTCGAAGAGAGAGAGAGAGAGAGAGAGGGGAGAGGAGACGACGAGGGGCTCTTTAAATGCTCACTGACTGACGACGGCCGGAAGCTTCGCCACCGCCCAGCGACGCCGCCTTTTACAGCTACATTTTCGGGCTCTTCTCTCCGAAATCCCCCTCCTCTCTGTCCTCCGCCGGCGATTCGAACGTGTTCTTGCTTTATGGTGACATTTCTGGTGGTACTTCAAGTGCTGAGCTCGCATTCTGGGGTTTCCCGATTGAACGTTTTCGCGGATTCTTCACCCCGTTTTACCTTCGACTTTTCAGAGCTTGATTCTCGAGTCGGTGGTTTTAG
Organism: Vitellaria paradoxa; assembly: GCA_019916065.1. Lineage (NCBI taxonomy): Eukaryota > Viridiplantae > Streptophyta > Magnoliopsida > Ericales > Sapotaceae > Vitellaria > Vitellaria paradoxa. The sequence continues at coordinate 37,883,518 of CM034242.1, read as the reverse complement.
GTGAGGTTCTAGGGTTTTCGGAGTTTACCTTCGGAGATTCGCTTGTGTTTCAGCTGTGCCTTCTGATTTCTAGGGATTTTCACGGGTAATGTGGCTGTTTTATTGTCCTTCATTGTAGGTTTCTCTGCCTTCTCTTCGCTTTCTCTGGTAAGCTTTTTGGTTCGCGAATTCTAGCCGTTAGAGACGACTACTTCTTGACTGCTTCTCTATTGGGTAAAGTTGGGTTTTCCGTCCAACGTCCTCTACCTCTGATAAGTTCCTTTCCTTTGTTGTTTTATGTTCTCTGAGTGCTTAAAAAGTTCACAATCTGTCGTTTCAGTTCTGTTCGAAGTTGTGTACTGTCTCTTCTTTCCCTTCAGCTTTATTTGCACCTCAGTTTGTCTCTTGAGGTGGGTTCGTTGCAAAATCAAACAGTGCCTTCATTTCCTCGTTAACTCCAAGATAACTTCGCTATCTCTCGGTCTGTATTTTGGGATTACGTTGTCCTTGATTGGTTCTCCGTCCATTAGGCCCCTTCATTAATTTCTATATATGCATATATTCATTATAGGCGGCTTGTATTTGAGGTTAGAAGGGGGTGCTAATCTTGGAAGCAAGCATTAGAACTGAATGACATTTTTTTGAAACTGGAAATTAGCAATGAGGTTTTTGTTTACTCTATTAATTTTTCTGCTTCTTGTTCCGTTTTCTGTGAGATCCGTGAGTCCATCTCTGAACGATGATGTTCTGGGGCTGATAGTCTTCAAAGCTGACATCCAAGATCCCTACGGAAAATTGGTTTCTTGGAATGAAGATGATGACAGTTCTTGTAACTGGATTGGCGTAAAATGCAACCCTAGATCCAACAGGGTCACGGAGCTTGTCCTTGATGGATTTGCTCTCTCAGGACGGATTGGCCGTGGCCTACTCCAGTTGCAGTTCCTCCAGAAGTTGTCACTGGCAAAGAACAATCTCACTGGGAATCTAAGCCCTAATCTTACCCGGCTTGAGAACCTAATGTTTCTTGACTTGAGCGAGAACAGTCTTTCTGGATCAATCCCAGATGATTTCTTTCAACAATGTGGTTCTCTAAGGTCAATTTCCTTGGCCAATAACAAGTTTTCTGGCCAGATTCCGGACAGTTTGAGCTCCTGCTCGACACTTGCTGCAATTAACTTCTCAGCCAATCAGTTTTCAGGTTCATTACCTGCTGGGATCTGGTCTTTGCATGAGCTTAGCTCACTGGATTTGTCAAATAATCTGTTGGCGGGTGAGATTCCAGAAGGCATTGAAGGATTGAACAACCTGAGAGCAATTCACTTGGGGAAGAATAAGTTTAAAGGTGAGGTTCCTGTTGGAATTGGGAGTTGTTTTCTTTGTTTTCTTTTGAGATCAATTGATTTTAGTGAGAATTCTCTATCCGGTAATCTGCCAAACACAATGTAGAAGCTTACCATATGTAATGATCTAAATTTACATGAAAACTCATTTGCAGGTGAGGTTCCAGAGTGGATTGGAGAAATAAGAAGCCTTGAGACACTGGATCTTTCATGTAATAGCTTTGCAGGCCAGGTTCCAACGTCAATTGGGAACCTTCAGTCCTTGAAGGTGCTGAATGTTTCCACAAATGCTCTTACTGGGAGCTTGCCAGAGTCTATGACCAACTGCAAAAACCTTCTTGTCATAGATTTCAGTTGGAATTCATTTACTGGTAGTCTTCCTGCTTGGATATTTAAATTGGGTATGCAAAAACTTTTGCTATCGGGAAATAGTTTAAGCGGGAGTCTTGATGGTCCTTTTTCTTCCTCGGTGGAAACTTTGCATCAAAATCTTCAGGTCTTGGATTTATCCGGCAATGCATTGTGGGGTAAAATTCCACCCGTTGTTGGGGATTTTAGCTGCTTGCAAGTCCTGAATTTGTCTGGGAACTCACTTGATGGTGGTATCCCAGCAAGGATCGGAGAATTAAATGCATTGACTGTTCTTGATTTGAGTGAAAATAGATTAAATGGAGTCATTCCTTCAGAAATTGGGGGAGCTGTATTTCTGAAGGAGCTGAAACTAGAGAAGAATTTCTTGTTGGGGACAATTCCAACTTCCATTCAGAACTGTTCTTCACTAACCTCAGTGTAAGTTTTTCTTCCTCTTTTTTTTTTTTTTGGCGCTAGGTTGTCAGTGTAAGTTCTATTCGCTTTGTTTCATGCTTTTGTTGCTTTGTCTTTTATTTAGGTTCAGTGACCTGGGTCCAGATGGTCATTAGATAAGCTACATTCAGCCTTTATAGTTAATTCTTCTAATTCACCAGTCAGAACCATATGTTTTTGTTGCTTATCTTCACTATTCCCTCGTAGCTATTGCAATTTTGTCGCTTCAAGTTGTTGAAGTTTACATTATCGCTGTTGACTTTTTAATAAATTATAACCTTTCATTTTCTCTGGCCATAGCGAGTTGTCTTTATCTTTAGTACATGGATTCATCAATAATTGAGCTTGATAGATCGTTTACTGCTGCATTAAGTTTCTGACTGCCTATTATGCCTACTGCAGATAATTTCACTATTCTTGTGTTGGTTTTTTAGTTTATGCGCAACTGTTTTAATATCTTGAAATTGCTTAATGCTTCTTAAAAACATTTAAATGATCTATAATGCTTGATGAAAATATTGATGTACTAGTTATTTTTTATTCTGATGATTCTTATGTATTTCTTTCTTTTTTTCCCATTTATTTTTGGGATTTGGGTGGAAAGAAAATGGGTAACCAACAATGATTACAATCATACTTTCTTATATTTTTTTTGGTTGTTGCTTTTGGACTCTTTTTTTTTTTTTTTTTTTGGTGGCAGGATTCTTTCAGAGAACAACCTTACTGGCCCAATTCCTGAAGCCTTAGCAAAACTTGCTGATCTTCGTATTGTAGACTTGTCTTTTAACCAACTCACTGGAACCTTACCAAAGCAATTGTCAAATCTTGGTAGCCTTCTCTCTTTTAACATTTCCCATAACCAGCTCCAAGGTGAACTACCTGCTGGTGGTTTTTTCAACACCATTGCCCCCTCTTCTGTGTCGGGAAATCCATCTCTTTGTGGTGCTGCAGTTAACAAGACCTGCCATACTGTCCTTCCTAAGCCAATTGTCCTTAATCCCAACTCTTCTGATTCCCCTCCTGGGTCTGGCCCACAAAGTCTGGGCCACAAAAAAATCATCCTCAGCGTTTCTTCCCTAGTTGCAATTGGTGCAGCTGCCGTGATTGTCATCGGCATAATTGCCATCACTGTCCTTAACCTCCGAGTCCGGTCTTCCACATCCCACTCAGCAGCAGCCTTGACATTTTCTGGCGGTGATGACTTCAGTCATTCTCCCACTACAGATGCCAATTCTGGTAAGCTTGTCATGTTTTCAGGGGAACCCGACTTCAACACGGGAGCGCATGCATTGCTGAACAAGGACTGTGAACTTGGGCGCGGTGGGTTTGGAGCAGTCTACCGCACTTTGCTTCAAGACGGCCGATCAGTTGCTATTAAGAAGCTTACAGTCTCCAGTCTCGTGAAATCCCAGGAAGATTTTGAGAGGGAAGTTAGGAAATTGGGAAAAATCCACCACCCTAATCTTGTGACACTGGAAGGCTATTATTGGACTCCATCATTGCAGCTCCTTATATATGAATTTGTCTGTGGTGGAAGTTTGTACCAGCATCTCCATGAGCAGTCAGGTGGAAACCTCTCATGGAACGACAGGTTCAATATAATTCTTGGGATGGCGAAAAGCTTGGCTCACCTGCACCAGATGAACATTATCCACTACAATCTGAAGTCAAGCAATGTCCTGATTGATAGCTCAGGCGAACCTAAAGTGGCTGATTTTGGACTAGCGAGGCTGCTTCCAATGCTAGATCGTTATGTTTTAAGCAGCAAGATTCAGAGTGCACTTGGCTACATGGCGCCTGAATTCGCGTGCCGGACAGTGAAAATCACCGAGAAATGCGACGTCTATGGGTTTGGGGTTATGGCTTTGGAGGTGGTGACTGGGAAGAGGCCAGTTGAATACATGGAGGACGATGTGGTAGTACTTTGTGACATGGTCAGAGGAGCGCTGGAAGAAGGCACGGTGGAGGAATGCGTCGATGGGAGGCTGCAGGGGAATTTTCCTGCTGATGAGGTGATCCCGGTGATGAAGTTAGGGTTAATCTGTACTTCTCAAGTGCCGTCAAACCGGCCAGACATGGCAGAGGTGGTCAACATATTGGAGCTGATCCGATGTCCTTCGGAAGGCCAGGAGGAGTTGGTATGACTTCAACTTACCTTCAAGTGGTTGGAGAAAAAAAAAAAAAAAAAAAGTTCAGGGTCTACAATGGCTTATCCGGGGAGGAAGAATCCGGGTAGTTTATTTATCTAGAGAGAGAAGTTGATTTTGGTTGCTGGATTTTTATTTAGTTATTTATTTGTTTATTTTCTTTTGGGTAGGTGGATTTCAGTTTATATTGTAGCTTCTTTGTGGTTAGAGCTTAACACCGGATTCCTTTTCACCGGTTCCAATTTGGGAGGGACCCCCCGTGGAGGGTATCACCCAATTATTTGTTGTTGAAGTACTTAGTCAATACAAGCATTTGACTTCTGATTATGTTAAATTTTGCCAGCTAAGTCTCTGAGCTTTCTAGTTTTTGTCCTGTGCTGCTACACCTGCTAGGAAGTTGGAATGCCCGTGAGGGTTGAAACTCTCCTATTACATACCTGCGGTAGTCAACTAATCGGGTTTTAGCGGGTTAAACCCGCTAAAACTATATATAAAAATTAAAATAATGAAAATTATATGGACATAAAACATAATATAAACATATACTAATAGTATTTTTTATTAATATAATAATCGGGTTGTCAATTAAATTGGCACTCGTTTGTTTAAAAAAAAAAAAAAGATTTGCTAACGTCAGTTTTGACGTTAATCATATAATATCGATCTTGTGACTTGGCTAATTAAAATTAGACATTTTACGACAAAAATAAATTTAAAAATTTTTAACTAAAATTTTTAAATTACTTTTCTTTTGAACCGATTTTAATCGAATAATCTACAATTCGAATCGAAGTGATGTTAGAATAAAGGAAACTTGAGAATTAGTTCAATTGGTAAAATTTTAAATTTGTTCCCTAACAGTCACTAATTCGGGTCTTTTTAGAACTATTAGAAGATTTATTTGATTGTTAACTTTAAAATTTTAAGAATTAATCAAGGTGTGTACAAATTAATTTAGACATCAAAAGTTAAAAAAAAAAAATTGATTAGAACAAAGGGTTGAGAAAGATGCATGCACTGTCTTGGAGAGGGATTACCCACCATTATCAATTACAGGTGTCCCAAATTATTGCAGTAGCTGTTAAAAGGGACTAATAAAATATGTTTCTAAAAGTCAAAAAGCGAGTTGGTTGCTTTGTGACAGTGACGTCTTCAGGAATCTTAGCAACAACTTCAGAGCATATAATCTGAGATGCTGTATAAAATAAGTGCTGGAGGAGGACAAAAACAAGGGGAACAGGGACAAGGAAAGAGAGGAGGGGGGATGGAAATGGGAAATTGAATAATGACGGTTCATGATTCCCTGTCGGAAAAGCAGCATTATTTTCTTTTCTTTTAAAAATCCATGTCTGAATTTTTAAATCATTTAACACTGCATATTTTGCTTCTTGTCATGTTACTTTTTTTTTTTTAACTGTGAGTGTGTTTAGTGCGTCAAAAAGTGAGAAAAATTAAGATAAAATATAATTTAAAAAATTTTTTATGTTTAATGTACACCGCTCAAACTGCATCTTTTGGAAATGAATAAAAAAATTTCGTTCTGACGGATTAGATTTCCATTTGGGCGGATTCAAAATTTTAAGCAGTCATGATTTTTTTACACTACAATCCGTCCAAACGGATTGTAAAAACCGTTTGGATGAAAGTTGGCTGTGCGATTCCGTCGGAATAGTTTCTACAATCCGTTGGAACGGTTTTAAAAACTTCACAAAAAATAGTTAAAGTGGGCGTCATTTGGTAGTTTGAGAGTCCATGGTGAGTATGACGAAAAAATTTTTACTATTTAATTAACCGAATTCTAGTTATCGATTTTTTTTTGTGAAAGATATTGAACGTTGTTTAAATTTTAAGAAGACATGAATGTATAAAATTTTATAGAAATTTTCAAAAATTTTCATCAAACTTTGGTGCATCAAATGCACCATTTGTGTAATGTTTGGATTGGTATGGAGTAGTATTAGGTTGCTCCAAGATACGGTACTATTACGTGATGTAGTAATTTTACCTAGTAATTTGTTCGGTATTAAAGCTTTTTTAGGATCGGTTAGTTTGGGGGATTTGGCAGAGGAATTGGATTATTTGTCTCGCGAGACTTACAAAAAGTGGTATTTGTTTTGTATTTTTTGGTTTTTGGGTCAGGACTGTATATCGTAGTACTCGCATTAATTTTTTGTTAAAATTCAAAGGTTAAATTATTTTTTTGTTAATCACATTTCGTATATATTCTATTTTATATTTCATCAACTTTCTACTAAAATTCAAAAGTTAAATTATTTTTGTTAATCACATCTCTTATATATTTTACTTTATATTTTACGAATCAAATATTAAAAAAATAATCTCACACGAAAAATTAATTTCGCACAACTTCACATGCTATTCATATTATTATTTATCCCTCAGTCATCAAAATTTACCAAGCAAACATAACCTTCGCGCTTTAATGGCCCTTTAGTTCCCATAGATATTTTCCTTTCATCTCCCTCTTGATATGGAAGCACGTTGAGTTTAAATATTAATGCTTATTTAAGATCAAATCTAACAATTAAAGGTGTATTTGGTGTATTGAGAAAGGTTAAAAAATTTTGAAAAATTCTTAAAAATTTTTAAAAGTTATTCACTTTTTATTTCACTGCACGATGCACGAATTACAAATTTATAAATTATTTTAAATTATTTTATTTTATCTCATTTTTTTATCGTTCCAAACACTCTTTAAGTAAAAGAAACGAAACTTGCACACATTTTGAAACTCTAGTTCTCAAAATAAATTTTGGACAAATCTTTTTCTCAACTCAGCTTACAAACCTATCATCAAAACTTAATTTGTTGCTTAACCTGTTATTTCAAGAAAGCACGGTGCTCTTATTTGACCGTTTATAAACTTACCAATTTAGAATATTGTGTAAATCAAATAAGTTTCAAAATAATAATAATAAATAAATAAATAAATAAGTTGCTCCTATTCACAATAAGGAGAAAGGGTTTGGTAGAATGCGTATATTTGTTTTTATACGGAGGAGAAAGTTTTTTTTTTTTTTCTTTTTCAATTTTTACTCAAAAATCGACCTTTCTTGTAGTGTGGAATCGCAAACCTGGGGTGACTGTATGCTCCACAATATATGTCTCTGACACGAAGTCAAGTTTTTTTTTGGTTTAATTTAGGCTAAAAAAATTATAATTAATATTATAAATTATATTTAATAAATAAAAATAAATTAATATATACGTATAGATTACATATTTTTGAATTATGGGGTGTTTGGAATCCAAAAAAACTCAAAAATTATGATTCATGTGATGTAAAAATAATAGGGAGTAGAATTTAATTAGAAGTATTTGAAAATTTTTTAAATTTTTAAAATTTTTTTAATATCCAAACAGTCCCTATGTATAACAATTTTGGATTTCAATATTGAACTCTTTTGTCATTGTTGGAGAATCAATCAGATCAGCACTTAATTAGAATGACAACCTAGGGATTTGATGTCGATTTGATGTGATACAGATCGTCTAGGATCAAGAAAACTGACTAACATAATCCAACAAGAAATGGACAACACCATGCACGCAATCAACACCGCAAAGAGTTGACATGGTTCAGTGCAAGTCTAAACCACAATCCCGGAAATGTATTAAAATCATAGTGATAAAAAATAAAATAAAATAAAATAATTTATAAATATATAATTTATATAAGAAAATAAAAAAATATATAAATTTTAAAAATTTTTTAACATTTTTTATTTTAATAAATACACCTTTTCGAGGGTCCACAAGAGGATTACAACAGCTTCCATAAAAGCCAAACTAAAGTGATGAAGTAATCATTTGTGAAACCCTCCTTTTGCCTCTTTACAAATCTACCAGAAATATGGCTTAAATAACAGAGAGAAGAAAACAACTGAAAAACTGACAAAAACTGCCCAAAACTAAAATAACTGTTGAACACCCCAATTTGCGTTTGAATGCACACTGGCAGAGACCAACTCTTTCAATTCTGGACAATATCGAGTTCGAATGCTAAGTGGTAGTCTTCTTCTTTTTGCTTGTTTGCTTCTCCTGAACTTTGAGTACATTTCTTGGAGCTGTTCGGAACACCTCCTCAATCTACCAGAGCATTAAACACGAGCCACAAACCACCCAAACTTCAACAATCTGTGTGTATATATATATATATTTCCTACATCTAATGTTTTCCGTCCATTTCTTCTTTCCAAAGGCAGAGGATGAGAAAGAATCCACGTAAATTTCACCTACTCGTCCCAATCATTTCGTCATCTATCACCATTTGCGCGTATTTCTTAAACGCTTTCCACCCAGCTGCTTCACGGCCTTTTCCTCATCCCATTATAATTTGTTGTCCCAATCTTGATCTATACCCAGGGGCGGATCCAGAATTTTCAGTCAGGGAGCACTGGATATCTAAGACGGGAATAACAAGTTATCTTCGGATTAAGAGTAGGAGAGAAATAATATCGCTTTTAGGGAGAGATAAAATTATTCTTGAACATTAAACCGTTGATTATACTTTTTTCAATTTAATAGTTTAACTAGTTATTTTAACAATATCTGAGATTTAATAAGATATCTATCATTACTTAAAAAAATATAATTATTATTAAGTTTTTATTGTTTATAGAATTTATTATGTTATATATTATATTTTTTGATATTATGCACAAAAATATTGAATAGTGTAATAAGACAATATATTTTATTTCAAAAAAATACTTGGGTTTAATTTTTATAAACTCTTTTTATGTTGAAAATTTTTGAATTTACCTTAGTTTTTAAATAAGACCAATATAACCTAACTTTGAATTCATTTATTTTTCAATTAAAGGTAAAATGTCAAGGGCAGTTTTGTAATTTAACATAAAAAATCCAGGGGTCACTTGTCCCCCTTGCCCTAACGTGGCTCCGCCACTGTCCATACCTTTTTGCCATTTCCATGTTCTCAGCTGGAAGGGTTTCTGGTTGTCCCATTTGAATTTCTTGACATGGGACTTCATCAAGTTGCTGCCCTCTTTTTCTCAACCTGAAGAAGGTCCATGCCCCTTCAATGATCAAAATTGTGAGTATTAGAAGGTAAGCACCATGCATAGTTTTTACAGGGGTACGTAGCACTAAAAGTATTCTACTCAGCAACATTTTCTTCTGGCGCAGGAGATCCCTTTTGGGTTAAACAATTCTCATTTCCAGCATTTAATGCAATTTGATTGAATTCTTCCCGCTGAGACATTGATCTGGCACAAAAACAAGGCAAAAAAAAAAAAAAAAAAAGAATTCTGAAATTCAAGCCGAACTCTTCAAACAGAATATCACAATATCAAACTTGATAATTAGGATCTAGATATTTTAAAACAAATTGCAATACTACCCATTAATATAGTTATAATCAAGTCACTTCCCCACCACGAGTGGATCGCCCCCAGCTTCTAATGTTATCACCAGTAGCACAAAGAAGAAGAATTGGAAGAGACTATATGAACCTGCACTTTCTTGGCTCGGTGTTTTAATAGTTTTATTGTCTCAATCTTAGACCCCATTTAGTAACGTTTTTATTTTTTGTTTTTCTGTTTATATTTTCAAATTTTTGTAAATTGACAACGTAACGGAAACATATTTGTTAAATCTATTTATATTTTTTTATTTTCAAAAAAATGAAAACTTAAATAGAAAAACGTAAAAAGAAAAAAGTATTTTTATCTTTTTTTTTTCTGTTACAAACATTTTATCAATTCTAATATTTTATCCATTTTTATTACATTATAGTAAAGTAAATTATTTTATTCAAACATTTTATTAAACTAAAATTATTTTTAATAAATAATATAATTAAATTAATATGTAATATCTATTATTAATTTATTTCTAATAAATAATTAAATTAGTTAATTTAATTAATAAGAAATACATATTATTAAATTATTTTTAATAAATATTATATATAAATTATTTTATTTAATTTTATTTAATAATTAATTTAAAATAATTAATTTAAATAATATTAAATATATTTTATTAAATTATTTTAATAAATATTTGTAATTAAATTAAATTAGTTTAATTTAATTAATTTATTTAATATGAATTATATTTTACTAAATTATTTTTAATAAATATCATAATTAAATTACTTAAATTATTATGAAGTATATTTTATTCAATTATTTTTAGTAAATAATATAATTAAATTATAATTAATATATTATATATTTTTTGCATAATATGATACAATATTTATATTTTATTCAATTATTTTTAATAAATAATATAATTAAATTAAATTATTATAAAATATATTTATTAAATTCAATTAATTTTTAAAAAATTAATAAAATTAAATATTTTATGAAAATAAAAAAATTAATAATTATAAATAAAATTATATTTTTAAACACATTTTTAATTTTTATTTCAGAAAAAAATAATAAAAAAATAAAAAACAAAAGATATAAATATATAAACATTAAAAAATAATAATAATAACGTTGCTAAACCCTAATGACAGTGTCCAAGTTTGGATTTTTCATTCCCTGAAAAGCAACCCGACAAGAAAGTTTGATATCTCTTGATTTCACACGCCGGGGTGCTTTTGCTGATGGCTTGGAATTATTGTTTGTCCTGTCAGGCGTCTATTGCGACGATCGATGCAACAATCTCCTTCCATCACCATCAAGTTGCCTGCCGTGTCGGTCAGAAACAAAGCCGAGCAAGTGTCAAAATGCCAATTTGGACTCATTGAAATGATATAAAAGAATTTCAAAAATAATAAGGTGTACTAAAAAATTATAAAAATTATTTATTTTTTATTCTATTGTACAAATTATGAATTTATAACTTATCTTCTTTTATCTTATTTTTATTACTCCAAACGCGTCATTGATAACCCATCACACAAAATAATGTTGGGCCTTGGGCCATAGCAAATTGTTAATGGAGACTTGGCATTCTTGCTCTTTATATGTGTTTGCTTGCGGGGATAGAATCTTTGGTTTGCAAAGTTTAGCCAACTTTGCATATTAATGTTTTGTGGCAAGATTGTCAAATTCGTTTTTAGTGAGTTCTCTTCATCGTTGTGGACAATAACAAATGTTCCTTCTTGTCCTACAAATAAAACGGTGTGATTGTAGTTTTTTCTGCCAAAAAGCCAAGAAAAATAAGTAGAAATATAAAGATATTATGCCACATAGAAGAATAAAAAAAGACAAGTTAAAAAAAAATAACCAAAAAGCTATTGAATTGAAACATCAATGCAATCAACTCTATTGAAAAGCGTGGCTCTTGACTTGGTGATAAAGTCCTTCCGTTCTCTGCTCATCACCCAGGTTCAACCCGGGGTTCCCTCCTCTCCGCTCGTCTACCAAAAAAAACTACTAAAAGGAAAGGCATGAAGCATTGGTTAAACTCACAACCCACAAAAAAAAAAAAAAAAAAAAAAAAAAAAAATTATGTGGTACACAGAAGCAACAATACCCAGGCAAGGGAAGGGCTAAGGGAGGCAAAAACAAAAAACATGGAACCTACAAGTGTGCATGCTATTGTTGTAATCCCTTAAATTCTACTAGGAAATTCAACTGGAGCAATGATAATTATTACATGTACATCAAGGCCGTAAATTGATATACAAGCCCAGAATGCTCAACTGGCCACTGGCTCATGCAACGAGATTCAATTTATACAAGCCCAGAATGCCGAATTGGCCACTGGCTCATGCAATGAGATTCATACCCGCAGACAACCAAAAACTTCTGTGCATTCTTCTGTAGATTGTTTAAGCGAAGGAGCAATGTACAACAGTAGACAACCTGATTTTTAGACCTTCAAATTATGATTGGAAGATATTGGGCCGTAGGGTTATATCATCTCCACTCCCCCATGGGATGCCATATATCACTCGAATTGGGGGACTAAGTATCCTCATGGGATGCTATTTCTTGTCAACCAAACAGGGGGCGTAAGTGGGGCCCATATATGACATCTCCAATTCACCCTAACCTATATCCAGTCCACAAAAACACATCCTCAAGGCTGTTGATAAAACTAGTAAACCCATGCTTGCATGCTTACCAGAGAAGCATCCAGCAGGTTCTAAAAACTATGCAAAAAACCTGATAGAAGGCTGGTTTATTGTAAGAAAGTCAATTGCAGAACGAAAGTTACGAACGCTAGGGCTTCACCATAGAGATCTAGTATTTCAAGGGCTAATTTAATTTAATACTAGTGATTAACACACATTAATGGAAAAAATTAAAAAAATTTCACCAGATTATCCCTTGTAATATTAGTGCACAATGATGATACGAAAATGTCCGTTACCATTTCCAGCGCTCAATAGCAATGCGGTGATATTCGACTGGCACCTCTCAAAGGACGACACCTCACACGTCTCATTAGTGACACTACCAATCTGTTCCGTCTGAGAGGAATTTGCCGGTGGATGAGAAGCGCCGTCACCGCCAAAATCATCAACAGCACCGCCGCTCGAAACAAGGTCCGGTGAAGGAATTATCTACAAAACACACAGATACGAACAAACTATACATCACTCGCAACATCGAACGAGAGGATCGATACGAAAATAGCGTCGACGTTGCAATTCAGTCTCACCTTTGAGCACAGATACGCACACATACATATGTATGTATATATAGATATATAAATCTGTGTACGCGTACTTATTGCGTGAATTGGATTGTGAGAGGTGCTTCTTTGCAAGGTCCGAAGTGGTTTTGCTCGCATTCGTCTTTCAGAACGTGTGCTTTCCGCTTAATAACATTCCACACTCGTTGTGTGGCACTTGACGGAGTCATTCAGCCATCCCCGTTGGCAACAACGACGATAATAAAAGAAATATTTAATACAATGGTGGATATGGCTTCTTATAAATAGTAATTTTGTAACAATGCAACTGATCAAGAAAATAAAATAAAGGCTCCGTTTAATGTGACAAAAAATTTTTAAAAATTATAAAAATATTATAAAATTGTAAAAATTATTTATTTTTTATTTCATTGTAAAAATTATAAATTCATAACTTATCTCACTTTATCTCATTTTTTTGTCACTTTAAATACACCCAAAATAAAATGTACATACTCATTTCACCCTTAAAAAAAAATTGGTACTAAGTGAAAATTTTGAGAATAAAGATCATATGTAACAATTAGTAGAGGTAATAAGTTCACGATATTTATTTTTAGATTGAGAGAAGAAATACTACTCGATAATAATTATATTATATTTGAAATGTTAAAAATTTTGAAAAGGTAAAAGTTAATTGTATTTGAAATAAGGGTAAATTGAGTAATGGATAAAAGTTAATATTTAATATTAATAAAATATTATAATAAAATAAAATAAATCATCATAATAACTACTTTTTTAATAATAATTAATTTTAATAAAATTTATATTATTGAATTGTATAATTTTAAGTACAAATATTAATTATAAAAAGTAATTTTATCAAAGATTTTTAACAGTAATTAGTTTTAATAATGAATTTTCATTTGTTAAAAATTATTTTTGTTTTGATAAAATGGTTTAATAAAATAACTATTTTTGTTTACTTAAATAAATTATTAATTTTATTAAATTATATTAGTACAACACATAATCTATTAAATTATTATTTATGAGAATTTTATTTAATAAAATATTTTAATAAAATAAACCATTTTAATAAGTAATTATTATTTATTAAAAATAATTTTAATTTGAGAAAATAAATATTTTAATCATAAATTAATATTTCAATAATATTAAGTTAATAAAATAAAATAAATAATTTAATAAAACATCATTATTTATTAAATATTATTTTAATAAAATAATTTAGTGATTAATTAATTTTAATTTGGTTAAATAAATTATTATTTTATAATATATATTATAATTATTTATAGGAGAACATTAACTAGGGTTTTACAAATATGTAAAGGAGAGTTTTATGAGGTAATGAGGAAAGATATAATTTTTCCATTACTCCTCATTACCTACACCCAAGAACAATTTACTCTCATATGTGATTCATCCTTACTTTCAGTGTAATTGTTACCCCATCTTTCAAACTAATGTAATTAAGATAAAATTATCCTAATAAAATTTACCCTCCTTTACTTTCAAAACAAACATCTTCTTAGAGTAAAATGTACATATTCATTCTGCTGTTATTCTATCCATAAAATGTACATATTCATTCTGCTGTTATTCTATCCATCTAAACAGGGTTCCAAGGGGACTATAATGAAAAAATTCATTACAAGAGCTACAGTAAAAAAAAATGAAAGATTGAGATTTATTTATACTTTAATGACATGCGACTTTTAATGTTTTGTCATCAAATTTTTTAAATTTTTTTTTTATTTTGAAAATAATTTTAATTAATTTAAATTGAAACTATGGGATTAAATACAAATAAATCTTAATCTTACATTTTTTACCCTTGGAATCCATCTAAGTGTCCATTTGGGAATAACTAGATAAAAGCTTTTAACTACTGACTTTTTGATTTTTTTCTAAAATAATCAAAATTATCCTATTACGTTTTAAATTTATTTTAAATCATTAAGAGTAAATTACTAAAACACTAATTTCTCATTCATGCATTAAGAGAATAAAAAGTTAGTATAAATTGGTAACTTCGTAATTCCTGTAATGTGTAAAAAAAAATTAAAATTTTATGGGGACTTATGAAGATTTATAATATTTTATTAACTTCAAACAGAGTTAAGATAGTGTTCCAAAAAAGAAAAAAAAAAAAAAAACAACAACAAAGTTAAGATAGAAAAACAAAAACATTATCATGTCACGTTTTTAACATGTTTTTTTAGCATGTGTTTGGATATCAAAAAATAACTAAAAAAAAAAAAAACTTTAATGCTTATCAAAATTTTTAACTTTATTCGATTAGATTTTGCTCACATATCACTTTTATACTAAGGCTTTGGCTAAATTTAAAAAAGTTTTTAGTTTTTTTGGTATTTTTTGTTTTGTATGATTTTTTTATCAGATTTGATTTTTTTAAGATTGTATAACTTTTAGGTATGTTAATTTTATTTGTAAAATAAATAAAAATAATCAAAAAATTCAGGTTCATTTGAGTAATAATTAAAAAAAATAAAAAAATTTATTTATTTATTTTTAACTAATTTTTTTATTCTTTACTTATGAATGCTATCAAAATGCTAAAAATTTACAATTCCTAAAAAGAAAATAAAATTTTAGTAAAAAAAAAAAGTCATATAAATCAGAAAAAACTATCGTTTTTTAATTCAAACTAACCCTATTTTTTTAACCGGAAAAAGAAGAAAAAAATATTCTTCCTTTCTCCCTCGTTTCAGTTGATGACTCAGCAGATCCTCTCTCTAACCCTAATCACCGTTTGAAAACCCTCCATACGGGCTGATCTCTCGCAATCGTTTTTTAAATTTCCTCTGGCTCCAATCTCTCGAATTCATTATAACTTTCAGACCTTCGTTTCCCTCTAATCGAATTGCAATAGGAAAAGGGTTGGTTGATTTTGCGGGTGTGAGCCACCCAATGACCTCCGAAGAAATGGGCTTGGTGCCCGCCCAGCGGCTCGACAGCGGATTGA
Organism: Vitellaria paradoxa; assembly: GCA_019916065.1. Taxonomy (NCBI): domain Eukaryota; kingdom Viridiplantae; phylum Streptophyta; class Magnoliopsida; order Ericales; family Sapotaceae; genus Vitellaria; species Vitellaria paradoxa. The sequence continues at coordinate 37,867,643 of CM034242.1, read as the reverse complement.
ACTCACAGCTGGTGTTCCAAGACGAGGGCCTCCGGTTCGGCTGCGGCCTGCCGCAGCGCCGTGTCGGCGATCCGGGGCCAAAGACCCGGGAGCTCAGCGGCTTCATCGATAACAGGTATTTTCAACCCCAACCGCCAGCGGAGTTCCGGCGAAGTATGTACGGGGAGGAGCACCGGCACGGCCATCATCAAGAAAGTCAGAACTGGAACGGGAACGGTCGGACGTCGACCCCGCCAAGCGGCGAGGGATCGGAAGGGGATGAGGAGGAGGATGATGATGAAGACGAAGATGACGACGACGATGAGGGGGAAGGTGGGGCACTTGTTGGGGTAGAAAATGACAATCTTCATCAAAAGAATAACGATTGCAACAACACCAATGAACATAGTAATACGGATACAATCGGCGATGGAAAATCCAATCACCTCTCTTCTTTTGGTAAGAAACAAAAACTCCAACCATGGTTTCCAACTTTCCAAGTTGCTTAGTTTTGAGTCTTGGGTTTCTTATCTGGTGTTAATTGTGACAGTGGGATCAAAATTATCAAACAGGGGAGTGGTGATGAAGGAAGGTAATATTCTGCAGTCTGGAAACGGTAACAGCAATACAAGAGCAATTCCTAGTGATAGTCATCAGCATCAAGGACGAGTCCATCAGTACCAAAGTGCCGTTACAATTGCGGGCCCGGATGGAGATTTGTATTATTCACAGTATCTGCAGGGGGCAGAGGGGTCAGATGGTGGGCATAAGGATTTAGTTATTGAAAACGGATGCGGGATTAGTGGAAGAAAGGAGAGTTCGTATTCAAGTGAATCTGGGGAGTCTCTGAGAGTGATTCTTTCTGATCCGTGGACGTAAGTTTCTCTGGAAACTTTTCCTTGGTCCTTCTGTAATTTAGTTTATTAATTTGGCCGGCAGTTGACCTATATGTGAAATTTGAGCTGAAGACTTAGTTGGGTTTGTGCAAATGAGCATGTTGCAATGAAAACCATAAAATTCGCTTTGCTTATCTTGAATTTTATATATATATATATATGTGTGTGTGTGTGTGTGTGTGTGTGTGTGTGTGTGTGTGTGTGCATTTGTATGGGTAGTGGAGTTTTATCTTTTTGTTTTTTATTTTTGAATGGTACCCTTACCCATGGCATGCTACGAGTTGAAATGCATCGAAGCAAATGTCTTGCAAAATTGTTGTGTGAATGTGAGGAACTATGAGGGACCTGCGTGAGGGACTCTGCCTACGGGAGAGTGAAGCCGGAGGTAAAGCAGAGAAGCAATACCTTCCATTCTACATCGCCTGGGTAGTGAAAGGAAGTAGTATATATGTAATATTTGATATCCATATAATAATTACGCATTTTAAAGTTGTGAGGGCACTGGATTTAGTGAGAAATCCAGGTTAAGCGTGCTCCAGTGAGGGTAGTACCAGGATGGGTGACTTCCTGGAAAGTAGCTTACCAAGCTCAAAACGGACAATATTGTACTATATGAATGCGGTTGTTACAAATGGTATCGGAGCCAATGCCTAACTGGAAGTGTGGGATCACGTGTGTGGGGGACCTGCCTGTGAGGGACTCTGCCTGCGGGAGAGTGAAGCAGGAGAGAGGGGGGGAGCGAGAGAGTTTGAGTTGACTTGAATATATATCTACGTGCATGTAGATTTATTGTTTATATATGATCATGTCCTTTTCTAATCGTCCATCTTACCAAAACTAATCATTGCATCAAAGAAAATTTTGTGGGACAGTTATAAGGCTAAATCTACTCCTTTTTTTTTTTTTTATGGTAAGGCTAAATCTACTTTATGGTGCAAAGTGTTGGGATATTATTAATTTAATGGAAATGAAGACACTAAGATGGATCCGTGGTAATATAAAAAAAGAATAGAATAAAAAATAAATATATTTGAAAGAAAGTTGAAGGGGCACCAGTAGATGAGAGATTAAGAGAAGGTTGTTTAAGATAGTTTGATCACGTTCAACATAGATTAGTCAAAAAGAATGATTAGAGCCAAATAAAAGGGGTAAAGAGGACAAAAGGTAGACCTAAGGCTTAGAGGTTATGAAATTGTGAAGAAAGACCTAGTTTTATATAATCTCATGGAAAACATAATCAGTGATAGAAACGAATGGAGGAAGAGGATTCATGTAGCCCCTCCCTAACTCGTTTGGAACTAAGAATTTGTTGAGTCGGGTTGTATCAAATATCTAACCTTTTTTTTTTTTACGAAACTTCGTTACCTTATCTTTAGCAAGACACTGGCCACCAGAGTACACTTCCTGCGGAAACTGTGAAGGCTACAAGATCGTATATAAGGATTTTTCTAAGGGTGGTTTCCTCTGCTTACACTTCTTGCAGTTCGAACCTCTTGCCCTTAGGATACAACAAATGACTCTATTTATACACAAAACTGAGTTGCTATTCGTTTCAAGATAATAATTTTGAAATCCGGGTGCTCTTTGGGCCCCATCGTCAATTTCAGAATCTTATCTTTTAGACGATTGATAGCACTCAGCCGACGCTATCAGACAAAATACTTTAAGGATCACAGCACATGGACGGCTGCCTTTGGAGCTGTAAAGCTGATCCTTGTGACTCAAAAGTAGAAATGGCCGACAAAAACATCTTTCGGCGAAATTAAAAATTACAAAGCTGACTCATAAAGAGGATAGCTGTAAAACTAACTATAATTAAGAAACTGGGGCTCGAGGGAATCCTTCTCGAAACCTCTCTTCTCTTCTTTGGGTTTTACCCGATACTATTGCCATCCGAACCCACCATTGTATTGGGCTCAAATTCAGTTTCTGGCGGATAAGGCCTCCACAATTGGATCAACTCTGTTCTAGCAATTAAATTCCATAATTCTGAATCAGGTTCTGATAGACTATAACTTTGAAAACTGTGTCTATCCATAATAATCTTGGGCTTGGATGGCTGAACAAATCCAAGTTCACTGTCCCAATTAAATGTTATTCCTGATTGCTGAAATAAGAACAGGTTATGATGTGCTGGAGTATAGCAAAGATTATAACTGTCTGGGAACTCCGAATGGACTTGAATTGATACAGGACCTTGACCCTTGTGATAACGGATCATTCTTGATATATGTGGTCCAAAAAATTCTGGGATCAAGACATCAGAACCAAAATATATGGAGCTCAGGAACCCGTTAAAGAACCATGTAGCTACTATTTCCTGAATCTGACAATCTTGCCAATTTATCTGGGCTAACAAACATTTCCTTGGTAGGTTTATTTGAAAATGTCCTTGGGTTGCAAGATACAAGGATATTTCTGGGTCATATTGTATAATTCTAATTCCAGGATATCTCTCAGGCTGTTCAAGGATAATTTCAAATTGGTTTCTGATTTCTAGGTCCGGAATCTATTTTGATCTGTAACTGTGATTCTAAACATCCTAAACACAAAATAAGACTGCATAGGTTACATTGAGTCCTATAATGTTGAGGAGGTTGACAATTACAGAAAAAACATCGGTTTAGACTCCAATCGAGCTGTGGGTAATTATTCCATTGATGAGAACAATTCTCCTTTTCACTAGGAAGACGTTTATTGACTCTACTAAGGTTCCAGTTAATAGTCATCATCATGATAAATTCTGTGTCAAAAGACGCACAAAACTGTTCTCTTTCTCTATCTTCTTCATTATCAGAAAAAGAACAAATATCTGAATCATCTGTTGGTTCATCGTTATGAACGCTGACTATGTCATACTCCGGGTCTTTTACTATAGAAGTATAAACCGAGAGTCTCTTTCTATCGGCATTTTTGCTTTTACACTGATTAGCAAAATGTCCTGCTTCTCCACAAATGAAGCATCTGCATTGAACTGTTCCTGGCTTCCTTGTTCGTACTTTTCGAACATGGTTACTATGGGGATGACCTTTATAGGTTTTACTTCTCTTGAGGTTCCTATAAGGTTTTGTCCTCATTCTGTTGTAAACACCAGGTATTTCTACTTCCTTACAAAAGGAAAAGTCCTTTGCAAGTCTATTTAACTCATTCTGCCTGCATAAGTCCTGTAGATAGGTATAGGCGAAATGAATTCTAGGGGCAATTCCAACTATAGACCTATTCGAAACTTGTTTGTCCCAAGCTTCCTGTATTTTGGAATTGAATAGTGACGGCAATTTTCTAAAAAATTTATCTCCAAGTTCTGGTAAAGAAAACGCCTGTCCTGTTCTAGATGCGAGACCTAGATATGTTGTGGCATATTTAGGAAAGTTAATCATGTTATCTATGGTTAACCTTTCTAAATCCAAAAGAGCCTGTGCTTGCATAACTGTTTGACCTCGATATTCATCATATCCGAGTATCATTTGTCTGATTTGCATGGTGATATTATTGGTATCATCTGCAAGTTTAACTAGGTTGTTATACTCCTCTGGGTAGGTAGCTTTCCAGTTTTGGAAATATAACTTGGCTGTTTCACCTAAAAGATTTTCTATATAAGCAACCTTCTCAGTGTTATCTAAAAACTGTAGGGTGGAGATATGAGTATAGGTGTTTGATTCCCAGACAGTTATAATCTTTGTATCAATTCAAGATGTTTTTGTCGGCCATTTCTACTTTTGAGTCACAAGGATCAGCTTTACAGCTCCAAAGGCAGCCGTCCATGTGCTGTGATCCTTAAAGTATTTTGTCTGATAGCGTCGGCTGAGTGCTATCAATCGTCTAAAAGATAAGATTCTGAAATTGACGATGGGGCCCAAAGAGCACCCGGATTTCAAAATTATTATCTTGAAACGAATAGCAACTCAGTTTTGTGTATAAATAGAGTCATTTGTTGTATCCTAAGGGCAAGAGGTTCGAACTGCAAGAAGTGTAAGCAGAGGAAACCACCCTTAGAAAAATCCTTATATACGATCTTGTAGCCTTCACAGTTTCCGCAGGAAGTGTACTCTGGTGGCTAGTGTCTTGCTAAAGATAAGGTAACGAAGTTTCGTTTAAATTCTAGCGGCACTCGGTATAAGCTATCTGATTTCTTATTTTGTTGAACTGGGCTAGCACTGCGTGTCATAGATCAGGTGTGCTATAAGCCTATAGAAGGCCTAGACTTTATGGTGGGCATGTGACCAATACTTCTTCCTTCCAAAATCCATTTCTTGAGTTCTCATCCCAATCTTCATCCAATTCTCAAGAATCCTTGCCATGGATGACAGGATTTAATAACCAAACCCTCCCATTCAATGAAAATTACTTGGAGGAAATTCTTCTCTTCGAAGTTTTAGCAGAAGCAGACTGAATCATTGGGGACCTTCTTGATTCAAGCCCATATACTCTTGTCACAAATATTAAAGAAACACATTTGCTTGTTCATCCTCCCCTGTATTGGGATAGAATCCCCATTAAGTTTTAAAAGCTGTGAAAAGTGCATATGTATTTGCTGCTGTTTTTTATGTCAAAATTTACCAGATGATTAATTTACTTTTATTTTGGTTATTAATATGTCCATTGTACAATAATTCTGGTTTGGCAGAGGAGCACTTATGGATGATGCTATGATACTGCCTTGCGGGCATTCCTTCGGAGGTGGTGGAGTACAACATGTTATTAGAATGGTGAGTCTTTAGCAAGCACATTTATCATCTTGTACATTGATCTTTTCAATTATTATTATTATTTTTTTTCTGTAAAGAGAATTTTTTCATGTTGCTGGTGAGTTGTGCGCCAAACCAACTCACATGGTAATGTATGAACTAATAAGCAGACAATGGCTGCAGATGGATAATTCAGTTTTAACTTATACCCAATTGCGGACACATTCATAGTTGGTTATGCCTTTTCTTCTACAAAATGTTTAACCCGAACTCTATATAATGGTATGTGTTGAAATAAGTCAACATAAATTATAAAGTTACCCATTCCTTAACAGTTTAGGATTAGAACTTTTTGGTGAAATGGTGGCTGACAACATGCTATCAAAGTAAGCTAAGGTCCTGAGTTTAAACTTCACTGCCACCCAAAAAAAAAAAAAAAAGTCAATAGTCCCATGTGTTTAGTCCCTTAAAAAAAGTCAGTTCAGTTACACGTTCCCCCCCCCCCCCCCGGGGGGGGTTGAAAGAAACTAAGTCAATATAAATGATAAAGTTAGCAATTTATTTATAGTTTAAGCTTAAACTTTTAGGTGAAATGATGGCTAACACACTAACAATATGTATCAAACCACCAATTTTCTGGTGCACTGCTAGTTCACCATGTTGGCTGAGATGATAAATTTGATGCATAATCCAAGTAGTATTGTTAGAATTTTTTTTTCTACATTTCCTGTGACCTTAATTGTGGTTACATTATGGATGCATTGCGTGTAATATTAAAAATATTAACCAAAAGAATTCTCGATTTTTCATGTTAATCAAATAATGCCCAGAATTATATCACGTATTTTAATGCTTGAAGTTATGATAATTATTTCATTGGAGGCCAAATGTTGGTAAATACTTTGAATAGTTTGGTATTCTCACCTCAATTCAGCAGGCTTTTAGCTCAATTAATTGGGCTTTATTTTATGATATGGAGTAGTTTTTTGTTTGTGGCTCTATTAAAAGTTATGTCCCAACTATGTCCTTATTGACCTTCCTTTATTTCCTTAAGCATTCTTATCCTGAATCAAATCACCCCTCATTGGTGCATTAGTTGGTCTGCATTGCTCATGGCCAGACCATCTCCAGTTCTTTAACAACAAATTGCAACAATTGTTTTTGAACTTCTTCATTTTGCCATGATTAAAAAAAATAAAGAGCATTAATAAGAGGTGCATTGGGCAGAGTAATAAAATATCTTCTCCCTGAGGAAGATCAGTCAGGATGCTGTTGTTGATGCCTTTGTATAAAGATGCAGTTGTGAGTGAATGTGTTCATTTGTGTTATTTGCATTGACAAACAAATGCATGAACATGTCTATGTTTATTTTTATTTAGTTCTCGGTCCTACTTTTTGCCTAGCTTTTGGAATTTTATATTTTGCACGGAACATTGGATTTCAGGAAAGTGACAAAAATTAAAGGACCTGTTTGACAAAACTATCAGTTTTCGATTTTTGTGTTCAGCTTTCGTGTTCATAGTAGGAAAAAAAAACAAAAACTTGAAAACACTTTTGGTAACAATAATTGTTGGTTGGTAGTTATAGTGTTAGGAGGGTGGCCTGTGGCGCAGTAATTGGTGGCGATGGCTGAAGGTGAGTGGCAAAGGGATGTTGGCCGGCGGTGATGATGTGGTCAGAGGTGGGTGACGGCAGCTAGCTGTTGGTGGTCGGTGGTGGGTGGCAGTCGTGGTAGCCAGCAACGGTGGCCGGAGGTAATGGCAACTGTTGGTTGGTGATTGTTGCGACTGGTAGTGATGGTAGGGAATAAAAACTTGAGAAAACACTTTTTGTTATGTTTTCATAATTTTTAAAAATTTTGAAAAACAATATCCATTCTTTTGGAAACTAAAAACTGGAAACAAATTTACTGAACAAGTTTTTTATGTTCAGTTTTTGAAAAAATGAAAATGAAAATTGAAAACTAGAAGTTTTTTCAAACAGGGCCTAAGCTTACCAATTTGGGAGTGTCGGTTGATGTTTTTATTTTGATCTTATGCAATGTGTTTGCAGAAAGCATGCTACACTTGTTCTCAACCTGTATCAGAAGAGTCAATTTCACCAAATCTATGTAAGTATCCAACCATTATAAAACTTTGATATGCGCTTAATAATGTAACTGAATGCTTATTCGAATTCTTGTAGGTGGAAAGTTAGTTTGTAATTCTTGTACCACATAATGTAGCTCCTTGATAGGATGTTCCTAATTTAGCATTGCTCTCTTATACTGGGGCGCAGCAGACACCAATTTTTGCATCCGCACAAGGTTTTATTGACCAACACTCATTTTATGGTTCACATTGCTCTTTAACCATGGTTCTAGCCTTCCAAGCATGACATGAAAATTATCTCTAGATCACTAGGGACAATGTGTGTGTTTCAAAGTTCTCATCAAGTTTATATCATATTCATGAATTCCACATTCCTGTTTATATGGCCTTAATTTTTTTTTTTTTTTTTGGATGAGTAAATAAAATTGTATTCATCTAGGCATCAAGGGGATTACCCCCATGGGGACGCCACCTGTGTATAAAATGTCTAAATACAAGTATCAAGTAAGTCCATATTCTCAATAAAGTGCAAAAAGCTCAGCAACTCAGCCTCTATACCCCCCAGAAAGTGCAAGTATGACCTTAACAATTCAAAACAAAGAAGAACGTGAAATTTTAGGCTCAGGGCTGCACCACAAGGTTTCATCTTGCTTGGTGGTGGTCAAGATATATATCAGATTGCATAGATTAAAAAAACGCATATATGTCAGATTGTTGTATGTAAGCAGCTGAAAAAAAAGGGTTTTAACGCAGAAGCTGCAGTTTTAATGCATGTTGAAATCATTTAAACTGGGGCCAGAAAAACTATGTGCAAACTGTCCATCCTGTTTAATTACACCCTTTATGGGTGAGTCCGGCCTAAGATCAGGCCAGAAGTCATACTTTTAAGGAAAACACATGAATGTTCCTTGACTACTTGTTAGTGTTGAGATATAGAGGTGGCTAACATAGCCAGAAGGTGTTTTTAGTCCAATGATATGCAAGCTGACTAAACTGTTACAGGGTAAGAAGGGGTCGTTTTATTTTGACAAGTATTTTAATTAGAGTTTGTGTTTAATGGAATATAACAGAAGAAGATGGGGCATATTGTTGTGTATTTGTCTTTCTATATAAGATGTAGTGGAAAGTTTCAAATATGTACCTTTTCTTTCGTTGCATGTGATCTGATTTCAGATATGTCTAGATATATGTCTCAGATACTCAGACAAGTATTCCATGTTTATGCACACAACATGAAAGCAAACCCACCCCCACCCCCTCCCTCCATCACTGACCCACCCACCCACCCATTCTTATGACACAAGTTGTGGCAACAAGTTGAAATGAAGCGTGGCAGCAGGAAGTGGGTACTTCTTGAGTCCCTGAATTGAAATAAATTGTCTGTTTAGCATTTCAAAAAACGATTTATTTTATATTTGGTATTTAACTAAACTTGGAATAGTCTGATGATAAGATTATATAATCATCAAGAAAAGTTTAAGGGGCTTCAATTACCATGCCACATGAGTGAACAACTCGGCTTTGCACACTGCTTCTATTTACACAATTGCTTCCATCTTGTTTCATCTATTAGCCAGATTCATACCATTCCGTGTTTCTCGTGTGCAAAATTATTGTAGTACTAATTATAGAACTTTTAGGACTCATCAAATATAAATTGTATAATTTTGGAATCCTAGTCCATGTGTTTTGTGGGCATTACATGTTGGCACTGTGAACATTAACTGATATTGTGGAAGATATACAAAGTTCTAAAAGGGCTTTATTTGGCTGTACATTTGTAGCTCTCCGAGCTGCTGTCCAAGCATTCCGTCGGGAAGAAGAGTTACTTGTTTGCCGCTCATCCAAAAGAAGAAGAGATAGAATTGAACAGGTTTGTCTATTTCAACCCAAAAACCGTGTCATCCTAACTTCACTTATTTTTTTTTTTTCTCTTCAACGAAAGTATAAGGCCATGTTTGGGTGGCATGAAGTAAATACAAGTTTTGAGAGTCCTGTTACTAGGAATACCGTTACTGGTAAATAGTAATATGATTCTTCTGCTAATGCCATTTGAGCACTTGGATTAATCAGAAATTCTATTTATGGAAAAATGATAAGGAAAAGGGTCTTTTTGGTTTGGATCTAAGAAAACATGTTTCGAAGAACTGGAACATGTGTTTAGTTAATCGATTCATAAACTAATTTTGAAAACAAAAAACAATAGAACTCTTATAAAATAAATAAAAAAGAAAGAAAGTAATAATAATAATAGAATTGTGCTTGGTACAAAAATTTGAAAACAAAAAGAAAATGCATTACTTTTAACTGAAAATCATATATTTATATAAATATTTCATGCATATATATATGTGTGTGATAATTGGTCATAATATTATTAAAAAGTATTCAATTAATTTTTATAGATATAATGAGCATGAATTACATAGGTTAATCACTAACATGGAATGCAAAACCGATTATTTTTGTTACAAATATATTACATTTTGTTAGCATTCAATTATAAGGATTTGATTTATTATCTAATAAAATAATAGTAAGGAATAAATTAATTTTCTTATCATCTAATTGTTTTATAATTAATTTATTATCTGATACAAATCAATTAATAAGTATTAAATTAATTTCTAATTCAATAAATTATGAAATATTAGAAATTATCTAACCAATCTAATTCAACAAATTAATAGTTTTTATCGTCTAATTATGTTATAATTAATTTATTATCTGTTGCAATAATTAATAAGGATTTTACTTGTTATTATGTAATACGACAAAAGTAGGGAATGCAATTTAAAAAAAAAAAATTGATTTTTTTAATACAATTATCTAATAAAATAAAATAAATTGATTTTTTGTCATCTAATTATTTTTTAATATCTAGTACATTAAATTAATAAGAATTTGACTTATTATTATCTATTAAAAGTCGGATTCCAAAATTATACAATAAAACGTGGTCCAGATATGTGAAATTTCCATGGCAAGGTGGTGGGTGTGGAATTGCGATTCCTGTATAATTTGGGAATCTCAATACATAATGGAAAGTTAACCTAGAATCAGACACTATGTTTAGGCCCAAATGACTGGATGAAAGTATACATGGAATCAGATTCCCATTTTACCTCTTCATTACTACAATTCAAACGCAGCCTAACTAGTGTCGAATTAGGCATGATTATGAAGAGGATTTGGCAGCAGCTTATAATAATATAATGCGTTTTATGGCAACCGTTCAATGCACACTTTCTTTCTTTTATGGATGGATTTTCCTACATTGAACATCACCTTTGCTCGATGATGTGCTTTTGATTATTCTTTGAGTGCTATCATAACTTGTTTGTTAGGATGTCCAACTTGATTTTCAGATAGCCTGATATTTGAATTGCTGCCTTTAAATCATATCTTAAACTTCTGAAACTTTATTTGTGCTTTGATGTAGGACAAGGTTAGTTTTGGTGATTCAACACCAATGGATCATCCAAGGGGTAGAGGTGTTCAGTTCCCATTTTCTGTGACTGACCGGGTTATTATAAAGGTATCCATAGAAGACTAATTTTGTGTGTTTCAATGTATGATTAGATCAAGCTATAATTTATTAACAAGAGAAAATAAATCAGGGTAACAAGAGGACTCCGCAGCGTTTTGTTGGACGTGAGGCTATAGTAACAACACAATGCTTGAATGGATGGTTAGTCATGCTTTTACTCTATCCAGTTATTATTATTATTATTATTTTGATAAATAAAAAGTAAATTTCATTAAAAAAGCATCAAGGAGATGCCACCTCTACACAAAAACCTGATAAAACGGGAACAAATATGAAACTCAAGGAACATCCATCAGCTCGATGAAATGCAAAACGCTCAAGAGATCCGGTTGTTTGCCCCCGGATATGCAACTGTACAAAATATTCATGAACGAATTCTTCAATCTATACAAGGTTATTCCTGTATCCTGAAAGCATCTCCTATTATTCTCATATTAACCCAACATAAACAAAACAAGAATATATCTCAAGACTTTCTCTTACTCCTTGTAACTCTCACTCCCCACCATTCCTGCGTCACATGTTTTACTCCTAAAGGGAAGACTGAGAGGCTCCAAAGCAAGTCAATGCCACTAGTCAAGCTCACTGGCCCAGTTGCAATGTATGAAGAGATATGATTTGTGTTCCCCCCATCTTCTTTGCATAAGCAACACCAATTTACCAAAGTTTCTTGATAAGGTTGTCTATGGTGAGAGTTTTGCCATTGATCACATACCACACAAAAAAGCCACTTTTGGAGGGGCTCTATACCTCCAAACCTTCTTCCAGAAGAGATTTCCCTTCCGAGTGCCTCTCTACCTCTTTAGAATGTTTTAACCTCAAAAATGCCTGACCTCGATATTTCCCATTTCACCTCATCATCTCCATTCCCCACCTTTGCCACGTAGATATTAGCCATAAATATGGTAAAACTGTCAATTTCCCAATCTTGGAAGTTCTTGCTGAGATTTAAATTCCATGTTGTTACCCTATTTGTGAGAGACTAGAAAATCAGCCACTGAACTGTCCCAACTCATTGCTAAATTGAAGATCATGGAGTAAGCCTCCAATAAACTACTATCCAGCGCTCACTTATCTCTCCAAAAATCAATCTTGTCCCCTCTTCCTACTACAAACTGCAAGCATTTGAAGAAAATGGTCCATACCCTGCCTCTGGATGCCCTTCCAGAGACTCATTCCATAAGCTTCTCTAACTGCTTTGGTGCTCCATCCCCCTCCTATCCAAGCCCTACTTCACCATCACATATTACGCCTCCCTTTGGTGAATCTCCACAACCACTTGCCTATCAACGCCTTGTTTAGCATGCTAAGCTTTCTAGTTTCTAATACCCAAACCTACCTAATCAATAGGTTTGCAATCCATGTCCCATTTGATGAAATGGAATTTGGCTTCCTCCCATAGCCCTCCCCAAAGGAAATCCCTTTGGATCTTCTCCAACATCTTCACCACTGAAACCGGCACCTTGAATATAGAGGCATGGACAATAGCGTGCTTTTGATGAGAGTAATCCTGTCACCTTTGGAAAAGTGACCCCTCTTCCATTCTGTTAATTTCCTTTGATACTTGTCAATGATGGCATTCCAGACATGCTTGGCTTTAAAAGATGCACCCAAAAGAATCCCAAGTACGAGGTGGATAACTGGCCAATTCTACAACCAAAAATGGATTTCATCCCTTCTAAATCTTACCGGCATCAACTCGACTTTTTTGGATTCATTAGTAACCCTGACATTGTTGCAAAACACAGCAGAATGCACCTTAGATAACCCAGACATAGAGGATCTGCTTCACAGAAAATAATTAAATCATCCCCAAACAACTGAATCTTTGACACCTCTCTGTTAGATGATCCAAATCTGAAGCCTTCTAGAGAACCATTCTGCATAGCCCGAACTATCATCTTGCTGACTGCTTCCTTTACCAGAATAAATAGTGGCATAGATAGGGAATCCCCATCTCAGCCCCCCAGAGGACCCAAAAAAACTGGCAGGGTTCTGTTTACTAGAATTTTAAACTTGATGGCCAAGATGCACTAATCGATCCATTCCTCCAGTTACTGACAAAACCTATCCTCTCCATCAAATATATCAAGAAAACCCAATGGACTTGATCATAGGTTTTCTCAATATCAAGTTTACGAATCAGGCCTGGCTTGCCTCTCTTGAATCTCGCATCCCCTATTTCATTAGCAATGAGACTGGTCTTCAAAATTTGTCGTCCCTAGATAAACACATTTTATGAATCTATGACTATGGAGCTATTGAAATCTTGATCATTGTCAGTTTCATCTTAACGTGATTCACTGTCCATGTCAAAACAGTTGCTTCTCATGCTAACAGATACGCAATTGTCAGTTTCATCTTAACGTGATTCAAAACAGTTGCTTCTCATGCTAGTAGATACACAAATAGTTTCGTAAGACAGAATGTACAGGTTTTAAATTTTTTACATATATATATATGTAGAGAGAGAGAGAGAGAGAGAGGGTGCACACACACATTGAGTGAGAAAGTACAGGTTTTAAATGTTTTTACACACACACACACACACACATATAAAGAGAGAGAGAGAGAGAGATGGGGGGGGGGAGGGTGCACGCACGCCTAGCGCGTTATTAACATTTTTGTTTGTGCGCACGCCTAGCGTGTTATTAACATTTTTGTTTGTGCAATCTAACCGGTTAGGGATATAAATGAAAAATTATATGGTGACTAAAATTTTGAAGTATTAAATGGCTCAAATTTAGAAGTAGTTTTTAAAAGTTATTTGATTCAGAAGTTGAAATTGATGCAAGTTAAATGGTGTTATGGGAAACTAAAAAAGCTTCACCAAAAATGAGAATTCATCAATTTGTAGCTTCACTAAAGAGTATGTTTGATTTGGGGGATTGGATGATGGGTATAAGTAATACATGGGATAATATATGAGATTAGATATAACATTAGATTAATTTTTTATGTAGGATTATTTTTTTTTTTTTTTTTTTGGTGTTTGGTTGGCAGAATATAAAGTGGGATAAAAGATGTGATTTGATATGTGATGTGATATAGGAATAATTTTGGACCTCTAAATTTTGGCGAGAAACAAGTCCAGGGGTGGGGTATAAGTAATACCACGCCTCCCATGATATTAGTAATACCTCATTTTGGGGGATATACTATCCAAAGTGGACTTATTGTCTATAGTTATTTTACAAAACCAAACAAAAGATTTTGGGCTCCACCGGACTAATGGTCCAATCTTCCCTTTTTTATCCCATAATCAAAAAGTAATGCCACCCCCCATATGATAGTACAGATATTTGGGGGTGGGTTGGGACTATCATTAATTTTGTTTGCTAGACGCTATAATTGAAAAGTTGCTTTCTGTTGCTTTCTTCCTTCTTCACCTCCCTAAAGAGAGAAAAATGTTCCAGGTACGTGGTGAAGACATTGGACAACGCAGAGAGCGTGAAATTACAGTATCGCTCCCTTGCAAAGGTTCCAGATAATCCTTCATCTTCAAATCCTCCACCAAGCAACAAGATGACACCGAACTGGGCTCTGGGGTTGCAGTGAAGGAGGTCTCACCTTTGATGACGAACAAGTTATTAGCTGTTGTGCCCGTGCTATATGCGTAATTATTTCTAACTTTATTGCTCGGGGGAGTTTTCCTGTATTACAAGCAATGCAATGCCACGTACATGCATGGCACCAGTAGATGATACATGCATGGCTAGATCGACTACCCTTTTGTAATATTTCTGTTGTATTTACTTATATACATCAGATGTCCTGTTTAGGCCTTCTGTAAATTGTAGAAAACTTTGTAATTTTACGAGTCCTTGCACGAGACTTTAGATATCATGGATTAGGTAAATCAATATTATTATTATTTTTTTTAAAGAAATATTGCATTAGCGGCTTTGCTTCATTAGGCTACAAAAAAGCATTTTATTTATTTATTTTGTAAATTTTTTTCGTTTTATATAGCTTTTTTTTTTCATCAAAATTTGATTTTATTTTTAAAAACTGTATCTTTTAGTTGAGTTGATCCCATTCGGGAAAAAAAATTAAAAAATTCACGTTTATTTGGATAAAAGTTAAAAAAATAAAAAAATATTATTTTTTTGTTGTTTTTTATATATAATACGATCAAAATATTACAGAATAAAAAATAAGCTATTTCCAAAACCAAACCTATCCCTTAAATATGACTATTAATAAAAGCACTGTTGGATTTACGACTAGGGTTATGAAATTTGTGCTCGCATTAAAGTTGCTTGTTGATTCAAGTGCTTTTACAAAGAAGTGCTTTTCCAGTGCGATCTCGCAATTTGTGTTCATATCTCCTTTATAAAATTTATGAATTATTCAAATTGTCAATAATCAACTCGGTCTACCGGAGCCTGAAAAGATATTTCTCCATTCAAATTCGTATTTTGCTATCGTTCGATTAAGAATTTATGGAGGAAAAATTAATGAATCCAGAAGAAGACTGTTGAAATTATTAATATATTTTATGACTAATTAAATTAAAAATTAATTTCTTCATAACTATTTATTTATTTTCTTTCTCATTATTCTAACCTAATCAAAAAATAAAAATGCAAATTTGATGTCATTTTTATTCATTTTGTTTTCTTATCTTTTTTTCTTCGCAAATTCGAGTTCTAAATATGCGAATTTGATGAAAAATTTAGATATGATGTGAAATTATTTTTTTTTTTTATTAATGGGATAACATATGTAATTTAACATACAATTTTATAAGAAATAATTTTGATTTTTAGATTTTGGCAAAACTAATATTAGTTTTTTTATTTTAGCACAACTAATCTAATGAATGGAAAACCCTAAATATTATACATGTATCACTCTGGGATTTGAGGTGGGAAAGGGTTAGTCATCCATTGCCATTTTACAACGCAAGAAATGACAAAATCTAAAGCAAACACACTTGTTTCCCACTAATGTGAATGAAAACAAACCAGACTTTTTTTTTTCCTTAAGTTGCTTGAGTTTGACTCGAAAAAAAAACTCAAATTCGAACTCAACTCGTATTTAAAATAAAATAAACTAGAACTAAACTCAACTTGTGATTTATTAAAAATAGAGTTTAGGCTCAAAGTCGAGTCCAAAAAAGGTCAACCCAAAAAACCAACTCGAAAAAATAATATATATTTTTTATAATATTTTATTTACTATATTTTAAATTAAAATAATATCATTGTAGTTTAATCTAACCATTTCGCAAGCCGATCTCTAACTTAAATTCTTCTTTATCGAGCAAAGTTGGAATTTATATAAAATGAGCTTAAGTTTGAGCCCATAATAACTCAACCAGACTTGAATAAGTTAAAAATTCAATTCAGCTCATCTTGTTTTTACGTAACAGCTGATCAGAGTTAAAAAAAAAAAAATAAATAAAATCATAGACAAGATTATACGTAGAAGAATGGAGTTCAATAATCGATAATTCATTGATTCGAACTGTTAAAATTTCAACAATCAATTTATTCATGGCCTAGAAACAGTAATAATTGAACTCGAAGTATAACTGATATCCTCCTCTAATGTTACACTCAACATTCTCAAAGGCTCTCCACAAAGCTTTCTCTACTAACAAATCTTACACATTAATTTGCTACATGCAGATGGAGATTAACACGGCGAAGCATCAAGAGAGAATCCAGTATAATTAGAAGTAAGTTGAAGTTCGGTGAGAGTAGAGTTGTGAACAATCAAATTGGAGGCAGATTTTCTGTTGACAACATAAAGTTGCATGTTGAATGGATGGAAGCTGCGGCAGCCATTACAGCAAATTCCCTTTCCGAGCTATTTGCTTCTTCTAACCTGCAGGAAGAAAAAAGTAAACATCCAGAAAGCTAGTAAACTTCACTAGTCCGTAAGCAATAATGCTGGGATTCAGATTTTATATTTTTTACACTTTTTCTTTCAATGCAACAAATTGTCACCTACATTATAAATTTCTAATCACAGCAACCAAAAGCTAGAGGACATACTGCATTCCTTCTTTGTTTTTGCCGTTGACCTTTCAAGTACTGTGTATATCGGAACATGCTGCAGAAATATTAGTCATACTTTTTTGAAAGAGAGGAGGTTGACATAGCTGTTGTTATCACCTCCGTGACATCATACTTTTAGGCCGTTAAATTAAAATCCAAATAAAAAATATGTGAATGTATAAGGACCATTGGATTTTAACCCAATGGCCCAAAGGTGTGATGTCACTGAACTGACATTAATCCTATGTCAGCTAATTGGATTTTAATCTAACTGCCTAAAAGTGTGATGTCATGGAGCTGACATTAACCTTATGTCACCCCCCCCCCGCCCCCCAAATCCTACTTCTTTATCCATCCTCCATAGCCATGGCATGAGAAACAATGAATTTACTACATTTATTTATACCTTCTTCTGTCAGTAATGTCAACAGAAATTCACAACAGAAAGGTATATAAACATTTGCACCTTTTAAGGCTCCGTTTGGTTTGCAAACAAACAACAAAAAACTCAATAAACCTCTGTTAACTTTATATCACATCAACTTTTTTCTTTCATTGCACGCATTACGAACTCTCAATTTATCTCACTTTTTATCACTTCAAACACACTCTAAGTATGTAAAAGTTTACCTGGAGTAATTTTCTAATTTTCCCATCCTTTGTGAACCATGTAATGCATTACAACGGAAAGGTTGTAGGCCCCATTCACAGTGGAGCTGCATTTCCTTTACTTGGTTCAACCAACATTCCTGAAATTGGTAATCAGGAAACAAAAAAACATTCAGAAACCTTTCCTTGGAAGAGATAAGAAATCAAGTGTCCAGAGGAAGAAACTGGGGTAGCGATAGGTGAACTATTTTTGGGTACTCTCTTGTGCTATTTTAATTTCTTCAAAGGAAAAGGGCTTATGACATGGAAAATAAATAACAAGAAGACAGTTTATTCAATTTATGTGACACAAACAGAAAGTTCTGTCAAGAGAATTGCTCATGACATCAGCTTAAAGTCTCTCCCTTAGAGGCTCTTGGGAAGAAAAAGGGAACATTGTACTCCATATGTAAATCCTGAAATGAAAAAACTGTATTGAGAAACCATTTCTTTTCTTTTCTTTTTTTTTTTTCAGTAGGTACCATATTGAGAAACAAATGAAGAGGAACATGATCACTTGTAAGCCTATCAGTTTGTTTAGATTGCAACAGTGCCTTCTCTGTTGTAAGAATTTCAACGGCAGCCATAGAGGCCTTAGAGTTACTTGCCAGTGCCACTCATCTTTTTTGCTCTCCTCTCTATTACATAACATGGTGAATCAAGCAATTACAATGATCTGACTTGACTTGTCAATTTGTCATTATACACCTAAGTTCTTCACTGGAGCCATTCAAATTTAAAACATATTATCCCCGGTGTCTACCATGCAAATACACCTTCCCCGGCCCGTGGGAATGAAGCCAATATTTTTTTTTGGGGGGGGGGGGGTATTTTTCTTTAGAATACATACAGAAGGTCCTCTTCCTGAAACTGCAAACGAGAAAACATAACATTCTTTTATAGACTTACCAATTGTTTCTCTTCTTTAGAAAGGGCTTTATCCATTTGATCAAACAGAGCATTCCACCTAACTTGATGCACATCAATATTGGCATTATTAGAGCATCCAGCAGCTGAACTTTTCACAGCACAGGGATCATTCTCTTGATTATTTGAGAATTCTCGTTGCATTAGGTAAGGCAATTCTGTATGAATTACCGTTTGAACTCTGTTCTTACTGTTTCGCAATGCTGCGAGTACAGAAAATAGTGCGTAACCATGCAGATATAAGGATTTATTCCTGTAAAAACTGCATTGATATTTTAACAAAGGAGAGCATTACCTGCAAGACGCCCTTTAATGTCTTGATAAAGAAGTTCCAACCATTGAGAAGCTACATTAGCAGCTGACAATCAAAAGAAACATCGTATCAGCTAAACCTGTGACATTTTCTTCTTGTAATTGATAAGTTTAACTATGTAGCACTAACGTCCAGAAAACATTACTATGTAACAGATTAGTAGTACTGAACTTTCCTTCATGCAAAGGAATATATCCCATTCTACAACCAAGAATTTCTTTATATACGTCCTTCGAACATACAATGTATCCATTTTGACAATTTGTTTCTATTTGATAAACCTTCCTGCAGATTGCACAGGCTGGTAAATATGTAGAACAAGCATGGAAGCACAGCAGATCAGAGAACTGAAAAACTGACCTTTAACACAAAGGGAAGAAACGCTGGTTAGATTTTCTAACTCTTCATTAGACAAAGAGCTAGTATTCTCTGAGGCCATGGTTGTTGATGATGACAACTTCAGCTCAAGTATATCATCCTTGCTATCTCGGTTGGGGTGTGACAGACATGTAGTTTTACCATCAATCCTTCTCTTTAACTTGCTCGAGTCACTATCTCTCGCTGTGAGGTCTGAATTTAAGTAAACTGATTCACTCAACAACATTCGGCAATCTCCATTCTGTTGGCTCCATGATTTACTCGAGGACACCTCTTCACAAGAAAGACCATGTTGATTCATTCCCAAGTCATTTGCATTTTCTGGGTGCTTTTTCCTCTCATTAATTTCTTCAATACCACTCCTTGTTGGGATAGCTTGTTTACATCCAGCACGCCGATGTTCAGGTTTTCCACACTTCACAATGGCTTCTATAATTGAATGAACCTGTTTAGTGTTTCTCACATGGTTGATAATCCCAGGGTTCAACTCGTTCAGCAGTCCGCTTGGGGCAGCAATTTTTGCAAACCTGTCCTCTTGTTCTTTCTTAGCAAGCTCCATTTTTTTCTTGAGCCCATCACTTCTACTTTTCCTCCCACGTGGCTTTGGCACTGGTATGCCTCTGCGAGAAGTTGAGAGGAAACCATTTTGCATCATCTCCTTCCAAACTCTCATGGAGTCTTTGTCCTCCAATGGACCAG
The DNA here is from genome assembly GCA_019916065.1 of Vitellaria paradoxa. Classification (NCBI taxonomy): domain Eukaryota; kingdom Viridiplantae; phylum Streptophyta; class Magnoliopsida; order Ericales; family Sapotaceae; genus Vitellaria; species Vitellaria paradoxa. The sequence continues at coordinate 37,847,470 of CM034242.1, read as the reverse complement.
TAGTGCTCCCACACTCTGAAGCATCACTTGATTTCAGAAGTTCATGATTTTTATAATGACAAAATGGGTCTTTGTTGAGTGAGTGAGAAGCATCTTCTGCATCAAGATCCCAACCAAAAACCCTCGATGTTGAAAAGCCAACATCTTGTTCTTTGCCATGCTTTCCAAATGAGGACAATTGATTAGCAAATTCTGGTGTGTCACCACCAGCTGAATTGTTGGCTAAACATACTTTGACATTGAGATCAATTGGTCTGAGCGCAGGGTCAATTGGTCTGAGCGCAGGGTCAACTGCTGAGGCTAATTTTTCCTCACCTGTTATTTCTGCTTGAGCAACATCCGAATTTGTTGTTACAGTGTCCTCAGAGACTTTGGACTTCTCTTTTCCAACTTGGAAAAAATAGGGATTGCCTTCTATATTTTCTGTAGATATAGGATAATAAGTATCAAATATCAATGCCAATTGACATATTTATATTAAAAAAAAATCAATTAATTTTCAACACCACTTCACAAGGTCCAACCAAAACCAAATGCACGTAATTCTCAAATGGAAGTCAAATAAGATAATTAAGAGAAAAAAGCAAATTCAGTAACCCAAATATCAATAATTTCTTTACACAGATGCCAAATCAATTGAAACCAATGTTGGTAGACAGGAATTCTTATCAAATGAGCACGTTGAAAAGAGAAACAACACTTGAAACAAAACAAATTTAGGGGTTTCATTAAATCAAAAGGCACTAACCTCCAGAAGGAAACACGGACTCAAGATCTCGCATTTTCACTCTCTTACTTCCGGGTTCCGGTTTATCCCCAGACTCGGCACTACTCCGCTCGTCAACCAAAATTGATTATAAAACTAAAACCAAGAAAACATTAACCGGAACAGCCACAAGACAGTCCGGAAGCATCAACCAAGCAGAATAAAGATTTCATCCTTTGATTCAGATCTGGACACTGAAAATGCCCGATCGAAAACAATTTCTTTCTCCACCGTTGTTCTACAAAGATACAAAATCAAACCCAAATTTCCAATTTTCAGCCATGGAGTTCAGACCCAAAGAATAAAATGAAAAGAAGAAAACCTCGGATCCAAGATCAAAATTTTGTGGCTCCTTGAACAAGAGGAGAACTATGGGTTGCGAATTTCTGTTTGGTAAGTGCGGCGGTGGTGGTTGTATGGAGTATGAAGCGTTTGAGATTATAGTTAGGGTTTACTCTGATTTGGAAGAATTTGCATAGAAGTGCGGCGACGGCGATCGAATGGAACAAACGTTGGTCTGTTTGTTTTTGCTTTGTTTTTGTTCTTTTGTTTAGTGTTTCGAATTCAAATAGGATGGAGGGACTAAGGGCAAATAGGATATTCCCGCGTCAGATCGGGTCGGTGTTTTTTTGCTTTTCCAACCCACCCGGAGTCTACGTTATTGGATTTCCAATTTTGATTATTCGGATCGGATCGGTAATATTTATGTTTGAATTATCCAAATTATTTTTATTTTTAATAGAAAAAATAATTGGTCAAATAAAAAAATTAAATTGAATTACTAATTTACTAAATAATTCAATTCGATTTTGATTAAAATTGAATTAACCAAAATCATCTTTATATATATATAAATTTAATATCCAATTTTATTTTTTATAAAATTATTCTATTATATTATATTAATCACGATTATTTTTATATTTATATAATTTTGTTTATATTATGGGAAATTTTAATGTGGTTATAAGTTGATAAAGCCATTATATAAGTGTAATAAATTTAAATTTAAGTTGTTATCATTTTTATGCTTATTTGGTGAGTTTGATTGTAAACTACAAACTTCTATGTTTTAGCAATTATTTTTCCCCATGTGTATTTACTATCTTTATCGTATTTTGTCACTTAGACGTGTTGACTTTACATTTCATTTGAAAATATTTCTCCATTTACAATAAATTGATTTAATTTGATTAAATAAATTAATTTTTGTATTTGAAACACATGTTTAAATTTAAAAATTGAATTGATTTAATGTACATACTAAAATTGTCTATGTTAATAATAAAAAAAATATAATAAATATAATATATGAGAGTAAATTTGTGCACTTACTTAATGGCTTAAGAAAATGGTAAATTCTGATGAAATTCTATTGTTTTGGATTAGATTTCAATTAAATGTAAACACCAATCTATTGGCCCAAAGAATCCGCCCAACTCAACCCAACCCAATATTTATAGGGCTTAGATTAGAGAATATAGTACATAGGACTAGGCTGAGCTAATTCTTTAGGCCCCACCATTTTTTGGCTGGGTTTGGCTTTAGGCACCGTAACCTAACCCGACCCAACACAAAGTTAATAAGTAAATCAACCAAAAACCGCACATCACCCCCAACACACAAACCCTATCCTCACTCCACCATTCCCTAACACACAAACCCTCGCCTCGCTCTTCTTCTTTTTCTCACAAACCCCTAAACACTTAGCCACTCTTCATCTCTTCCTCCACAAACCCTAACCCTAACACTCAATTGCTCTTCCTCTCTTTTTTGTCTGTAATATAAATGTTGTTATCTCTTACTCTCACTTTCTTCTTCATCTCTCTTCTTTATCTCTTTAGCCTCTTCGCTCTTCTCTATTCTCTCTTCTTTATCTCACTCTCTTTCTCAGTGTCTCTCACTCTCTCTTTTTGAAACCCTCTAATCTCGTCAACGAATCAACCTTAAATTTCTTCGGTCAATTATTTATAGGCCATTAATTTTAAAACATAAAAAAAAGAATTAATAAAAAACTAATTTTGTTTCTTTAATTATTTTCTTTTTTTTTTCTTTTGTTAGGTGAATTTATAAATTGCCATTCGTATATGTTTTCTATTATTCTAACATATCTTTGTTTACTACAATAACTTAACATGACAACTGAAAGCAATTTTGTAAATACTTCCCCCAATAGCGACAATGATTATCAAATTATTAAACGTGAAAATTTTGCCTCAAAAGTTTGGGATAACTACATAAACGCCAAAAATGTGCTTATTTAAATTTGTTAGTTTAGTTGTTTGTACTTATTTTATACAATGAATGGGGTAGTGGTGGTTTTTGTATGATTTTTATATTTTTTTAATGTTTTATCTTTCGATCCAGTGGACGGGTTTGAATTTTAATTTTCTAGTAATAGATGAGTTTGAGTTCATAGTTCTCAACTGGTATCGGGTTGGGCTGGGCTTCAGCCCAGTGATCAAAGACTCGACCCAGAAAAGCCCAGCCCGAACCCGCCCAGCTTATGTCAATCCCTAATTTTAATGCAACATAAATCTCAAAATTTAAATTATAAAATTAAATCAAATTTAACTCATAAAATCTTATTTTAATTCCAAATATAAGAATTAGTGAGAATTCTCAGCAAATTACATCAAATCCACCGTTCAGATATTTTTTTCTTTAAATTGGCTACCAAACATTTCTTCCCCTAAATTTTAAAAAAAATATATAAAAAATTGGCCATATATTTTCTTTTATAAAAAAAACTTTAATTAAATATCTGGTATATTAAATATTTAATCAACTCGCCAGTTTAATATTACAAGCGTAGAGTCAAAAGAGTAATAATTGATCATTACACTAAATCGTAAATTTTTAATTTTCGACGTGACTTCATGAATTTACATTAAATATTTTGAAAAAAAATGTAAATTTAGGAAAATGATTATCATTGTAAACTTATAGTTATAATAAAAAAAAACGTTTTAATTATTTAAGATTTAAACTTCTAATGCAATTTCTTAAATTCTTAGGTGACATTTGGTTTGAATTTATATTTTTATTTTATGTTCTTATTTTTTATTTTTTGTTTTAAAGTTTATGTTTTAATAATATTGAAAACGTATTGGATTTGATATTTTCTATTTTTGGTATTTTAAGTTTTCCTTATTTTGGGTTAAAATTACTCAAAACAACTTTTGATTATTTTGCATTTCATGTGTAAATATATTTTCAATTTTCTAAAACAAATTTTAAAAACATAAGTAATCAAATGTATTTTTAACTGTTTTTTTTTTAATGTAAAATGAAAAATAGAGTCAAAATGGATATACCCAATGACAACTATTTACAAAACATAGAAGTACATATATAAAAAATCTATGTCCTTTAATAGAAATAGACATACATTTACATTTAATCACTTATTTCTATAAACTAAGTCAAATGTTTTCATTATAAACTCATTTGGCCGGTCAAAATTTACCAAAAGTTACCAAATTTTAACTACTTTTTGTATTTATTCAATAAAATTTTAACACATATTACCTTTATGTCACATCTTTCTATTTTTACTATACTTTTTTGCCAATTTTTGTCTTCCTAACAGCCTCTATGTTCTTTATAACATTGACTAAAATTACTTTAAATAATTAAAAATAAAATGACATAAATTAAATTCTTAAGTGTCTTGAACAGTGGCAACTTCTCAGGTGTTTGCCTTGAACAGTGGTAGAAGGCCCAAATGTTACTTGCAATAGGTGGAAAGAGCAAGGAGCGTAGGAGTGAGGTTGGGTGGAAGAGGCCAGATGCCGGTACGTTTAAATGCAATATTGATGACACTATTTTTGACATGAAAAATTGTATGGGGTTCGGATGCATCATTCGTGATGATAAAGGCGATATGATTGTAGCGTTGAATGGCATAATGCAGAGTAGAATGGACCCAACAATTGCTGAATCCATTAGTTGCCAGGAAGCTCTAAGTTGGCTGAAGGAATTGAATGTGCATGATGTCATTGTAGAGTTAGATGCCCAGATGATGGTTCATGCTCTTAATGGGGTATATAGCGATATGTTGTATTTTGGTTTAATTATTGATGATTGCAAAATCCTGTCCAAGGATATATGTAATTGTAAGTTTGCTTTTGTACGCCGATCAGCGAACCAGGTAGCAAATGCTCTTGCACAGGTAGCTAGTTTTAGGCCTAGTTGGGAGGTGTGGAGATCTTCTCCTCCCTCATTTATTATTAATCTGATGAACCTTGATTTAATTTAATAAAATTGAAATTTAAAAAAAAATTCTTAAGTGTTCGATCGTAACTGATTCCCTAAGGCCCCGTTTGGCATAAAAAAAATTTTAAAAATCTCTATAAATCTCCAACAACCCTCTACCTCTAATTTTTCCGCCATCACTAATTTCAAAAAAATTTCAATATTTCGCTAAAAAAATAAAAAATCTGAAAGTAGGTTAACCAAATGTGTAAATTTTTTACACAATCATATTTTTCGTGTCGAGAGCTTTCAAACGAGTACCATTGTCGCTATTTTTTGTGATTTGTTTTGAATCCGTGGGAACAGATTTGAAAAATCGTTCCCACGGTTTGCGACTTTTCAGAAAAAAATGACATCAAAATTAATCCCAAACTACAATTTATCTTTTTTTTTTTACTCCAAACAAGACCTAAGTAGGAGTGGAATAATCAACGGGCGTCTAGTGCAACATGCATTGGAAGATTGTTTGTGCATTATTTATTAGCCATTTGACAATCTGACAGTTGTGAATTTAATATAAACCAAAATATCCTCACACCTCTCAAATTTATCTTTCTCCCCCTTTTCTTTCTTGGTCTCTATTATCAATTTCTCCTTTTCTCCTATTGCTTTTTATCAAGTATTTTTACATTATTTTTATATTAAAAATAATTTTTTGTATATAAATAAAATTATTCACCTTAATTTATAAAATTACTTATCCCTATCCTAAATATTGTTTGCCTTGGTCCTACAAGTTATATGTCTTGTTTCAAAAAATTATTCATTTTGATTCTTAAAATTGTATACATTAGTTCTTAAATCATACACTTTGGTCTTATAAAACGTTCATTTTTATTCAAAAGAGATATTGAATTTTACTTTAATTTGTGCAATATTAAATTTTCATATGCAACCAACACTAATTTCATTTACCAAAAAAAAAAAAACCAACACTAATTTCATCTTTTGCCATGCATAAGTTTACTTTAGTGGTTGATTTTGCAATCTTTACTTTATGATGTGAAATATTTAGCGGGTATTTGAAATGACAAAAAAATGAAATAAGTTAAAATAATTTGTGGATTCGTAATTCATATAGTGAAATAAAAAGTAAATAAATTTTAGAGATTTTCATAAGTTTTTAGTATTTTTCTATGCGCTAAACGCACCCTTAATTACAATTGTACAACTTTATTAGCTTTATTTATAATTCTGTTGTCTGCATATTTATCCAAGCCTATGCTTGGTTGGATGGAAAATAATAAAGAGAGAAGGAAGAGGGAGAATAATCCTCCATTTCCATTGTTTGATTAGAGAGAATAGTGGAGAGAAAGAGAAAGAGGATGAAAAATAGGGTGAAAAAGTAGGGATGGGGCCCAAGCAATTTTTTCCTTTCAAATCTAGGAGGGAAAGAAGGGGAAAGGAGGGAAGAGAGGAGAGAAATAGAGAGAGAGAGAAATGTGTGATAAAAAAATTTAAAAAATGGGACTTACTTTTTTAAAATAATTTTTAATTTATAAAATAAATAATAACATATACATACACACATATATATATTCCTTATACTTCCTCACTTTTTCACGCAATCAAACTTACTTTCTTTCTCCCATTTTTTTTCTTTTCCTTATTCCTTCCTCCCATTCTTTTTTTTTAACAAAATACATAGTAAGTGGTGCAATGTTAAATTCAAGATCGTGCAATCTTCATTTGCTTTGCTTCTACTTTTGTTGTGCACATGTTTACTTAAGGGGTGCAATTTTTAAATACAATGTCATGCAATATTTTATTTTACGTTTGCAACCCACTAAGAGAATAATGCTACATGGAACCTTTTACTTAAAGTTTGGAAGTTCTACTAAAAATTGTGCAACTTGTATTACGTTTGTAACTTACCAAGGGAACAACACTACATCTAACTTTTTATTTAAAATGTGCATGTTTTAGTCAAAGTTATGCTACTTGAGATAGCGCAACTTTGATGTGTTTCACTTCCATATTTCACTATGCACTTGTTTACCTAAGACGTGCAATTTTAAGGTGAATCTGTGCAATTCTGTACGTAAAGTTTGCAACTACTGAATGAACACTTGTTTGACGTCATGGGCCTTACTTGGCCATTTTGTCTCCACAATCACCGACAAAAATGAAGTGATTTTCCATCTAACGCTCAATATTTAACAGGTATAGGATCTAGCATTTAGACAATTTTTCGGTACATGCACTAAAACAACCTTAAGGTATGGTAGCTAAAACTGTATAATAGATTTCGGAAGCTCCGGTTACGTATGCATCTACAATATGGGCCGGTTTGGCATCCAATAAACTTCTATAAATCTCCAACAACTCCTCTACATCTAATTTTTCTGCCATTACTAATTTCAAAAAATTTCAATATTTCGCTAAAAAAATAAAAAAATCTGAAAGTAGGTTAACCGAATGTGTAAATTTTTTATATAATCATACTTTTCGTGTCAAAAATTTTCAAACGAGTACCATTATTGCTATTTTTTGTGAATTTTTTTGAATTCGTGAGAACGGATTTAGAAAACCGTTCCCACGGTTTGTTATTTTTCAGACAAAAAATGGTGTCAAAATTAATCCCAAATCACATTTTATCTCAATTTATCTTGTTTTTTCTTACTCCAAACGGGGCCATGGATATATACGAAGATGGGGCTTAAAATCATTTGTTTACATTTTAGATATTTCTTATAATTTATCATCAAAATCTAAAGTAATTCCATTATATTTCTTACATATTTTCTATATATGAATGGGCATAACTCTCAAAATTTTGAAATGTCCAACTAACAAGCCTTAAAATATCCACATCCCCAGTTCACGTTGCATCCAATTAATTTAGATATGTCTTATAATTAAAATATTGCATTAGCAAGTCACCAAATTTGATAAATAAAATCAATGAACTTAAATTTATCGAATTTAAATAATTAACCAAAATAAAATTAAAAAAGAAATTGAGTCATTATACTTCTAAATAGACATGACCGAAAGAAAGACGTCCGCTCAAAATAACGCAAGCACGCATATATCACATAAGGCAAGCCCTAACGGGCTTCCCCCCCCCCCCCCCCCCCCCCCTCAAAAAATAAATAATAAAAAAACCCTAGCAGGTCCCGTGTGGGACAAAACTGAAAGAAAGGGTTACGGACTGGGCCGATAAGTAAAAGCCCAAACTATTGTGTGCACGTTTGTATTTTGGATCAAGTCCTAACCCATGTTGATACTCTCCCTCCAAAAAACTTGGGGTGCCCTTTAGGGTCATTCTTTAATCCATACCTAAGCTATCGCACACCGACTTTAGATCTTCTTTCGATGTAGGATGAGCATAAAACATATTTTCAAATGTATCACTTTGTGCCGATTTAATCGTTAATTACTAACTCATTTTGAGCAAATAAAGTAAAATGTGTTTAAATAAAACTGGGCATCAGTACACATGCAATGCATGGGAATATTTTTTTTTCTTAATAATCAATAAAAATATTTTAATTTTGTAAATTATGAATATGTACTCAATTTTTCTAGTAATTTTTTATTTTTATTTATATTATAGATGCCAGTGTACACGCGATACATGTAAATTTTTGTAATGACCCGCATCTATATATTACAATATTATCCGCTTTGGGCTTGGTAAGCTACTTCTCAGGAGGTCACCCATCCCGGTATTTTCCCTACTAGAGCACGCTTAACTCTGGATTTCTCACTGAATCAAGTACCCTCACGACTTTAAAACACGTTGTATTATGTTGATATCGAATATTACATATATGCTACTTCCTTTCATGACTCGGACGATGTAGGATGAAAAGTATTACTTCTCTGCTTCACCTCTTGCTTCACTCTCCCGAAGGCAGAGTCCCTCACAGGCAGTCCCTAGTAGTCCCTCACAATTTTTATTAAATTTTTATTTTAAAGATATGCATTGTTAAATTTTTATCTTAAAAATATATGCATATCGTTAATTAATTTGTTAATTACAAAGAAATTAACAAAAATAAATCAAGTAGTTAAGGTTATTTAAGTAAATATTTAAAGAAAATTATAAAAATATAAAATAATAAATAGTTAAAAAAATATTTAAAAAAAATAAACGGGTGAAATTATTTAATTATGTAAAAGTTATAAAAAAAATTACTTTTTAATTTTATTAAAGTAGGTTGTTATAGTAAATTAAAGAATATTATAGAAAAAAAATTCACCAAAAGCAACAACCACTAAACTACAAAAAAATGAATTTTACCAAATGTATGAGTTTGTCCCACAGAAAAATGAATAGAAAGTATATTTTTACGTGAATTTGGCAAAACGTCTAGAAAGTGTATTTTTGTCTGGCATGTGACTTTATGTACACATGCACATGTGTTTGCATTTGTCTAGAATCCTCGGTTGTAAATTTCATGCTAGATATTTTGGTAACTTCTAGAGTTGATCAAAATAATACAGAATTTAATAAATTTTTATAAATATAAATTTTAAAATAATAAAATTTAAATTCTCGATTCACTATATAAAATATGAAATATTAATTTTTACAATTTACTATAAATTTACATGACGACAGATTTCATTACCAGCACGCTTATCATTTTTTTTTTTAAACTGTAATTATAATACCAGTCTATAGTATGGGCCTATAGATCTAGATTCTTTGATATGAATCTCGCACGAGGAATCAATGAATGAACAATATTTGAACAAATCATTATCTTATCTGTCTGTAAATTCTTGATATTTCCAGCGTCTAAAAATTCTTGATATTTCCAGTATCCAGTTAATCCCAAATCAAATTCTATACACGCTCACTCCAACAACCAAGAATTGGTGAGCTGTGAAAGGGCACTTTCCCTGAAACTCTGGACCTTGACCAAGCAAAAATGGGTACAACCCAAACCCATACCCGAACAAACCCGGTTCGTCTTCATCAAGTAACACGCCGGTCCACATTCCGCCCCCTTTCCTTGCACCACAATCCCCCACGATCTGTCGCCGGTCTCTCCTTCGCAGCCGAGCTCTTCTACCAATATTACGCCGTCTGGCGACGGCGCATCCCCGTCCTTCCACTTACGCGTAATCACTGGCCAATCCTCGGCGATCGCCTTCTCCGTCTCCAACCTCCTCGCTTCGCCATTGTTGTTCGCGTAAACCTGCACGAGCAGCGGCGCGTCTCGAAGGTTCTTCACGATCTCCACCGCCGAATCCCTCATCCAGTCGTGGAGGTTTTCCGAATACGGCGACCGGTTATTATAAGAAACGGGAGGATCCGCCGCCGTAGCCGTCGTCATCGTGGCGGCGATTTGCGGAATTCTTCTCGATGAAGAACGACGCAACTGAGCAATCTGATTCGGCTTTGAATTCGGCCAACCGACGCCGACACGGCGGCTCCGGCGGATCGAAGGGTGGTTAACCCCGCAGCGAAGGCTCAGAGACGTCATCTGATCATACGGCAGCGGAATAGAGACACAATGGCTCCGGGAAAGCGTTTTCTTGGGACAATGCTTTGACGGACTTTGGTGAAACTACAAATATATATGCAGGAGGAGGTCTGCTTACGGAAACATCTCGGAACGCGTGACGTGAGAGCTCAGGGAAGGGAATCTATATCCTACTTCGCAAAGGGTTAACGTTTGGCTAATCATAATCTGCCACGTCAATCGTGTACTGGGAGGTCTGTGCTGGCCTAGAAACACGGCTATTTCTAGAGTAAAATAAAAATCTGCTCATCTGATTTTTAACGTGATTAATTATATATTTTAGATTCACCCTTCTTATACAAAAAAATAAATGGTGACTAAAGCGCGGTCTGCCGTGCTATAAATCTTTAAAAATTTTTAAGATTTCGTTTGGTTGGATTAAAAATTATTGAAAATTATAAATATTTATTTACTATTTATTAATTTTTATTATTTTTATTTTTCGTGTGTTTATTTTTAAATTTTAAAAATTACAAACTTTTGTAAAAAGTTAAAAAAAAAAAATTACTTGTTTTTCTCACTTTTTTAATAGTTGTCATCTTATTGTATTACTTTTTTACCAAAATTGTTGAAATGACTTGTTTTGTATCGTTCTAATGGATTATTTTGATCATTCTTAGTTGGTCTTCTAAACACCAAAAATTAATTAACATTCTTCATTTTTTCCAACTTTTGGTTATCCAAATGGCTCCTAAAAATTATTCACTTTTTATCTCACTATACGAATTATGAATTCACAAAATTACATAAAAATGTATTTTTATTTTTATTTATTATAAATCTTTTTTTATCAAACTAATTGACCCAAGAGTCACAAATTTAGTTCAATTTAATAAAAAATATAAATATTATATTTTAATCTTATCTATGTCCGTATTATAATTTTGCCTCCAGAGAAGTAAAATCAGTTAAATCTAATATTTTTTTTTATTAATTTGATGCTTGAAATTTGGGGATAGTTTTATATTTTTTTTATTTAGGGTCCATTTGGTTTGTTTTTTTATTTTTTATTTTCTGTTTTTGTTTTTAATTTTCTATTTTAAACTCATTTGTCATTTTATTTTTTTAAAAACAAAGAAAACAGGCACAACGCATTTGGTCACTTGTATTTTCAAATTTTGTTTTAAAAAAAAATAAAAAATGAGTTTACACATAAAATGAAAAATGACCAAAAATCATTTTGAGTGTTTTCAACTTAAAATAAAGAAAATCTCAAAATAAGGAAAACAAAACGTCTTTTATTTCTTTATTTTAAGCATAAAAGAGAAAATAGAAAACAGAAAATGAAAAATTAAACCAAATGTCATCTTATTTTTTCAAATTCTAATGGAATAAATTGTATACACCTTTTATTTCTTCTATTATTTCAATGCGCCGTTGAGCTATGTATGCATCTACGAAAAAATAAAAATTAATTATTTTTAATAATAAGAAAAATGTAGGTCCATCCACATTTCCAACTAACGTTTTGGAAAAATATTTTAAAATTTATATTGATATGGTGAATTGAATAAGCAAATTTATGACACAATCGAATTCGCACAAATTGTAATTAAATCATAATTAATTTGGATCTGCCAATTCAATAATTGTTATAAACTAAAGGTACCATATCTAATTGTTTCTTTTGTTTATAAATTAAAGTATTATTCTTATGAAATAGAACCATTTTAAATTATTTATCTAGCAAATAATAAGAAATTTCAATCGATAATAGTTTTATAAAAATAAATAATTCACTTTAGAATAAATATCAATTTTCATTACTTATTTTCATCTAAAATTAGTCATCATATTTTATAAGTCTAAATTCATATTATGAAAATTGGTTTGATTCAATTTAACTTTATTATAACAAGACTCCTTTGTCATTGTAAATGGCTTGAGGTTTAATTTGATTCAATTTAATTTTGGATACGTCTACAGTGAACAAAAGTAAAATAAAATAAGATAATTTGTAAATTCGTAATTCGTGTAATGAAATAAAAAGTGAATAATTTTTAAAAAAATTTAAAAATTTTCAACGGTTTTTAACCACAACACACCCGTTATTAATTTAATTTTATTTTCTCATTATTATTCTCCGAATTTTGAATCATTGTTAACAATGAGGAGATTAATATTGTTAGAAAAAAAGAAAAAAAAATATGTTAGACTAAAACATCTTACTTAGATAATATATTTCTGTTTTGGATTCATAAATTTGGACTTAATAAAAATTGTGATTATGATATAATTATCTAAATTGAATTTTAATTATTATTTAATATTATAATTTAGAAATAATAATATTTTTAGAATTCTATATAGATTAAAATTATTGAAATAATCCTGAATTACACATGATACAAGTTTCTATAAATATAATTTTATTTGACTATTGAATGAAATATTTCGTGACTTATCGCTTAATATTATAATTCATATCCACATTAAACTCTGTATTAATTAAAATTTTCATGTGAGTTATGTTAAATACATTACTTGGATTACAATTTTATTTGACTATTTATTGATATATATATTTTTTTATTTTTTTGTTAACGTGATTATCAATTTATTTCATTGAAATATATAACTTATTATTATTTTCCGCTGTCTAGATATATGTTATTTTATTTATGTAGTTTAAAATATAACATACAAAAATTTTATACATCGTATGAAACTAATCACTAATATATATATATATAATTCGTATACTGAATTGCAGTGGATTCACGCCTGTAGAGGATGCATATTCTTTATAAGCGGAGAGCTGTTGCGTCTTGACCGTCGGACACGGACACAAGGCCCGCCAGTTTTGAACGTTTAAAACGAAGAACATGGGCACCGTCTTCGTACCTTCCCTCATCTATATATGTAGGCATGTGTATCAGTTTTTTTATTTTTAAGCTTCGATTAAGTGACAAATTTTTTTTTAAATAGTAAAAATTATTTAATTTTTATCTTTTTATACGAATTACGAATCCACAGTTTATTTTATTTAATTTTATTTTTTGTCACTTTAAACACATATTTAGTAATATATTATTTTTATTTAAAAATATAAAAAAAGAATATTCTTAATGATCACTAATGATGGCGTTAGATATCGACATGCCATGTGACTAATAAATTTCAATTGGTCGGTAAATAGCTCAGTCATATATTGAAGTTATGCTCGTCGAAATCATATCCCCAAACAGGTAAACATGTACTTAGACGGAGAAGACAAGATCAAAGTTTAACCAAGGAAGCGCTCGGGGTGATAAAATTTGATAAACTTTAATAAAAATTATTAATTCGTAATTTATGTTATAAAATAAATAATGAAATAATTTTTAAAAATTTTTAATATTTTTTAATAAATTTCAGAATTTGAAGTAAAATCTAAGTTACAATTATCTATATAATAAAACACATCCTTTTATTTGATATCTGTCGCAATCGTGTTTAAAATTTTGTCATATCATCACTTATTAAATATCTATATAATAAAACACATCATTTAAATTTGAAATTTAAAATTTAAATAAATATATATATTATATTTTGTAAAATTATATATATATATATATATATATATAATTTTACTAATATTATCTATTATTACTAAATAATGTCTGAATACCTATTACACAAAATTAACTAAATTTTTTATTTAAAAAAATATTTAAATTTTAAATTTTTACAAAGGTTATTAAAAATAAACATTTCAATTAAAATTTTAATTTTAATGTGTTTATTAAATTTTAAATTTTAAATACATACACTTTTACACTATGTGTTATTTATATAATAAAAAAGTTTAAAATTTTAAATTTTAGATATTTTTAACTGCTGAATTTGCTAAATAGTCAAGATTATTTTTCTTTTTTCTCTCACTCTTCTTATTTTTTAATATTTTTTATATAAATATTTTAAATTAATATTTTAAAAATGTAATATATACTTTTACGCTCTGTATAATTTATATAATAAGTTTAAAATTTTAAATTTGAGATATTTTTAACTGTTGAATTTGTTAAATGATTAGGATTATTTTTCTTTTTTCTCATCTTCTTCCTATATTTTTTTTGAATACTTTTTTTTATATAAAAGATTTTAAATTAATATTTTAAAAATGTGATAATATTTGTAATAAATAATAAAATTTTATACTTTAATCTCTTTTAAGTAATGATTTTTATTTTTATAAGTTATTTTTACATTTTTTTTATGTAAGTTTGCTTTATAAATTTAAATTTGAATTATTTATATACCAAATTATATTTCTAGGGTTCAAGGGAGCTGCAATGAAAAAATCCACTGTAGAGGCTGCAGTGGAAAAATGAAGGGTTGAGATTTATTTGTACTTTAATGACACGTGACCTTTGACATTCCACAGTAATTATACTCTAATTTTTAAAATTTTTATTTTTGTTTTGAAAATAATTTTAATTAAAATAAATTGGAATCATTTGATTAAAAGCAGACAAATCTCAACTCTTTTTTTTCACTGCAACATCAGCAGTAGATTTTTTAGACTTATATATTCTAAATTATTTTAATTAAAATTATTTTCAAAATAAAAATAAAAGTTTAAAAAATCTGAATGAAGCATAATTAATGTAAAATGTCAAAAGTCACGTGCCATTAAAGAACAAATAAATCTTTCTACTGCACTTCTTACAGTAAATTTTTTGACTGTAACATTCTTGGAATCCTTATTTCTATACCTTTAGCCACGGGGAATTGGTAGTATAATTATAAACTATAAAGCAACTGAAATATCACATTTGGTTACTAAAAAGGACAGGATTAGAGAGAAAATGCACGCTTCATCAAATCTCTGAACCCACCACAAATATTAAATGCACACCGAATAGCTACTTAATATTGTTATAAATATTGTATGTTAGATAACATAATAAATATCATAATTATCTAAACTAAATTATACTCATTACTTAATATGATAATTTAAAAATAAAAATATTTTTAAAATATAATATGACTTAAAAATTTTATTTAAGTTAGGATACTATTATAAATATTCCTTATTCAAATTTGATACAAGTTTCTAAAATACAATCCTTGAAATATTTATTTTATCACTTGTAACTTAGTATTGTAATTTTTATTTAAATTAAATCTTAAATTAATTAAAATTTTAATATAACTTAGATGAAATATATTTGAATTTTTTTAGCAATACAATTTTATTTGACTATTTATATTTATTGAAATATTATATTTTTTATTTTTTGTTATTGTGATTATCAATTTATGTCATTTAATTATATAAGCTATTATTATTTTTAGTTTAAACATATGTTATTCTATTTTTTATATTCAAAATATATAATATAAAGAATTAATGTATAGCATGGGAACAATCACTCATACATATTTATTTGGCGAAATAAAGCATATGGAATTATATCTGTAGGGAAAAAAAAAGGAACTGATTTGAAAGTCTAAACTTGAACTTACCTTGATGGATGGTTATGGGGTGTTAATTTGAACTTTTATTTTATTTGACCATGAAATGGTCAAATTATCAATATGAAAAACTTGCATTACTTATAATTGGTTATAACAATATTTTTTCGACATTATTGTAAACCCAAAATAATCAATAGGAATAATAAATTTGCACAAAATATATAGATATATATAACCAGTTGAGATTAAATTTTATCTTTATTAATGAATATAACTAAATTTATCCGTCATCGCGATACAATCAAGGGTAATTACTCTTATAACTCTACAAAATGTGAAAATTACTAACATGCATGAACTCGAAAAATCTTTCATTACACTTCATATAATTAAAATCAAGTGAAAATATTAAAAATTTATAAAAATAATAAATTTGACTCTAAATAACTTTAATATTTGCGTTTACACATTCAGGTATTTGTACACAAGTGCTTACACCATTGATTGGATTTAATTTTAAATGGATTTTTTTCTCTTTTAGTTGAAAACACTATTTAGTATTTTACTTTTGTCTTTCATATTAAGGGTATGAATATAGATTTTTGAAATTTGAGATGAATTATCTATTTTCAGTTTTATTGCTCCAAATTTTAGCAAAATATAAAAAGTTGGCGAATTTTAGATTGTTGCATATTTGGTTTGTTTGTAAAAAAGTGTAAAAAATTTAAAAAAATTAGAGAAGTATGGTAAAAGTTAAAAAAAAAGTTAAAGAATGTTAGAAAAAATTAAAGATTTTTTATATGAAAAAAGTTGAAGAAAATTAGAAAAATTAAAAAGATTTAAAATTTTTAATCAAATTAGATATTTTCCAGTGCACACTAAGTTCAAGGGTGCAAAAGTAATCACCTTTTTAATTTATGAGTGAATGTGGCCACCAAATTTACTAATGCTATGTTTAGAATATAAATTTAACGAGGGAAAGAAAAATGAAAGAAAATAAATTTTATAATTTATGTAATTTTTGTACACTTAACTAAATAAAAATTAAATTTCATTGATAAATATCTTATTCATTTTAATTTACTTTTCTAACTCAATAAAAAAATTAAACAAATTTAACTTTTTTACTTCACTTTAAATTCCTATTATTTTTTTTAATTTTTCCTTTTTCTTTACAAATTGATATTCCAAATATAGCCAAATTTGACGTGAAATTTTCTTTGTTGCTATATATTGTTTAATTTCAACTTATGATGTCAAAATTCTGTAGTTGTACTAGCATTCATTTTCACAATCACCACCTTTCAAGAAAAAAAAAATAAAAAAAATCAAGTTTGTTGATTTGATTTGTTAGATTGGATTAATTCAAAAACAATTAAAAATAGTGTGCGTGTGTCCAGTAATTTACTCTTTATAGGCTACTCCGTTCAGTCTACGTCTCAGACTAAGAACTTACAGTGGAGAGTCATTTCACATTGAAATATTAGTGTATGTATAGTATATAAGTCGTACCTACAAAGTTTGTTGGGTTGGTTAGTTCCATAAAAAAAAAAAAAAAAAAAATTCACAATCACCGATGTTGATTTATTTCGTTGGTCCAGTACCGTTGGCCCCCATTTATGCGCACTTGACATGCTTTTGAGTTGTGGAAAGCTAATAAAAATGGTAATTTTGTAATTTGCATGTTGAGTAAAAAAAAAAATTAAAAAAATTTTAACACACGGTGCTTCAAATGCATCAAGATAGAAGCACGACCATGAACCAACTTCATTAATTTGTAATATTCGGGAAAACTGGGAAAGGTTTGAATCGTTTGACAGCAATTAATTCCAGCAAGCCTAGTGGCAACAATGCCGATCGAGAGCCAGCAGATACACCATGCCGTGCCTGCTGTCATGTTGTACAATTAATTGTTCCAACGTACACCCTGATCTCACCCAATTTAAGGTGCGTTTGGCGCCGGCGGCGGATACGGAATGGTTGAGTAGGTTTAATTATCTCCGCTTATTTTTTAAAAAAATTAATTATATACATATCTTTTGGTATTATTCTCATTAAAATATTTATTGACCTCGTTATTTCAATTTATCTCTAATTTCTACCACCCTATCTCATCCCGTCCTATTCTACCTATATCCAACACACATTTATCATTAAAAATCTATATATTTTGATACGTCTTATCATTTATTTAGATAAGGTCTTTTTTTTTTTTAATCATTTGGATTTTATCATTAGGTTAGATTGGCTTTTTTTATCATTTATTTTTATCCATTTTGAGCTCTTTTTTATTATTTATTATTACTTCATTTTTGGATAGATTTTATTATTTTTTGGATAGGATTCTTTATCATTTATCATTTATCATTTTTATCATTTATCATTTATTCAATTTTAATTTTTTTTTTAGATATGTCTTATCAATTTATTAAAAAACCCTTATCAAAGCTCTTTTTTATCATTTATTATTATTTCATTTTTAGATAAGATTTTTTTTTACGATTTATCCTTTATACAATTTTAATTTTTTTTTAGGACATAGCTTATCAATTTTTTAGATACGTCCTACAAAATATTCTATACCAAAATTTTTAAGTTAACCTTACCCCCACCTACTATTTTTTCTGTCTCTGTCACTGTATAGTATACTGAAAATTTCTGAAAACATCTTAAAATCGTTGTTCATTTTTTATTTTAATATACGAATTATGAATTCATAAACTATATTACTTTTTATCACTTCAAACACTCTCTTAATTTTCGACTATGAGAACCTGTTTTGTGGGGTAAAGTTTTATAAATTTTTAATTTTTTTGGTGCTTGGTGAACACAAAGCAAAGGAAAAGAACTGGCAATGTCAAAGGAGTTTTAAATTTTTTTTTAAATTCAAAAGTTTTAATTTATTTTAATAAAATCTTGCTACAGTTTCATTTTTACATCACTTTAATATCAACTTTTAAATTTTATTAAATCTTTTCAAAACTTCCGAACATTTCCGTAATACTTAATCAGTTTTG
This sequence comes from Vitellaria paradoxa, assembly GCA_019916065.1. NCBI lineage: Eukaryota > Viridiplantae > Streptophyta > Magnoliopsida > Ericales > Sapotaceae > Vitellaria > Vitellaria paradoxa. Next base: position 37,828,541 of record CM034242.1, on the reverse strand, counting down.
AGATATATAATAGTTTCATTTACTACTTAATTATACAAAGTAGTAATATAATTTTATTTAACATCATTTTATGAAATACCTTCTCAAGTATTTTTTTTTCCCTTCTCATTTTACTATTTTTCATAATTTTCACGATAAATATAAATCATCCAATTGAATAATAGATTCAATAGAGTATTGAGAGTTTGATAGGATAAGTGGCAGGGACAATTACACATAAAAGAGAAGGGTTGGTGAAATGTGTGGTAGTTAGTTAATGAACCACGTGGGTAGCTTATAAATACCTGTCCCACTTTCAAACCCAAATTATGCAACCGATTGAGGTCTCAGTCGTCAATTTGCAACAGCATCCTGCCGGCAACAATTCTTTTACGATAATTGCTTAAACGTAATCTTGTTAATTTTAACATAAATTTTACTATAAATTTAAATAGTTTAACATAATTAATTTTAAATTATCACAAAGGGTTAATTGTTTAAAATTTTTCATAACAACTCCTCTATCATTTAATAATAGTATATAATTTTATGTATTTTTACATAAATTAGTCATTTTTTTATATTTTAATATAGTTTAATCTCAAATTTATTTATTCCAATTATATGTGTAACTATCCAGACATAAAAAGTTAGATTAATTAATTTAAATCAAGTAAATTATAAAATTATTATTATTTATAATTTAGAGTGTCTGAATCAATTTGTACGTATCTCGACTAATTTTTTTAAAAAAATCTTTTTAATGAAGATATATAAAAGAAAAATAGATGTTATGAGGCTTGGAATGAAACATTTAACTTTTTTTTTTTGGGGGGTAAAAATGAAGCTGTCAAAAGCATTGGAATGAAATTTTCATTACCATTTGGTTATTTTCTCATATTTTTAATACATGTGTGCTTTTGATAATAATGCCCATATGCTCCCCTAAATTTGATATATAGTTGCATGGTGGTTTTCTCATAACTATTTCTAATTAATATTATTTTATTTAAATAGTTGCGTTGTGGTTGCTTCATTGCTATTTTCACTCTCATTTTATTTTAAAAATAGAAGTACAAGCACATGCAATGAATATATAAATTAGGAATTTTTTATTTTCATTTTATTTTTTTATTTAAATTTTTTTCGAGCCCCTTCAATGATCCAAGTGTAGCTTGAAATTGAGCATGTCGGTTTGGGTTCGGACTTGTTTAAAAGATTAAAAATATTTTTTTAATATATTTTATTTATATTTTCTTATAAAAATTATGTTTTTTAATCAAAATTTATAAAAAAAATTATTTATTTTTGTATTAAACTACATTTTTTTTATAAATTTTAATTTTTTTTATCTAAAAATATAATTTTTTTAAATGAATGGACTTAAATGGGTTGTCATGAGAATTAAATTTAGGTTCTAACATAGGCAAAAAGAAATTATTCCAAACTCAACTTAGCCCAGCTATTTGCTCCTCTAATATTACCCGGTAATTTTTAGCTAGATAACTAACTTCCAAAGTGTATGAAAATGGATAAAAAAAAAATTAAAAATTTTGAAAATATCTGAAAATTTTTGAAAAATTTTAAAATTTTCTAACACATTTTGTATTTCTCGTATTTTGTGAAATAACCATAAATTTATATTTATATAATAAAACACATTATTTGATTTGATAAAAATTTCGCCATGTCTTCACTTATCATATATCTGTATAATAAAACACATCATTTCAATTTAAAATCTGAAATTAAAATAAATATATATTATATTTTTGTAAAATTATACATACATATATTATATATATATATATATATTATATTTTGTAAAATTATACAAATTGTATTTTACTTATATTATTTATTATTATTAAATAATGTAGGGATACCCATTAGACAGAGTTAACTTAATTTTTTTAAATATATTTAATTTTAAATTGTTAAAAATTTTATTAAAAATAAACATTTAAATTAAAATTTCAATTTTAACGTCTTAAAACTTAAATTTTCAAGATATACACTCTTACACTACGTGTCATTTATTTAATAAAGAAATTTAAAATTTTGAATTTGAGATATTTTTAACTATTGAATTCGCTAAATGGTTAGAATTATTTTTTCTCACTTTTCTCATTTTTTTGAATACTTTTTATATAAAGGATTTTGAAATTAATATTTGAAAAAATGTGACAATATTTGTAATAAATAATAAAGTTTTATACCTTAATATTTTTTGATTAATGATTTTTATTTTTATAGGTTATTTTTATACTTTTTTATTAAGTTTGTTTTATAAATTTAAATTTGAATTATTTATACGCCAAATTATATTTTTGTGCCTTCATGCATGGACAATTGCTAGTATATTTACGTATTCTAACAACTTTTTATAAATTTCAATAAATTTTTTATAAATCCCAGTAATATTCCATGATTTTCAATAACTTTTCTACAAATGTTAAAAACTTTTCATATATTTCAATAAATTTTAACATAAATTTGTTTCAACGGATTTAAAAAAATTGTTTCGACTGTTTTTTTTCAAAAAAATTAACCGAAAAGTCAAAAAATTTCATTATTCATCTTTGAAAAACATGATTTGGTGGTTGTACACCAAATATCAAAAAATTACCCAAATCACATTTTTTTGTTATTTTTTGTTATTTTTCATCGCACCAAATACCCCTAAATTGAGAAAAAGTAAAATAAATTGTGGTTTCGTAATCCGAGTAATGAGATAAAAAGTAAGTAACTTTTAAAGTTTTAGTATTTTTTTTATTTTTTATAATTTTTTGTCGCGGAACCACTAATAAAAAGCACATTACTTTAATTATTATATAAAAGAAAAAAAAATCACAATCTGAAATCTACCACGGAAGATGGGCCTAACCACAAGCTCCTCTGTCCACCTACCTACCGGTGCAGGAAATAGACTGAAAGATTGGTAGCTCAAATTATCACACAACCACACTACGTACTATTAAAATTGCTGAAAGTCCCTCCAGCTTTCTCATTTAGTAGCTGCTTACCTTCACTCTCAACCCATTTCTCTCTTCATTTCATTTCTCTCCTTTGTTTACCAGCACACAAAAACCTTCCCACCAGTGTCATCAGTAAGTTCTCTTTCCCTCTCTGCCAGTGTTTTTTAAAGCACATTAAAGCAATCAAATGATTTTTTTTTCTCCCATCGCGGAAATATCATTTCTTTGTTTGTGATGTGTAGTGGGTTCAGAGATGGTGATGGTTGATGAAATTTCATTTCCTCCTCAGATCACAACCACCAAGCCCCTGTCTCTTCTGGGTCATGGTAACCACCCTCTCACTTGTCTAATTGTGCAAATTTTTGGGTACTAGAGATATATGCATGTGTTATTTTTTTTTAATTTTTTCTTGTTAATTGAATAATAGAATCATAAGACATGGTTGTATACAAAAGTTAACTGCTTTAATAGTGGAAATGGTAAGTGTTTAAAGGACAATTGAGAAATTATAGAAAAATTGACACAACTTTATTTTGAAAGAGCCACTGACAAGTTCTCCTTAAATAGTACGTAGTTTTTGGTTTTTGTTCAGTCATTGCCACTTGTTATGTGATGAACCTAATCAAGGCTACCATTAATGGTTAAATCTTTGTTGACTAGCAGAAAATCTTTGGGCAATTTCACTGGGTTCAGTTTTTGTCTGCTTCCGGTCTTGGTTTTGGGCATTGGCTCATCAAGTGGAGGCTATAAGCTTTATTTTGGTGTTGAAGGCAGTTTTGAATGATTATCGGATTAGTTTATATTTAATTTTTGGTTTCTTGTTAGAAGTGTAATTTATTAGGTCAAAAATCTTCTGTTGTGTAACCCATAATGATTTGTGACACACATCAAAGTGGAAAATGATTACTTGTTCTTTTAATTATTTGTTTGTTTGGGACTAGGTTAGATGGACTATTCTAAATGTACTATGTCCTTTGGATGACACTTGGATAAGGTCAATATTTTAATAATTCAACTTTAGCACATAATTGTATACAAAATTTATATTTTATGCACGAAATACTCTAATTGCAACTTGTAAATACTATATTATCCTTTAAAATAAAATAATTATATTAAATATGTGACTTGAATAAGAGAATTAATGAATTCGACTATTAGACATGTACTCGTACTCAAGTCCATGTAACATAGGTTTGGAATTCCGGTTAGAACTGGCTCCATATGATAATCTCTATAATGTTGCAGTAATATTTATTCTTATTTGATTCATTCCTTTCCTTCTATTTTTTTAATTTCACTTTTTCTTTTTTTTCTTTATTTATTTTTTTAAAAGTGTTTGGTTAGATGTGCATGGTGTGGGAAGGTGGACAAGAATGGGAAATAAAATGAGTGTGAAGCTGTGGGGAGAGGAGAGGAGGTGGATAGGTGAAAGGAGAAAAAATTTAAAAAAATTAAGTGAACACAGTCAAGCTTCTGTTAGTGGGCATTTCAGGAATTTGGCTAAAGGTTATTTAGTCTTCTTAGCACATTTTTAGGGCATTTTAGGTTTCTTAGCAAATTACTTCAAGTGTAGTCAAAAAAATCTGTCAAATCTTCTAAGGTCAAGTTAATGGTAGGGCAACCTTTTAATGAATCTTGAAAACAAGGGAAGATAGTGTAATTTTTTAAATGCAAGGATGGCTATCTTGCTTTCCAACAAATATCAAGGAAGGTTAGTGTAATTTATTCTTATATTATTATTACCCAAAGGATAGTAAATTTCAACTTATTTCCAGCAAGACTAAAAAAAATCATGTTTTTAAAACACAGCTTCAAGGTGTGCCAATTTTATAAGTATTATTATGAAAATCCCATTGATGCCTCTAGACTTCAAGAAAATTTGGGACATGATGGGATTGGCTTGAAGTCACACTTTAGTCTTTATGTGTCTAGATTTGCTTGAAATATTTGGGACTTCAGTAAAATATAATTTCATTGGAGTCAGAATTTTATCGAAATGATGTTTGGGAAATCAGTCTTCTTGAGATTACTTGGATCTTGGGAACAAGTTGAAATCTATATTCATTTTTGGGTTATTAAAAAAAAAAAAAGTAAAAAAACCTACGTGCGTTGGGTAAAAAACTCCGTTGTTGGGTCCATATTCTATCCATTCAAGGCTTTAAGCTTTTGGGACATTAGCTGATATGACTTGGTGGATATCCTTGTTTCAAATCTAATGATCTGTTTTATGTCTCACAATTGAACTTAGTTTCTTTGCCCCTTTATTGTGAACTATGTTTTGTTTGTCTTAACCTTTACACGTGACACAGGGTCACAAGTGATGAGAGGTATTAGCTTGGTATACATTATTAAGTTTATTTCATAACAACTAATAACTAAACTGTTGGAACAATTGGTGATCTAAACAAATTAATAGAACAATAGTTTCATACTCGTTAATGAGTTGAATTTGTTTTTTAACCTTATAGGATTGAATAAGAAGATTACTGGTATTTTTTGCCTCTAAATATTTGAATGCGTCATCACTGATGATTAAATTGTTTGGGCAACAGGAATTACAGACATTGAGATACACTTTCTCCAAATTAAGTTCACAGCCATTGGAGTTTACTTGGATCCCGAAATTGTGGGACATTTACAGCAATGGAAGGGTAAAACAGGAAAAGAACTAGCTGAAAACGATGACTTCTTTGAGGCCCTTATTTCCGGTAGGCTTTCATTTCTGCCAAATAAAAATGTAGAACTACATTCATGTATTATATCTCGTGTAAGAATTCCGATTGAACAAAAGAAATCTGAAGCTTCCAGGGATCATTGAAAGTGTAATAAGTACACATTATTACTAACAAATGATTTTTTAATAAGAAAAATGCCGTGATTAATTTTGGACTTCTTTTAATTCAAATGTGCAGCACCGGTGGAAAAGTTATTGAGAGTTGGGGTGATCAAGGAGATCAAAGGCTCACAGTACGGGGTGCAGCTGGAGAGTACAGTGAGGGACCGACTGGCAGCAGATGATAAATATGAAGAGGAGGAGGAACAAGCCTTGGAGAAAGTAGTTGAGTTCTTCCAGTCTAAATATTTCAAGAAAAATTCAATCATAACGTATCATTTCCCAGCCACTTCTGGCACTGCAGAGGTAATATGCAGACACTAAGGCTGTTTTTGTATTTATGGATTTGGAATGAAAGTTTTGGACATTGATTATTAAAAATGAGAATAACTCCTAGATAGATTTGAAATGGACTTCAACTTGAATTTTGAAACATTGGGTGTGATGCATCACAATGGATTTGAAATGATTATGTAAAGTTAGTTATCTGAAATCCTCGATAGTACTAATTTAAGTTGTGCAAAAGTCCTAACAAAAATCATTCTCAATTTATTTATGGTAGTAAATTCCTTTACATCTTTATAAAGTCAATCCAAAATCCATTTCACATGTACCTAATGGAGTTTAAGAGGGCTAATTAGGTTAAAAATGTGGAAAGATTACAAGACTTAATTGGAAAATAAACACATTTAGAGGTCTAACAACGAGTAGTGGTTCTGCCATTCTGTGGCATTCAAGAAGCTTCAATATATATATATATATATATTATTTCATTGCAATGTTATAGGTACTCTTTTGTGTACTATGTAATAATAAATATATCTTATCAATATTTTTTAAATATTTACGATGTTTCCATCTGGCATGTATCCATATCCTACTTTTGGATACAGATCTCAATTTCCTAAATTTAAAGTTTTGAGGGTCTGTTATCCACACACTTATCTGCACCAATACGATACCCAAGACCCTGTAACATTGTTTCAATGTGAATAGGCATTTTACAAATTTGATTGTGATGATAGTTAATGATTGTCATCTAGTAGCTTAACATTAGTTTGGGGATATAAATAGCTAATCAAGAAAGTAGCAATTCTATTGGAATTTCTATTTGCAAGGTTGACTGATTAAGATGACAGTACCATTCTGGCCAAGTGCTCTTTGGTAATGCTCAAGTGTTAATTTAAGGTTCCATGGTGTGAAGCAAGTTGAAAAATGTCATTTGTAAATAGGATGTGTTTTTAAGTTTCGGATGAGAACCATCTACTTAGGGAAGCCTTGCTATATAGTGAGGTCAATTAGTCAGTAATTGTTTCAAGCTTGGCTGACAGATTTCATTTGCCACCGAGGGAAAAGAGGACTCAAAGATCCAAGTCGAGAATCCCAATGTTGTTGAGATGATCAAAAAATGGTATCTAGGTGGAACCAGGGGGGTTTCTTCTACGACTATTTCGTGCTTGGCAGACACTCTCTCTTCCAAGTTGTCTACTACACATCAACCAACAAACTGCAATGAGACAAGTTAAGTGCTCTGTTCGATTTACTAAGCTCTCTCTCCAGTCTCCCTATCTTCTAGTGTGGAAACTTCCACTAAAGCCGTCAAGTTACTCAAATCATAGTGAAGCCATCTCTAAAATCTCAATAAATGCAAATGATACGTTTCTCATGGAAATGCATTCTTTGTGTGTGACGTGCAGTGACAACAGAGACAGTGATGGTGGATGAAATTCCATTTCCTTCTCGAGTTGCTACAACAAAGCCACTATATCTTCTTGGTCATGGTAATCCATTTTACATGCAAAGCCATTTCACTTATTTGTGTATGCAAATTTATGGGTATAAAACCTGGTTTTTGTACTTTTACCAGGTCCTCTTATCAAATGGATATGAGGTCTACAATTAATACTCAACTCTTGCCATCTAGTAGATACACAATATAAAATATTAGCACTCCTTTTGAGATGAAAGTACCAATTTGTAAGAGAAAAGTAACGTGTTGTTAAATGTACATTATTCGGTCCATTTTTTAATAGTGCAAGCTTTTGAGACATTCAGTGATCCAACTTGAAATGAGAGTTCTGTTTCTAAAAGGTTTTGAGTCTCATGATTTGTGTTTGTTCTCCCATTGCGTCTGTTACTGCGCACTCTCTTCTTATACTTGTGAACCTTGTTGGTATTGTTGTATTTGTAAGCTTAATATGTATTGTTGAGTCCATTTGCCAACTTTTAAGTTTAGGGGAAAATCAGTGATATAATAATAATTACTATAAAAAAGGGCTTAATTTTTGTAAGTTGATTTCTTTCCCCCACCTGACTAGGAATGTAAAGAAGATTGCTGGTAGTGCATTGGGAAAATTTGGACTTGTTTCTGATGATTAATTTGTTTGGCGAGCAACAGGAATTACAGACATTGAGATACACTTCCTCCAAATTAAGTTCACGGCTATTGGAGTTTATTTAGATCCTTCAATTGTGGGACATTTACAACAATGGAGGGGTAAAACAGGGAAGGAACTAGCTGAAGATGACGACTTCTTCGAGGCCATTGTTGTTGGTAGGCTTTCATTTCTTCCATAAAGTGTAAAATTACATTCACAAATATATTTCCTGTTAAGAACTCCTATTATATATTCGGTACTAGTTAAGCTTTTTTCTAGAACAAGACTACTATTGAAGTTTCCCGGAATAATTAGATGTATATAATAAATAGCCAATGTTGTTAATGCTTTTTGATTGGGTGTGCAGCATCAGTGGAGAAGCTATTGAGAATTGTGGTGATCAAGGAGATCAAGGGTTCGCAGTATGGGGTGCAGCTAGAGAGTGCAGTGAGGGACCGGTTGGCAGCAGACGATAAATACGAAGAGGAAGAGGAAGCAGCCTTGGAGAGAGTTGTCGAGTTCTTCCAATCTAAATATTTCAAGAAAAATTCTGTCATAACATTTCATTTCCCTGCCACTTCTGGGACCGCAGAGGTAAGCCAAGGACTAAGAACGTTCGCTAATTAGGTTATGGTTAATGCTGTACTAGCAAAAAGTAGTACCATAAAACACTATCAAAATGATATGTCATAATTGTGGGTTTATTCTTTTAAACCAATACTTCTAGTAAGCTGTCATTTAATTACAAGATTGCCCCTACAAGCTTATCATTTTAAAATAAAAATTCCAAGGTACAGTTTAACTAAGAGGTTGCCACTGTTACATTATTTTGGTAGTGTTTTAAGGCATAAGGAGTGCAATGGATGATCGCATTGTCGTGACTATCCGATCTTGGTTGTCCATGCATGTGGGGCCCACCATGGGAACCAGACACGTGGCCAATTGATGTCAGACAGTCGTGTCACTTGTGACTTGCTCGTTGCATTTGTCTTTATAATATAGTGACAATTATCTTTGACTAAATAGCTGGCTATCGAATCACTTCTATTTTCACTATAAATAGGCACTTTGCCAAATTTGAATTAGAAGATAGTAGATCACATTATGTTTTACCCTACAGTAGCGCTATGCTACCAGAAAGCATTATCATGAAAATATGTCAGAATAATGTGGCATAAATAAGAGCCTATAGCTTCAAAACAAGCAACTCATCAAGTTTTTCTTTATTTACAAAACGACTACTGTGACATTATTCTAGTAGCGTATTCAGGTAATTTTTTTGGTGGAATACCATTTACCTTTTTCCTAGTAGGTAGTGTGACTCCCCTGTTGTGGAACTCTAGAATTTTCACTACTGTTTGGTTTCAAGGGAAGAGTAATGGAAAAGATGGGAAAATAAAAATTCTCTCTCATTGTTTGGTTCTTCGATTTGGGAAAGAAATAGAGAAGAAAATTTAAGAACTAATTTTCTCTCTACTTTCTCCTCACTTTCCCTCTCTTTTGTCTCTCTTCTCTTCCACGTCCTGATCCGTTTCAACCTTTTTTTGACAGATTTCATTTGCGACTGATGGAAAAGAGGACTCAAAGATCCAAGTGGAGAACGCAAATGTCGTCGAGATGATCAAGAAATGGTATCTGGGAGGAACCAGGGGAGTGTCGTCTTCAACAATCTCCTGCTTGGCCAACACCCTCTCTGCTGAGTTGTCTAAGTGAATGTAAAACATACTTTCTCAAGACTTTTGAGTTTTGTTTTGGTTGTGTTCTGTTCTGTGGCCTGCTGGATACTGGTTAATTTGACATACTTCTTGTGCCTATTTAGCAATAAAATATATGAGTGCTTTCCTACTTTCTACATGGTGGTTCTTGTTGCTCCAAACATTCCTTATTTTTTTTTTTTTTGGCCATTCAACTCTTATAAGCATCCAAAAGAACAAAACCAGAATTTAAGGTAAAATTTGATACAACAGAAACGGTACGGTCCAGTGTAAGTAAGGATGGCAATGGAGTGAGTACGGGACAGGGAGCGCTTCTCCTAACCTGCTTTGCTAAGTAATTCCTTGTTTTGCTTTCATACTGTAAGATCGGTAATATTTTATTATTTTATTTTTATAAAGGAGGAAGGAAACAAAATATATGCAAACTAGTTACAAACCAAAAGAATAAAAAATAAAAATAATATGTAAAGTAACAAAACAATAAAAATAAAATTCCAATGCGAACATTTTGACTTCTCAATACATAATTGATATCAATAAGAATATTTTGTATTTCTAAACCTAATTAATGCCTCGATTTTTTTTTTCCTAATCCACTTTTGCCTCAAATTATATTGGGTTTTAATTTCTCTCCTCCTCCAAGTCATGTCTTATTAGGATAAAGTCAGATCGAATTTTATATTTTATTTGTCTTATTGCTATTTTTAGTACACGAGATTCTTTCTAATATGCCATATATATTTATGATTTAAAAAAAAAAACATACTCTTTGCAGTTTTATCTAATAATCTTTCTTCTCAATATATATCTATTATTTAAAAAAATGAACTCTATGCAGTTTTACTCAATAATCAATATATATATATATAGAAAAAAAAAGATATGGTAGAATCTTTTTCAATTTCTCCAATTTATCTGCACTAGGTGTGATGCGTAAATTTTTTTTTTTTTTTTAAACATAACTGAAAAAGTCTAATATGTAAGTTGGCTTCCAACCTTGTACGAGTAGTGGTACATGTGTCCTCGTATAAATGTTTGAGCTTTACGGCGCAATAACAACATTAGTGGAGAAATTGTTCTTTGGGGGATCAAAATATGACTTCCTCATGACCACTCATCATCACTTTCCTTTGTTCCATTTCTCACCACGAATCCTCTGCCACAATTTTTCTTTTCTTTTTTTTTTTTTTTCTCTCCAGTGGAAAGAAAAATCTCGGGTACAGACATGGGGTACAGAATGGGGGTCCAATGATGAGTAATGCCCTTGTAAAATGTCTTAATCCACAGGCAGTTCAACCTCACTACACAGATATTAATTTGCAGGCGAACGAAATAATAATGAATCTCGAGGAGCAGACGCTAGAGTGGAATCGAGTCAAGATTGAGTTCGGCATGATGGGGTGCGTTTGCCGAGCGTCATTTTTTTTTACAAACTTTTTACTAATTACTAACTTTTATTAATTTTTTTCAACTTTTATTATTAAAATTTATCAAAAATATTCTCCAACTTTTACCAATTTCTCCTTTTTTTTACCAACGTTCTCCAATTTTTTTCAATTTTTATAAATTTTTATCAAACACAAACTTTCGCCAAAAGCGACGCATGGTAACACTAAGATAAAAGTCACAAAAAAAATTCATCTTTTTTTTTTAACACCAAACACTCCCTAAATAGTATAGAACTTGAGTTTGACTTAAGTTTGAATTTGAATTTTTGTATGAACTCAATCTTGACTTGATAAAGATTAATAATTTAGACTCATTCAACGTGTAAATAGTTTTAACTAAGCAAAATAACATCATTTTGGTCTCAGATATTACAACATAAAAGTAAATAATAAATGCACTCTATTTTTAACTTCTTACACTCTAAAAATTAATATTAAATCAATATTTGTGAAACGAAATGGAGTGCCAGAAGTTAAAATGAAATATATTTATCATTTCATGACATAAAATGAATAGTTTGACTAAATTAAAAGATATTATCTTAATATAAAATTTTATAAATATACATTTATTATTTTCCCAAGTGAGATTTTAGTGACACGATATTGATTTGAATTTTTAATGAATTATAAAAAAAAAAAATTGCTTGAATTTAATTTGTTTAATGCCACAAATCAAATTCAAGCCGACGAAGATCAAATATTTCACAAGCTAATTTGATTCGTTGGAACCCAAGTGTGACCTATCTAGACCCCCACAATGGGTAAAAAAGGGCTGAAGAGTTTGATATTCCATTCTATGGGCACATAAAGTGATGTTTCCTTGTGTTCCATATGCTTCTTTTCCAAATTGGCATCAAATCAATCAATGCTTATTAAAAAGTTGAAATTACATATTAATAGTATCTTGGCAAAGTGCTTGAAAAATTCCTCTTTTCGACCATCTTCTTTGATTTCGCTCCTCTTTGTGCTACAAATTAAATTAGCAACCATAATTTGCTTTTAACTAGGAAAAGGAAGTGAAATTTATTTTAACTTCAATCACCCCGCCGGGGCTAGAATGACCTCATAATATTTAGGTATGTGTTTAGAAAGAGAAAGTTATTACTTTTTTTTTAAATAGTTTTTTAAAAAGTTAGCATTTTTTTTTATCACTTGACATATTTACCATTTAGGGTTAAAAAAATTAAAATATAATAGTACAGTTTTGGTCAATTTAGTTAAAGTCAAAAAGTTACCAAAAATTGAAATGATGAAGAAATTCCCAAATGATGTCTTAGTTTAATATACTTTCATTGGATTTTCAATGGTAACCTCAAATTTGTTGAGCGTTCTCTTCCTGTCTCATTTAGTACTAGAAATAATATGTGCTTTTCATTGTAATTAGTTATACGGGAGTATGCCCCTAAGACATTGTACAACCCTTTCTCACTAATTCAAATACACTTAATTACAAAAAAATAATAATAATAGTCTGTATTTATGGTATTCTGAACAAAATTAGTATTAAATTTATTATATAGTTGAAATTTTGAACAAAAAGTTTAAATCGAAAAAATTATGATAATCTATGGGTTTTAATTTTCCTTTTCCAAAACTTTAGGTCATAACAGTTACTACTATACGTGTTTTAGTCTCTCTCTTTAATTAATTTTTGATAAGTACCATAACAGAAAACACAAATTATGATACTTTAATTTGGAATATTCAATTTCCTATAAATCATAATCAGACGGAATTTAAGTTGTCAGTTTTGATTTACATATGATCTCTATCTTTGAAATATGACGAAATTTAAAATGCCCAAACTATTTTGTGAAATAGATGGTAGTGCAATACACTAAAATAAGAATTGACCGAGAAGTTAACAATATAAAAATAATCTCAATCATTAAATAAAAAAAAATTTTAACCATTAGATCTTATAAGAGTTATATTTTCAAAAATTATCCTGTTTGATTGTATAAATTAGTCTAAAACAATTAATTTTAAAAATAGATTATGAAAAAGTGTACTGAAAACTGGTTTGTAATTCAAAAAACACGTATGGAGATTATATTAAAACATAAAATAACAATATATATATGGAATAAAGTATAATTATATAATTTAAGGGCACATTGAAATATATAAAAAAACAAAAAAAAACATATTTTAGATAGTCTTACATGCGTGATTTCTTTTTAGGAAATGAAACAAGAAAACTAAAAATGAAATCAAAACCAAACTAATTTTATGCTTTCCCACAATCACAATAAATCCATTTCCATGAATGCTATTGATAATTACATAACCAAGCTACAAAATCTCTGAGAGAGAAGGAAGAAGAACAAGAAGAAAATAACTCCAAGTCTCCATTTCCTCTCAATGTTTTTGTGCTTTTCAATCCACACTACAATTTAACCTACCTCTTCAACGGATCCAGGCACATCATCACTGCGTCGTCCGGACGGATATCTCAACCCCCCTTCCCCGTCCGCCGGATCGGAACTCGCCGGCTGTTCAAGCAACGAGTGGCGGCAAGTTGGGCACGAAGAGTGTGCAGCCAACCACAAGTCAATGCACCTCACGTGAAAACCATGGCGACATTTTGGTAGGACTCTGACCTTTTCGCCCTCCACGAACTCGCCGAGACAAATGGCACAATCTGTGGCCGGAACGTTAATTCCCGAACCATATACGGCCACCGGAATCCGACTCAGTGCCCTCTTCTTGAGCCCTTTTGCTGTAGTACTAGACGTCTCGTCTGCTGCCTCAAAGGGAGTCCTCCTCCGGCTGCATCTCAACGCGCAGCGCACGATTGAGTTGAGCCCGAGCGCGCAAATCAGCGCGCAGAGCAGAGCTGCTAGGATGATCACCATGTTGGTGTCGAAATTGCGCGTTCTGGTGCTGGTTCCGTCGGCGGCGGAAGGCGCGCTATCTTCTGTGTCGAGGAGGAGCCGGTGAGGAGGATGACGGTGATGATCAAGTTTCATTGTTTGATCTCTTTTCTTTTCCCAGTTGCTATGTTTTGGTTGGATAGTTAATTCTTCCAAGGCAATCCAGCAGCAGCAAATCGACCCACAAAAGAGATGGAAAATGGAGAATTCATCCCAATCTTCTTTATTTCTTTTTTTTTTTTTTTTCAAGTAGCCGTGAAGTTTCTATGGAGCTTGCAGGGACTAGATTTTAAATGGGATTTTGATGTTTCAGGAGAGAGAAGAGAAACAAAGAAAGAAAGCAGAGAGAGGTGTTTTTTTTTGGGGGGGGGGGGGGTGTTGTGCTTGCTTTGTGTATTGGGTCTATTTGATCTCTTTTTGGACTAAAAAAGGAGGCTATGGGGGTGGGATAAGATAGGAGGGTGCGTGAGTCGCGTTTATATTTAACTCAGAATTAAATTATTTTTTTTTTCAAAATTTTACATTTAAAATTGAACTAATTTTAAATTTGAACCAAAGTAAATCAAATTAAAAATATCAAATTAGTTCGATTGGATTTTTGATTCACACAAGTTTGAATTGGGTCAAGTCTATATTTGATTTAGGCTAATTTGGGTCGAGTTGGACCCATTTTATTATATATTTATCGGTTAAAAAAAAGAGTACAAAGAGCTCAAATCTATGAATAAAAAAAGTATCAAGATAAATCCCTTAAAAAATTAATTAAAATTTAATAAAATTCATAAATAAAATACAATTTCATAATATCACTCAAAAAAAAACATACAATCCCTTATTGAAATATTAATCAAACCTAGTGTATTAGTTAACCCTAATATTATTTAGTTTTATAATATTATATAATATTTATATTTTATATTTTATATTTTATATTTTTTCAAGTTGGATTATTTTTTATTCGAATTCTGATTAAATACCTACTAACCTGATAACCAAACTAAAAATATCGATTTCTTGAATTTTTAACCCAAAATCAAACAAAAAAGGTATATAATTGAATTTACCCCAACCACAGTGATCGATTTGGTTCGTTTTACAGATTGTTCAATTTTCTTGTGTACTCTCATCTGAGATACGAAAATGTTGCTAATTAGAATTCCAACTAGACAAAGGGTGTATTTGGAGCTCTAAAAATAAATAAATTTTTATAAATCTCTATAAAATTTAAATTTTTTACTCACTATATAAATTATAAGATTACAATTTTTACCAATTTATATGAATTTTGTTTCTCAATCCAAACATCCCCAAAAGACTTCAAGAAAAAAGCATATATCGATCCCTAGGATAAAGCACGGGAGTGAGGAGGAAGAGGAGGGTGATGACTCCCTGAATTTAGGCACTTTCACGTGTCTGGAGATTCATAGATCAATCGCCAATATTATTAAGCCTCTCTAACACAATTCAAACCTTGGTTTCTTCTTCCTCACTACAAGGCTAAATGAGGCAAAAAAAATAAATTATAACTTTTTTTAATACTTTATGCATACGGGTACATGATTTTTGTGGCTTGCGCTGTTTGTTTAGCGAGAGAAAGTCCCAAATTGAAACAATTTACTCAAATCTTGGCTCAATACTTATTGAGAAAGATAATAAGATCCGTTTGATAACACTGTCTTTTTTTTTATTTATGTTTATCTTTTTTTTTATTATTATTATTTTCTGAAAAGAAAAACTGAAATTGCATTTTGAATCTAATGTTGTTTACAATTATTAAATTTTTATTTTAATAAAATATTTAATTTTATTAATTTTTAAAGAAATCAATTGAATTTAATAAAATATATTTCATATTAATTTAATTAAATAAATATAAATATATTAAATTATAATTTAGATTAAATAAAATATATTTATTATATTATTTAATTTAGTAAATATAAAATATATTAATTATAATTTAATTATATTATTTACTAAAAATAAATTAATAAAATATATTATATATAAATTTAGATAATTAATTTAATTTAATATAATTATATTATTTATTGAAGATAATTTTAGTTTAATAAAATATTTAAATAAAATAATTATTTTTAATATGATGCAATAGAAATGGACAAAATGTTGAAATTGCCAAATTGTTTGGAACAAAAAAAAAACAAATTTTTTGGTTTATGTTTTTCTATTTAAGTTTTTATTTTTTTTTAAAACGTAAACAAATTTAATAAATATGTTTCTGGTATGAGTAACAAAAAAACTAGTAAATCGAAAAATTGAATCGAACTAAATAAATTAAACTGAAAGTTACAGTTAACTAGACCAATAGTTTCAATTTTAGCCTTTTTTTTTAATTTTTGATTTTTGGTTCGATTTCAATTTTTAATATGCGTTAACTGCTAGTTCAGTTAATTGACTGAATTTTATTATTAATATATATTGTTTTTATATACTTAAGTGTACATATAATATATATTATTTTTATATTCTTAAATGTATAACTGATTAGTTACATTAATGATTATTTTATAAAAAAAAAAGGTAAAAATGAGTAATCGAATCAATTTGAGCAGTTAACCGTTCATAACGGTTAAATTTCTATTAAAAGAAGAACCCGACTTGATCGGTTTGTTTGTTTGTTTGTTTTTTTTTTTTTTTTTTTTTTTTTTTTTACTCATGGTTCAATTGCTGAAAGCACTTTTAGTTTTTGTTACTAATTTATAAAATTTAAAAAATATAAATAAAATAATAAAAAACGGAAGTATTACCAAACATGTGCATACAACCCCTTTTCTGTTTTCTTTTATTTGGTTCTCCTCTTTTCTGATGTTTTAAAGAAATCAAACAAATGATTGTACTCGACTTCACCCTTAAAGCGGTAACACCTTTGATTTTTTCTTTTTTAATGTGTGGCAGTACTCTCTCTCTCTCTCCCCCCCCCCCCTCTCTCTCTCTATATATATATATATATATTTGGTGGAAAAATCATTCCTAAAAAAAAATCCCCCCCGGCCCGGCGATGAATTTTGTTGCTCAACCATGGAGTGACTCTACGATATAATTTAATAATTTCATTTGGTTTTTTTTTTTTTTTTTCTTGTGGGTAGTTTCAGTATGTAAATATATACCATGAAATTAGAGACAAAGACAATGATATGTTTGTTTGAATATGATCAAATTTTGAGAGAAAAAAATAACATGCTGAAATTAAATTTTAGCAAATTGTTATTGAACAAGTTGAATCTAAATTCATAAATTTAATACAAATTGCATGTAACCCATTAATCTAATAAATGAGCATAATTTAGGAACCGTTTGGTATTGTGAAAAAATAAAATAAAACTTTAACAACCTCTAAAAATCACTAAAATTCCCTATTACACTTGTACATATTCCTACTTTTACTAATTTCAAAAAAGTTAAATATTTCACTAAAAAAAAAAGTGGACCCTAAGAGAAGGTTAATCAAGTAGGAAAATTTTTTTTAGTAATCATATTCTCCGACTCCAAAGCTTTTGAACGACTACCATTGTGGGGTCGACCCGCACAAACCGTTAAAATGGATTGGCCAAAACTGTTCCCATGGTATCATTTTGCTCCGTTAAAACGTTGCGGTGTAGAATACAAATTAGAGGTTTTTTGAATCTATTAGTACGAATTTTGGAGAACCGTTTTAACGATTTGTCACTGTTCATTTTCAAAAACACGCAGTTTAGAAAAAATACCAAATTCTAAAATTTACCCAAAACTGCGTTTTATCTTATTTTTTCTTATTTTTTTACCACTCCAAACGAGCCCTAGATTTGACTCATCTTCATTTGATTTGCTGACTCTAATTTTAATTAAAATAATCTTATATAATCAGAATTTTTTTATTAGATTCTCAAATTAGAATAATGTAATATTATTTATTATTTTAAAAAAAATCAAACACAATACACTTCTATTAGAGTAATACAACCACTATATTATTCTTATCCTATTTTCACTTTTTAACAATCCATGCACTTTTAGGCATTGTAATGCCATTGTCACATTATTTTTATTTCATTTTTTTAATAAAAAATTTTGATAAAATAATTTTTCTTTTAAGAGTCTGTTTGGCACAATAAAAAAATTTTAAAAATATTTAAAATTCTCTATTATATTTTGCCCTCGTTGTATTTGATAAAATTTCTATAAATTTATATATATCTACATATCCCAATAAATTTTTACAAACCCCAATAAATGTTTTATAAACTCCGATAACATTTCACAAACTCCAATAATTTTTTTACAAATCTTGAAACTTTTTAACCACTTTCAATAAATTTTGATATAAAACTGTTTTGACAGATCAAAAAATTATTTGGACAGTTTCTTTCTCCAAAAGCTTGACGCAAAAGACAAAAAGTTTCACTATTAATATCTGAAAAACGTGGTTTGGTAGATACACGCTAAAATTAAAAAATTTATCAAATCACATTTTTCATTATTTTTTGTTATATTTCACCATACCAAACAGGCTTTAAATATGATAAATGTACATAACAGTTGCATTGGTAGCGTAAGAATATAAAGTATAATGAAAATAAAATAATATAAAATTTTAGTGTGACTAACAATTTTTTTTTCTCTTTCAAACCGTGGTTGGGATACTATTTTAGATGGACAACTTAAATGAAAGCTAAGGTAATTTTGTGAGAAATTAGATTAAACTTTATAATCAAGTAGGGGAAGGAAAAGGTGCTTAATTGAAAATTATTGATTATGGTACCCGATCCCACCGGCCAATAAAAATAAATAAATAAAATTAGGTCTCAAAGAAAGAAAAAGTGTTTATTCGCAGAACCAAATCCTTCTCCCACTTATTACACCCCATCTTTACATTTAAAGGCCAAGGCAAATCCATCAATTTTCTCTCATTAAGATCCCAACGTTGAAAAAACTCTCGCGGGCCACCATACTTTTGTGCTACTTTTACGCCATGGTAAAAAGTTAGAATTTGATCTAGCTTGTAAAATTAACTCTAATCAAACGCACTTGATCTCTAAATCCCTTTCTTCTTTAATTAGAGCAGATAAAATCTTCTTTTCAGTAAAAAAGGTAAAAAAGGACTATCAATGTATATTAACTGTATATATATACATATATATGTAGGGACAACTATGACAACTTACATTGTTTAGTCGTGGATTAATTAGTGCCCAGCACATGTTATCTACGAAGACTCTAAGAGGTACGAATAAAGAGATTTTAAAGATGTTGACACATTAAAAATACGAAAAAAAAATAATTTTTAATATATATACATATATATATTTTGTTACGTGTCTTATGCCACTGTTTAAGGTAGATAGAATATGAATATGAGAATTAATTAATTAATTAATTAAAGCTAAAATAACACTTATTTTAAGGTCAAATCACATTAATTAATTAGTCAGAGTAATTATAAATCCACAAAGGTTGCATTTCATATAAAATAATAATAAATAATCCAAATGTTACATTTCACGCAACTATTATTTATATTTATTCGGACACATTTCAAATGTTCATCTACTTTAGTTGTCTTTTCGTCACTTCACATGAAAATACATTATCTTTTGTTAAATTTTTTTTTTATAAAAGTTTTTTAAAATGTGATTTTTTGTAGTAAACAATAAAATTTTATACATTTGTTAAACAATATACGAATACTGAATAAACAAAACTAACTAAGTTTTTTTATTTAAAAAAATAAACTTTAATTTTCTTTAAAATTTTTTAAAGGGTAAACATTTAAATTACAAATTTAATTTTAATGCACTAAAAACTTAAAATTTTAAACATATACATTTTTACACTCTTTGTATCATTTATATAATAAAAAAGTTAAAAAATTTGAATTTTGAATTTTTTAACCATTAAATTTACTCAATGGTTAGAATTATTTTTCATTTCCTCTCCAATTTTGTTGTCTTTTCAGTCATTTCATATAAAAATAGACTCTCTTACTTTTTTATAATTTTTTGTTTTTATAAAAATTTTAAATTTATATTTTTAAGAATGTGATAATATTTATAATAAATAATAAAAATTTTACGCTTTTATTAAACACTGTGTACTTACTTTAATCTCTTTTGATTAGAGATTTTTATTTTTACAAGTTATTTTTATAATTTTTCATATAAATTTACTTTACAAATTTACATTTAAGCCATTTGTAAGCTAAATTATATTTTTATACCTTTAGGAACGGACAAGTTCTGGTGTTTCTATAATGCCCAACGAATATATTTGTAATTTTATAGATAGATTTTCTTCTATCAATATATTTATTGTTTCACATGTTAAGCAAAAATTAAAAAAAAAATCAAATATACCATAAAAACAAAGTACATATAAGTTTAATCACTACTTATATTTAAATGACTTTACAAAATTAATCATTTAACTACCACTTCAAAATGTGAATAATCTGATAATAATCTATAATTAAAAAGCCATATAACCAATAGTTTAACTATTTTTATTTTAGGAATAAAATTGTAACTATTTAAATGTATATCTATTATATTATATTACTAACAATTGCCCGTGCCTGAAGGCATAGAAATATAATTTAGCGTGTAAATAAATCAAATTTAAATTTATAAAGCAAATTTACATTAAAAAAAGTGTAAAAATAACCTATAAAAATAAAAATCATTACAAACATTATCACATTTTTTAAAATATTAATTTAAAATCTTTTATATAAAAAATATTAAAAAAATGAGAAGAGGAAGAAAAAATAATTCTGACCATTTAACAAATTCAACAGTTGAAAATACCTCAAATTCAAAATTTAAAACTTTTTTATTATATAAATGACATTTTTATATAGAAAGTATTAAAAAATATTGGAAGAGTGAGAGAAAAAGAAAAATAATTCTAACCATTTAACAAATTCAATAGAAGAAAATTTTAAATTTTCTTATTATATAAATGACACATAGTGTAAAAGTGTATGTATTTAAAATGTAAGTTTTAAGAATATTTGGATGTGACGTTTACGTGTGTGTCGAGAGGTATGCTACAGTTTTGAATTAAAAATTTAATTCAAAAAAAATAATCACATTAAAAAAAATTTAAATTTTTAAAAAATTAATAAAAATTTAAAAAGTTTAAAAATAATTTTGTAATCACATTTTAAAAAATTTTCATATAAAGTGATCGAAAAGATAATTAAAGTGGGAAGAAAAAGAAAAAAATAACTCAAACCATTAAATAAATTCATTAATTAAAAATATCAAATTCCAATTCTTTTGCCTGTGATTAAATGTACAGAAATATTTCTTTTCTTTCTGATATATTTTATTATATAAATTTGAAAAAGATAGCAGTAATAACGCAGTAAAGTTTTAGCGATGATTGGAATAAATATCAAATCATAAGTTATTTAGCGTATAAATAACTCTATTTTGAATTCATAAAACAAACTAATATGAAAAAGTGTAAAAATAACCTATAAAAATAAAAAATTACTAGTCAAAAGAAATTAAGGTATTAAATTTTATTATTTATTATCACTATTATCACATTTTTAAAAGTTTAATATCAAATATATTTTATTTAAAAAGTATTCAAAAAAATAGAAATTTTGAGAGAAAGAGCAAAATTAATTCCAGCCATTAAGGAAATCTAAAATTTCAATTTAAATGTTTATTTTTAATAAAATTTTCAGGAAAATTGAAGTTTAAGTATTTATTTTAAATAAAAAAATTAGTTGACATTGTTTAATAGGTATTCATACATTATTTAATATCCGTCTATAATTTTTCTGTTTATATTTTACGTTTTTATTTTTTGCTATCTATTTTTTTTCTAAAATGAAAGCTGAAACTGCTTTTGGAAATTAAATATTGTCTACAATTAGTTTTTAAAAAATTAATTGGATTTAATAAATATATTTCGTGTTAATTTAATTTAATTATATTATTTATTAAATTAAATTAAATTAATTATGATATTTATTTAAAATAATTTAATAAAATATATTTGATATTAAACAAATTAAATTAAATTATTAAATATATTAACTAATTTCAATTATTTAATATAATTTTAAATTTCAATAATATATATTTTATATGAATTTAATATGAATTAATTAATTTCATATTAAATTAACTAATTATTTATTTAATTTAAAAACTATTTAATTTAATTTAATTATTTAGTAAAAATAAATTAATTATTAATGAATATGATACATATTAATTGTAATATGATGCAATAAAAATAAATAATTCACTGTAATATGATACATTAAAAAATAGACAAAGTATTAAAATAGACAAAATGTTTTCTTCCTCTTCTCATGTTTTTTTAATATTTTTTATATAAAAGATTTTAAATTAATATTTTAAAAAATGTGGTAATATTTGTAATAAATAATAAAATTTTATAGGTTATTTTTACACTTTATTTAATGTAAGTTTACTTTATAAATTTAAATTTAATTATTTACATACTAAATTATATTTCTGTGTCTTTAGGCACGGACAATTGCTAGTAAATTTATAAAGTAAACGTATATAAAAAACTGTATAAATAACCTGTAAAAATTAAAATTATTAATCAAAAGATATCACATTTTGAAAAATATTAAATTACAAAATTTACCTTTGTAATAATATTTGTAATTAAAAATATTAATGTAATAATATTTGTAATAAATAATAAAATTTTACACCTTTTTTTATTAGTTTTGAAAAAATATTTAAAAACAAATTTACATTTGAATTATTTGTAGGTCAAATTATATTTTTATACCTTTATATAAATTTAAATTTTAAATTTTAAAATTAAAATTAAAATATTATTTTAAATAAAAAATATTATTTCTTGTATTAAAAATATCTCATTTTTGTGCTTTGAAACCCACCTGACCCGACCCAACCCAACCCAATCCAACCCCTACTCTCTCTCACGCCTGGGCCCCACCCTCTGTCCTTCCCCTGCACCTTGGGCCCCACGCCAACCCCCTCTCCCTCCCCCATCTCCCTCTCTCTCCCCGGCCCCACCCCCTCTCCCTCGCCCCCAGCACGCCCCCTCCTCTCCTCTTCTCTTCTCTCTCTCTCTTTCTCTCTCTCTCGCGCGCGCGCTGGTACGTATATAACTATCAAATCTAAACCCTGAGCTGCTTTGTATAATAGATAATAGATATTAGACAAATATCTAGAAGTATCATATAAGTATAAATAGATATCAAGTATCAAGTATTTTACAAATCAATTTCAAATTCATCTCAAATCTACATAAGTATTAAATTTAAATCTCATATCCGTTCTAATCATATTAAGATATTTCTCAACAAATTTTTAATAAGTTTAGTCGAATCAGGCACTATCTTGTACCTGTTCTATTATGATATCAAGTTATCTACACTTAAATATGCTTGTGATCCATTGGTCCTCGATCCTCAAATCGGCTTTGCCAATGAGCAGACTGCATAATCTACCCTTTCAAACAACAATTTCCCCCCTCTAGTTCAGTCCGTGGAATGATATGTAATTTTGAGTAGAAAATTGCTTATAATGTTGGAAGAATATATTAGAATAAAATGAGATTTGTATTTTTAAAATTAAAAAATATCTTAATAAATTTATCTATCTATACTATTATAGGGTAAGTTCATAGATTTCGTAAAACTCATTTTTTGGTGAACCTTTTTTTTGGTCAAGCCTTTTGTTTTGTTTTTTTTTTTTTCCTCTCTATAATATCTTTTAATTTTCTATAACTGCCTACACTTCAATAAAATCAAAAAGTAATTTTTTTATAACTTTTACATAATCAAGTAATTTCACTTATTTATTTTTGTATTTTCCTTAAATGTTCTTTAACTACTATTATTTTGTAATTTTTTTTTATTTTTCTTAAATGCTCCTTAATTATATGTTATATACTTAAATAATCTTAACATAACTATTTATTATTTACTGCTTGAATCACTTTTATTAATTTTTTATAATTAACCAATTAATTAATGATACACACATAGTTTTAAAATAAAAATAAAAATTAATAAAAAATTTGAGTAAATATTCGTAGTTTGCAAAAGTAAAATATTTTTGCTAATTATTAAGACAAAAATAAAATTTACACGTATCACGCATGCACCAACTTATAGTATTTAAAGTGATTAGTACATTAGAGATCTAAATTATTGTAAAATTTATTTTAACAAAATTTTCAGATAATATAGCATTGTTGTTTATGGTATCGACAACCTTTTTCTTAATTTTCTAGTTTTAAATGGAGCCTTCAGTTTTGGCCGAGGTTTATTGCAAAAGTTTGGTGGGCCCAAAATAAGCCCAAGTAGCTCATAGGCCCAGCGTAACAAAGTCCACTTCTTATCAACCAAGTCGAAACCAACTTGAAATTCCATAAAAACCCTTCTAAAAAGGTGTCCGTTCTCTGAATGACAGATAGGCATGGAGTAAGTAGGAAACGGATATGTTTATTACCATACTCAATCTTCAGATTAAAATCAATCCTTATATCTTACCTGATCCTCATTAGAGATTTATTTTTCCTTCCCATTCTCAACTCAAATGGAGAACAAAAATTCTCGCGAAGAATCGGGTACCCGAAGTAAAAAAAATACAAAGATACAAAAATTCTAGAATATGATTAATGAGAAACAGAGTAGAATCCTAATATACATTTAGAAAATTGAAAATAATCATATATATATTTTGAAAGCACTTATTAGGTCACTATTTTCCTATCTTATTAATAGGTTTTACGGTTTGAAACATCAGTGTGCAAAAAGTCCCAAATTTGGAAATCCCTATAATGTTGAAACTATGAAAGTATCAATTTAAAAGGTGAAAAAAGAGTTTCGATGATTAAAATCAAAACTTAGGCTCTTCTAGAAATGGGCATCTAGAGATTTGATAGGAAAAAATTTGATGAAAAAAAAAATTAAAACAAAAGCCTCCTCACCAATGTTTGCTCTCACATCGTGGTGGGGTTAAACTCAAACCAACCTGTGCTTACGTGTGGTTGTGTTGGGGTGAATTATAAAGTAAAACAAAACTTTAAAAAATTAAAATATATATTACATAGTTGCAGGTAGGGATGGACATGGGGCGAGTAGGAGACGGGTACATGTATTCCCATACCCGATCCCAAAACTAAAATCAATCCTCATACCTTACTCGATCGTCACTGGGGATTTATTTTTACCACCCATCCCCGACTCAAACGGGGAATGGAGATCCCCATAAAGAAATGGGTACCTAAATTGAAAAAAAATATAAAAATATAAAAATTCTAAAATATGACTTATAAAAAAATAGAGCAGAATCTTAATGCATATTTAAAAAATAAAAAAATATTATATATACATATTTAGAAAGCACTTATTAGATTTCTATTTTCCTACCATGTTAATAGATTCTATGGTTCAAGATATGAAAAGTAAATAAAGAAACATTCATAATTGGTCTATCTCAATTTATAGTTTATTTGTAAATTGGAAAATAAAGTAATTTAATAGAAAATTGATAGATAAAAAAATTCAAAATCTTAATTTCCTACCTTACTGAGAAATCTGTAGTAATAAAAATACTAAGAAAATTAAATATATATATACACGAGAATATGGGGAGGGTCGGGGAACGGGCAGGGTAGGGTACCAGGTGGGGACAGGTTCATACCCGTACCTTACTCGATCTCCAAATTTTTTAAAAAATGCCCCCATACCCTACCCGATTCTCAAAAAATTCCCGAATCCCCTACTTGTTTGTTGCGGGGATCGTGTAAGGTACGAATGGATCGACCGAGATGGGTATCCCTAGTTGCAGGTAGGGGGCGAGAATGGGTTGAGAAATGGATAAGAGGTGGGAACAAACTCATTTCCATATCTTACTAAGGATCCGTTTGGGAAGAGTAGTCATTAGCATGTGCTAATGGCTATTTCAATAGTGGTTGGACTTTTTTTATCCTCTTATATTTTAATTTTCTTTTAAACTTTCAAGGGTAAAAATGTCAATTTACCTTTACAAGTTAGCCACCTAAAAAAAAGTAACTTTTTTTCCTTCTTAAACATAAAATTAGTTAACTTTTTTTTAGGTAGTTATTAACCATTAGTCATTAATTACTTTTTTTTCCTTCTCAAACATAAAATTAACTAACTTTTTTTTAACTAACTATTAACCATTAGCTATTAACAAATGTTAATTTTTTCCAAACGGAACCTTAACCTCTAGGGCTGTGTTTGTTTGGTGGATGAGAGATGGGGGATTGGATTGGCAGTCCGTGGGACCCACCTATGCGAAGTGTTTGTTTGGTTTTTTGTTTACTCCGTGGGTCCCACGGATTGGAGTGGCAGTCTGGCAAATGGCGGGATGAGCAATCCCAGCTTTTTGTGGTATTATTAATACCCCATCTCTGGATTTATTTCCCGCCAAGATCTAAAAGTCCAAAATTATTTCATATCACATCACATATCATATCACATCTTTTATCCCACTTTATATCTCACCAACCAAACACTAAAAAAATAATCCCACATAAAAAATTTAATCTCATCTTTTATTTAATCCCATCTGTAGACCCCACAGTATTACTTATCCCCTATCATCTAATCCCTCGAACAAACACACCCTAAATTCTTTTAGAAATTGTCCCGTACCTAATCAGGTTCTTAAAAAATTTCCAAATTCCTTACCCGTTCTGAACGGAGATTGGGTAAAGTACGGGTCGGCCGAGTCCCTGCTCCGAATTTCCCTCCCCTCTCAACGTTCCCATGTGACTGACTGAATAGAGTGAAAAAAAAAAGAAGAGGAGCTTGCACCCACTAGCCGATGTAGAGAGAGACAGAGAGAATAGATATATATATATATAGAGAGAGAGAGAGAGAGAGAGGAAGTTGCAGAGGGAACCTTCGAAATGCAAGATCCGTCGAATTCAAACCCTAATTCTAGCTCCCAGAATGTTCAGAAGCATGCAACTGCGATGTTTGGAAATCCCTCCTGCTCCTTCAGGCCGGGACACCATCGGAGGGCTCACTCGGAGGTGAATTTTCGGCTCCCAGACGACCTAGATCTCGTGTCGGACCCCTTCGATGGGCCGGTGGGGAGTTTCGACGAGATCGGATCGGAGGACGATCTCCTCTGTGCTTATATGGACATTGAGAAGCTCGGATCCAGTTCAGCCGACGGCGGTGATTTCCGGATTGACAATGCCGGTGATGGAAGCGGCAATGGCGGAGGCGGAGGTGGAGTGCCGGTGGAGACCAATGAAGGAGAGAAGAACGTGAGGCCTCGGCATCAGCATAGTAATTCGGTTGATAGCTCGATTCTCCTTGGCGACAATGGCGAGACTATAGAAGCCAAGAAAGCAATGGCTCCTCATAAACTTGCTGAATTGTGGACAATTGATCCCAAGCGAGCAAAAAGGTATCTTTATGGCTTTCCTTGTTTTAGATACATTTGCGATTCCCTGGACTGTAGATTTAAATTAATTGCCGGTGATTTGTCCTTTACTGAGTTACGTTATTTGGAATTTAAGTGGATTTGAGGTGTCCGGTTCAGACCAACAAGCTGAAAGAGAAATTCATTTGTTTTCGAAGAAAATTTCTTAATAGAACTTTATGAATCAAGTGCTTTGACACTTGGAAGCTTTCTAATTCCTGAATTAAGGTTGTTACTTATCTCCAGCTTGAAGTGGGAATTGATCTACATTATAGCTCAAGTTGATTTCAATTGGACATAGTTCTGTTTTGTTAGTTGATATGTTTTAGGGTCAGCTGGGTCATTTTTTCTTCATAATTCTTATTTTATAAGTCAAAAGATACATATATTGGTTTTCTGAATTTCTCTGTCGCTGTCACTATAATACTAATTTTTCACCTAATTGGAGTTGGTGAGAGCTGTGGTTATGCAAATGGGCAGTCTTCTTTTAGATAACTTATCTATTGCAATGATAATATCCTCAATACCTGGTGAAGAGCTTTATTTGTGTCATAAAGGGTAAAAAAGTATTGCAACTTTTCTATAACAGTTTGATAGTGCAGTCTGCCTGACTCACTGTCCCTTGCCATCTGGTAACTTGTGACAAATTTATAATGAACAAATGTTAGAAAAGTTGCCAGGATCAAGTCATACAGAATCCTAAAAAATTGTTCTGTAGAGAGAATTTTGCAGTGTTCAGAGCACCTTATCATGTATGATATTTACATTAAACCTTTTGTTGAGCAATGGAATAATAGTTTTGCCAATAATAAACTTTTAGTCTAATGAAATAAATGTGTTTATATAGTATAATCCTATAATAAACTTTTAGCCATGGTGAAAAACATGTATAGATATGGTGCGTTTAAATAATATAAATTTTATTATATTTTTCGACAACACCTTATGAGTCATTATCAAATGATTTGAATTGATTTCTGGTTAGCAAACTTCCGTTGTAGTTTTCTTGTTATCTAGGGATGTCAAATATACCTGTACTCGGTGGGTACCCGCTTCACCCGCCCCATTCAGAGAGAGTACGGGGATGTTAATAGCGGGGACGGGGACAGGTCTGGAGATTTAAAATGTTACCCGCACGGATACGGGGACGGGTACGATAGTCTCCACCTCGCCCCGTACCCGTTTAAATATTTATTTGTTAATTTTGTTGGCGTAGTGACTACTTTAGAAGTCCCACATCGGTTTTTCACAAAGAAGTGAAGGTCTTGTGAGGTTATAAATAAAGACCACTTCATCTTTGGTTAAGTGCATTAGTCAAAGTCAAATATTATATATATTTTTAATTTTTATTTAATATATATATGTAATATATTTTTATTTAATATAAATAATAATAATAATAATTTTAAATATTTATTTTATACATATAATATATAATTTGTAATAATTAATATACTTGGCGGGTAAACGGAGACAGGGATGGGGAATTCATTATTTTGTGGGGACGGATATGGGGAAAATTTTTTCCCCGAAACGGGGATGGGGACGGGGACAGATAAGGGTATTGCTAAACGAGAACGGGGACGGGGAAGGTCATACCCGCCCCGTTGACATCCCTATTGTTATCTTCTATTAGACCGACAAACCAAACTAGTGTGATGTGTTAGTTGGACTGACTAACTGCTAGACAGTGTATGTCACATCTATTGGAGTGATGACACATGTAATATGAGCATGCTTTTGACTGGTGAGTATGTAGAGAGCATCATCATCAGGAGTGACAAAAAAAATTCGTTCAGGTGGCTCAACCAGGAGCCAAGAGCCTTGGCATTCAGATTTCACAAAAATTGAAGTGGGAGTACACTGTACACCTCTCTGGTCATACACTTATAATATCTTGTGTATTTTTGATCTAAAATATTATACCTTAACCAGTCGAAACGATTGCAGATAAGATCTAATTTCGAAATAGGCATGAAGTATGGAACACAGAGAGAGAGAGAGAGTAATAACTCTATGCATCATTAGGCTGCTCTCCCTTTTTACCAGTTGGGGAATTTGATGTTTCATTTTTGAAGCTTTACTAATGATGAAAAGCTTGATTACAATCTCACTTTGTTTATGAGATCCTCAACATTTATCCTTAATATCTGCACAGATAGTGGATAAACAAATTGAGATGATTAATTAATTTTAGTGATGCTGAAGTAGTGTTAGTGTTTCTTGCTATCAATTTATTTTTAGTAAGCTTTTAAACTTAGTTAATCAGCACGCATAATGCTATTCCTGTTATATTGAAGTGAAACTCTGATTTTTATTTCTTCTGGATAAGTGTGAACTATGATTTTTAATGTCACCTATGCACCCTTCTATTGGTTGCCGGAGTTAATGTCCTGGATGAAATTTTCCTTTTCTTGTTGCATGTTTAAAAGAATCTAACCGCACCATATTTTGCCTTTGCCAGTGATGGAAATTATTTTCATGAATTCAAATGATTTGAAAAACCTTCTATTGAATTTTGGTTTTCTTCTTTTCATCTTGTCTGAAACTTTAGCTTCTAATAATATTTATGCAGAATTCTGGCAAATCGGCAGTCTGCTGCTCGTTCAAAAGAGAGGAAAGCCAGGTATATAACCGAACTTGAGAGAAAAGTTTTGACCCTTCAAACAGAAGCAACCACCCTTTCTGCACAACTCACACTATTCCAGGTGATTGATTGTTCCATGCAAGTGGCTTGATTATGAGATTTTTTTTAGTTATATGTAATTCTTTAATGTTCCACAGCGTTGTGCTTGACATTTATTGGTTTTACTTCTGGTTGTCATGGCTCCATCATTTTCATTTTCTTCCACAGAGAGATACAACTGGTCTGAGTAATGAAAATACAGAGCTTAAGTTTCGGTTACAAGCCATGGAACAACAAGCTCAGTTACGTGATGGTATGCTTCCCCTTTCAAGCAAACATGGTTTTGGTAATATTTTCAGTTTGTATTACAATATATATACACCCTGTTTTCGATATATCGTTCCTTAAAATAACTAGTAAGCTTGTCAATAGACATGTCTTACCTTTTTGGAATCAACATCTCTACTAGTTTCTGATGGAGCAGCATAGCATCGGATCTGTCGAGTGGTCTAGAGTTACCCAAAATGGTAGATTCTCCCCCATTCACTTACCCAACTGATGGTTCTGCCAAAGATGCAATAGAACTGAAATGATATTAGATTATGGCCTTCTTTATTGTGTACCAATAATTGGTACGAATCAAACACCTTTATGTTACTGTGGGGCCTATCCATATCAATTTGGCTCAGTCATTGGTGTGCCACTATCAGAAAATTTATGATCAACCATTTTGAAAATTTGATGATGTTAATTAACCATATGATCTCCTTGCAGATTTTTGTCTGTATATTATTGTACGTTTTGCATGTCGGAAAATGTCTTTACAACATGCACCGTGTTAGGTTATGAATGAGATATTATCTTTGTGATACTGCTTTTGGAACAGCGCTGAATGAAGCACTGAAGCAGGAAGTGGAAAGGCTCAAACTTGCCACCGGAGAAACAACATCCCCCTCAGATACATACAACTGCGGAATGCAGCATCATCTTCCATATACTCGGTCTTCCTTCTATTCACAGCAGCCGCAACAAGGACCAATTGACCCCCAGCAAATGCAAATGCGGCAATTCCATTCCCTTCAGTCCAACATGCCAAACCATCAGAACCCACTTCTCACATCCCAATCACACGCCCTTTCTGAGATGCTGCAGCAGGATTCTCTCGGTCGTCTGCAGGGCCTTGATATCAATGCCAGAGGCTCTCGTCCAGTGAAGCGTGAAGGTCCTTCTATTTCCACTAGTGAAAGCAGCAGTGCATTTCTATCCAAAGCATATTGATCTTTGTATGACCCCTCTCTGTTAAATTGTTCATAGATTTCGTCCATTTTTTTAGCCTCCGCAAGTATCATGTCTACAATTTTATTTATTTATTTGATTGGGATCTTAGGTCTTTCTGTAGTTTTGATGGGCTCTGCGATATTCATGATTTTTCTCTTTCTGGTATGGTTAGTTGAGAAACCTTCCTCTGTGATCCATGTCGTGTCTTGAAACATGAGCTTGTTGAACGGAGAGTTGCATCTTTCATGCAGTGCTGTCTTTTCATAGTTTAGTGATTTCGTAAAATTTGAAACCTTATTCAAGGGGATAAGCGTTGGGGAACTCTTCTATTGATCTCGTCTTACAATGGATGAACTGAGACTTCGCATAGTTTCAAAATTATTTGGGCGGTGGGATCATACAGATTCGAAAAAGTGCGAACGATCATAAATACAAAATTAGTAATTCACACGTCGATATTTTTAAAATTCGAAAATATAATAATTTTAACACTTTTATATTTAAAATATATATTTTTGCATGTGTACACGTGGATATAGTAATATAAATAAATTAATTAATTAATAACTACTTAAAGTCCAATTCCTTAACAAAATAAAATTTTAGTACGTAATCATTATCTCTTAAAAAATAATTTTTTAATTTTAGTTCAATAAAATAAATTGTTTTGAATTTAATTTAATTTTGATTGGATTTAAATTGATAAGGTTAGGCATCAACAGTAGGACTTCTATTAAAATTGTAAGTGACAACTTTGGACTCATGACTTTGTCTCTAGTTTGGTAAACAAAATTAATCATAACTCAATTATCTTTATTATATTCCCAATACTTTCGCCGCGATAAACTGTAACAGAGGTCCGTTGACACCTTTGAACTTATAAACAAAATTGATGTGTACATATATTAATGAATAACACTGCCACAACACAAAGTGAGAAATATAAGTAATATTATTTTGTTAAGGAATGTTAAATTTGAATTTCAATAATATTTTCACGATAATAGTACTATTCAAAATTTTATTAATTTATGAGAACTTAAATTGGCATGTTCAAAAATTAGATCAAAACATTTATTCATGAATTTTGAGACATTCAACAAATAAAATGTTCAACAAACTCACGAGAATACTCAAAATCTATCACTTAAAAAATTCCAAAGCGTGATTTTGTATAAACGTCTCAGAATTCATACTTTAAAACTTAAGAACGACTAAGGTTGTGTAGAGATCTGGAATACCTTTCAAAAAAAAAGTGTAGAGGTCTGGGGTTTGGATAGCAGAACCCATCCAACAAAAATAGTGAAATACTCTAAAAATATTTTTTGCACGACCAACAAAAGAAAGAAAAAAAATAAAAATCAAAATTCATAGCCCAACTTCAATTCATTTTAATATACATTTTAGTTTCTATTCTAAATTCAATTCAACAAAAAAATAAAATCGGGCTTACCTCGTCATCGCAAAGAAAGAGAGACTGAAAAAAGATAGTGATTGGTTGCACTTTTTTCTGCGGTGAAATAGGGGCAGAGGTAGAAATAGTTAAGTAGGGTCAATTGTTCCTACATGTTTTTTTAAATTAATTATATATTTTTTTAATATTATTCTCATTATTTTTTTTAATTCACCATCTCAATTTGTTTCTAAGAGATTTAAAAGTAAAATCATTCTTTTTTTTACTGTTAGATTTAGTAATGTATAATCGTATATAATTAATATCCCTTATTTTATGCATTTCCTTATTTTATGTCTTTCCTTATATCATAATTAGAATTATTATTACATTCCTTATTTTGTATATCCAATCATAATTAGGATTACTATCTCTTATTAGGATTAGGATTATTGTCCTCTTATATAAAGGATCTTGTAGTCTTGTATTCTCACACACAGAAATAAATATTAATACATAATTCTTTCCTTCTTCTTTTATTCTTAACATGGTATCAGAGCAGAGGCTCTATTTTTTTTTTCTCTTCTTCATCAGCCATTATTTTCCGGCGAGATCTTGCGTTGGTATATATCATCAGCAGAGTTAAAGAAGCCTTAATTTTTCGCTTCTGTATTACTCTTCTGGTAAATATTCCAACATCTACATACATCATCGGATTCATCTCTCATAGACGAACCCAACACCACCAACCAGAACCGGAGATCTGCTTCCACGCGCCCTCACACGCCGCCTGAAAATTACGCGTGACTTCACGCGAATTCACGCGCCGTTGGTCTGCACATTCGCCTCGCTGACGTCACCTCGACGAATCACGGTGCGCCGCGCGGACTATTCATTGGTGCACCTGCCACACTGGATCGCACTTACGCCAGCGAACTGCGATCTGCCACGTAGCCCTAGTTGCTCCAACATTCAGACCGGTTCCTTACCTTTTTCGACGTTCAGGACGCACTGGTGATCTCTATTCTACTCGGATTTATTGTTTATCTTTATTGGGCACTATGAAAGTTTTTTTTATGGATCGCTCTGACAACATTACGTCCCTTTCTGTCATTCTGGATGGGACTAATTATGTTTTATGGGCATAAGCTCTCTCTGGCTTTATCAAAGGATGTCGTTTATGGCGTATTATCTCTCGCTCTCAGAAAAAATCCATCCAGAAAGACGATGAGGATCAGTCTGCTTTTGAGGATCGTCTTGATGATTGGGAAAGCAAAAATTATCAAATTGTCACCTAGTTTCGTGCCACTGCTATTCCTTCCATCAGTCTTCAATTTAGTCGATTCCAGGACGATAATTAGCATCCCTCTCCTACTAAGGCTATTTGGGATTTCTTAAAGGATCGCTACCAGACCACTCGTCATGCTCACCAGTATCAGTTACTTCAGACTCTTCATCGTATGCGTTAAGAGCTTGGGCAATCCATCAATAATTTTCTCTCTCAAATGTCTTCTATTTGGGATCAGCTTGCTTTATGTGAACCTACCTGGAAACACTCTGAGAATGCTCAATCGTACACTATCCACCGTAATCATCAGTGACTTTTGCTATTTCTTATGGCTCTCCATGACACTTTTGAGTCGGTTCGTGCCTTATTGCTCCATCGCATGCTTCTACCCACTCTTGAACAAGCTATTTCAGAACTCTTGTCTGAAGAAACTCGTCTGGGACTCAAAACTAAGGCGTTGGATTCAGTTCTTGCTATACCACCATCTCCAGTTCCAGATGCCGCTCTTGCCATGTCTCACGGTCAATCTTCTGGCCCATTGACTCCTCACTCTTGTATCTACTGTCTAAAAAGGGATCTACCACACAATCATTCATTTGAACATTGTCCAGTTCGTGAGTGTTTGACTTGCCACAAAACAGCTTCTGGTCATTTTCAGTGTGACTGTCCCAAGGCTTCCTCCTTTGGAGCTCACTCCAAAAAGGGATCCTCCAAGTCCTCTGCTAAATCTCATAGTTCTCGTACCACTGCTACTGTTATTTCAGACGGGTCCTCCTCTTCTGGCCCATCATTTTCTATGACTGATGTGGAGTCTATCATTCAGCAAGTACTTGCCAAAACTGGTACATCTCCTTCTACTGCCCTCTCCGTCATACCAGGTACTTCCTCTTGGTATTTTGATTCAGGATGTTGTAATCATATGACTTCTAATTTTACAATTTTTTCGTTTATTGTTTCATCATCCTCTATTCCTACTATTCATACTGCTGACGGTACTCATATGTCTGTTACCCACACTAATCATATTTCTACTTCATCTATTTCTCTTTCTTATGTTTACCACATTCCCACCCTTACTTTAAATCTTGTGTCTGTTGGTTAATTATGTGAACTTGGTCTGATTGTTACTTTTTCTGCTTCTAGTTGTTTGGTGCAGGACCCACAGACAAAATAGGTTCTTGGGATAGGCCGTAAGCATGGATGTCTGTTTGAGATTATTCACCTCTAACTTCCACCATCCTCTACTGCTTTCGCTTCCACAGCTTCTATTTTTAATCTTTGGCATTGTCATTTGGGTCAAGTGCCTTTTAGTCGTTTGAAAACTTTAGTTTCTAGTGGTCAATTAGGTCATGTGGTTTCTGAGAAAGTTGATTGTTTATCATGTCAAACTGCTAAATAACCCGCTTTACCTTTTAATAAAAGTAATTCTATTTCTCTTGCACCATTTGATCTCGTTCATTCGGATATCTGGGGACCTTCACCGACTCCCACTATGGGGAACTCTCGTTATTTTGTTATTTTTGTGGATGATTATACTCGCTATACTTGGTTATATCTTTTAACTAAATGTTCTGAACTTAAACAGATATACTTTAATTTCTCAGCAATGGTGAAAACTCAATTTTCTTGTACAATCAAGGTTTTTGGAACTGATAATGCTATGGAATATCTTGACTCTGAGGTTTTATCTTTTCTGCGCTCTCAAGGGACACAATCTCATCTTTTTTGTCCTGGTACTTCTCAGCAGAATGGTCAGGCGGAACGCAAACATTGTCATCTTCTTGACACAATCCGTGCCCTTTTTATTTCTTCCTCCTGCCCAGAAAAGTTTTGGGGGGAAGCTGCTCTTACTACTGCCTACACTATTAATTGTGTTCCCACTTCTGTCCTTGGTAATTCTATCCCTTTTGAACGCTTGTATGGCTCCCATCCTGATTATTTTCATCTTAGAGTATTTGGGTCTGCTTGTTTTGTTCTCCTTCAACCCCATGAAAGAACTAAACTTGAACCATGCTCTCGTCTTTGTTTTTTCTTGGGTTATGATATTGAACATAAAGGGTATCGGTGTTGGGATCCTATTTCTCGATGTCTTCGTGTCTCTCAACATGTTGTCTTTTGGGAACACAAGATATTTTCTACTCTTTCTCCATTTCATCTTTCTACCTCTTCCCATAATCATCTCTTTACTAATATTTCCAAAGATTTACATTCTGACATATTTGATGCAGATAGTCCACAGGTCTCTCAGGCACCACTGCTTACGGTTCATCCCGAGACACCTGGGTCTTCTGCTGGACCTGTGACCACTCCTGATGAGTCTTTTCTTCCATCCCTTGTTGACGAATCTCCTTTTTCAGAATGTCCTAAACGAGTAAGACAACCTTCTGTTCGTCTTCGTGAGTATATTGTTGGTTCTGCTGCATTTTCTACTCACGAACCTTCTTCCTACCGTGAGGTTTGTACTAACCCTTTATGGCAGCAAGCTATGGATGATGAGTTACAGGCTCTTGAGAAAACTCATACTTGGGATGTGGTTCCCCTTCCTCCTAGGAAGAATGCTATCAGTTGCAAATGGATCTATAAATCAAAACCTGTTTAGATGGTTCTATTGAGCGACACAAAACTCGTCTTGTTGCTCGAGGTTTTACTCAGGAGTATGGTATTGACTATGAAGAAACTTTTGCTCTTGTTGCTAGGCTTACTTCCGTTCGCAGTTTACTTGCTATTTCTGCTACTCGTAACTGGGATCTTTATCAGATGGATGTTAATAATCTCTTTCTAAATGGCGATCTTACTGAGGAAGTCTATATGCAACCTCCTCCGGGCTCCTCTGTTCCGTCTTCTCATGTTTGCAAGCTTCGTCGAGCATTATATGGGCTGAAACAGGCTTCTCGTGCCTGGTTTGCGAAGTTTAGCTCTACTATTTATGAGCTTGGATTTATCCCCAGTTCATATGACTCTGCTTTGTTTATCCGCACCACTGCAGTTGGATCTGTTCTTCTTCTCCTTTATGTGGACGATATGATTATTATTGGGGATGACAGTGTTGGCATTTCTCATCTCAAACAATTTCTTAGTCAACAGTTTGAGATGAAGGATTTGGGGTTTCTCAATTACTTTCTAGGCTTGGAGATCTCCCGAGATTCTTCTGGTTACTTTATCTCTCAAGCTAAGTATGCTTCTGATCTCTTGACACGGGTTGGTATTTCTGACTGCAAGACTGCTACTACTCCGATTGATCCACAGCTCCGTCTTACCCCTCTTGATGGTGCACCACTTTTTGATGCGACTTTGTATTGTCAACTTGTTGGTAGTCTTGTTTATCTTACTGTCACTCGCCCTGACATTGCTTATGCTGTTCACATTGTTAGTCAATTCATGGCTGCTCCACGTTCTCATCATTTTACTGCTTTGCCGCGCATTCTCCGATACATCAAATGTACTATGTTTCATGGTCTTCATTACTCAGCCCAGTCCTCACTTGAGTTACATGCTTTTTTTTTATGCCGACTGGGCTGGTGATCCTACTGATCATCGTTCTACGACAGGGTTCTGTTTCTTTCTAGGGACTTCTGTCATAGCCTGTCGTAGCAAGAAACAAACTCTCACTGCCCGTTCTAGTACTGAAGCTGAGTACCGTGCTGTCGCCGATACCACTTAATAGCTCTTTTGGCTTAGATGGCTTCTTACTGATATGGGTGTCACTCATTCTACAGGCACTATATTATATTGTGACAATCAAAGTGTTATTCAGATTGCTCACAATGATGTTTTTCATGATCGCACTAAACACATTGAAATAGATTGTCACTTTATTCGTCAACATGTCAAAAGTGACATTGTTCGTCTCATTTCTGTATCCTCAGCAAATCAAACTGCCGATCTTTTCACGAAGGCTCATCCTCCTGGTCGTTTCTTCGAGTTAATCTCCAAACTCAAGCTGCTTCCTGCGTTGCCACCTTGAATTTGAGGGGGGTGTTAGATTTAGTAATGTATAATCGTATATAATTAGTATCATTTATTTTATGCCTTTCCTTATTTTATGTCTTTCCTTATATCATAATTAGAATTATTATTCTATTCCTTATTTTGTATATCCAATCATAATTAGGATTACTATCTCCTATTAGGATTAAGATTATTGTCCTCTTATATAAAGGACCTTGTAGTCTTGTATTCTCATACACATAAATAAATATTAATACATAATTCTTTCCATCTTCTTTTATTCTTAACATTTACAAAATTATCTACCCTCTTTCGTTATTTCTTTCTTCATTCTCAATAGAAAACCCTTTTTGTTCTTTTCAAAAACTTTTTGCATTATTTTTGTGTAGGTCACACATTTTGGTTAGTTACATTTAATGAATTACTGTAAATTAAAGTATTTATACCTTTTTATTCTTATTCTAAGCCACACTGTTGCCTAATACATAATGTAATATGGGTCCAAATGTGAATTTCATAGCATTTTACTTGCTTTTCAAAATTTAATCTTTTTATTTTTTTTTAGTTTGCTCTACTCATTGCATTTTTTTATTTCCACCATTAACAGAGATGATAGTAGGTAATGTAACGGCAGAGGTTAAGGTAAGAGATAACGAGGAAGGGAAGATCGAGAAAAAGAGGCTCGAGTGAGATGGAGAGCTATAGAGAGAGAGAGAGAGAGAACTGGCAAATTGGGAGATCGATGGGAGTGAGAAAGTAGGGATGGCAATAGAAAAGAACTTGAACTACCCCCTGCCAAATATGTTAGGTCAGATTGACAAACGTTACATTTTTTAATTTGTGTGTTTAATTTTTTATCAGTTATTTGTTTTTTTTTTTTTTGGTATTTAAATTTATAAAAGTTACAATATTGTAATTCGTATAATGAGTAGAAAACTTAAATTTTGTAGAGTTTGTAGAGATATAAAGAGAGTGGTTGGTTTACTAAAACCAACTAACTTTTATCCAATTTTTTATACTTTATTTTAATTAAATTTCGTCACGTATTATTTTTACATTAATTTTTTTTACTGTTATTATATTTTTTTGCTAATCAAACACTCTTAAAGAGCACCCAAAACCCTCTACTAGGAGGGTGGCCGTTGAAGATGGGTGCTAGTGAATTGCAGATGGTGGTTGCGAACGACATAAATGTAACTGATAGTTGACAATGGATATAATTGGAGGTGACTTGCGATGGAAGTAGTGGACAGTGATAATGATTGTGATTATGATTATGAAAGAAAATAAAAATTTTAGAGAATATATTTTTTATATTCTTATAATTTTTATTTATTGAAAAATCAAAAATTAACAAATTTATCAAATAGATTTTCGTATTCAATTGTTAAAAGAATGAAAATTTAAAGTTTTGCTCAGCAAGCCTTGGAACCCGATAGTGAATTAGTGGGAGAACTAAAATTTAAAATTCGAAGCATTGGAATAATTGAAATTTAAGATTTGAATAGGTTTGGGAATTTATTAAAATGAATTGAATACGGAATTTTATTTTTAATAATAATTAATTTTATTAAAGTTTTTAATATTATTTTAATAAAATATTTCAATAAATTATTTTTATTAGAATTTTTTAATTTAATAAAATATACTGTTTTAATAATAAATTGTAATTTTGGTTGTAATTAGTTTTAATTTTAATAAAACAAGTTATTTTAATATTGTTTATTAAAAATAACTTTAGTTTAATAAAATTAATCATTTTAATAATAAAATTTTTATTTACTTTAATTAAATATGCATCTTAATAATATATTATTTTTATAAAGAATAATTTGAATTTAACAAAAATATTTGAATAAAATAAATTATTTTAATATAATGCGTCAAAAAATAACAAAGTTTTTAGTTTAGAGTCTAAAATTAATATAATATTTATAAAAAAGAGTAAATATATATATATATATATATATATATATATATATTAATTTTAGGCTTAAACTTTTAAGTAAGTTTTATGTTTTTTTTTTAGTAATAGAAGAAAAAAACATATCTATAAACATAATTTTTTTTAAATTTAAAAATAGATTACTTTTATAGAAAATTGTGTTTAAGTCATACTTTGCAGTTTTTTAAGCTTATTAGTCACTTAAAAATAATATTGCTTTTAAATCATATTTGTATAGAAAGTTTTGTGAATAGGTCACACTTTTGAGTAGGTCCCACGAGTTTGTTTTAAATATAATTTCTAATATACTACGAATATCCTTTATTTTTATAATTAAATTAGACGAGAGGTGCTGGAAATCGCTCTAACTGAAAATGATGTTCCTTCTGTTTTTGTTTCATTCCTTATAAATCGCGTGAAGATATGGTATGTCATTAATTTGAATGAGCACCGACTGAGATTAACGTCGGTCGAAGAAGGAATATATATACAAATCTGTTTATGGATTAGGTGAATTTGTGCTGTCAACGATTCTGGGCAGTCATGTCTTTGAATTTGTTATTTTCAGATTTTGTGTTGAAGGTGTGTAAGAATTGATCGAGTTTGAATGTGAAAAAGGTGTTTTTAGTTACTCAATCTATGAATATCCTTCATGTTTTTTGAGAAATGATGTTGATTTTAAAAATATGATAATGTTAGCTCGCATGGTTGGTTGTTATGTATCGATTGATTTTTTTATGGCAATATGAAAACAGTATCGATACAAAATAGTACCGGTACTGTTTCTAGTAGTATTGTTTTGTGTAAGATGTATGATATTGTAAAAACAGTACCGAATATATCTAATATGCAAACAACACCATTAATAGAGCTTACTAAACAGTACCACATCAAAACAGCACCACTATGCCAAATAGCACCATTAATGGTTGGTTTGTGTTATATATCGATTGATGTTTTTTATGGCAGTATGAAAACAGTACCGGTACAAAAACAGTACGGTACTCTTTTTAGTGGTACTGTTTCGTATAAGATGTATGATCTTGTAAAAATAGTACCGAATATATCTAGTATACAAACAACACCATTAATAGAGTCTACTAAACAGTAACACATCAAAACAACACCATTATACCAAACAGCACCATTAATGGTTAGTTTGTGTTATGTATCGATTGATGTTTTTTTATGGCAGTATGAAAACCGCACCGGTACTATTTCGTATAAGATGTATGATCTTATAAAAATAGTACCGAATATATTTAGTATGCAAACAACACTATTAATAGAGCATACTAAACAGTACCACATCTAAATAGCACCATTACACCAAACAGTACCATTAATGGTTGGTTTGTGTTATGTATTAATTGATATTTTTTATGGCGGTACAAAACAGTACTAGTACTGTTTATAGTGATACTGATTCATATAAGATGTATGATATTGTAAAAACAGTAACAAATATATTCAGTACACAAATAACACGATTAATAGAGCCTACTAAACAGTACCACATTTAAACATCACCACTATACCAAACAACACCATTATTTGTTGGTTTGTGTTATGTATCGATTGATATTTTTTATGGCAGTATGAAAACAGTACCGGTACTATTTTTAGTGATACTGTTTCGTACAAATGTATGATATTGTAAAAATAGTACCGAATATATCTAGTATGCAAACAGCACCATTAATAGTACTGTTTACATTCTTACAATGGTGTTGTTTGGATGTGGTACTATTTCGTATAAGATGTATGCTCTTATAAAAATAGTACCGAATATACATTTTGAATATGTTTTGATTATGTTTCAACAATCAGTTTTGAATTTGTTTGTGATGAAGATGGAAAGTCGCGGAAGTTACGAGCGTTCGGATAAAACTGGCAGTTTCAAAATGTATTGAAAACGCATGGTATCATTTTTTGTCTTTTTGTTGTAAGTGTGACTTATTCACAAATAAATTTTGTTGGTATAATTAAAATCCTTATAAGTGTATAAATAGTGATCGGCAAAACCCTTTACTTTTATACTAACTATTGATTTTTTAAAATTTTTTTTAAGACTCAAAATGCTCGCAAAGAGTTCAAGTATAAAATTGTAAAAATTATGAAAATAACTAGTAAAAATAAAAAATACAGTATCCAAACATTGCATAATAAATGTGTCTAATATTATTACATATTAAAAATATTAATTTAAAAATTTTTATAAAATTTATTAAAAATATGAAAAGAGTGAGTAGTTTGTTTTGATGGAAAGTTATGGAAAAAAAATAATAAAATAAATTTTAACGGTTAAAAATATATCAAATTTAAATTATTAATAATTTTGAATATTAATAAAGTCGTTAATAAAATGTTCATTGTATGGAGTATTTATAAAATTATAATTTTGTCTAAAATACAGAAACTGTTAAACCCTGCACTAGGGATATTTGTGGCATTTTACACTTGGAATTTTGCACAGGTGAGGTGATGTCTGATTGTTGCCGCTGGCCGCACATCAAGTATCAAACCCTAATCTCCCTCTCTGGAAGAGTCTAGTCCCTCTTCCAAGTTCTTCAGCGTTTCTTCTTCGGCTCGGCTACCGTCATCTTTGTCGCTCCTGTCGCCGCGATAGCAATTCCATCCGGGCATCACCTATCGGTCTCGGTCTTCTTCCTGTTCACGCTCGACACCGTTTGTGGTAATTTACCGTTCGATCTCCCGAAGGTAATATATCTTCAAATCATCATTCGATCTGTGTTTTCCTTTTATCTTAATTTACAAAAGCATATATGGAAGCAGCCTTTTTCATTT
The DNA here is from genome assembly GCA_019916065.1 of Vitellaria paradoxa. Classification (NCBI taxonomy): domain Eukaryota; kingdom Viridiplantae; phylum Streptophyta; class Magnoliopsida; order Ericales; family Sapotaceae; genus Vitellaria; species Vitellaria paradoxa. Next base: position 37,785,606 of record CM034242.1, on the reverse strand, counting down.
CTCTTAGTTTTTTGTTTTTGGTTATTTTTTTTTGGTGGAATAAAGTAATCTTAAGACGAGAATTGCTTCTGCTTCTTCGGCATATTATTGCTTCACTTATATTTGTGTTTGTGGTGGTTGCTATTGAATCGAATAAAAAAAAATCATCGATCGGTCTATTCAAGTTCATTTGCAAATATATGTGACATATATGTATGTAAATATATAACTGATTATTCATGCTAAGGTGATTTCCTAGCTATGGCATGCATATTTTTGTCCAGCAAAGGCAAAATTCCCTGGGAATGGAGTTCTGCTGTTAGAAGACTTGTTTTTGGATTGAATTTGTGCTTAAAAGCAAACATTAGATGATGAGTTTGTTTAGTGTCTTTTAAATTTGTCTGATCTTGTTGAAGTTGAAGCAGTATATCTTTTGTCAATAACTGATTTGTTTTGGCATCATAGAGGTCAAATGAAATTTTGTTTTTGTCTGAATGTTAAGGTAACTCAAGCTCTAGATGGAAATCATGAGAAATTGATTGTAGTAAATTTGAGGACCTTTTGTTACGGTGTGAATGCTCTAATTTGTTTGAAGCCTTAAAATCTGTCATTCTGGCTTCAAATTTACAGTTCACTTGACCTTTAGTTACATCATGAAAATAACTAAACTGTAGGACCATGCTTGTTGTGTTGTTTTGTTTGGAAAAATTATATGCTTAATTTTCCTAATTGCTATCTACATCTATGTAGTCGCCATACAAGTGGCAGCATTCTCACTCTGATTAACTCAAGCTGCATGTTCTCCTTTTCCATATTATAACTATAATCTATAATCTATGGTATAAATTTAAGTACTAAATCAGAACCCTTTTTAAAGTTTTTGTTGTGATAGAGAGCATTATTTTAAAGAGCATTAAGTCCTATTGCTATTTCTGGTCATGTTGGAGATTGCTTATATTAACTTTGTTTCTGTTATGAATTTCTGTGAAACTTTTATGGATTTTGTCATGACCAATATATTTCTGTTTAACTTTTATTTGATGTTGGAGATGGTTTATTTGGTAGCTCTTGAATTGAATAGTCATGATGCTAATCCCATCCTTGGTGTTTTCTTGCTCAACATGCACAAATTTTTGTGTTCGAGTATTTACCAAGATTATCTACATAACCCGTCTCTAATTGGGTTAAACGGGATGGGATTTTTGCGTTTGGAATGAGATGGGTTCAGTGTTCCTGAGTTAAAAATAAATGGGTTTAGGATGGGAACGGGAATAAGATAGTTAAACGGGTTAGGGAAAGGATATTGCAATTTTAGCGGGTATCCTCCCTGTTGCCATCCCTAAGAAATAGTACTGATAGAGAGAGATGGGTATGCTAGGATAGATGGCAGGCAAGTGAAAGGAGAATGGGAAAAATTTATTTGGGTTTAGCAGTCGCCTTTGTTGGAGCTAAAGGAGTCCCAATAAAATTGTTAGCGACAGCTTCTTGATGGTCGTTTGTGTCTTGGGTTTCTAACGCTCTGTTTTCTAGTAGCGTATATATCTTAATTAAAAATAATATATGGAATTTAAGGATATGTTTAGGAGATGTCTAAAAGATATTTCTTTTTAAGTATTTATAAACTACTAAATATTTAAATTGAATATGTTTATAAAGTTCAAAGTCTATATTAAAAGCAATTAGTCTATGCTTGATTTGTTGGACTTCACAGAATTGTATAAGTTATCCCCCCATTTGCCCAGTGTCTGGGCAGCAACAAAAAGGTTGGACTAATTATGCTTGCTGGAATCCCCCTGTGCCGGGGGGGGGGGGTCAGTCAGTCCCGAGGAAAGGGGTGGGTCACTTAATAGGGGGTTTAAAGTATAAAGCTGAAAAGACCAAAATGGCTATAGGGCTACCCAAAAACGCAGTCTCACCATCATTTTTCGTTCTCTCATTCTAGTTGCATATACTGAGCTCTTTGGAGAAGAGGCAACGCGATCAGAATAGAGGGGAAGAAGACGACCCTAGTTGGATTTATCCTTCAATGAACAAGAACAACTAGATCTCAGCGAAGGTATATATATATATATATATTTTGTAAAATCAGTGGGTTTGTGGATTATTTTTCATGGGTTTGTTAACTCGTTTTTGTTAGATATAGGTTTTTGTGTGTTTATGTGTGTTTTTGTTTATCAACGACTTTGCTTTCGTTTCTGCTGATTTTTTAGATAGATGAAATCCTATATCTATGTCTATCTCTCTCTCTATCTCATTCCAGCAAAACCCCAGTGCCCTTGCAGTGTCTCAGAGCTTCAATCGATGGGTACGCTACAAACACTCCATCTCCTGTTCCTTTTATCTACTTCGCATAATGCACACATCTGAATCATCAATTTGGCTTGTTAGATCTATGGCTTTATATGATCATCTCACTTAGACATGCTTTCTGATATGCGATTTCTTGGTTTTGTATCATTTCAACTTTAACTGATTTTGTGCTGAAGGGTTCACAGCTTTGCAGTCTGAAACGTGCATAAATCTCTCTCTCTCTTTGTCCCTCCCTCCCCCCTTCTCTCTCTCTCTATATTTATTGTGTATATGTTACTCATTTATCATCCATCTGAGCATAATTAGTGTTGGGATCAGGGGTGAGCTTTTGAAATTCTTTGAAACGATGTGTTTAATTTGTTTCTTATTATAGATATCGAGGAGGAAATCCGGGCACTACAGCTTGATACATCTGGTACAAGAATTATTATTATTTTGTTAATTTTTGTTGCTCGTACTATTATTTCCACTAGTACTATAATTTTATCTTTGAATTGTTGAAATTTCTTTTCGTTTTGCATTTATAGTTACTATCATTTCTAATTGAATAATTGTAATTATGGTTATTATATATAATATTTAATAGCAATAAGTTTTTGATTCACTATTATTGAATATCTTTTGAATGCTTGATTGGATGCTATCAGAGGATAATAATTTGATGCCTAATGCGGAAGATGTGAAGACACAGGAAGTTGAAAAACCTGATAAGATGGAAGAAGGTAGGTAGAACAATTCAATTCTGCTAGCTGTGACTTCTTTGAATGTTTATTTCTGCCGATTTTTCTCTTTATCTGGGGAGATAATTTTTTTTTAAACTAGTTATTGTTTCTCTTTTTTTAAATGGTTTTCTCCTGCTCTGTGTTGTATTTGCTGCTTTTGCCTTTTGAATTGAATTAAAATAATATATTTTGCTTGATAACATATACATTGAGTTTTTGCGTGTCATTGTATAATTTGAGTACTTTAAAATTATTGTATTATGTATTTTTGTATGTTTTCTTATTGTAACATTATGTAAGTTATTATTATTTTTATTATTTTGCATGTTGTTCTTTGATTTTTCTTTTGGAAACTATTGGATGGGTTGATTAACACAGTTGGATTTAGGCATTTTACAAATTCTTTTCCCTTTCTAGTACCCTAAGCTCATCTTGTGAAACTTATCCAGTCTTTTTATTTTTCTTGTGTGTATTTTTGGTTTGTGCTAGTGATATTCGAGCTTGATATCTGGGTTGTGCGTCTGTGTTGAGTTTTCCTTTTGGTTTGTGTTTATCTTACTACGATTACTCAACTCACCAAAGCGTTAGTTCCAACTTAGTTATGGTCGGCTGCACAAATTCTCTATGTCCATTCATTTTTGACATGAGTTATGTTTCTCATGGGGTTATATGAAATTAGGTATTTCTTCACAATTTCTATCCATGGAATCTTAGATTTATTATTTGTCCTATTTAGTCTTTCTACTTGGATCTTTAGTCTTTCTACTTAGATCCAATTACTCTTCCTTATTTTATTGTTACACGTTGGACATGACTAAATTATCTTAAATATTCCTTTCTCAAATTCTCTTTTATCAGTGTCACTTCAACTTTCTTTCAGATATGTTTATTTTGTATCTTATCTTTTCTTCTATTACTACGCATTCATCTTGAACATCCTCTTTTTTTTTAGCACTCATCTTATTATAGTTTTGCTTCTTTATGGTTAGCACCATAAAACATAGATGGTTTTATAACCATTTTATAAAATTTTCTTTTTAGCTTGTTACATATTCTCCAATCACGTAAAATACTCAAGGCACTTCTCTATCTTAACCACCCAATTCGAATATTGTGGATGACATTCTCTTCAATGTCCTTATTTGCATGAATAATTGATCCAAGATATCAAAAATAATCACTTGTTGATCCATAATTTTCACTATTGTGTCATCATAATTGCACTAGGTTCGCAATCTTAGTCCTATTTAGTCACGAACCTCGACTTTAATGTTTGTCCTGCAAAGTTCTTAACTTTTGGTTGACCCCAGTGTTGGTTTTGTCTATTAGTACAATATTATATGTGAACAACATACATTTTTGATATTGTTTTGAATATGTTTAATAAGATTGTCCATAATCAAATTTGAATATGTTTAGTAAGATTGTCCATAATCAAAATGAAAAGATAGTGGTTTAAAGTAGATTGTTGGTGCAGCCTAATCATAATTGGAAAATAATTTGTATCACCTTCCCTAGGAGTTCTTACCCTATTAACTGTTCCATCATGCATCTTTGTTCACTTTATTATATTTCATTACTCCTCCTTTCCGTTCCACCCACCAAAAAATAAACTCTTTTCTTTTCCAACATCCACCATAAAATTTCTCTTGGACTCTCTCATATGTTTTCTCTAAGACATCATAAAATTTCTCTTGGACTCATCCCATGTTTTCTCGAAGACAATAAAAATCATGCGATATTTTATATTTTTTCATTAATATTTTTATCTGGAAAATAGCTTCCATTGTCGATCTACTAGGAATAAATTCAAATCAGTTTTTTGATATTTTTGTCACACATCTTAGCCAAGCCGCAGTCACTTTGCCCCCCCCCCCCAAAAAAAAAACAAAAAAAAGTTCATGGTATGACTCATTAGCTTAATGCTCAATAGTTATACTTTTGGATATCCCCTTTATATTTTTATAAATAGGTAGTAAGATACTTTTCCTCCATTTGTTAGACATCTTATTAGTTTGCAAGATCCATTTAAACAATTTTGTGAACCAAGTTATCTCATCATCCCTAGGCACTTCCAAGCTTCTATTGGAACATCATCTGGACTTACATCATGTTTATATTTTTGATATCCTCCTTTATTTATGCAAATCTAATCCCCCCCTTTTTGGTTTTGATAAATTTTGTGCAATCCAGTCACCGTATAAAGCTTCCAAGCTTACAGTTCTATCCTCGATTGGGTTATCAAGTTCTCTCAAATTATGATAGTGACAACTATTAATAACTTATTAAAATTACACCTGCACCTCCCTTTAATATCCTCTTCTTTAACTAGAACGCTTTGGTTCTCATTTTTATACTTATTGCAGGGCAAGTCCTTACTCTTCATCTTTCTTATTTTAGACAACTTATATCTTTTTCTCCTCATCTCTTGTCACTAACTTGTTATATAGTCATTGAAATCCTTTTGCTTAGCTTCTCTAACTGTCCTTTTATCCGCTTTTTTTAAAGGCCAATTTGTACCTTTCGTATGCTTATTCCGTGTAAGGAAAGTTCCTTTAGCACACTCTCGCAATCTTAATTGTCGCTTGTACCTTTTCATTCCGCCACAAATTGCCTTTGATGATGGTTCTTTTCCCTTAAATATACCTGATGTTTCTACAATCACCCCTTTAGGACATCTAGTTTTATGTCATCATCTAAGCTCCATTTTCCTTGAGCATTTTATCATTAAAAGCCACTTGTTCTTCTCTTGTTAGGTTCCGCCACTTAGGTTTTGGAAATGTATTTCATCTATTTCTCTCCTTATGCTTCTTAATATGCATGTCTTGTACGGCTATTCTATGTTGTGTAGTTAGGATCTCATCTGGTGTTACCTTACAATCTTTACATGAAGAATGATAAAATTTCTAGTTAGGGAAAAATCTATTTGGCTAATATTCGTTTTTAAAGGTTATGAAGTATATCCCTTTTTAAAGTCAATACTTACTATTACTAAGTTGTGCTATAGAAAACTCTAAAATTGATTTGCCACCCTCATGTATATCTCCAAATCCATAACCCCATTTGTACTCCCTATGTGCTGATTCAAAGCTTCTCGTGTAAAGACCCCCTATTTGGTATCTCTTGAATAAGTCCATCTGTATTTTTTCAAAGGCGTTGTTTTGTTGCTTCATCTAGTCTTACTTGAGGACATAAATATGAATATCATTTATTGTATCTTTACCTATTATAAGTTTTATAGACATTATTCTATTTCTCTTAACATTTGCAACTTCATCTTTGATATCCCTATCAATAATGATTTTTATCGCACTTCTATTCTTATCTATTCTTGAATATCGAAGTTTTAAAACTGTATTTTTTCAATTTCTCTAGTTTTTTTTTTTTTATCCACTTAGTGTGCAAGCTATATTTACTAATGTCCTAGCCAAAGTATCTAGTAATTCTGATAGTTCTTCTATTAATGAGCCTATTTTCCAAGTTGCTATCTGTAACTTACTATTTGTAATTGAATAATTATGCTTCTGGTCATATCTCTGTATATTTAATAAACTTAAGTTTCAATTATCTTTTGTTGAATAACTTTTGAATGCTTAATTGGATGGTAGCAGAAAATAGTTTTATGGCTAATGTGGAAGATGTAAAGCCTCGGGAAGTTGAAAACCCTGATGCAATGGAAGAAGGTAGGCAGAACAACCAAATTGTGCTGGCTTGGACTTATTTGAACATAATCTTATGTTTTTTTCCCTGATTTTTTTCTTTTCCGAGGAAATGTACCCACTTTTTTGCTTTTTTTTTTTTAAAATTTTTTTATTGTTACTCTTTGTACATAATTTTCCCCTACCCAATGCACTGCTTTTGCTTGCTTCTTCCTTTTGTGTTCTTGTACATGCTTTCTTCATTCTGTGTTTTCTTTGTTAGCTTGTTAAATTGAAATAAACTTTTATATTTTGCTTGATCACAGATCTAATGAGTATTAATATGTCACTGCATAATATCAAATTATTGCATTCAGTGCTTTTGTAAATGTTAAAAAAGCGTTTTGGTTCAAAATTACGCTCGGTAGATCGGCTCGGGATTGGCATTGAACGCACCAAGATTATGTCTCGAGTCAAAGAAATGAGAAAACTCTATCTCGGATTGACTCAGCTGCTATAGACCGAGATTGTGCTGATATGTGATTGAATATTGTCGAGATATTGGCGATATGAACCAATGTATCAGTGCGACGGAAAACCAATGAGGAAAAAATTACCTGTTTCCTTCCTTTCTCAGTTCTGGACCATCTGATCGAGCATTCGATCCTAGATCTGGACTCAGATTGTTTTCATCATTGCTGTCTTTTTCGCAGTCAAGCAGTCTATCTTCAAGCTTTGTAGCAGCATGCAAGCAATCCGCTTAGCTCTTGTTATTGTCTGTAGTTCTCTTTGCAGTCCAACTCGGCTTTGTAGTCGACTCTGGTTTTACTTTTGGAACTCCATCTTCGAGACACAGTGACTTTGTTTTGTTTAGTGGCTTTGATACTACCAATTTGATAGGAGCAGGCTTGATAGGTTAGTGTGGCTTTGGTCTTCGAGGTTAATTTTTTATTTTTATTTTTTAATGACGTGAATCTAAGCTAAATAAATTTTTGTTACTATTTTTGGTTTAAAATGTCGTCAGAGACAATGTTCAAGGATGATACGTGATTGAGTGAAAAATTGCCCTGGTTCTTATGTTATAGAAAATAGAAATTGGCTTTCATAGGTCATAGTTGTGGCTTTGGTCTTCATATCATGGTTCACTGAAGTTAATTTGTTTTATTTTTTTAATGTTGTAAATCTAAGCTAAATAATTTTAAAATGGCATAGAAGACATAGTGTTGAAGGATGATATTTAATTGAGTGAAAAATTGGCCTGGTTCTCATGTTATAAATAGTTACGTGGTGTTTATTAAATAGTTGCTATATATTTGGTCATGTAATAGATCAATTTATTCATTTGTATTGCCTGATACTGCAGCGCAATGCTGCAAAAACTTCGAAAATCAGAAAGGATAGGTTGTAGTCATGACCGCTAATTTGAACCTGCTAAGCATGGCATTATGCAGTTATTATTATTTTTACTATTTCTTCTGTGCTCTTTTCACTGACTTATCATTTGGCCAAACTTGGATGGGTTGATTAATTCATTGGGATTTAGGCAGTTGTCCGGATTCTTTTCTATTGCAACTGTCTGAAGGTTGCCTTGTGGAAACCATTTTCAGTCTGTCTTTTTTTTTTTCCTTGTTTTGTTTCTTGTTTGTGCCAGCGAATCTATGAGCTTGATAACTGATGTCCTTGAAAAGAATATCAGGTTGTAATGTGTGAATGTATAGTTAGCGAAGAAGAATGGAACAGATTGTGTCTGTTCATAAAAATAGATTGAACTATGTTATTAGCTTTGTGGTAAATTTTATCTATACTGTTATAATATTGCGAGCTGTGATGGTGGTTTCAATTTGGTATTTACCCAATTTTGAAGCTCTGTCAAATTTTGATTAATCATGAATATCATTTCCCTCAATCATTGTGTTTCAACTTTTATTTTTTATTGTTTTGATAAATGAAAAGACTTGTGACAAGAAGCATCAAGAAGATGCTACTCTAGTGTGGAGAACCACAATAACAATGAGTAACCAGCAACCAAAAAGTCAAGCAACAACAGTGTGTTCAATGTTGTCCCCCCCCCCCCCCCCCAAAAAAAAGAGTAAATTTGGCCCTTTCCCACCAGAAAACCAATTGTAGAAAATCCCCAAAAAAGTGTTCTTCAATGTATACAAAGAAGTTTCATTATCTTGAAAGCGTCTTGTATTCCTTTTCCCCAAAATTAGCTGGACTAGGAAAAAACGAATTAAGTGGCAAGAACCTTCCCCCCCCCCCCCCCCCGGGTTCTCCTCCATGTCTTAAAAGACTTTATTAACCTTCAATGGAAGACTGAATGCATCCAAAAGCAAGACAAAATCAAACCCCAAAATTCTTTATGTCCATGAGCGATGAACAAATGGGTGTGTTGGAACATCATTAAATCTAGATGTTTTGGGGTCAACTCATTTTCAAGGGTGGCTAGCCTAACTTGATTGTACATGAGCTAATCAAAGGAAGAATGTAGTTGAATTTAAGTATTTCAGCACTTCTGATGTGCTTGCTGATGAAATGAGGTGGAGCATTCTGATCCAATAAACATTTTTTCAATTCTGTAGTAAAGGAAAGCCATGCAGCATTCTTTAGATGCCTTTTTGTTGTATTTTACTTGTCAGGAAGAAAACAAAATTCTGTCAGAAAGAAAGGCAAGGTGTTGAGGTTCATTATATTTTTGTCTGTGCATGGCCTGTCTTCTCATCCTTTGGCCTACGGCAGAAATATTACTATTCTTCTTACCTTTTCTTCTTTTATTGAGTGAATGAACTGCACTTTTGTGCTTGTTTATGTTAGGGGAAATAATGTGGCTTAGGATTTATTAAAAAAAAAAAATAATTTGATTCAAAGCTTGGTATCCCCCCTCCCCCCCCAAAAAAAAATGTTTGGACTGTGAATATTTATGTATTTGGTAAATTATGAAGGACGCATCCATGTGATTTAGATTGCCAAAAGGAATAGCTTGGTTCAAAGTTGAGAATAATTTTAGGAGTAGGGAACTGTAGAAAATTTGAGTTCTTTGAAGTAGAGGTTTTCCTAGCTGTGGTGGTTGGCTATCTGCATATTGTCAAAATTTATAGCTTGGTTGCATATTGTAAAAATGTATAGCTTGGTTCAAAGTTGATAGTAGCTTTAGGAGTAGGGAACTGTAGAAATTTTGAGTTCTTCCAAGTACAGGTTTTCCCAACCGTGGTGGTTGGCAATCCGCATATTAGGTGTATTGATTTGTTGACTGGTACTTAACTGGTGCTTGAAAATGATAGTTCTCGCTGGTTGGTGATTATCAAATCGAAGATGCTTAAAGCAGGAGAGGGATGTATACATTTACATATGGGAAGCATAATTGGTTTCATGTGCAAATAATATGGTATCAAGATGTTGGATACATGAATCACTAAATGAAATATAATTATGGTTTTTTACCCAGGGAGTTCTCAGAATAATTTTTGGTGTTGATTAAAATAATAATTGTTGATAAGGTTGGTGAAAACATGTTATTTGATGAGGTTTTTACCTTGATATTTGGTCATTATGGGATGAATCCTTCATCTATGCATATCTATGAAGTTTACAAAGATTATAATTCAGTTTACAAAGATTATAACTGAATTAATATCAGTAGATTATTTGTTAATCATTCCCAACCTTGAGGTACGAAGGACTGATGCCATCAAACCTTGTATCTTTTCCATTATGGGGGTAGATTGAGTTAAATTGGACTAATTGTTTGCTCAATTCACAGAAGATCTATTATTACTTTGTATTCACACCTTGTATTTAATGTTTCTATGAAATTGTTGAGACATCTATGAGAACGTGTTATAGAATATGGTGGAAAGATGTATGCAGTGTCTGTTTCACTAATAGCTATATGCTAATAAGCTGTCTATTAACATACCATATGTTAGATCCCCATCCTCTGATGTTTCCAGGAAATGGAAAGGAAAGGGGCTTCACTTTTGGTCTTGCTTGTGAAATCTATACTATTATACATGAGAAACACTAGAAGTACTTGATGAAGCTTTTTTGTTTCTTCTATTAATACCGCTTGTGCCATCAATATCCACACTCGACTTGGAAGAGGCGTATAAGTAATTTTTGAAATTTTACTTTGAAAGTTTTTACATTTACTTTAATACCCTCACCCACCATTAGAAGAGAAGGATGACTACAAGAGGGTTGTATCAGGCAGCAAATTGTTCTTTTTAGGGAGCTGCCTATGCCTGCCATTGATGTAAATCATCTTAGATTGCTGTGTAAAATTGATGGAAAGCAGTTTTTCTTTGTTGGTGGTTTCAGATTATAAGGGGGATGAGGTGAAGGAAATCTCTCAGCCAATGCAAGTTCAGCCAAAAGACCCCGTGGAAGGTTTGTTTGATGGTTCTTTTTTTTTCTTTTGTTTTTTGGGGATGATTGAAAGTTTCATGGTCACCTGTATTGAAAGTTCCTTCTCTTGGCATTATTGTTCAGGGTGGCTGTTATGTTAGTGAGAAGCATTTTTGGTTTGTTTTGTTGGGTGAAATTGAGATGTGGGTACTTTTATAGGTTATGCTTATTTCAAATAATTTCTTATGCTTTTTGTCCTTTGACTTTCAGTGAAAGGTAAGGATATCGCTGCTTCGCAAGATACTAAGGAGGAGATGGAAGACAACCAGAAGCGTCACTTGAATGTTGTATTTATTGGTCATGTAGGTAGGTTAATGATTAATTGGTCTAAATGTTGGCCATTATATTTGGTCGTGTAATTATTTTATTTTTTTGTTGCTTGCCCAAGATTTGTTTCCTGCCATGGACACTTTGGTTTTGTCTAGCTCATGTCCTTGTGTACTCTAGTGTGAGGTGTCAAGACACTTCCCTAAACATGGCTTGTTATTTCATTTTTCTAATTTTTTGGTTTTTCTCTCTCCCACTAATCTATTTCTACATTTTACCATGTTTAGTTTTTAAACCTTTTTGCTACTAATATTAAGTGCAAAATTCTTTATTGCAAAGCTTTTTCTCTCCATCATTTTCCTTTTCCTAATTTTTCTCCTTTCATGAAATTCATAACTGTATGGATGAGATTTCTTTTACATATTTATATTTACATGGTTTATCATATTTTTTAAAATGTATAACTGTTTGGGCATATGATAGAAATATATATGTAATACTTGGGCTGTTGATATCCATGGGCCCATTTTAATAATTGTTGGCTGCTTTCACATTTAGACATGGTCTAATGAGCTTTAGTATATAGCCCCATTTATCTTCATTTACATTATCTTATATATGAAATTCTCATTAATAATTGTTAGGGTGAATGAACTTGGGCTCAAAAATATAAATTACACAATTTTTTCTTTTCATTATTTATGTTCAAATATATAACAGACAAAAAGATAAATATATTTTTATTTTAGATATAACATATAATTGACTTGTCCTTGCTGCATGTCCTGCACTTTTTTTTTTGGGGGGGGGGAATTGATTTGTTTGTATGTCCGTGTTGTCTCATATCTGTGATGCTTTTGTCTGTGCTTGTGATTCTTAGTGTTGATCAAGGGAAATGCCATGATTTTGTAAATATATACGTTCTTGAACTTATGATGTAGTTGCACCTTCTCAATTTTCAGTAACTTAATCTGAATGTTTTTGGTTGATTCTTGTGGTTCATTGGTTAAAAAAACTTCCTACACTTTGTATTTTGTCTGGACTGCAGATGCAGGGAAGTCCACCACTGGAGGGCAGTTACTTTTTCTCAGTGGGCGGGTTGATGAGCGCACAATCCAAAAATATGAGAAAGAAGCAAAGGATAAAAGTCGAGAAAGCTGGTAAGGATTCCCCCTTGCTCTTGTCTCTTATTTACCATTGCTCTTGTGAAAGAACACGTGACAACTGAAAATTTGTTCCCCCCCCCCCCAAATCAGAGAGTAGTCACAGCAACTACTGTAACTTAATTGCATTCTTTCCTTTAAATTAGAAAATACTAGTTTTGTTATTTGCCTTGCACTAATTTTGTTCCATGCAGTGGAAGGGATTTTGTTTGATTATTTATTATGTTTATAGCTGTTTACATGATGCAACTTTGCTTGATCCAATTTATTTCAAACGAGGAATTACTTCTGGGCACTTTTTTCGTGGTTATCTGCATGTGTAGTATTTTGCTCACTTATTTTGGGGGAACAAAGAAATTTATGTCCACTTTTATGGCAGTTTGACCCTTCAAATTTTAGTCAAGAATTGTTACCAGCTATAAACTATATATTTTACATGTTATTTTTTTAAATTGCTTCTTACTCAATGTATATTTTTGATGGAGGGTTATCATTGTTTCGACAATGTTGTTTTAATTTCTTGAATATCTAATGATTATCGGAAGGCTTGTTCCCTTTCTTCGTTTAACAGTCCTCTTTGACGGAGGTTACCTTTTGTATGCTAGGTATATGGCATATATTATGGACACTAATGAAGAGGAAAGGGTTAAGGTATTTCCTTTGTCTAGTTTTATGTAATCAAAATTGGAACTTTTGATTTTATGCTTCCTTTTTTATTCACTAGTCCAAATTTTTTCATTCTTGTATTTACTTAATTATTTTTGCAACCAAATTTATGCTTGCATATGTATGCCATTCTTTAGGGAAAAACAGTTGAAGTTGGAAGAGCACATTTTGAAACAGAAACGACAAGATTTACAATTCTGGATGCACCGGTAACTTGCTTGCTTCATAATAGTGTCCCCCCCCCCCCCAAAAAAAAAAGTTTCTCCCCTGCATTCATTCAGTGGAATAACAATATAAGATCTTCATGTCCAAGGAGGGCTAAATGTAGCATATGTTGGTTCAAATTTATCATTTAATTGTGAAGTTTTTGAACAGATATTTGTTGTGTGAAATTTTATTAGCTAGTTTTTGTTTCTTTTTATGTATGGTTATTATCTGATATGCATTTAGTCATTGATGTGTTTTGTTTGCCCAAGCCTATGAAGCATACACACTTAAAAATAGGGGTTGTGTTTGTGTCTGTTGTATATCAAATAAACATTTAGATGTGCTGGATACAAGTAGGTTTCATCTTGATCATTTGTTGGTTGGACACAGGCGAATTGAATTGATATGCATTTAGCCATTGTTGTGTTTTGTTTGTCCAACACTATGGTGTGTTAAAATCTAAGAAGCATGGATACGGACACAGATACGAATAAGATACGGGTACGGGTATGGATACAACAATTTTAAAAAAATGAGGATATGGACATGGCAGGGATATGGTCAAAAAATATAATTTTGTATATTTTTGTTAGTGTTATATATGAATGTAACATTCATAATAAAATTAATTTAATATATAACAAAATATAACAAAATATAAGTCATAAAATTTTATAATTTTAGGAGTTTCAACTACTTAGATCTAGATTTGTCCTAATCATATATTTGAAGAAAAACATTAAAATAATAGGACACGCCACGTAACAAAATATAAGTTATAAGATTTTATAATTTTAGGAGTTTCAAGTATTCAAATCTAGATTTGTTTTAATCGTATATTTGAAAAAAAAGGATAAAATCATAGGATACGTCGTGTGGCGTATCTGATACTTATCTTGAAGTATCCGAAGAGTATGTGTATCCAATACGGCTACGGCTATGGCACCCATTTTAGAGTATCCATGCTTCCTAGGCTAATAAGCGTGAAGCTTTTGGACACGTTCTAAAATCTGGATCCCTTCGCTTATAATGATTCCATTGAAACACAACAAAATACGCTAAAATGGCAAATCTATATAATAAAACACAACGGTCAATGTGACCGTTGTGTGCGTGTCAAATGGGTGAGGGGAGAGAGAGAGAGAGAGAGAGAGAGAGGGGGGGGCGGGCGGGGGTTGGGGGATGCCCCAGAGAGAGAGAGAGAGAGAGAGAGAGAGAGAAGGGAGGAGGTTTGGGTTTCCTTTTGGGGGGTAGGGGGAAGGCTTTTTTTTTAAGGGAGAAAGGGGCGCGGGCGCTGTTGTGTGGTGAGGGGAAGAGAGAGAGAGAGAGGGGGGGATTGGGTTTGCTGGGGGTGGGAAGGCTTTTTTAGGTAAATTAATTTTTTATTTGAAATAAAAAATGATTAATTTTAAATAATTAATAATTAATTTTAAAAAATTTAATTTGACATATTTAATGGTTAGGATTATTTTTTCTTCTCTCCACTTTAGTTATCTTTTCGGTCACTCTCTTATTTTCTTCTCTACTTAATATTTTTTTATAAATGTTTTAAAAATATTTGACAAAGTTAACTAAATTTTTTGCTTTAAAAAAATTAAAATGTGATTACAAAATTATTTTTATTTTTTAAAATTTAATTTTAATGTACTTAAATTAAAATTAAAAATTAAAAATAATATTCTTTTGACCGTTGTATATGTGGCATGGGAAGAGGCAGATATTGGGCGGAATGATAGTTCTTTTTTTTTTTTTTGAGGGGATGCTAGGCGAAAACTTTGACAAATTTTTTTTAAAGGAGAAAGAGGGGCGGGCGGGGTTGTGTGGTGAGGGGAAGAGAGAGAGAGAGAGAGAGAGATTGGGTTTGCTGGGGTGGGAGGCTTTTTTTAGGTAAATTAATTTTTTGTTTGAAATAAAAAATGATTAATTTTAAATAATTAATAATTAATTTAAAAAAAATTTAAATTTGACATATTTAATGGTCAGGATTATTCTTCCTCTCTCCACTTTAGTTGTCTTTTCGGTCACTCTCTTATTTTCTTCTTTACTTAATATTTTTTTTATAAATGTTTTTAAAATATTAGACAAAGTTAACTAAATTTTTTGTTTTAAAAAAATTAAAATGTGATTACAAAATTATTTTCATTTTTTAAAATTTAATTTTAATGTACTTAAATTAAAATTAAAAATTAAAAATAATATTCTTTTGACCGTTGTATACGTGGTATAAGAAGAGACAGATACGGGGTGGAATGACAGTTCTTTTTTTTCTTTTTTTTTTTTGAGGGGGTGCCAGACGAAAACTTAACAAATTTTAAATAAGTAGTAAAATAAAAATAATTAATTAATTTTAAATAATTAATTTATATAATAAGGAAGCAAAAGAATTTGAATTTGACATATTTTTAACCATTGAATTTATTTAATGGTTAGAATTATTTTTATTTTCCTCCTTACTTTAGTTGTCTTTTCGATCATTTTACGTGAAAATACACTCTGTTACTTTTTATTTTTTTTTTATAAAAATTTTTTAAAATGTGATTACAAAATTATTTCTTTAATTTCATTTTTTATTTTGTATAATTTTTTCAAAAATTTTAAATTTTAAACGTGTTAATCACATTCATAAAAATGTTAAAAAATTCATTAAAAGTTAGTTTACTTAAAAATTATAGCTTTTGAAAAAAAATTAATTTTTATAAAAACAAGAAAAAAATTTAAAAAAATCTTAAGATCAAATTAGGGGATAAGTGATCCGTGCTTTGCACGGGGATTTACTAGTAATATGCTAAAATAAGAAGTTATTTACTTAATCAGTATGTTTAGATTTTAATTTATACTTCTAAACATTTTTATACATTTCAGCAGCTTTTTGTGGTGCTTTTATAACATTTCTGAAATGTTTCTATTTCCATACTAACTGAAACACCCTATAGAAACGAAATTTTGATCCTGGCTTAAAAGTGTACTTCAAAAGCATCCCCATTATGCAGTATCTGAGTCAACAACACTTGTTCTGAATATTTAATAACCACTAGCATTTACGTTAAGCTAAGTGACTAAAAGTGGAATGCAATTACGGAGATAAGAATTAATTCAGCATAGATGTTAGGATCCAAATTTCCATTATCCAGATCATTTTGGCTTTTGTTGATTCTTATCATCATTGCACTAGCCGTATGTGTATATATGGTTCGTTGGAAACACCCTTATAAATGCTCAATCAGTCCAATTTCCCATTTCACACTGCCATATTATTCTAGGTTGGCAGGGCCAACTTTTGGAGAAGCCCATAAAATAAATGGTTACACATACATGACAAACCCTGTAATTCTCCAAAAATTACTAACCCTGTAATTCTCCAAACCATGAAACAGCAGCTCTGAAATATTTTGTTCTTAATCTAACCAACATACCTAATGGAGACACGTTGAAACTGGAAAAACACGTTGAAACTGGAAATTATAAAAACATTGCTTCCAAGTCATGTTGGCATTTGAGTTAAAATTATCTAGTTTTCCTCTTCTTATATGTGAGATTACTTAGAGGCTGAAATTCACCTTGCAATAGCTCTTGAAGGTCTGATGAGAAGGGCCCATGTGATAGAATCCAAATAACAGTGAATTCTACCTCCAAGAGGCAGTTGGTAGTGTTAAATGTAACATGTTTTTGTAGCATAGGACAAATAGTGATATATATATATACCTCTGTTTTTGTTATTGGTAATGCGCTCATTCTTAATTTTTTCTTTTGCGGTTGACAGACCATTTTCATTCGTGTTCGTTCTTTTTTTGGGAATTTTTGTTTTAAATTTTCAGGGTCACAAAAGTTACGTACCTAATATGATCAGTGGTGCATCTCAAGCAGACATTGGTGTACTAGTAAGTAGTGTTAAAGGAAAGTTTTCCTTACACAGTGAGAACTTGGAGGAATCTTCAATTTGTTTCTTACCAGTTTCTCTATCTCTCTCTCTCTCTCTCACACACACACACACTCACTCTCTCACTCATACACAGGTGATATCTGCTCGAAAAGGTGAATTTGAAACTGGATATGAAAGAGGTGGACAGACCCGTGAGCATGTCCTACTTGCAAAGACGTTGGGTGTCTCTAAGCTGCTTGTTGTCGTGAATAAGATGGATGATCCTACCGTGAACTGGTCAAAGGAGAGGTACTTTGCCAGCATTTTCTTGTCTAGAGGAGCCCGGTAGTGTCTTTACATCTTTAATTTAGTACTGATTTTTCCCCAGGTATGATGATATTGAATCAAAGATGGTACCATTCCTAAAATCCTCGGGTTACAATGTGAAGAAAGGTAATTAATGATTATTCTACTAATCGTGATTGGTGTCTTTCTGAACAAGTCTGCTCATGATCATGACTATTTAGATATTCCTGGATGGGAATCCATTATGTTGAGTAACAGTTTTGTTAAGTATTATTATTTTATAATGGTAATGGTTCAAAGGAATTTCTTCAGATACTTTTGCTATTGTCTTGGAGCTCCATTTCATTTTCCTTGTTACATTTTTTTATTTTCGTCATTATTTTCTCGCGTGAAATTAGACTCGTGATGTTTATCTTCTAATGTATGGGGAACCTAATTACGTGTGGCATGGACATTTTTATATAGGATTTCTATTTGCGTTGGACATGAACACTTCTTGTGCACTCCAATACACACATATCCGGAATTTCTTCTATATATCCATAATTTGAAAGTAAAAATTTTAACTAGTTGATGCATTTTGGATTCTCAGTGAACGTTCAATAGCATAGATGCATCGTTGAATGTTGAACTCATGAATATATTGTTAACAAGTACAAAGATTTACATTAATCAAGCACCATTAGAAGCTTCCCAATATATGCAGAAAATAGAATTGAAGAAAGTAATTCCCATTAACTATCAGAAAAAAATGAAGAAATATGAAAAGTGCATCGATGCATCATTGAATGTCTCATGAATATATTATTAACAAAAATAAAGATTTACATCAATCAAGCATCTTTAGTCTGTTTGGTGTAGCTTCGTGTATTGAATGTCTATTTGTAAGAAGCGCTTTAATGAAAGTCCTTTAAGAGAAAAACTAACAGAGAATATCGTTTGGTAAAAATAATTGAGGTATATTAAAGGCCTATTTGGAAAAAATGTCAGTTTTCAGTTTTTGCATTTAGCTTTTATGTTCTGTTTTCATTTTGTGTGTGCAGTTTTTGACTTTTAATTTTCTTTGTCATAGTCTTGGGGGGAAACTAACAGAGAATATCGTTTGGTAAAAATAATTGAGGTATACTAAAGGCCTATTTGGCAAAAATGTCAGTTTTCAGTTTTTGCATTTAGCTTTTATGTTCTGTTTTCATTTTGTGTGTGCAGTTTTTGACTTTAATTTTCTTTTTCATAGTTTATTTTTGGGGGGGGGGGGGGAGAACTTGAAAGCACATTTGGTAATAATATGTGTTAGTTGGTAGTTATTGTATTAGGAGAGTGGTTGGCAATAGTGGCTAGAATTTGTGGTGGTTGGCCAACATCGGTTGGAGGTGACGACAGTTGGCTGCAGTCAGTGGTGCTAGTGGTCGGAGGTTGGTGGCGGTTGACAGTGGAGGTGGTGGTGGTTGTTGGAGGTGGACAGTGGGTGATGGTGGTTAGTGGTGGTGGTGGCCACCGGTGGTTTGTAGTGGGTGGGCGGCGGTTGGCGGTAGTCGGAGGTAGGTGAGGGGCGGTGGTTATTGGTGGTGACCGGATGTCGGTGGGGGATGGTGGTGGCCGCGGTCGGCGGTGGCTGGATGTCGGGGGCGGACGGTAGTGATTGATGGTGGATGATGATTGTGAGTGGTAGTGGTTGTGGAAGAAAATATAAACTTAAGAAAATACCTTTTTATGTTTTCATAATTTTTGAAAATTCGAAAACAATTTTTATTTTTTTGAAAACCGAAAACAAGCTTACTAAACGAGTTTTTATGTTCAGTTTTCAAAAAACTAAACATAAATTGAAAACTGAAAATTAAAAGTTTTGTCAAACGGGACCTAAATAATAATTAGTAAATAAAATAAAATAAAATAATGTAAATATATGTGATAAATAGACAGTTGGTTATAATTTTTAATTTGAAACTACTATACAGGTATAAAAATAAGATTGGCAAAAGATATATTTTCAAGTGTTAAAATTGGATTTTTGACAGTTTGTCATTGACTTCTTGAGAAGTCCATTCCAGAGAAGTCACTCCCCTAGTAGCTTCTTCAAAATGGACTTGCGTAAGATGGGCTTAGTCTAGAAATCATACATTATTTGGCCAAGCATCCTCTAAAAATTGCTGCAAATCATAAGCTAGTCCTTTTGGACTGAAAAACACTTTTAGATAGTCCTACCAAATGCTCTCTTAATTTCTTCGACTTATTTGTTTCTTTCTCTTGTTCCTTTCTTTGTCCTGCCCTGCCTCTTTGTGAAATTCCTCTACCTTAACAGGTTGCATCATTCTTTGCATAAACATTAAAACCCCGGTTTTGTGTTAAAAATCGGATATTTAGAAGCTAATTTGCGAACTTGCAGAATTTGGGTGCATTTATATGGATGAATTTACATAATTTGATTGGTTAGATTTGCATTTATCAATTTTATAGTGTGATTAATGCAGATGAGCCGTGAAGTAGAACATTGTTGTCTGGTTAGGGTTCATATGTATAAATTTTTAATGCGAGCATGAATGCAGATTCTTATACACGGTAACAGAAGTTTTCTGTTAGTGTTTTCTACTTTCTAAAAAGTTGGTTGTTGTTTAAGATCGTAACTGTTTCTAGCTTCTGATAATTCAATACAGTATATTTACAGAGAAATTTGTGTTGGATGATATTGTTTCCAATGTAAAGGACAAAATAGTCTACTTAACACGGTCGAGAAGTTTACATTTTCCAATAAACTGAAAGAAACACTAGTTAGATAATAATTCTAGTGTTTCTATAGAGACACAATAAAACACTAAAAAGAGGGCAGTGTATGTACCAAAATAATAAATTATTTAATTTTGATTATCAAACTTTTGTTCATTTAGATAAATTTCAATTTATATTTCTCAACATTTTTATATATTTTGATATTTTTTGTGCCACTTTCCTTAAAATTTTCAGAACGTTTTAATTTCCTAACTAACTGAAACACCTGACTGAAACAGTTTTAATTCTTGTTGCATGAGAAACAAATGATCGCTTTGGAATTGCTGGGGCTATTCTTGGTTGTGCTGCACTTGTATTTAATGATAGGATCAATGCTTTCATTTTCTGGGATTTGTATTACAAAAATAGATTCCAATTGATTGTTTGTGGGTTTTATGTTTTTGTTTTTTGACACATATTTCAGTTTACTGGTTTTTGTTATCCTTTTTTTTCTTATTTGGATTGTTTTCAACTTTTAGATGTTCAGTTTCTGCCTATATCTGGGCTCATTGGTATGAATATGAAAACAAGAGTGGAGAAAAGTATTTGCCCATGGTGGAACGGTCCATGCCTTTTTGAAGTTCTTGATTCTGTTGAAGTTCCTGCACGTGATCCTAAAGGTCCATTTAGGTGGGATAGAAATCTTTATCTCTTCATACTATTTTATTTTCATACCCCTCCCCATCTCTCTTTATTCTGCATTTCCCTTTTTTCTGTTGCATTTTGATTATAGTCATAGAAAACAATGAATGTGGTGTGGGATTTTTTTTCTCCCCCCATGAATGCCTTGAATTTTCTTTCTTTTGTTTTTCCCCCTTTTTTTGTGGGTGTTCGGGTGGCGGATGAATTTCAGCGCTCTTCTTAAAATTTAAACAAATTTATGCCTAGTTTAAATTTGTTGTTTAGTTTCGTTGCTGTCTACCTGCAGAGTGGAGGGAAGTAGCTATGTAACATTGTGTAGTTTGATACTAATACTTTGTCGATCTTGCATTATCGTTATGCATTCGAGATCATTTATGTTGTTTTCTAATGTTCAAACTTCTGACTTTGTAGGTTGCCTATTATTGACAAATTCAAGGATATGGGAACTGTTGTCATGGGTAAAGTAGAGTCTGGCAGTGTGCGTGAGGGCGATAACTTGCTGGTCATGCCAAATAAGGTGATCCTCTTAGCTATTCACTCTCTTAAGAAGCACCGACACATGACACGACGTGATTTGGACATTGGCACTTGATAAATTTAAAAAAAAAATGCAGGACCTGACACAGCAGGGACGGAAAAGAAAAAGGCCATATTTTAATATATTTTATGTTATATATAAATATTTTGTTTAAAGATAATAAAAAATTACAAGAAAATGCTAATTAGAACTAAAAATCAAAACCATGCATTCCACCTTAATTGTTGTAATATCATTCACATAAATGTTACCTTCTGTTAAAATAAAAAAAGTAGACCCACACCTCATTTAAAAAAAATGTAATTCTATCTTAAAATATATCATAACAATTTATCAGTCATCCCTAAATCCAATAAAAGATTTAAAAGCTAAAACCTTCAAGGAT
The DNA here is from genome assembly GCA_019916065.1 of Vitellaria paradoxa. NCBI lineage: Eukaryota > Viridiplantae > Streptophyta > Magnoliopsida > Ericales > Sapotaceae > Vitellaria > Vitellaria paradoxa. The sequence continues at coordinate 37,763,757 of CM034242.1, read as the reverse complement.
GCTTAAGGAAGAAACGAGGAAAATTCACAACAAATATTTTGTGCTATCATTGAAAGGTGTTGGAGGCAAATTAAGGAATAGAAAACTGGCCGAGTGTCCCCAGAGTTTCTGAAGCAAATAGAAGTTAACAAAACATTGTGTGAGACATGTCCACTGTGTGTCCCGTGTCGTTGTCTGGAGTGTCCGACACTTGTCTACCAGCCTTTGGGGAGTGTCCATGCTTCCTATCCACCCCTCAACCCCAAAAAAGCTGAGTCTAGTTTTATTTTATGTATTTATATTTTGAACTTGTGAATTGTTTTTTGGTTGACATTTGAGGCATTTGCGCATTTATCTGCAGGCTCAGGTGAAAGTTCTGGCCATATTTATTGATGAAGAAAAAGTTAGTCGTGCTGGACCTGGTGAGAATCTAAGGGTTAGATTATCTGGGATTGAAGAGGAGGATATATTATCTGGTTTTGTCTTATGTAGTATTGGTGAGTTTTTCTTGGAACTTTACCAGTTGTGGTACAGATATAGAATGGAATTTTACTGCTTGGATGATTCTCTGGGTTTGGTTAGAAAATATGTGAATTCTATATGCAATTTAGCGTAGCCATTCATTCTTTGATATTATTGATGTCACAGATGAAGTGGATACAGGTAGTGCTTGGGTAGGCTAGTATGAGAGACAGAATTCCAGCTTTTCAATTGACTTGATTTAAGAATGTGGCTGGGATATGTTTCCAACCACCTCTGAGATCACTCTTTACACTGGTGGACTGATAATGTAAAGGGCCTTCATTTTTGACACTATTTTTAGCTCAGAGTGGATATATATAGCTTATAGATTTTGTGTTTGCTTACAGAGAAATTATACTTGTTTTGTAACTAATTATATGCCTGAGCTGACAATTGTTTATTGGCAGAACATGTATTACCGCTCCTTGGTGCTGTATAATGAGGGTTATGACCCTTGATGAATCCAATCATGTTACATGAACTCTTAAATTTTGAAGTACTATCTAAGAAGCATGGATATGGATACGGGATACGAATATGATATAAGTACAGGCACGGATACCACAACTTTTAAAAAATGAGGATATGGACAGGGCAGGGATACAGCCAAAAAAATTAGTGTTATGTATTAATATAACATTCATAACAAAATTAATTTAATATATAATTTAATATACAAAATATAACAAAATATAAGTCATAAGATTTTATAATTTTAGGAGTCTCAACTATTCGAATCTAGATTTGTCTTAATCATATATTTGAAAAAAAATGATAAAATAATAGGATACGTATCTTGAAATATCCGAAGAGTATGTGCATCCGATATGTATTGGATATGGATATGGCGCCCATTTTGGAGTATCCGTGCTTCCTAGTGTACCATAATGGTCAATTGACAGTTAAGCATAATTCATAATACGGCAATTGATGAATCCAACTCTATGTTAATCTCTCTTAAATTTGTTAAGTACCATAGTGGTCACTTGAGAGTGAGACTTGGAATATAGTTTATGCATTTGGCATGTCTAATTGGACATGTGCCTGCCGGTTAAGTATGCCAATGGCTTATGCTGTTAGTTTCTAAGTACCATTTTACCTAATAGAATCTACATGGTGTATGATTATTAGATGGATTTGACTATGAGACAAAGGTCTTACACCTGTGTTATTAGTACTTTATAATTATGAAGACTACCTGTACCTGAGTCAATGTAACATAGATCTAACTGTATGCCTCTACCAATGTAACATGTGTGGTAATGAGTTGTTTCGTGCATCCTAAACCCTATGAATGTGTTTTTGTTAGTTCCTTGTCCTTTTTTTTTTGTGGGTCAAAAGTACTGGAATACTTTTGGTATCAGCTGAATTGTGTGTTAAAATAGCTATATCTTCTCATGCTAAAAACCATCATGCATCCCTAGACACCTGGGGGTAAATATTAAATGTAGTGATATATCTGCTTCTTATTTGTGTTATGTTTTTTATTTTATGTTCTTGAAGGATCCTCTTGATGCATTTTGGGGTTTAACTGTTTCTTCCTTTTATGCAGCTAAACCAATACCTGCAGTAACTGAATTTGTTGCCCAGTTACAGATCCTTGAGTTGCTGGACAATGTATGATGTATTCTTTTTTATTTCTCTTGTTTGGCACCTTTCCTTTTCCTTTTTCTTTATTGGTTCCCTTCCTTCGCTATCTAGACTTATTTATGTTAAAACTTCAGTTTTTTCCTTCATTTAATTCAAAATGACATTGCTGCTATTTCAGGCAATTTTTACTGCTGGTTTCAAGGCTGTTTTGCACATTCATTCTGTTGTGGAGGAATGTGAGATTGTTGAGTTGAGGCAACAGATTGATCCAAAGACAAAAAAGCCTATGAAAAAGAAAGTTCTCTTTGTAAAGAATGGTGCTGTGGTTGTTTGTCGCATCCAGGTTAGTTTTATTCTCTGCTATCTAAAAGGTTTATGGAGCATCTCCAAGCTGAACCTGTAGCTGTTGCTTACCCTCCCCTCCGCATTCAAGCTCATGTTTTACTTTTAAAGTGGTTTGACAATATATTGTCACTATGTTTTATCTATGTTCTCCATTATTAATTCTTTTTGTTTTAAACTGCACTCAATCCTGGAATTCCTAATCCTTGTGCTCGGTGATTCTTCTGTTTCTTTTGATGATTTTTTCTACTTCTTAAAATGTGCTTTCCAGGTAAATAATTTGATATGCATTGACAAGTTCTCTGATTTCCCACAGCTTGGAAGGTTCACTCTTCGTACTGAAGGTGACAAGCTGATATTATCTTTTGTTATTTATTTTTTTATTTTTTGCTGTTATTCTGATTTTAATTTTATTTTTTTTCCCCAAAGTGCTGTGAATTCACAAAGATTATTGCTGTTTCCAGGGAAAACAGTTGCAGTGGGAAAGGTTACTGGTCTTTCTTAAGTTCTGGTTCTTAAACAATTTTGAGTGGGAGGTAAATGGTTTGAAACAAGTATTTCTTTGGTCTGTGGCACTTTAAGATTCAATGTGAAACTTAATTGATTTGTTACTATATGGCTTAATTTTCCACCGCATAGGAAACTTTTATCAAATACGAATCATGCATTGGAAATGGTACACAACTAGTTCATTGAACTCATCAATTAAATGTTGTTTCCTGCATGTATTCTAATTGGCAGAGGATGACGTGTGCGGGGTGAAAGTTAGGAAAACTCAGAGAGAGCGAGAGAGAGAGAGGAGAGAGAGAGAGAGAGACTTGGTAGGTGAGACAATGCATGCCTCTTAAATGTGGAAGGCTGTGTGGTATTTATAGTCCCTAGGTCTTAGCAGAAAAGTAGGCTTGCGATGATGGAGGTATAGGTGGGTTGTGTATCATAGGTTCTTATCAGCGGGGTTGATGGAGAACTCCTGGGTGGTGTCCCGTGGGAATGAGAGTTGAGGAATGGATCATTTCCCTGTGGTGGGGGTGTTTTTTCTACGCAGGTAGGCTTGCCGCGGGGTTGGTGTCATCCGAGGGTGGTGATGTGGTATGAGTCACCTACATTAATGCCCCCTTGCACGTGTGCTCCAACTCAAGCCGAGTAGGAGGGCATGTGCAAGTTATTTTCTTGTCTCGTCAGCAAATCTCAGAATTTACTGAAGCCATCATTGAATCAAAAGCATATATTCATACACCAGGAGTGCTGAAGTCTTTTTACCTTTTTTCGTATTTTGCCACAGAAATTTGTCTTTTAGGAGGTCATTTCATTCATTTTGGAGGGTGTGGGCCATATTCTTAGGCAAGGTCCCCGCGAAGTTCCTTGTGGGAGATGACGGTTCCCTACTAGATTCCTTTGATCTTACTTCCGCTCTGTTTCTTTGTTTGTGGTCTTTACACGGCAACAATTTGGGAGAGGGTATATCCACGGCAGCTAGTTGGTGGTCATAGTTTTGCTGGTCTTTCCATCCAGGAGAATTTGAATCGTGCCACCACATAAATGAATTAGTTCTTTTAGGAACTGAAATTCAAAAACACTGACCTCCCTAAACTTCAAAAACATCTTTACACCATTACATTTCAAACTAATGTAAAAAGTTAAAAAAGCCATCAAAGATAATGATTTTTGGCTCTTAGTAATTTTAAAAAATTCATTTACCCCCAAAACTTTCCACATTCCTTGCCCTTGGGCACCTTAATTGTATTTGACTTTGAACGAATTTTTTTGGTCTTTCCCCTTGAAATTTGAACACGATCATGGCTTTATTTTATACAAGGATATAAAGGGATGTTTTCTATCATTTGCTTTAACATCTCGTGATTTCAATTTGTTCGGTAACAACTCACTAAAATCTCAGTTTGGCTATATATGTTCCACTGAATCGATTTGATGGCAATTGCTTACTGAAATATCTGTTTTGCAGATAATCTGGGCTGAAACATTTTTTTTTTTCCTTTCTTTCTGGAAACCAATCAGGAAGCAGCAGAAAGGTGTTTGACTACATAGTAGCATTTGCTTGCGGCTAGTGCAATCCATTGATTTGATGTCTAGCAAGGTAGAGCTCCTTGTGCGGTTGGCTATTGTTGCTTGTTTTGTTCGATGTTTTGGTTGCCATATCTCGAAGTTTTGATGCTTGATGTGGGGTAGAGGTAGAGTGTAATCGATCTTATTCAACAATCCCCATTTGGAAGTAACTATACTTGTAGTTGATAAATTACCTAGGTTTCCAAAGTAATATATATTGCCTATATAATGTTTGTTACTGTATGATTGGCATTAGTTGTTTGGTGATTATTGTTTGCTGTTTACTTTCGACAAATGGTGGTTTTCAGATTGTTGGCTGTTTACTTTTGGTGACGCTTTCTTTTCTTAATTATTTTTGGGGAACTTGGGATTCCAATGTTGCTTGAATCAGGATGTGCTTGAACTTGGACTCTGTAATGTCCAGATGTGAAGCGGACAGAACATTTCTATGAATTTTGGAAGTGGGATATATTTTTGTTAATAAATTTTCGTCTTCCAAACTGTGAACTTCTTTTTGTCCCGGTTCTGTGAAATTGAGTTATAATTATTTTGTGGTGGTAATCTGGATTTGTTTCCCAATGGTAGGTTTAGATTGTTTCCTTTCTGTAGAAATTTGGGTTCCTTTTTAGATTTTAGATTACTTCTTCATTTCTATGCTTGTTAGGTTAGGGAGTTTTACTGCAGTGGAAGACAAGGTGAAAGGGTTAAGCTCTGAGATTAAGATTTTTTTAATTAGGTTGATATTCTGTGTTTTTTTCAATATTATGGTAGAATTATATTGAAAGTGAATATACAATGGATTTAAGTACCATATGAATGCTGAATCACTTTTTGCATGCAATTACTTATAATATAAAGAATATAACTATAGAAAGTATAGTTGTAATTTGATGTTTACTTTATGATACAAAGATTATATTATTAGGAAAAAATTATTTTCTTATGCAAGGTTGGAACGAATATGTTGACTATTTTTATGATGTGTTAATAGGTGGCAATAATGTTAGAGCAGGTCTTATTAATACCAATGTTTCATTAATGATCTTTTCAATTATTAACGGAATTACTCTTTTTTATTATTTTACACAACTTATATTCTCTCTCATTAATTTGTCTCTAAATTATTAATGCATTCAATTAATATTTTGTTTAATTATATACAAAATCACCTTTTATCATTCTATCCAATTTAGATTCTCTCTTACTAATCTCTCTCTTTTCTTATCTATCCCCCCTCCCTCTCTCCCTCTCTCTCTCTCTAATATTTTTCTCTCTTCCTCTTTTTGAAAAACATTTCTTCAAAATATAGTTAATAAGTTTTTATTTTAGACACAGTATCAACGCTTGGTTGAATTATAAAATAACGTTTACGTGTATGTAATTTTTTATCTAATATATTTGAAGGTTTTTTACTGTTATGAGTTATTTTTTTTTTTAAGATTAATGAAATTTCAATACAGGTATATAAAAGAAAAAATTATACTATTAGAAATTTAGACACGTTAATTTGTGACTATATTAATTTTAAATAAAAATTATTAAAATATTTTTTATTAAAAATTACTAATACTATTAAATTGTCTTTGTTAAATTTTTTATAATCTTTTTGAAGAATATTATCGTTTTTTTTTTTGGTTATGCATAATATATATAATCTTGGAAATTTTTAGGATTTTGTTATCGAAATATTAGAAACCAAATCCTATTTTTTTTTAGAGGGACAAAATGTATTAAAAAATTTATATCAATAAAAAATAAAAATTAATTTTTTCTAAAACGAGAAATTTATTTATTAACTATATTTTAAAGATAGATTTTTTTCGAAGAGTTTTTTAATGGCACATTAATAATTTTTAGGTTTAAAATGGAAATTTTATTATTTATTTATATTTTGAATGGATATATTTTTTGTAGAGAGAAAAAGAGGGTAATATTAAAAAAAAAAAAGGAGATAAAAGATAAGTAAGTAGGATGAGAGATAAATTAATGAGGAAGAGAGAATCTAGGTTGTGGTGGATAGAATAATAAGAGAAGGTAATTTTGTGAATAATTAAACAAAATATTACTTTAACTTTGGCATTAACAATTTAGAGACAAATTAATGAGGGAGACTAAGAGAAATTATTGAGGGAGAGAGAATGTAGGTTGTGTTAAATAATAAAGAAGGGTAAGGGCAATTCTGTAAAATAATTGAAAAGATTATTGATGGAGGTTTGATATTAACAAAATCTGTTCTGGCATTATCGCGGTTCTATATTAATAGCTTGGGTGTGTATATATATATATATATATATAAATGTATATATGAGAATAATTATAAAATTAGAGACTTATTATTTTTAAGCATAACAGTATAATTTTATTTTTTTAAAATTATAATGTTCTTATTTTTTTCAAATATTTTAATTATTTTTTTATATTTGTTGTGTAAAAATTATAAAATTGGTTGAACCGTTGGGCCTAAGTATTGATTGCTGCCGGTTTGGTTCTGATAAGTACGGGTCGTACTATCAGAACGAGACTGCTTAAACTTCTGAGTATGCTTTTTATATTATACATCTCTCCCAAATTTTGGTTTTAGCCTGGCTCCGCCAAGTGTAGAAGTCCCAAATGGGAAAAAAAAAATCCGAGCTAGAAAATTCTAATTGGTCTTTTGTTTGCTGTGGATTTCGTTTGGGTCATATAGGCTTGGATTTACGTGTTGGGGCTCCGAGTAAATAATAGTGAAAGAGAAGTGGACACAGGACCTCAGAGGTAGCTTTGTGTTTACCCAGCTTCTTAGGGGTTGAGATTTCCTTTATTCCTATTTTAGGAGATAGTTCTAACCCAAAAAGATGATTCTGGAAATGTTTGTAAAATGTGATGAAAAAGTTGGATTTAATTTATTATTATTATTTGATTTTTCAGTGTCTTGGTATAATACTAATACTCTTTCCAAATTCTTCAATGTCCATTTTCCAATTGGAAGGTGTCTTGTTCATCATTCCTCTCCCATCGTCTCTCTTTTCGGCCAAAGCGAGTTATTGACTTAAAAGAATTTCTGGCGCAAACACCTACAACATCAATATGTAGAATAATATTAAAAAGTAATTTTTTTGTGAATATTACATAATTAAGTAATTTTACCTATTTATATTTTTATTTTTTTAATGTCCTTTAATTTCCCATTGATTTTGTAATTTTTTATTTTTTAAAATATTTCTTAATTAGATATTATTTATTTAAATAATCTTAATCATTTATTATTTACTATTTAAGTTACTTTTGTTAATTTTGTTATTATTTTATTCTAATTAAAATAAAATTTTAATCAAAATTACACACATGCCGTGTGTGTATATACATGTGTGTGTGCATGTATAACCTTTGATTAGGTTCGCTAAATTATAAATAAAATTAATATAACAATACAACTAAATGATTTAACATATATCCCCAAATTAAGTATTGAGATTTTGTTTTATAATCATCAATAGCTAAGCTATATTGGAGAGATAGTGTTTTGCTATACAAGAGTTTGATTCAAATTTTAAATTTTTTATTCGGTATTGGTTTCAATTTTCAAATCACTGTATGTGACAATCTAATATTTGGTTTCTGTATGAATTTTTGTTTTAATTCTTAAAAAAAATTATTTTATTTATTTTTTTTTAACTTTTTGTAAGTTAAATTATGTTTTCGTGCATTTAGGGATAGGTAATTTTTAGTAAATAAATAAATAACATCAGAAATGAATCATGTAGACAATTTAGTCTAAAATTTTTCCTTGGCAATAATTTCAAGCAAGTTGAAGCACGTAAGAGAGAGCAAATGTCCGATTGAAATGTCTCTCATAATTAAAAATAATTGAAAATCATTATTTTTAGATAATCGAAAATCCCCTCAAGTTGAAGCCCGTAGGGGAGACACAAAAGTCTGATTTCTAGTGACAAATTTCTGATTCAATTAAGAAAGAAAATCAAAGAAATAATAACAAAAAATACAAATACTATAAAAAAAAAAAAGCTGCTTCGATGAGGAAAAAAAATAATGTTTTCCTACTTCTATTTTATTTTATTTTATTTTTTTTGAAGTCAAGACCTAAATCAATGGCCAAGACTTCTCAAAACGAAAAAGAAAATCAAATTTGATGAGGAAAAAAAAACGCTGGAATATAAAATCTTAAATGTGTATTCTTATTTGACAAGTGGATTAAAAAATATAATAAACTAAATGTATTAATTAGTATACTAGTTTTTAGATGTTATAACTTGTGTTATGTTTGTTGTATTTATGTATATAATTAAATCTATTCGAATTTGCACTTAAATATTTTAAAATTTTAATATACTGTGTTTAATAATTAATTTATTTTAACAGGAAACGGATGATAAATTTTATTAGTGTAATTTTTATCCTCCATTTCATCAGTTTCGATATGGAATAAATGTTTACTCTAATTATATTAACGTCATATCATAGTCAAATCGTGTTAGTATCTCATATATAATATTATCATACTATTAATTTTTTAATTTAATATCTTAAATCTAATATCCCAGTCTAAATAAAAAAAATTAATTTCGTTAATTATCTTTTATTTTCTATTAACAATAATCTCATTGCCAAAATTGGGTATGCTAAAAATCACCTTTGGAGCACCCGTGCAAGAGCATAGTTGTACCTAGCAACCACAAATTAAAGCCCCATTCAGTTGGAATAATAATAAATAACTAGACAGACAAGTGCAAAGGGACTCTCTCTCTTGCTCAATGCAAGACTTCATAAGAAGCCTCTCAAATATTGGTGAAACAATTAAAAGACCTTATGCTTCTCCCTTTGTATGCATGACCACACGAAGCAAACAATTCATTGATGCAGAAAAGTGACCCCTTTTTTTTATATTATGCAAATTCCACAGAATCACAAACCATGCGTAGATAATTATAATAATTATTTATTTTTGTTTATTTTCGGTAAAATTTGAATGGTCTAAAGTTAAGAAAATAAAATTAGATGGTAGTTAATTTACAATTAAGTGAAGAGAGACAAATTACACAAGCAAACAAGTAGTTATTGGAATTTTTTTTTTTAAAACAAAACTAGAAGTAACAGGTCATCGAAGAGTGTGAAGTAAAAAAGAAGAAAAAAATTCACCAAAAATTAGTTTTACCTTATAGTGTTTTTTTTATTATAAAACACAGACACACACACACATGTATATATAATGAAAAATCCAATTTCAGTCTTCCCTCCATTTGACGCGCCTTCGAATGCATTAGATACGAGACCGAGGGATGGCTTAGTGAATAGATTTCATCTACTCAGAGAGTAGTTAGTGGGTTCGAGTCTCAAGGTGGGGTAAGAGTTTGAGTTATTATGAGATTGTATTGTGTTAAATGTTATAAAAATGCCTTGGACACTCAATGGCATATCCAAGATTTTGTTACAGTGGGTTAAGTTGATAAATAAAGGCAGTATACTTGACTTATAGGTAATCTGTTTTGAGAGATATATTTTATGGGGACAAAAGGACAAAAATACCTCAAAAATTATACTATTTTCTAAAGAAATTTTGCTTCCAATGGGGGCAAAACTTGTAAATTGCTGGAGGTATAGGGGCAATTTATTTTGAAAGATATATTTTATAAAGGTAAAAATACAAAAATATCTCAAAAATTATACTATTTTTTAAAGAAATTTTGCTTCCAGTGAGGGCAAAACTTGTAAATTATTTAAAGTATAGGGGTAATTTATTTTGAAAGTTATATTTTATAGGGGCAAAAGTATAAAAATATCGCGAAAATTATACTATTTTCTACAAAAATTTTACTTTCAGTTGGTCAATTGACCCCCTTGCCCCTATGTGCATCGCCTATGTGGACACTGTAACTTCTCGCATATTTTATGTATAAATTGTTAATTAATTACTTACCCCAACTTGAGTATTGAGGGCCTGTTTGAAGTTACAAAAGTTGAAATAAAATATAGTTTGGGTTACTTTTTAGTATTTGGAGTATAAATCACAAACCACAAAAAATAGAGAAGAATTGTTTCGTTAGAACGAATTTGGGCAGAGATTTTTTGACTTCTTACCAGAACTTTTTGAGATTTGTAAAAATATTATTAGAATTTGTAGAAACTTTATTGAGATTCATAAAAATTTGCTGGGATTTGTAAATATATATAAATTTATAGATATTTATAGAAATTTACGTAGTTCGAGGTGAAAAAATTATGGTTTTTCAAAATTTTTTGGTATTTTTCGGTGCTTCAAACGGAACTAAAATAGAATAGATAGGGTGCATTTGGAGTAACAAAAAGTGAAATAATTTGTGGGTTTGTAATTCGTGCAGTAAGATAAAAATGAATAACTTTTAAAGATTTTCATAAATTTTCAGCAGTTTTTAACAAATCAAACACATCCAGAGTTTGAGTAAAGAAAAAAAAATAGAAAAGTGAAAGTGAAATCTTGATTCGAGTAAGTTTTAGTCTCGAACCGAATTCAAATCGAGTTCGAATAATTTGATTTGTTTTCACTCCTAAATATAAAAGAAATAAGATAGAACTAGTGTGATTTCAATACTTGAGAGAGAGAGAGAGATTTCTAGAATATGATTTTTTTTTTTAATATTTTAGAGTTGTGTAGAATTTAGATTAGTAATTTTTGAGTTACCTAATAAAATATAATTACTACAACTTTTTGCATAAAATACTTTAAGGTTGTAATTATAATAGAATTGTGGGCTTATTTCAAGTTTGAATCGAGATTTACTTTAAAATTTATAATCTTAATGATTTTGAACTTTTTTAAGATATCTCGTTTTATATTTGAGTCACATCTCATTACTTTAAATTAAAAAAAAAAGAGTAAACCAAAAAAAACCTTTAAAAAGGACAAAAAAAAAAACTTAATAAATTAAGATTATATAAAATTTTGAAGTCTTCCAAAATTAGAGGCCTAAAGCGATTGCTTGTTGGCTTAGCTATCACTAGCGTTTGTTATCAGGCAACTCATTTGTTTTGAAACACTTAGGGTCTGTTTGACAACGTTGTCGTTTTTTTATTGTTATTTTTCTGTTGCCGTTTTCTATTTTTTGTTTTCTGTTGCCGTTTATTTTTTCTGAAATGAAAACTGAAACTGTGTTTGGAAATGCAAGTTTGTTTAGAATTATTAATTTTTTATTTTAGAAAATATTTAATTTTATTAGTTTTAAAAAATTAATAGAACTTAATAAAATATATTTTATATTAATTTAATTTAATTAATATAATTAATTAAATTAATACAGTAAATTATTTGTTAAAATCATTTAATTAATAAATATAAAATATATTAAAATATATTATTTATTAAAAATAATTTAATAAAATATATTTCATATTAAATAAATAATTAAATTAGATTAATTATTAAATTAAATTATTTATTTTTAAATTAATTAAATTATTTATTAAAATAATTTAATAAAATATATTTTATATAAATTAAATTAATTAAATCATAAATAATTTAATTTAATTATGATATTTATTTAAAATAATTTAATAATTATTATTAAATTAAATTAAATTAAAAATTAATGTAATTTAATTATTTATTATTAATTATTTTATATAAATTAATTTAATTATTAAATTAAATAAATTAATTATGATATTTATTTCAAATAATTTGGTAATAATTAATTATTAAATTAAATTAAATTAAATTAATTTAGTTTTATTGTTTATTAAAAATAATTTATAGTAATTTATATAATTAATTTAATTTTTGAATTTAATTATATTATTTATTAAAATAACTTATTTTAATAAAATATTTAAATAAAATAATTTATTTTTCTGTAATGTAACAAAAATAGACAAAGTTTTAAAATTGACAAATTATTGGTAACAGAAAAGAAAATCAGAGTGAAAATACATTTTTCCTGTTTTCATTTTTCTGTTTTCGTTTTCATTTTTTTTAGAAACAAAAAAACAGAAACAGATTTAACAAACATGTTTCTGTTGTCAATTTACAAAATTTTGAAAACGGAAACAGAAAAACAGAAAACAAAAACGTTACCAAACGGGGCCTTAGCTTTCATAAATGCTTTGTATATGACTTTCAATTAATTTACGTCTAGTGAACTTAGTTATGAGTATATATATGGGTTTTGAAACACTTAAGTTTTCATAAATGCTTTGCATATGACTTTCGATTAATTTACGTCTAGTGGACTTAGTTATAAGTATAAATATGGTGCGGATATATTTTCAAATCATTCCATGTAAATTTGGGAAATTACAATAACATGTTATCGTATCGGATGTGTTTGCTAAAAAAATAACTTTCTACCCTTACACATGGTTTTTGTCAGGGTTGTGTGTAAAATTTGGAAGCCTTACGCAAAATTGTTAGAGAGACCTAACCAATTTGGTGTATGTCAAATAAATTTTTAAATACAATTAGAAAATAATAATTAATAAATATGAGATAATTAGATAAAGTTAAAGTAGGAAGTTTAAATTTTTTCTCTTATTGTCCCATAAAATTTTAAATAAAATTAACAAATAATAATTAATACATTAAATAAATATGAGATAATTATGACATGTATAAATGGAATTAAAGTAGGAAGTTCGAAAGTCTCCCCCTTTTTTTTTTTAGTGATAGAATTTTAAATAAAGTTAAAAGCAGAATTTTAAATAAAGTTAAAAATAATAATTAATACATTAAACATTAAATCATTACATGTATAGATAGAGTTGAAGTAGTAAGTTCAAAAGTATATTACAAGAGAATGGGAGAAAAAGTGAGAAGTTTTATAAATTTACTAAATTTTAATTGATTTAAAATATTATTTAATATTTTTATTAACAATAAAATTTTTAAAGATTTGGGGGATTCTCTTTTTATAGGACCTTAGGCGACGGCCTTAGTTATACAAGAGTTGCCATGATCCTCGTGTTTTTGTTTACAAGATGTTTGGAGAGGTATATAAACCCAATTAGTTTTAATCCAGAAATAAGAAGAACAAACAAAACTAATTTAAGCTTGTGCTAAAAGTGACACCACTACCATTAAATTTCAAAGAAGCTTCATCATCCCTTTTCACACCTTTACAAAAATAAAAAAAATAAAAACAAATAAACAAATAAAAATAAAATAAAATAGCAAGTTCGATTTTATTTTTATTTTTTTTCTTCACACTTCATCTTCGCAATGTAGATAGACACTTTATCTCCATTTGAGGGTGAGAAGGACAACAATAGGGGAAGAGAAGTTTAAAACTGATAGGAATAGCACTTTTTATTACAAATCTTTTTGTATCAAAATGAAATTACACACAACACATCTAGTGTAGAAATAATACTTTTTTTTCTTCTTTTTTCTTGTTTACAGAGAAATAAAATAGTAGTTGTTTCACGTGTAGCGAAAGTAAAAAATAACATTGCAAAGTTTGTGGCCAACACTATCTAAGAATCGAAAATAAGCAATTCTCCAAGACATCTTGAACAGTATAGGACCCAACACAGCCCAAAAACCAACTGCAAATCCAAATGCAGAGCTGGCAAAGAACCACTCTTTTGGAAATCCATCCCCATCATCTTTATTATGATCGCCTCCTTGTGTGACTCTAGGTGTTGCCCTATTTGGATTGCAAGAAGGGAGTGGAGGTCCGCAAAGTTTGTTGCCAACAAAGCTCGATTCAGGTAAGCTTTGGAGTTGAGTGCTTGATGGGATTTGTCCTACCAACTCATTACAGGACACGTTCAAGTAACTCAAGAATGACAAAGTTGACATGCTCAATGGAATTTTTCCAGAAAGTTGGTTTATTGAGAAATCAAGGGATTCTAATTGTTTCATATCACCAATATTATCTGGGATAGTTCCTGTTAAACAATTTCCAGACAAATTCAAAAACCGCAGTCCAATAAGTCTACTCAATCCCTTGGGGATCTCTCCACGTAAATTATTTTTTGAAAGATCCATGCTTGTCACCAAATTTAGAATTTTGCTATATTCAACTTCCCTTCCTTTCGTCACCAGAATGGCATTTTCAAAAGAAATTGTAACTTCATATACAACAACTATAGGATAATAATATAAGGTTTGACTTGTGTTATGTTTTGCTGCCATGACACTGAAATTGTGGAAACATTGTGGAATGGATTCTGATAGATTGTTATATGCAAGGTCTAAGATTTGAAGAGAACTTAGACTGCATAGTTGAAATGGAATCTGGCCCTGAAATTTATTTGAACGAAGGTTGAGAATTACCAATTTTGAAAATGAAAATCCCATCCAAGATGGTATCCTTCCAATGAATTCATTTTGGCTAAGATCAATAACCAACAATTCTTTACAGTGTTGTAAAGACTGTGGTAGCTCTCCTGAAAGGTTGGTTTGCCGCAAGTGCAATGCTTGAAGAGAAGTTAAATGGCCAATTGATTGTGGAATCATTCTCATCAGATTGTTGTTTTCTAACTTTATGTATTTCAAAGAAGGCCAATTCTTCCAACAATCAGGAATCTTTCCAGATAAGCAATTGTTTTTCAGATTAAGATAGAACAATGCTCTTTCATTTTTTCCCTGCTTACTGCATAACAAACGGTAAAGAGATCTTGAAAAACAATTGTTTGAAAGATCTAACCAGGACACATTTGAAAGGATGTTTGGTAATGATCCTTCAAAATAATTGGAGCTAAAGTCTATGGTCATTGGATATTGAAATTTGACTATTCTTGGAATCTTCCCATGGATGTGGTTACCAGAGAAATTTAAATATCGAAACTGGGAGGACTTTCTCCAAAACCAAGTGGGAATGGAATCAGAAATTCCTACGTGACTCATGGACAAATAGTATAACTTTCTCTGGGATTGAAGCCACAAGGGAAATCGGGGCCCTAACTGCCATGAGTCTAGTGCCAAAACAAAGACTTGAAATGAGGGAACCCAACTATCACTCCAAGTTAAATTGTTTTTACTTGCAACAAAGTATGATAGATTGGCTAGACTAGCAAAGTGAATGTCGGAGACAATACCCTCCAGCAAATTATGAGAAACGAACAAGTATTTTAACTTCACAAGTTGCCCAAGACTTTGAGGAAGGGTTCCTTTCAATCTATTATTGGAAAGATCTAACTCTATCAAGGAAGATAATTTTCCTATGGACACAGGTATGTGACCAGAAATGGAGTTATCTCCAAGATAAAGGTGAGCTAAAATTTTGAATTTCCCAATCTCATCTGGCAAGTAACCTGAAAGATTATCCCCACCGAAATCCACTGACTCTAATCCATTGAACAAGCATTTAGAGAGATTTCTAATAACTTCTTCCACCCTTCCACCAAAGTTGTTGTAACCCAAACCTATTTCCTTCAAGTTGCAAAGTTCTCCTAATAAGCTAATTGGTACCATCCCCCCAAGTTGATTTTCTGATAAATCGAGAGTGGAGAGGGCAGTCAGGTTTCTAATGGCACTTGAGACTACACCTTGCAAGTTGTTGGAACCAAGACTGAGGGATTTGACATGTTTAAAAGTATACAACCAATTTGGTATGGTAGAATTGAAAAGATCATTTCCAGAGAGATCAAGATCTTGGAGGTCAGTCAAGTTCAAGAGCCAACGAGGAATAGGTCCGTGAAAATTACAGTACCTGATGTTTAGAGAAACTAAAGAATTCAAAGTGAAAAGCCACCCAGGAGTAGAAGAGTTGAAATTGTTTTCTGAAAGATCAAGAATGGCAAGTGATGTAAGGTTACTAATAGGAGGAAGAGGAAGATTAACAACTTGGAGTTGACAATCAGACAAGTGTAATTCTACCAAAGAAGGGAGTTTGTTTATCACCTGTGCCCAATCCAATGCTTTGCTAAGGTTTACGGAGCTCAGATCAAGGTGTTGTAACGAAACAAGACCCGAAAGCCATTGCAAATTATCAACACGTAGTGGATAATTTTCTGCAAGATCTAGATAACGGATCATAGAGAGATTTCCGAGTTGATGAGGAATTGTTCCTGCGAATTCGGCCCAAGACAAGTTGAGGTATTTCAAACTTGCAAGGGAACCAATGAAGCCCGGAATGTGAATCCCTTCAAAATCATTGCAGCTTAAATCCAGATAACGAAGGTGCTTCAAATCCAGCAAGGAAGGATTTATCTTTCCACCTAACTCATCCTCATAACAAGAGGGATTACGAAGGCGGATCTCACGGACATGACCAGTTGAGTTATCACAGACAATTCCATGCCATAGACAACAGTCCTCCTCATGATGATGATGATCACCAGCAGCAGACCAAGAGGACAGCCGGTTTGAAGGGTCTTTGAGATCTTTCTTGAAGTTGAGAAGGGCTTGCCTCTCGCTTTGGATGCAAGAGTTGCTTCCCCTGCAGAATAAGCAATTTGGATGAAAGGTTGTGATGGTGGTGAGAAAGAAAAGAAAATAAAAGAGAAATAACGTTGCAGCTGATCTCATCGTGAATGAAAAACTCATGAATTGCCCACACAACTAATTAATTAATAAAAGCTCAATTTGGGTTAAGGTCTCTGTGTGGAGTTGGGTATGCTATTTATAGGCCCTGCAAAGGTTTGGTTCACACTTTCATTGGCCTATTTTTAAGTGATTTTCTACCGTGATGAAAATGGTGAAAAATTAAAGCCTTGTAATTTGTGTTCTGAATAAAAAATTTTAAATTTTATAAAAAATGTATATTATTTTATGAGAAAACAAACTGACCCACTGGTCATGCAAAAAATCCGAGCAGCTTCTCGTTTGGATTCTCATTTGTTTGTTACTTGGCAGTTGCATATAGTTAAAACACGCGCTGCACGCAAAAGTTATTTGCCAACACACAAATTATTCAAATGCAAAGGATAATTGATCTTGTGCGACTTGTCTACAGTAAAACGATGAGCTGACCCCACACCAACCACTAAATCAAGAGTCCGTCTTGTCACCGAATAAATTTTATATTTTTCTTCTACATCTATTATTCTCTCTATCTCTTTTGTTATCGAATAAATAAATTAATACTAGCACATAACTACTTTTGAAAACAAAATCATAATAAATTATAATTAGTTTTGTAAATAAATAATAGTTAAAATTTCAATTAACTAATTATATTTTTAAAACTTGTGTTTTATTTTATTTTATTTTTCTTTGTTAATTTTGATTTTTAAATTTTTTTAATAAAATAAAATAAGAATAGTATTAGAGTTTTGAAGTGAATTCAAACGCTTTATTAGGACTTAGTTATTATTAAAATAGTTATTTATTATTGTAATAAAATAAAAATTATATGGAAAAAGAACTCTAATTATATTTACTAAAAGATAATTAAATTAATTTTATTGTAAATTTTTTCCTTCCACCAATCGACTATAGATAGTTTTTGTACCATTAATTGACTGAGATGCCTCCACCACCAATTCCAACTTATTAGTCTATTGTCGAGTCAGTATGAGAAGTAATTTCATGACTTTTGTGATCCTTCTAACAAGTTTGAAAGAAACAAGGCAAAACAATTCTTCCACACCCAATTAGAAGGCAAAGACTTGCATTTTTTTTTTCATACCCTTTTATACGTCAAGGATTTTTTTTTTTTTTGAGGTCCGTTTGATAAATTAAAAAATTAAATTTTTTTACAATTTTTTTCTAATATTGTCATGTGTCACTTTTGATAAAAGTAATAAACTTAGTAAAAACTTTATAAAAATTAAAAATTAGAAGACAATTGGACAAATTTGAAAAAGGTTGGAAAAAGTTCATCATGTTATGTATGTAGTAAGTTTTATTATGCGTTTGACAAATTTTGATAGAAAAAGTTGGAAAAATAAAAATTATTAAAATAATTATTTATTATTATAACAAAATATAAAAAAATATAGATCTATATCGTAATAGAACTCTAATTATATTTACGAAAAATAATTAAATTAATTGTCTAACTCGTTAACCACCTACTATTATTTATTATAATTGATTTTCTTAAAACCGTTGTAACTATCTAATTTCAACCCATAATTTATTAAAAAATGTTTAATTTTTAATTCTATCTAAAATATTTAGTTACCTAACTAGCTACAATTATCTATGATTTTTTAAAATTAAGTATGTTGTTTTGTCTTAAATTCTATATCAATAATCAACTAATGGAGAATGAAAAATTGAGAAATTATCCAGGTCTAGTATTATTTATTTATTTGTTAAGCATTAAGTCTTGTTAATGCAATTTTTGCTTTAAATTATTAAGTTATTTTAGTGAAAATTTGTATAACTAATTTTTTTCGAAAATAAGAGTGGTAGCAATTACTCCTACTCTGTTATAACTATCTCCACTCCTGAACACAACGTCAAATAGAGATAAATCCATGTATTTGCTTATCCCCTTGCATACATAGATTTAGTTGTACAAAAATTCCCCTGCTATACTTTGTTTCACTGATTATTTGCAGTCACACCATTTTTTAATACACACAAAGACAAAATATACTATTTAACTTACAGTAATTTTGAATTTTCTAAAAATAATTCTTATATTTTTTATTATATTATCATAATTATTTTTTAAAATTAATTTTATTGTAAAAATATTTTTTCCCTCCCATTAATCTACTGAAATAGTTTTTATCACATTGATTGGTTGAGAAGCTTCTACCACCAATTCCAATTAATCTACCGTGGAGTCAACATGAGATGTAATTTCTTGACTTTTGTCATCCTTCCAACAAGTTGGAAAGAAACAACACAAGGCAATTCTTCCACACCCAATTACAAGGTAAAGACTTGTAATTATTTTTTCAAACCCTATTACACATCAAAGACTTTTTTTTTTAGGTGCGTTTGATAAATCAAAAAATTAAATTCTTTCATAATTTTTTTTTTCTAATATTGTCACGTGTCACTTTTGACAAAAGTGATAAATTTGGTTAAAAACATATAAAAGTTAAAAAAAAATTAGAGAAAAATTAGACAAATTTAGAGAAGGTTAGAAAAAGTTTATCATGTTGTGTTACTATTTAACTTACAATAATTTTGAATTTTTTAAAAATAATTCTTATATTTTTTATTATATTATCATAATTATTTTTCAAAATTAATTTTACTGTGAAAATATTTTTTTTCCTTCCCATCAATCGACTGAAGTAGTTTTATCGCATTGATTGGTTGAGAAGCTTCCACCACCAATTCCAATTAGTTTACCATTGAGTCAACATTAGATGTAATTTCATGACTTTTGTCATCCTTCTAACAAGTTGGAAAGAAACAATACAAATCAATTCTTCCACACCCAATTACAAGACAAAGACTTGCAATTATATTTCCATACCCTATTACACATCAAAGACTTTTTTTTTTTTTTGAGGTGCGTTTGATAAATCAAAAAATTAAACTCTCTTATAACCTTTTTTTTTTATATTGTCACGTGTCACTCTTGACAAAAGCAATAAACTTGGTAAAAACATAGAAAAGTTAAAAAAATTAGAGAAAAATTGGACAAATTTAGATAAAGTTAAAAAAAAGTTCATCATGTTGTGTATGTGGTAATTTTTTATTAAATGTTTGCTAAATTTTGATATAAAAGTGAGAAAAAATTAAAATAATTAATTATTATTGTAATAAAATAAAAAATTATAGATCTATCTGATAATAGAACTCTAATCATATTTATGAAAAATAATTAAATTAATTACATAACTCTTTAACCACCTACTATAATTCACTATAATTGATTTTCTTATAACCCTTTTAACTACCTAATTACAACCCATAATTTATTAAAAAATGTTTAATTTTTAATTTTATCTAAAATATTTATTTTCCTGACTAGATAGAATTATCTACGATTTTTTGAAATTAAGTATGTTATTTTCTTTTAAATTCTATTTCAATAATCAATTAATGGAGAAAGAAAAATTATGGAATTACCTAGGCTTTTTTATTTTTTTTAAGCATTAAGTCATGTTAATCCAATTTTTGCTTTAAATTATAAAGTTATTTTATTGTATTTTTTTCTGTATGTATACAAATATTACTCACAAATTTGCTTTACTTTTAGGCTTTACTTGGAATTAAGATTTTGTGAAGTAAAATATATAAAGGAAAGGGAGAATTAAGATAAAAAAATAAATAAATAAACCAGAAAACGGGGAATGAAGCATATAACTTAAGTGCATATGCTACTTTGTATTACTGTAGTCACGCCATTTTTTAATACATACAGAGAAATATACTGTTTAAGTTACAATAATTTTAAATTTTTTAAAAATAATTCTTATATTTTTTATTATATTATCATAATTATTTTTTGAAATTAATTTTATTGTAGTTTTTTTTCCAGTTCCCATCAATTGACTAAAATAGTTTTTATCGATTGAGAAACCTCGATCACCGATTCCAATTAGTCTACCGTGGAGTCATCATGAGACGTAATTTCATGACTATTATGATCCTTCCAACAAGTTGGAAAGAAATAACACAAAGCAATTCTTTCACACCCAATTACAAGACAAAGACTTGCCATCTTTTTTCATAGCTAAGGGGTGTTTGGAGGCACAAATTTTAGTAAAAAAATTATTAACTTTTGATTTTAGAGTGTTTAGAAAATCATCAATTTTTGTTATGTTTTTGCTCAGCTACAATAATTTTCTTAACTTAAAAGTTACCAAAATTACTAAAAGTTGTAAAAAATTATTTAGAATTGTCAAAAATTACACCAAACACTCAAGTTGTAAAAAAAATTGCTAAAAAATGTTACTTATTTCACCAAATACATAAAAATTGCAACTAGCAACTATTGGCAAAAACAATGCCTAAAGTTACTCAAAATTGTTCCTCCAAATGCCCCCTAATTATATGTCAAAGACTTTTTAATTTAGAGCGAGTTTAATAAATCAAAAAATTTATTTTTTTAAGTTTTTTTTTGTGTTGGCACGTGTTATTTTTTTACAAAAGTTATAATTTGGTAAAAACTTTTAAAAATTAAATAAAAACTAAATAATTTTGTGTGATAAATTTTTTTATGTGGTTGGTAAATTTTGATAGAGAAAATTAATGAAAGTTGAAAAAAAAATTAGAAGTTATCGGAAGTTTTAGAGTTTTTTTTTTTAATAATTTACTAAATAGACTCTTATGACACGTACATGACGACTAAACAATATTTCTTAATTTGTGCATGTCATCCATACGTAGGAATTACGCTAATCTTCTTTTTATTATTTCAATTTTATCAGATGTCTCGGAAGAGAATGTTGAAATTAAAGGTCCTCTAATAATGGAGATTCATATGCAATTATGACGGCGTTTTGATGGGTAAAATTCACCAAAATTTGTAAAATAATACAAAATATTTTAACTTTTTTCAATCAAATTTTGTTAGTGCCACTTTTATATTAACTTTTTCAATTTTTTTAGTCATCCAAACATTAGCTCTAGGGCTAGTGTATTACGCAGTTAACAGAAACAACTAATTTGAAATTCTGGTACAATTGAAAATGAAAAATTATTATGGAGTTGTTTGGACCTCCAACTAAGTTCAAAAAATTTCAAAAATTTTAACTTTTTCAAAAATTTTGTCAAAATCTGATGGAACAAACTATTATAGTGTGTTCCAATGAATTTTGGCAGATTTTTGAAAAAATTGGAATAACATTTGTACCAAAAAGTTTTACAAAACTCTAAAAGTTTTCAAGATTCTTCACTAAAATTTTGTCATGTGTCACTTTATATAATTTTTAACAACTTTTATATCAAATCAAATACAAATATCCAACCATCATTCAAAACAATTTTTTACACTCTAAATTTCAAAAAAATTTATTGTTGGTAACTTTTTTTTTTTAACACTCCAAACGGCTTCTAAATGTGACGGTCAAAGGTGGAATCAGAAATTGATACGTGGGTAGGCACTAATTATAAGACACATAAATGAAAAATAAGGAAGAGAAAAGGTCAAAGTGTGATGAAATATTTTTTACGGAAAATTATGTTTAAGTCATACTTTGTAATCTTTTAAGACTATTAGTCACACAAAAAAAAAGTATTGCTTGTAAGTCACATTAATATAAAAAGTTTTGTATTTAAGTTACATTTTTTAGTAGGTCCCATGATTTGATTTTAAATATAGTTTCTAATATGACTTAAATACCATTTATTTCTATAACTAAGTTAGACGAGAGTTGCCAGAAATCTCATTAACTGAAAATCACGTTTCTTCCATTTTTGTTTTCTTTCCTTATAAATCGCGTAAAGATATGGTATATCATTAATTTGAACAAGCACCAACTGATATTAATGTCAGTCGAAGAATGAATATATACAACTCTGTGTACCGATATTGTTTCGTATAAATGTATGATTTTGTAAAAACAGTACCGAATAAAATGCATGCTCATATAAACACAGTACCATGTGGATGAGAGTACCACATGGATGAGAGTACCACATACATGTGGTACTGTTTGGTATAAGACACATGCTTTTGTAAAAATAGTATCGAATGTATCTAGTATACAAATAGCACCATAAAACACAAAAAAAAGTCACATATCCAACGTATGGCTGACAGTACCGTATGGCTGAAAGTATCACATGCGTGCGGTACTGTTTTGTATAAGATGTATTAACGCAACGTGAAGTAAGGATAAATTGGCTAGTTCAACAACAAAGCCAAATCTTGGAATCCACCAAGAGAATTGAGAGAAAAAGACTCAAGATATAAATCTAAAGAATGAATAATAATTAACTTGTTAATTGACTTGTATCAAAAATGTTTACAAAGGTTCCTATTTATAGGGAAAATTAATCCTAAACCTAATCCTAATTAAAATAGGAATAACACAAATCCAAAAGAAAATAAGAAATCCAATCCTAGTTAAAGTAGAAATAAAACAAATCTAAAAGAAATTAGGAAATATCAAATCTTATTCTACATCATGCATGGTTTTACAAAAACAGTACCGAATGTGTCTAGTATGCAAACAGTATCATAAAACACAAAAAAAAGTCACATATCTAACGTATGGCTGAATGTACCACATGGTCAAGAGTACCACATGCGTGCGATATTATTTTGTATAAGATGCATGCTCTTACAAAAACAGTACTGAATCTATCTAGTATGCAAACAGTATCATGAAACACAAAAAAAAGTCACATATCCAATATATGACTAATAGTACCACATGGCCGAGAGTACCACATGCATGCGGTACTGTTTTGTATAAGATGCATGTTCTTGTAAAAACAGTACCGAATATGTCTAGTATGCAAATAGTACCATCAAATACAAAAAAAAGTCACATATCCAATATATGGTTGACAGTACCACATGGTCAAGAGTGTCACATCATGTGGTACTGTTTTGTATAAGATGCATGCTCTTGCAAAAATAATACTGAATGTGTCTAGTATGCAAACAGTACCATGAAACAAAAAAAAAAAAAAATCACATATCCAATATATGGCTGACAGTACCACATGGATGAGAATACCACATGCATGCGATACTGTTTTGTATAAGATGCATGATCTTGCAAAAACAGTACTGAATGTGTCTAGTATGCAAACAGTACCATGAAACACAAAAAAAAAAAGTCACATACCCAACGTATGGCTGACAGTACCACATGGTCGAGAGTACCACATGCGTACGGTATTATTTTGTATAAGATGCATACTTTTGTAAAAACAGTATCGAATGTGTCTCATATGCAAACAATACCATGAAATACAAAAAGAAGTCACATATCCAATATATGGCTGATAGTCTCACATGGATTAGAGTACCACATGCATTCTAGTATGCAAACAGCACCATTAATGGTTGGTTTGTATTATGTATCGATTAATGTTTTTTATGGCAGTATGAAAACAGTATCGATAAAAACAGTACTGGTAAAAACAGTACTGGTACTGTTTCGTATAAATGTATGCTCTTGTAAAATAGTGCTGAATATACATTTAAATTTGTTTTGATTATGTTTCAAAAATCGGTTTTGAATTTCTTTGTGACGAAGTTGGAAGGTCGCAAAAGTTACGAGTTCGAATAAAACTGGCAGTTTTGAAATGTATTAAAAACGTGTGATGTCATTTTTTTATTTTTTTGTTGCAAGTGTTACTTATTCACAAACAAATTTTTTTGGTATGACTAAAATCCTTATAAGTTTATAAAGAGCGACCGGCCTCCAAAAACCCCTAGTTTTTAATTGTATTGGGTCAGTTGGGTACAATTCTGCGTGTGTATTGGACTAAATTTTTTTCCCTTTTCATTGGGGGTTCAAATTGGTATTGGACTAAAAGGTTCAACTAGTATTGGGCTTTTTTCTTTTTGGATGGACACAGTTAAACATTTCGATAATATTAGAAAAAAAAATAATTTTCTGACTGGGCATTAAAAGAAATTTTTTTCTACCGATGACGTTAAAAGAATTTTTTTTATTTTTTGAGTGTGAGCACGTGCTACTTCTGGGCAGCTGTTGGCGCCGCCCTTGTAACGGTCGCATGGAAAAAAACTTATTGTAATTTATGTATTTGTAAACCTTCTTTTGGAGGGGAAAAATAAAAAATTAAAAACAAAAAATATTCAACCCTTTTGTTTGGTTGCTTGAATTTGGGGAAAAGTGAAAGAAAAAGGGTAAAATAAATCTTCCATGTCATTTCCACCTTTTTCTCACCTTTTTTTTTTCTCCAAACAAAACAAAGTTTAAATTTAAATTTATGTTACTTTTATAATTTGTAATGTATTACACAAACAGATTTATATATACATATATGTATATATATTTCTTGACACTTTATTAATCAGCAAGTTGTGTTGCAAATGTGTGAAATCAAGCTATGACGAATAGTGAGTTGTTTAAATTTAATCTAATAACTATATTGAACTTCAAAATATATTTAATTTTGATTTGTTAAATTTTTAAGTCGAGATTTAATCCAAAAAAACTCGAGTAACTTAGGGCTTATTTGATTTGTTTTTCTATTTTTTATTTTATGTTTTTATTTTCTATTTTCTATTTTAAACTCATTTTCTATTATATGCTTTTGAAAATAAATAAATAAAAAAACAAGTTAAACACACTTACTTACTCATATTTTTAAAATTTATTTTAGAAAATAGAAAAATGAATTTACACATAATAAAAAATAATAAAAAGTTATTTTGAATTTTTTTAATCCAAAATAGGAAAAATTTCAAAACAATGAAAATAAAGTATTTTCTATTTCTTTATGTTGAGATATTTAAAACGTAAAATAAAAACAGAAAATAAAAAATAAAAGAGTAAACTAAATACCACCTTAATTATTTTATACAAATTTAAATTTATTTAGTGAAATTTATGTTTAACTTTGAGTTGATTTCATAATTAAACAATTTTAAACAAACTTTTTAGCGAATCAAAAACAAATTAGATGTGGCGGGGTTTAAAAAAAAAAAAAGAAAAGAAAAACACCAATGAGTGGTCTGATCTCTTTATATATTAATATAAGATGACTCATGAATATTGTTGTTCGATCACTTTAATTGGTCGGGGGTGCCAATATCATCTCGATGATCTTGCCAAGAAGACTTCCATTGCTTGTCATAGAAGGTAGTCTCATCAGCTTGCTTTTGCAGGTTCTCCAAATCTTGTCGTTTCCTCAAGAGGAGTATACCCATTGGCCATTACAGTCATGAAGAGTCCAACCTTACATATCAAATTTCCAGTTTGGCCAACAACATCGAGCCCTGTTAACACATCTACTAAATATGCCATGAAGAATCCCACCATTGCTGCTCGACCTACAACCAAGGATTAGTGTATATATAAATATATTTAACTAAACAGATAAATTATAGTTTCCATTTTAGGGTGTGTCAGAAGTGGAGGAAAAGAGAATAAAAGAGGAGGAGGAGGTAATAAAAAAAAAAGGAATGAAACAAAAAATTTTAAAAATGCATCTTTGATTAAATATATATATATATATATATGATAAAATAAAAGATATTTATTAATATATTATAAATAACATATTTTAGTTAATTTCAATTTTCTAAATTTTGTGCCTATCTCTTCAATATTTCATACAATCTAAATAAGAGAAGTAATTTTCAATTCCTTTCTCTTTCTTAATTTTGAATTCCTTTCTCTCTCTTTCTTTCTTTCTTTCTCCCCCCTTTTTTTTTTGGTTAATAAAGTTTTTATTCAATAATAACCTTAACATTTTGTCTTTTGTGTTTAACCAAAAACAACTTTAGTTGTGTGTGTGATGCTTGTCCCAAATCCCCAATCTTTAACTCATCTCCAAGTTTTTATTTTATCAATAGAATTTAATTATACTATGTTTGGCTGCTCATATATATATTTTAGAAATTGTACTAGTTAACAGAAATTTTCATGTTTATTGATTTTCTATAAATAAATTAGAATGTTCGTTTTCTCCAATACGTAGAATACAAAGTTTGGTGATTGAACATGATACTTGGAAATTTTACAAAGTACTAAATTTTTTTATAAGATGTAAATCGATAAACTTATCCTCATTAATTAAATTTTTTTAATAAAAGTATAATTTAGTCTTTCATTTCTTATTTTCACTACATCCCTAAATATATTCATATACACACACACACACACACACACATATATATATCATATACCAGTAAAAATAATTCACATTTTATTTTTTTGACATATTAAATGTTAAAATTCCTTTATTATTTCTAATTAAATTCCTTTATAATTCTCATTTGTAACCAAGCATAGCATAGTAGTAGTGTTTTGTGTTTCCAAGTTTAGTCCAAAGGAATTGGATAATTGTAGTGTTTTGTCTTTTACAAAAATTGATTATATAAGAGAGTATAAGGGAATACTAATAAAATAATAGTTTTAATAGTTTTACTAAATATAATCAAACACATTCAAATAAAACAAAAAAAAAATTAAAATAATATAATTTTTAATTAATTTAGTTATTATCAAGATATCATATATTTATATATATTTGATTTCATTTTAAATATATTTATAATTTTGGGAAATATTTTTTTACATATTTATCTTTTCATACTAACAAAAACAAACTGGATAGGTTTCTCTTGGAATTAAGGCAACATGTGAGTATGTGTCATATCAAGTTTGTAGATTTGATTTGGTAACCGATTTTGGGTAGAAACCCAATTGGCAATGCTTAATATATATATATATATATATATGAATTAATTTTTTTTGAATAACTCACAGTATTGATTAGTTTACGTGCATTTTTATTATTTTTTAGAGATTTAGAATTAACGATTGAATAAACTTTTCAACAATTTTAAAAATACTTAAAGTAGTGATCACTAAAAAAGAAATTTAAATTCTTATCAATTGAGATACCTCTCATAATTTACATGAATAAGTTTATCTATCAAATAATCATTTAGTTTTTGTTTACCTATACGTTGAAAATAAGAAAAAAGAAACTAAAAAAATAGAAAGGGCAGGGAAAGAAAATGAATTGTTTAACTATTATAAGCATAATGGGCAACGCAATTGATGACGGTCCCCGAGTTTGATACAAAGTTGTGATCCGTTAGGCAACAAGCAGACCTTTATCATGAACAAAAATTGAGACATATCAACTGAATAATTTAATTGACTTAATTTCTCCACTTATCTTAATTGATGACGTTGAAATAAAGTACTAAACGGCTCGAGTGATGAGTTAATCGAATTTGGTTTAAACTTTCTTTTTTCTTTTTAAGAATTAAATTATTTTTCAAACTTCACGTGTTAATATTTTGAATTGAACTCGAAAAAGTTAATTTCTTTATATATACTAAGACAATGAATACTACTCTATATATATATATATATATATAAGAAACTTAATCTTTTTCTCATTTTTTTTTTTCGTTTTCATATCTGTTTCTTTTATCAATTAGTCACATATCCTTTGAATTTTAGAAACATCTAACTTCTTTTTGTTTTAATGTAAAATATTTTTTAGAAAATATTTTTACTTGTGTTTTGAAAAACATTTTAATAAACATGAGTAAATGTATTTTCCATAAAACAACTTACATTAAAACAAACTTCTTATCAAAGTTGTATGTCTTTTTTTAGTCTACCTAAGTCTAACCTATTTGGACCTCTTAGAGCTTCTAATCATGGAGCATGCAAATCCCAAAAATGCAAAAACACATAATTTCTCCTCCAAAAATAACTTCTCTAATAAGGAATGCATTAGATGTTTATCTAAACCAATAAATCTTTGAACAAATTTCACGTTATCTCGATTATATTAATCTCTAACTAATAAAGTAAATGCTTGAAATTGAGAAACTTCTAGTCAAGTAAATTCGTAAAATTGATTGATTATTACTCTAATCTCTACTCAAAACAAATATCTAATAAAAAATTATCAAAATATACAAGTAAATCAATCAAATAAAGAAATGACAATTTCCTTGCATTTGAATCTACCATTTAATTACTAATCCACAAAAATTTACTTTCTATTAATGATCGAGCCACCTGAAAAATTAATGATCAAAGGTGCAAATTCATCTAATCCATTAAACAAATCTACTACATGTCAAGAACCTTGAAGCCAGCTTCACAAAAGTACAAATAAATATCGAATAGAAAAATTAGATGACTGAGTTCCATAAGATCTAAGAACATCTAAATGTCCTTATGAAAACATATGTTTTTGATGGTAAAATTTTATTTAAAAAAAAAAGGCACGAAGAAAATACCTACTAAGTACAAAAAGCCTCAATCAACTGACAAGATTAAATAATAATATTTTTAACAAAAAACACAGACAATGTACATTTACAACCCCCACCTTCCCCCCTAAAAAAAAAAGAGAAGGCATAATTTTTCCTCCAAAAATGACTTCTCCAATTGAGAAATGCATTAAATATTTATCTATGCCAATAGATCCTTGAGCAGATTCCACATTATCTCGAATATATTGGTCTCTAACTAAAAAAATAAAGGGGTTTTTGGAGGCCGGTCACTATTTATGAACTTATAAACATTTAAGTCATACCCAAAAATCTTATTTGTGAATAAGTCACACTTGCAACAAAAAGACCAAAAAGGATATCACGCGTTTTTCACTACATTTCAAAACTGCCAGTTTTATCCGAAAATAGTGCACACTTTACTCATAACTTCCGTGACTTTCCATCTTCTTTATAAAGCAGGTAAAACTGATTTTTGGAAACAAAATCAAAACTGTTTGAGAAAAACCTAATTCCGCGACTTTCCATCTTCTTTACAAAATAAGCAAAACTGATTTTTGGAAACAAAATCAAAACTATTAAGGAAAACAGTACCACATAATAAAACAATACCGCATAAAAAATAATACCACATAATAAAACATTATCGCATAAAAACAGTACCGCATAAAAACAGTACCACAAAATAAAACAGTACCACATAATAAAACAGTACCGTATAAAAAAACAGTACCTCATTAAAACAGCACCATTCTTTGCATGATATAGTCATGCGGTACTGTTTTTGAACGAGCATGCATCCTAAAAAAAAACAGTACCGCAGACATGTGGTACTGTCACACATGCGGTACTATCGGTCATTCGTTTGATATGTGAACTATTTTTGTGTTTACATGTGATGTTTGCATGATAGAGTCGTGCGGTACTATTTTTGAACGAGCATGCATCCTAAAAAAAACAGTACTGCAGACATGTGGTACTGTCACACATGCGGTACTGTCGGTTATTCGTTTGATATGTGAACTATTTTTGTATTTACATGTGATGTTTGCATGATAGAGTCATGCGGTACTGTTTTTGAACGAGCATGCACCCTAAAAAAAACAGTACCGCAGACATGTGGTACTGTCACACATGCGGTACTGTCGGTCATTCGTTTGATATGTGAACTATTTTTGTATTTACATGTGATATTTGCATGATAGAGTCGTGCGATACTATTTTTGAACGAGCATGCATCCTAAAAAAAACAGTACCGCAGACATGTGGTACTGTCACACATGCGGTACTGTCGGTCATTCGTTTGATATGTGAACTATTTTTGTGTTTACATGTGATGTTTGCATGATAGAGTCGTGCGGTACTGTTTTTGAACGAGCATGCATCCTAAAAAAAACAGTACCGCAGACATGTGGTACTGTCACACATGCGGTACTGTCGGTTATTCGTTTGATATGTGAACTATTTTTGTGTTTACATGTGATGTTTGCATGATAGAGTCGTTCGGTACTGTTTTTGAACGAGCATGCATCCTAAAAAAAACAGTACCGCAGACATGTGGTACTGTCACACATGCGGTACTGTCGGTTATTCGTTTGATATGCGAACTATTTTTGTGTTTACATGTGATGTTTGCATGATATAGTCATGCGGTACTATTTTTGAACGAGCATGCATCCTAAAAAAAACAGTACCGCAGACATGTGGTACTGTCACACATGCGGTACTGTCGGTTATTCGTTTGATATGTGAACTATTTTTGTGTTTACATGTGATGTTTGCATGATAGAGTCATGCGGTACTGTTTTTAAACGAACTTGCATCCTGAAAAAAACAGTACCGCAGACACATGCGATACTGTCACACATGCGGTACTGTCGGTCATTCGTTTGATATGTGAACTATTTTTGTGTTTACATGTGATGTTTGCATGATAGAGTCATGCGGTACTGTTTTTGAACGAGCATGCATCCTAAAAAAAACAGTACCGCAGACATGTGGTACTGTCACACATGCGGTACTGTCGGTTATTCGTTTGATATGTGAACTATTTTTTGTATTTACATATGATGTTTGTATGATAGAGTCATGCGGTACTGTTTTTGAACGCGGTACTGTTTTTGAACGAGCATGCATCCTAAAAAAAACAGTACCGCAGTCATGTGTTTAAATACGTAATCCAAATCTGTATATATTCATTCGATCGACATTAATCTCACAGCACAAACTCGCGTAATCCGTGTGTATTCCTTCGTATATAATCCTTTAACAGATTTTTATCTCACTATATGTTCACGCAATTGATAAGGAATGAAACAAAAACGGAAAACGTGATTTTCGGTTCCATAATTTTCGGCAACTCCATCTCAGTTAATTATAGAAAAAAGGGCATTTAAGTCATTTTATAAATTATATTCAAAACAAACTCGTGGGACCCACTCAAAAGTATGACTTAAATACAAAACTTTTCACATTAATGTGACTTAAAAGTAATACTTTTTTTTGAGTGTGACTAATAACTTTAAAAGATTACCAAGTATGACTTGGATACAATTTTTCGAAAAATAAATGCTTGAGTTTGAGAAATTTCTAATCCAATAGATTCATAAAACTCACTGATTATACTTTAATCTCTATTCAAAACAAATATCTAACAGAAAATTATCAAAAATTAAGAAGGATATTTTTAGAACTCCCAAAAAAGATATGAAACATGATTCTCCTTTTACACAGTAGCATAAATATATTTAAGATTATGAAACGGACTAAAAAATCGAGTATTAAATTATTCACATTTACTTTATTTCATAAACTCGAGTAATTTTTTTCCACTTAATCGACGCTAAATCACTCTTTTCCCCCACTACCCTGTTGATCGGATATTTGGGAGTTTTTGGGGGCCGGTCACTATTTATGGACTTATAAGGATTTAAGTAATACTCAAAAAACTTATTTGTAAATAAGTCACATTTGCAACAAAAAGACAAAAAAGGACATCACGCGTTTTTCACCACATTTCAAAACTGTCAGTTTTATTCGAAAATAGTGCACACTTCACTCATAACTTCCGTGACTTTCCATATTCTTTACAAAGTAAGCAAAATCGATTTTTGGAAACAAAATCAAAACTGTTTAGGAAAAAACCTAATTCCACGACTTTCCATCTTCTTTACAAAGCAAGCAAAATCGATTTTTGGAAACAAAATCAAAATTGTTTGGGAAAAACCTAATTCCGCGACTTTCCATCTTCTTTACAAAGCAAGCAAAATCGATTTTTGGAAACAAAATCAAAATCATTTAGGAAAAACCCAAATCGATCATCATTCCTAAGTATATTTATTTTTTCTGATTTTGAAACAGTACCGGTACTGTTTTGAAGATAGCTCAAAATACTAATCAACTCCATGGATTTCTCTTACCCAAAACTTGTCATCTGTTTATAATTCATGGTGCTATTTTAAAAACAATACCGGTACTGTTTTATCGGTACTGTTTTCATACTGCCTAAAAAACATCAATCAATACATAACACAAACTAATGATACGAGCCAACATCATCATATTTTTTGAAACAGTACTGTTACTGTTTCAAAGATAGCTTAAAACACTAATCGACCCCATGGATTTCTCTTGCCCTTAAAACTCATTATCTGCTTATAATTTATGGTGCTATTTTGAAAATAGTACCGGTACTGTTTTGAAAACAGTACCGATAGAACAGCACCGGTACTATTTTAGACCGGTACTGTTTTCATACTGCCTAAAAAACATCAATCGATACATAATACAAACCAACCATACGAGCCAACATCATCATATTTTTTGAAGCAGTACCGGTATTATTTTGAAGATAACTCAAAACGCCGATCGGTCTCATGGATTTCTCTTACCTTTAAAACTCGTCATCTGCTTATAATTCATGGTGCTATTTTGAAAATAGTATCGGTACTGTTTTAAAACAGTACCGATAGAACAGTACCGATACTGTTTTCATACTGCCTAAAAAACATCAATCGATACATAATACAAACCAACCATACGAGCCAATATCATCATATTTTTTAAAACAGTACCGATACTGTTTTGAAGATAGCTCAAAACGCCAATCGGCAAAATCAATCCAGGAAGAAGATAGGCCAAATAATCTCTATCTTCTTCATATCTTCACGACTAAAACTGTAAATAATGAAACTGAAAACAAGGAAGGAAAAAAAAAAAAAACGGAAGAAGCGTGATTCTCGGTAAACCATATCTTCATGTGATTCCCGAAATTTCCGGAAATAACTTGTGTAACTTAGTTATAGAAATAAAGAATATTATCGGTATATTAGAAACTGTATTTAAAACAAACTTGTGGGACCCACTTAAAAGTGTGACTTAAACACAAAACTTGCTACATTAATGTGACTTAAAAGCAATATTTTTTTTTGGTATAACTAATAGTCTTAAAAGATTATAAAGTATGACTTGAATAGAATTTTCCGTGTTAAAATTGTCCAAGCCCAATGAACTACCCAATTATTACTAACAGGCTTATAGCCCATGCAAGATTGACTGAAGTCCAGCCCACAAAAAAAACCAAAAAAAGTTGTGCACTGGATCCAAACCCTTCCAACTTCCTAGGAAATTTTGCCCAAATACCACACCGACCAAACGATTAGATTCAAATTTAGGCTTATTTAGGTGTGTCTTATAGGAGGCGTTTGTAACTCTATAAAGTTCTAAAAATTTTTACAAATCTCAAATTAAAAAAATTTCTATAAATATTTATAAATCTTCAAGATATTTCGCACAAATTCATTCAAACAGATTTTTTATTATTCATCTCTATTGAGCGTTTGGAATGACAAAAAGTGAGATAATTTATGGGGTTCATAATTCGTGTAGTAAGATAAAAAGTGAATAACTTCTAGAAATTTTCAAATATTTTCAAAACTTTTAAGCCATTTTTAGTATACCAAATGTACTCTAAATTGTGATTTGTTAGCTGTACTCTAAATATCTAAAAAATTGTCAAAT
This sequence comes from Vitellaria paradoxa, assembly GCA_019916065.1. Taxonomy (NCBI): domain Eukaryota; kingdom Viridiplantae; phylum Streptophyta; class Magnoliopsida; order Ericales; family Sapotaceae; genus Vitellaria; species Vitellaria paradoxa. The sequence goes on along the minus strand of CM034242.1, from coordinate 37,729,552 downwards.
TATGATTTATTTAAATTCTGTGGAGCTCCAAACCGAACCGTAGTAAGTATGTTATGTTGGTGTTTATAATTTTTATTGAGTTATGTCTATTTATATTTGAAGAGACCTATTAGGTCTGGCTGTCAAATATGGGTCACTAATGCATGTGATGTCTATTGAGGGACTCATATATTTTAATATTTTAGGTTGTATAGCTACGCCGCTCGTAATTGTTCCTATTATTTTTTGCTGGTACCTATGTTCTAATAATTTAAAATTTAATTAACATGTTGAATAATTAATTTATTTAAAAATTAAATTAAATCACGTAAATTTTAAAATGTAATAACGTTGAATAATTAATTTATTTTAAAATTAAATCAAAATATGATAATTTTTAGCCGTGTCAAATTTATGATTTTATCAATTATTTTGGAGTATTTGAAATAACAAAAAGTGAAAATTTTTGACAAAAATTATGTGCTCAAAATTTACACGATAGGATAAAAAATAAATAATTTTTAAAAATTTTAAGTATTTTTCAACGATTTCAAAACTACAGTGGAGCCTTTTATCATACTCTCAAATAGTGATAAAATGGGTCCGATCGGCCTGAGACCTGGCTCGGCCCAGCTCATCCTGCCCGGTCCATACGACCCCCTACCCACCCCTTTATGCCCTAGGTCAGATCTTAGGTCAACATGGCCTGGCCCAAGACCCAACACTCCAGCCGCCCTAAATCGACCTGCCAACCTGCACCCCTCTCCCCTCTTTTCCCATGCGTGCCGCAACACCGGATCTCTTCCTCCCCAGTCAGTGACCTTTGGGGGGAATTCTTTTTGTTTTCTTTGACCATTTCATTTGTCAGCTTTTTTTTTTGATTTGGAGCCGTTGGTCTAGCAGTGGGCTGTTGGTACTCCCAATAGTCCAAATTATTTTACAAATTACAAAATCTACTCCCAAAAAATTACAGAATCCCCCCAACCTTTCATTATAAATACCCCACACACATATTCATTCAAACTTATAACAAACTAACAAATTTTCTCTCAAATATCTACACTACCAAGCTGTCAACTCTTAAGTGTGCTTTTCAATTGTACTTAAGTATTTCCAATTCTGTCAAATTTGAAGTCAAGATTTAAAAATCAAGTGTTTTAAAGTTTCAACTTACTCCAAGTTAGTATTTAATTTTATTTTAATTTGCATACATACATTTTTTTTTAATTTGCAAACTTTAATTTTTCTTTCAAATTATTTTTTCTAAATAGATCCTAGAGACACCTTTTTTTTTGCCTTGGAGGGTGGGAACTTAATATCTTTTCTCCCTTAAGAACAAATAGAACAATTTGTATCACCACAAATACCAACACCTGCTGGCATAAGTGGTGATGTTGGTGCATCATCTTCTCGCCATGGCTAACAACAGCATGACTCTTCAAAAGTATGGGACTTTTTTACGAAAATTTCACGCGATGATAGAATGCACAAGGCTAAATGTAATATTTATGGGGATTTATTGGATAGTAGGACTACTAAAGTATTGACATGATAGTCGCATCAATTCTCTAATCGATTAATATTTTTCACATGTTACACAAATTCAATTAGGCAAAGAAGGGGGTAATTTAAAAATTTTTTCTTATAGCCCTACAAGAACGCAAAATAATTTGGTTAGATATATTGTTAAAGATGAACAACCTTTCACAATGAGTGAAAATCGATATTTTGAAGAATTTATTCGTGATAGTTTTACGCTATAATATCACATTTTTTCAAGAAATACTCAGAAAAATAAAGTTTTATGGAATTTTGAAACAAAAAAAAAAGATAAATTAACAACTTATTTTGACAATTTTGAAGAAAATGTTTGCTTAACCTCTGATATGTGAAGATGAACAACCTTTCACAATGAGTGAAAATCGATATTTTGAAGAATTTATTCGCGATAGTTTTACGCTATAATATCACATTTTTTCAAGAAATACTCAAAAAAATAAAGTTTTATGAAATTTTGAAACAAAAAAAAAAGATAAATTAACAACTTATTTTGACAATTTTGAAGAAAATGTTTGCTTAACCTCTGATATGTGGAAATCTTGCCAAGATATTGGATATCTTTTTCATAACTGCACATCACATTAACGAAAATTGAAAATTAAATAAACGTATTCTTTCATTTAAATTAGTTAAACTATCCTACACTGGATTGAGTGTTGGGGAACTTATTTGTAATGAACTTATATCATGGAATTTATATAAAAAAGTATTTTCTATTACTTTAGATAATACTTCATATAATGATGTTTGTTTTAATTACTTGTCTAATGCTTTGTCTGCAAAGAGTCTATTACTTCATGGGAGTTGTTGTGCCCATATACTTAATTTAATTGTAAAGGATTGATTGGATATTTATGAATATTTTATTGTTAAAATAAAAAAAAAACTGTAATTTGTACTATAAATTCTAAAAAAAAAATTAATCTATTTGCTAGCATATGTACTCAACTTGGTTTAAAACTTAGAAAATTACCATTAAAAATTAATATAAGATGAAATTTAACATATATTATGTTAAAAGTTGCTATTAAATATCAAAAGTAATTGATTTATTTATTTTCAGTTATCAAACTATTGGTTTAGATAGTGTTGAGCCCATTGATTGGACAAATGTAATTTTTTATAGGAATTTTTTTACATGTTTTTTATATTACCATAATAATTTTTTGTGAAATTTATTATCCCACTGCTTCTACTGTTGTTTATCAATTAGGGGTTATTGAGAAAATTTTCAAAAAAATATTTTATACAAGAATATTATGCTGCTATGTTTTTACAATCAAGAAAAATTTTGATAAATATTTTAATCCACTTCCCATATATTTTGATATTATCACTATTCGTGTGATACATTGAATTTTTTGTTTTATGCATAAATTTTGTTTTTATGCTTTGAAATTTTAATTTCATATTATCATCAAATTATATAGTTTTAATTAGTAATAGATTAATTAAATTATTAGTACATAAATAATATGAAAAAAGATATATACAAACTAATTAACCACATGGCTAATTGATCCCATGATGGCCTTGGACTTATAGGGGGCTATGTGCCCAGTTGATGACCAAAAGAAAAAAAAAATGAAAATGAGGGTGGTGGTACATTTGGCTAACTAGCCGTGGGATGGCTTCTCTATTTATATATATAATTGGCATGAAAATGGGACAAAACCAGAGCAGAAAAAGAGAATCGAGAGGAACCCGCGCCGAGGAAGAAAGAAAAAAAAAAAGAAGAGAAAAAGTGAGGGAAAAGATTAGTAAAGAAAAAGAAAATCTTAGGAAATTTTGACAAGATAATCAAGGTAAGTTATTTTATTTTATGTTACTAAGTTAAAATTAAATTTTTTTTAGGTTAAATAAATTAAATATGTTGAGGGTATAATGGTTATACTCTATTTTCGAATAATTTTAGGATAAATTTTAACTATTCAATGTTTGATTTGTATATTTTATTGGGTTAAAAATTAGGACCTAAGGATAATCAGCAGCCACCATCTCAGTAAATTGAATTTCTCATAATATTTACTGTCCAGGTGGTGTATTAAACTTAAAAGTAAAAGTTATTAAATATGAATGGCTAATTTTTTATTTATTTATATTCATGTTGCTAAATACTGCTTGCTATTTATAAATTATTATGTTAGTGGAGAATCGTAGTTATTTGTGAAATGATAAATTTAAGAAATAGTATTTTTATTGGAAAAAAAAATAATACATTGTTACATATCCGTATGAGTTGTGTGCATTACACTTACATTATGGTCAGATGGAACCAGGCCAGATGAGGCCAAAGAAAAAGAAATATATATATATATATAAATATGAGGCCAGATGGGGTCAGAAATTAATAATATGCTGCCAAATGGGACCAAATGTGTGTTGCATTATTATTTAAATCATTTATTATGCAAAGGTGCTATGATACGACTAGTTGGGGCCTAGTAATGATGGATGGTATATTGAGATATTTTTATCAGATGTGACACAATTAAATTAATTATGAGTTGGTTGTGGAATAGTTATTGATATAATTGTTGTGAAATAATTTTTGGTGCATATTTATTATCTTTTATTTTAAGTATAATACCTCCACTGAGTGTGTGACACTCACATCCAAATTTACACCTTTCAGGTTGTGTTTAGAAGTAGCTGCGAGTGATTAGAAGAGAACCTGAGTTATCTATTTCTTGTTTTAATTCTGTGTCTGAAATTTGTATAATCAAGTAAGATTAGAACAGTGCCAGACTAATGCTTTGTTGAATGAGTTTTATAAATCGTAAGTTTATGTATGTTAAACGTGGAGGAAAAGTTTTGTTTGCCTATTTGTTTTAAACTTTACATGTTAAGTAACTATGGATATTTTATATTTAGGTAGAGAATTTGGTAATACCCACCCTATTAAAGAGATTAAATGTATAAATGTATCCTAAAATAGGGGTGTGACAATTCAAGACCCTCGATATAAAGAAGATATTTTTCTTCAATTATTAGATATGATATATGGGCCTGAAAGTGTCTAAGAACAATTAAATAATATTAAAGAGTAAATGCAATTTCTAATATGTCAGTAAGATGCTAATCATATAATTGCCCAAATAACTACCACCACAATGTCCTCCTTTCACTGTGACTTTGGTTGCAATACAATCCTATGGAGAAGAATAACATCTCGATGGACAGATTCATTAATAAGTGCTAATTCATCAGGTTCATCCGACCTATAACGTTATCTTGGTACACCTCCGATAGAAGAAGAAGATGATTTAAAATTTTTAGACTGGTGGAAAGGATAACAATCTAAGTTTCCAGTTCTTTCAGCTTTAACTCGTGATATTCTTGCATTTTTAGTTTCTACCGTAACATCCGAGCAAACGTTTAGTACAAGTGGACACGTTATCAGTCAATTTAGGAGTCGAGTGACCCATCCAATAGTAGAAATCTTGATATGTTTGCGAGATTGGTATCTAGCTCAAAATAGACAACAAGAAGATGCCAAAAAAAGTAACTTGCCATTGACTTTGATGCAATGTATTTAGGTGAACTAGAAGAACACACTAGTAGATATAGTGATAAATGATAATAATGTATAGATAGAGTAATATTTGTAAATGATAATCACTCTTACAGGTGCCAATCTAGTTGGAAAGTGTAAGACGTAAAGTAATGCACCTATTTATTACTTTATCATTTGTTTTTTTTTTTTTTTTATAATTTTATATTTGTAAATTGTAATTTTAAATCTAATATTAATTATGTAATTGATTGTTGTTTAATAAATTTTAATTTTTGTCAATAATTATTTTAATATGCTTAGTTGAGTTTTGTTTTGTATTTTATTTATTTTAAAAAATGAAAAAAATTAAAAAATATTAAAAATAGACTGGGTTAGTTAGGGCAGGTCAAGGGCAGAGATTGGTGACCCTAACCTGTAATGACCTGCATCCATATAGAACAATATGTTTTGCTTTAGGCTTGTTAAGCTGCTTCTCAGGAGGTCACCCATCTTAGTACTGCCCCCATTAAAACACACTTAATTCTGAAGTTCCCACCGAATCCAGTACACTCACGGCTTTAAAATGCGTTGTTCTTATATGGATATCGAATATTACATATATGCTATTTTCTTTCATTACACAGGCGATGTGGGATGGAAAGTATTGCTTCTCTACTTCACTCTTACCTTACTCTCCCGTATGCAGAATCCCTCACAAGCAGGCCTCTTACCGTCCCTCACAATCCTCCCTCCTTACAAGGTATACGTCCCCGCATGTTATACTTCGCTCTCCTGCAGACAGAGTCCCTCACAGGCAGGTCACCCACACGCGAGGCCCCCACGCGTGATCCCACACTTCTAGCTAGGCATTGGTTCTGATACCATTTATAACGACCCGCATCCATATAGAACAATATTGTCCGCTTTGCGCTTGATAAGTTGCTTCTCAAGAGTCACCTATCTTAGTACTGTCTCAACTGGATCACGCTTAACCCTGAAATTGCCACTAAATCCAGTACGCTCACGACTTTAAAACGCGTTGTTCTTATATAAATATCGAATATTAGATATATGCTACTTCCTTTCACTACTCAGACGATGTGAGATGAAAGTTATTGCTTATCTACTTCACCTCCTGCTTCACTCTCTCACAAGTAAAGTTACTCACAGACAGGTCTCCGTAGTCTCTCACATGACCCATCTCAACCTGACCCAAAAATGAGGACGGGCGGCTGGGCGGGTTGGCCCCAGGTCAAGGGGTGGGTCGGGCCCAGGCCAACCCATATACACCCCTACTCTCGAATCAAATCGGAGAATCGCACAAAAGCTCTCCTCATCCCCGAGCTACAGTGATAACTCTCCCTCGCCAGTGAGTCAAACAAATGAGTAGCTTTTCCGGCTTGCTCGCTAGACTTCGCGTCCGATTTCCCAAATCTCTCTCTTGTTGTTATTACTCGAGCCCTAAAAGAAGTCTTTGCAAGACTCGCCCAGCTTTCGAGAGCCACAACCACCGCCCCTCTCGTATTCGGGCCCTCTGCAGACCCGTTTCGATCATGGAAGCCACCTCTGGCTTATTATCTAATGGCGGTGGATCGAGCGGCGCCGCTAGGGTTTCGACGATGTCCAACGGAGGAGAAGAAAGTCACCGAGTCGTTCACTTCCCGCTTTCTCACTCGAGCGCTCTCAAAATCCACAAGGGCGATATCACTCGGTGGTCCGTCGACGGCTCTTCCGATGCCATAGTAAGCCCTTTGTTTCCTCTTATATCATGTGTGGGTATGAATTCCATTTCTGTGAGTTGGAATTTTTTATATACGATTATGATCGTCGGAAGTTGGGTCAACTGCGAAGGTGATTTCTTAAACTGAAGAGAGCTGTTAGTTAGAGCTTTGAAGGAATTATTTCTTTATGTGATTGAAGTTTTGACTGAAATCACCTGCTTTTTGTTGAAGAGGAGAAATTAATGTGTGGGTTTATCAGAGAATTTGTGCTCTGATACCTTGTTAAATTTTCAGAGAAGAACAAAAAAAATGCATATGAAATGAGGAAGAAGGAAGAGATGGTCAAAGGAGAAGAAACACTGTTCTTAGAGAGACGAAAAAAACAGAGAGAAAAAATCTGGAGAGTTTTTCTCATTGATCGAACTTGCAGAAAATACATATCATCATCTCTTATACGCAAAACAAACTACTTATGTACAAAATCTGCATCTATATGCTTAACAAACTAATAAACCTAGTCTAACTATATTAACAGCTGTAAGATTCAATTCTGTTCTCATGTAACAGAATTTCTGAGCAACTTGATTGCTGAGTTGGCTGAATTCGAAACTGAACTGGCAGCTGGATTTGCAACTGAACTGGTAGCTGATCTGGTGGAACTAAGTTGCAACAGGATTTGCGGCTGGATTTACTCATGTTTTCATTTGGAATTTAATGGGCATTTCCTTTGAAATGGTAGCCTTCATAATCTGTTAATGGTGAAAGTATAAAATGCTAGCTTTTTGGGAGATCCTAATACTGGACCATGTTTGATTGGCTGAATTGAGTAGTTCCTTTTTACTTTAGCGGCTTAGTTTGGATGATGGACTTGTGCCTCAAATTATTGCTACATTAATGATGATACAAAATGGAGCCATTCAATTTCCACAGGATGTCTCAATGCTCCCAAATTTAATTTTTCTATTTGTGATACTATCTATGTTGCGTTATGAACCTTAATTTTGGTGGTTTGATCTCGCTCGCATGGGAGTAGTTCAGTGGTAAAATCTCTACTAATTGAATTAGAGACCAGTTGAATTTCCTTGGCATTAGCTGGCTCCTGATTCTGGTGGGGTTGGTCAAGACTTTACGGGATTAGTCCACCAAAGGTCGGGACCCCTTAGGATAAAAAAATTTGGTGATTTGATCTCCCTATTTTTGACTGGCATGGATTTAAATAACACGTTTCAGCCATTACATAGCTAATTTAAGGTTTAAAATCTTGTCAAAGGATTGCTAAATTTAAATTATTGTAGAATTCAAGAAGATGGGTTACTGTTGGATTCATTACACTGGCTATTTGCAAATCCAAAAACTATTATTGGGCTTAAATGTATTTTTTTTTTTTTTGGGGTGATTTGGATCAACGTTCTTGTAGGTGAATCCAGCAAATGAGTGGATGCTTGGAGGTGGTGGTGCTGATGGAGGTAATTCTCTCACCATTTTCTGGTGAATATGTTGTCTTATGGACTTGTTGATAACTGTTGGGTGCCTTTTCTTAGCCATACACGAAGCTGCTGGTCCACAACTACAAGCAGCATGCGATGATGTACCAGAAGTCCGACCTGGAGTCCGCTGCCCCACAGGTGAAGCGAGAATTACACCGTAAGATTTAACATTTTTGCTTCTATGATGCCACTGTTATCATCAAAGTTCATGTTTATTGACATACTAAGGTAGCGTTTGGAGTGGTAAAAAAACAAGAAAAAATAAGATAAATTAAGATAAAACATGGTTTTGAGTTAATTTTGACGTTTGGTGTTTTCTTTCTAAACCGCGTTTTTTGGGGATGAACAGTAGCAAACCGTTAGAACAGTTTTCCAAATCCGTTCTAATAGATTAAAAAAATCAACACTTAATGTTCTGCACTATAGTTCTATTCTCTCTCTCAATAGTGATAAACCGTTAGAACGGTTTTTCAAATCTGTTCTAACGGATTCAAAAAGTTTCTTTGGAGATGCACAGCGCCAAAATCGTTAGAACAGTCTTGTCAAATCTGTTCTAACGGATTCAAAAAAATTCATATAATATAGCGACAATGGTACTCATTTGAAAGCTTTTAACTCGAAAAATATGATTATCAAAAAAAATTTTCGCACTCAGTTGACAACTTTCCGGAGATTTTTTTTTAGCGAAATATTAAAATTTTTTGAAATTAGTAAAGATGGAAATGTGTAATAAAAAATTTTAGTGATTTATAGTGGTTATTGGAGATTTATTTTGTTTTATTTTGTTTCTTGGCACTCCAAACGGTGCCTGAGATGATGCTGTATGTGTGCAGAGGTTTTAGATTGTCTGCATCTCATGTAATCCATGCTGTTGGTCCCAAATATGATCTTGATGGTAACCCTGAAGGCTCTTTAAGAAATGCATACCGGTAATAAATTCCCTCCCCCTAAATCATATACCGTATTTATGTGGTTAATTTTTATTTGGTTTTATGTTCATCATTTTATTGACTTTTTTATCTTTACCCAAAATTTATTACAGGAACAGTTTACGTGTTGCCAAAGAGAACAACATTCAATATATTGCATTTCCTGCTATATCATGTGGTGTATATGGGTAAGTTGGTTAAAAGAATTGACAGTTGTAACAAGTTAATACCCACATCAAAGGCAGTAACCTTGTGAATTTTTTCGGTTTCCTTTCCCTTGTACTCCTGCAAATTAGATTGATAATTCACTTAAAGAAATACTGTTTTTGCCAGCTATGTCACCTATTCGATCTCCCCTTGAATGAGAATGGGCAGAGATGTTTATGCATTATTAATCAACCTAGGTGACATGGCCTCACATGCGATATTTTGGGCTCTTGAAGTTAATAATGTCCCGAGAAATTGGTTTGAATCTTTAGTTTGGTTGTGTTAATGGAAAGTAGCATGACCGCTACTTACTTAATTTCTCTTCCATTTTTTCAGATATCCTTTTGATGAAGCTGCCAGAATAGCTATATCTGCAGTTAGAGAATTTGCAAATGACTTCAAGGAGGTATACCACATCCTTGAGTTGCGCTATCTAATGTTACTTATAGTTTCACTTTCCTTGACGTGTTCATTTCTTTGGTGAGATGTAGACTGATGAACCCCCCCCCCCCCCCAAAAAAAAAAAGGAAAAAAAAAACTATGATAAGCTAGAACTAGAACTAGTGAGGGACCATCATTCAGAAGAAAGTTGATTTCTGTGGAAAAAATTGAAAAGACAATACACTTGAGGCATTGTTTTTCCTGGGGTGTGTTTTAAACATGACACTCCCCTACTCACATTCTGCCAAAAATAAATAAATAAATAAATCACTTTGAAGATGCAAATTATTATTAGCTGGAGTTTTGAATAAGCATTTGTACTTTATTTTTGCTGTTTAGCCCTGACCATTTAAAGGTGAGAGAATTGAGAAACTTGTAATAAACTTTTTAAAAAGGGTAATGCTGGTAAATCGGCTGCATCTAATCTACTTTTTCGAGGCCTATATGTATTAGAACTTTGTAAATTCACAGTAATGCTTTTTGCAGGTGCACTTTGTTCTGTTTGCTGATGATATATACAATGTTTATTTAAACAAGGCAAATGAATTGCTTCGAGATCAGTGATTGTGGCTGCCTAACGATGTGCAGAGTGTATTGTTGACTGAATGGGCAGCGTTGCAAAAATGGGATTTGGATTTCCATATTCCGAGTTGATTTTGACATTTGCAGAACTATGTTATGAAAGATTAGCAAGTTCTGGATGGGAAGTGGGTTTTCTTGTGTGTATTAATAAAGTTGGTATATCTGGTTTGCTGGTGATTGTGCTTTTCGGCAGAAAATATAAAGCCCTTTTGAGCTACAACAAGCCAAATGTAAAGCTACGTAAACATGTAAGTGTCATTTGGTTTATTTTTTTATTTTTTGTTTTTTATTCATGTTTTCTATTTTCTATTTTGAGCGTATTTGTTATTTTGTGCTTTTAAAAATAAGACAAACAGTTAAAACGCAATTGATCACTTGTGTTTTAAAATTTTGTTTTAGAAAATAGAAAATGAGTTTATGTATGAAATGAAAAATGACAGTTTTTTTGAGTGTTTTTAACTCAAAATAAAGAAAATCTCAAAATAAGGAAAATAAAGTATTTTTTATTTTCTTGTTTTGGGATGTTTAATACACAAAACATATAAAATAGTAAATAGAGCAAATTAAGTTCCATCTTTGTGTTTATTTGAATTAAGAATTTGTCGGAAAAAAAATGGAGTTCAAAATTACGTGGGGTTTGATTTATGTTAGAAAATGATAAGAGAAAATGGATAGGATTTGAGATTTTTTTGTTTTTTTTAGATGGGATTTGAGGAATTAAAAAATAATGAATTATAAAATTCATTAATATTTATTTTTCTATATTTTTTAAATCACTCAAGTCATATGTATTTACGGTTTTATGTTTTTTTTCCCCACTCTGCTTTTTTCTTTTTTTCCCCCCTTTGCGTTCCCAAATTCTCAGTCCAATCCAAACACATTCTTCGAAAGAAGAAGAATATGTCCATCTCTTGTGTCTGATGCAAGGATGGTTACTATTTGTTGTCTGATGATGTATGATACGTTTGGAACTTCAATTTGTCAAGTGGAGAGAGAGAAGGAAAACCGAAAAAAAAAAAAAAAAGGGACGGAAAAAGGAAAGTGAAAGAGGGGAAAGATATACTTTGATTGGCATGGAAGAAAATCAGAAGAAACGGGCAGGCATTTCTAAAAACTTTATTACCTTGTTTGGGGAGCAGCAGGACTTGGACCCTCAACCTCAGGCTTCCCAGGCCTATGCTCTTAGCATTAAACCCATAAAATCCTATATGCATATCATGTTTCCCTCCTGGCGGTGATAAGTTGTTGTTGTGTTGGCAGTAAGTAGTAGTAGTAGTAGTATTATTGAATGACTACATATAAGAGAGTGGTCGTAACCACTAATTTGTGAAAAAATAAATAAATAAAAATAAAGGCAGAGGAAAAAGAAAGGAACTTGATTTTTTTTTTTTTACAATTATCTACTTATTTTCTTCATATATTACTACTCACCGCAAAAAAAAAAAAAAAAAAAGATAATAAAATAAATTTAACTTTTTTATTTTATTTTACTTCTTTTTTTTTTTTAACATTTTCTCTCCACAAATCTTTGCTCCAAACGCAATATTAAAAGGTATGTTTGGATCAAGAATTTATTAAGGGAAAAAAATGATAGAAATTCAAAATTCTTTTTTTTTTTAATTTGAATTGTGATAGGAAAAAAAAAAAAAGACATAACGGTTGAGGAATTAAAATTCATAAAATTTTGATATACTTTTTAATTTATTTAAATAAATATATATTTGAAATTTTATATTTGCTTCTGCTTTTCGCTTTTTTTTCTTTCCATTTTCCTTTCTCTAAATCTTCTCCCCAGGAGTTACAATTGTTATGAGATTCAGAACGTCAAATTCCAGTTATCCAGAAAAATGAAAAGCACCCTTATCCCTGAACTTCGTGTGTCCAGCAATGGGGAAAAATGAAAAGCCAGCAAATAATTAACTAAAACAATTTGGCACCATTTATTCTGCTGGGATCAAGAAACTTCCTCAGCAGCGCTGCAGCTAAATCAACCAGAGGCTTCATTTTAACTTCCTTTTTTTTTGGTTAATATATATATATATATTATATATTTGCAGAATAGATAAACAGTAACAAGAAAAAAAGATGGAACAGAAGACAGTAAGAGGATTACACCCCCCCCCCCCCCAAAAAAAAAAAAAATCAGTAAAATTCAGAATTTCTACATGGACTCAATATCTGTTAAGAGAAAATGGTTGCTAGTTTTTGCAACGCAAGCTATTTTTCTTGTTAATCTTCGCCAGCAAAACACCACAAAGACAAACTCTTGAACTTTAACAAATTTGAAGACCGTGTAAAACAGGAAACTAGGTAATCTATTTTCGGATTTTGTAAAGAAAAAAGGGTACGCAAAGAATCAAGAGATTCACCCCATTCAATTTCAGTGAAACAAAGAAGTTCAGACAGTTCTGACTGAGTCCATTGGAGAAAGTTCTCTTTGTAAAACATTAGCGTGAATGTGGAGGGGAGGGTAAACAACAGCTACAGGTTTAGCTTGGAGCTGCTCCATAAGCCTTTTGGACAGCAGAGAATAGAACTGACCTGGATGAGACAAATATACTGTTACTAAATTTTATCCATATTCTCCATTGTTAATTCTTTTCGTTTTAAACTGCACTCAATCCTGGAATTCCTAATCCTTGTGCTTGCTGATTCTTCTGTTTCTTTTGATGATTTTTTCTACTTCTTGAAATGCGCTTTCCAGGTGAATAATTTGATATGCGTTGACAAGTCCTCTGATTTTCCACAGCTTGGAAGGTTCACTCTCCGTACTGAAGGTGACAAGCTGATATTATCTTTTTTATTTTTTTATTTTTTTCTGTTATTAAACATGACATTGCTAACCTAGATTTATCGGAGGATATAGTTTTAAACAAATCTAATTGACGTCAACAAATCCATATAGTTAACCCACTTAGTGGGAAAATGTTTGGTCTGATTTGGTTTGATTTAGTTATTTTTTTCTGTTATTCTGGTTTTGGTTTTATTTTTCTTTTTTCCCCAAAATGCTGTGAATTCACAAAGATTATTGCTATTTACAGGGAAAACAGTTGCAGTGGGAAAGGTTACCGGTTTTCCTTAAGTTCTGGTTCTTGAACAATTTTGGTGTGGGAGTTAAATGGTTTCCAACAAGTATTTCTTTGATCTGTGGCACTTTAAGATTCGGTGTAAAACTTAATTGATTTGTTACTATATGGCTTAATTTTCCACCTCATAGGAAACTCTTGTCAAATAGGAAGCATGCATTGGAAATGGTGCACAACTAGGTCATTGAACTCATCAATTAAAAGTTTTGATGCTTGATGTGGGGGGTAAAGTATAATCGATCTTATTCAACAATCCCCATTTAGAAGTAACTATACTTGTAGTTGATAAATTGCCTAGATTTCCTTATAGAATTTTTGGGGAACTGGGAATTCCAATGTTGCTTGAATCAGCTTGTGCATGAACTGGGACTGTGTGATGTCCAGACGTAAAGCGGACAGAACATTTCTATGAATTTTGGAAATGGGAGATATTTTTGCTAATAAAATTTTCGTCTTCCAAACTGTGAACTTCTTTTTTGTCCCAGTTCTGTGAAATTGAGTTACTATAATTATTTTGCGGTGGTAATCTGGATTTGTTTCCCAATGGTAGGTTTAGATTGTTTCCTTTCTATAAAAATTTGGGTTCCTTTTTAGATTTTAGATTACTTCATTTTTATACTTGTTTGGTTAGGGAGTATTACTGCAGTGGGAAGACAAGCTGAAAGGGTTAAGGTATGAGATTAAGATTTTTTTAGTTAGATTGATATTCTGTGTTTTTTCAATATTATGGTAGAATTATATTGAAAGTGAATATACAATAATAAAAATTTGATTATTAATTAACCACACAATATATTTAAGTACCATATGAATGCTGAATCACTTTTTGCATGCAATTACTTAAATATTATTAGTTAAAGAATATAAATATATATACACAATATAGTTATAATTTGATGTTTACTTTATGATAAAAAGATTATATCATTAGGAAAAAAATTATTATCTAATGCAAAGTTGGAGCTAATATTTTGACTATTTTTATGATATATTAATAGGTGGTAATAATATCAGAGCAGATTTTGTTAATACCAGAATTTCATTAATGATCTTTTTAATTATTATTAGAATTATCATTCTTTATTATTTAACACAATTTACATTCTCTCTCCTTAATTTCTCTTTCTAAAATTCTTCATTAATTTTTGTCCTTGAATTATTAATGCATTCAATTAATATTTCATTTAATAATTTACAAAATTACCCTCTATTATTCTATCCAACCTAGGTACTTTCTTAGTCATCTATCTATCTCTCTCTCTCTCTCTCTCTCTTTGTGTTAAATATTGTAGTAACCTGAAGTTTTTTTTCTCTTAATTAATTTGCTTAAGTGTGGTTGTGATATTTATTATAATAAAAATCTAGAAAATTGAGGATTTGAAAATTTTTTGAATAATAAAATTAGTTGGAAAGATTTTCGGATTTAATTTCACCCTATGGGGGAGTTTAATGTAGAATTTCTAAACTTTTATTCAAACAATTCCTAGCCCAAATTACCTATTTAGTTTAACCCAAGCCCATTAACCTATGGTTCAACCTTTTCTTTGACTCACCTCAACTCACTTCAACTCACTTTATTATTCACTGAATTGACTCATGAATAGTAGCTCTAAATCATTTCCTGGTAAACTTCATTTTCCATCCATCATTTCTTCCATACATCTCTCACAATCTCTCAAATTATTTAGCTAATTAATCAAAAAGAAGACCCTATATTGATGACCTTAAAACATCTTTTAAATAATTTGTTTAATTTGTCAAAAAGCTAGCATGATTCCCGGATCATGCCATCCATCTTCATCCATCATCCAATGCCTCTTTTAAATTATGTGGTTGGATAGTCAAAAAGGCAAAACTAGATTATTTGGATTATAATACCTAATGCATAATCCTACTTTAGTAGCTTTTAAGTCTAGGAATTGGAGGTTGTTTTTCTCTATCGACATTTTCTCTACACTCCCATGACTTCCTATAAATTGGTGTGCTTTCAAAGAGAAAAAAAATAAGAGAGAAAAAAAAATCATTATTTAGTGTAGTTAGAGATTAGGTGTTGCTTGGAAGAAGAAGAAAGACTTGGAACTTTTCAATTGGGTGATGTTCAAAGCTCAACTCATTTTTCCTTCTCAGGCTTGGTCACTAATATCTTTATTGAGGTAGGATGACGAACCTCCTAAAAATGTATTTTATGCCTTTTTTGGGTTTGAAGTATGAAACTTGATTGTGATAAAAATAAATACCCGCATATTGGGGGTAGGGAAGCCAAAACTTTGACTGATGTAGCTCAGCATGCTGACCGCTCTCTATTTGTAACTTCTAATGTGCTTCTGACCCTTAAAACAGTGGAATTAGGTTTAGACTAAAACATAAAAGTTGTAGCCCTTTAAGTTTTCTTTCCAACCCAAAAAGATTTGTATCAATCCGAGCTGTAAGTCAAAAATTATGCTCAAAATACTAAGCACGTGTAAAACTGTATCTTCTAAACAAACTGAATTCAAGGCTGTTTTTGCACATTCAGACCTTAGAATTTTTAAAAGTGTAAAACATGAAAGTTGTAGGTCTTAAAGTCTAGTTTCTACAAATATAAAGTTTATAGATATTGGAGTTCTGTTCTATTTTATATGAAAATTTTTTTAGCTGCTGTCTCTGCTTAGCCTTTAATTGATGCTTGTTTGGATTTTTTTTTATATTATGTTTAAAGATTTATTTAAATTTCCAATTACCTTCTATTAATTATTGTCATGTTAATAATTTCTATTGATGTGTAATTTTGTTTACAAGGCCTGATATAATAAAACATTTATACTATTCGATATAATACTGAAGTAGACTGTTAAGTTGATATGACTTAGTTATTTTTCCAATTGATATGAAATTATTTTAAACTGGATATTATGTATCATTTGACACTCTAATATTTATGACAACTGACTTAGACAATCAGTTTCATCATAAATAGTTGGATGACTTATTCAAACTAAAATAGCTAAGTAGAACTAAGTATTTGATAAAAATGCCCAAATGAAACAATGGACTTATTCTTTCCTTATTTGGTCTTCCTTAAATAAATTTGATTTATTTTAAATTGATTCTTTTAGGCATTATTTTGTCAACCTAGCAAGTTGTATAATTATATTTTTTATGATTAAGTGAATTTAATAAAACTTATTTAATATCTTCCTAAATATTTGAATAATTCTATGGATATTTGTGGATATCTTGAAACTGAAAACCTATGATAAGGGTTTGGTTATAAATAAGACGATGATTGGGAATTTATTCAAATTATTTTGAATAAAATAAAACTTATTAATTTTTCAAAAATTAAACATAAGTCCAAAGAGTTATTTATTATCTTTATATTCTATAAAATAACAAAATAAAAAGGAAAAAGAGGCAAAAACTGAGATGTAGTCAATGTGGTTCGAACTCGCAACTTCAAATCGTAATTAGGGTTGCCCGCCCACTAAACTACCAATCTCGGCTTAATTAATATACCATTAGAAATAATTTTATTCTTATCAAGGCTAGTATGGCAAACTTGTCAAAAAATTAACTAAAATATTAATTCGAATTCTGAATTTTTCTAGTTACTTACTACTTGTTAATTTACATGTAGTATCTACCTTTGTGATAATAATATTGGTAATTATGTTTAATCTTTAATTTATTGTGAATATTATTAAATTTTGAATTAAGATAAAATACTTAAAGTATACTGTATGTGACTGAATAATCTCACTTCAGATTCATCACTCGGGAATATTATCGGTTGTTATTAAAAATGTCTGATTGTCATACAAGATGCCCTTGGAATGTCAAAGGGTGAAAAAAATTAAGGCACTCGGTGCTAAAGATATCTTTGGCAATTAGATGATGGGTGGGTAGACATGGCCTTGTAGATGGAGATGGGAAATATTCATTTTATTTGGGAGATACTCCCTTATGACCTAGCAAGTAAGGTAATCGGTTGCGACGGTTAGGTTTTTGGTGGGTGACACCGTCGGAATGCATTGGATGCTAAGTCCGTAAAGTCACTGGTTCCCAAGGCTCGGGGTAGAGGAGGATAAGAGTATGATTATCCTAGGAGGATTTAGATTAAACTCTTTTACCAAATTTTACTATGACTGGCAACCTCTTTTGTTTATGTATAAATGATGTGTTGAAATTATTTAATTATATTTAATTCCTTTAGATAAATATTTTATAAAAAGATGTAGGAAATATATATATACAAAACCTGTATTGTTATGAGGTTTGATCCCGAGATCTTGAAAATCTGAATCTGAGATCCCTACTACTGCGACACAGATTTCATTATGGTACACATATCAACATTTAACTATTTTACGTGTAAGTAAAATAGTAGTTACGATGACGGTTTAATCGAACCGTTGTAAGTATAATTTACATTATTTAGTTGGGATCTATTGAATTAATTGTTGCATAAACAGTATGCCACCTAATCACATTCACTGTATTGAGTCACCTAATATAGTGTAGCATTACAATCACTGCATATAGGCATTTAGGAGATTCTGATTACTGGGCTTTAGTAGCTCACCCCTCGTGAGAATTTTTTTTTCAAGATATTAAGCACAGCAATACTGAAGATGAGCTAGAAAGAGATTAATTTATCTTAAATATTCCACCAAAAAAGTTATCTATTTTTTTTTCTTGCGCAGCACTGGAAGACTTTATTTATTATTGTGGTCTATAATAATAATTGTTGGATGATTGTAATTATTAAGTTTAGACCTAGTTTACTTCTATTTGATATGAAATGTTAGTCGAATGGTTGAGACGCTTAGATGGCTCTGTAATACTATTCTCTATCTTATTTTGTGCCTTGTAGTTGAATCCCATCAAACGATTCAGTTTAATGACATATAAATATTGTTTGAGATAAATAAAAGATTTTGAATACCTTAAATTATTGCGGGACAACCCTAGTTGGAGGAAAATTTTGGGGTGTAACAGCGTGTTATTATCATTTTATTTTTATGCCCAACAAATAATCCCAAATCACTCCGGGCATTCGGGTTATAAAAATTCAGGGCGTGACAAATATATTATTTTCTTTTTGAAAAACATCTCTTTAAAATATAGTTAAATAATAAATTTTTATTTTAAACTTAAAAATTATTAATGTATTATTGAATTATTAAAATACTCTATTTTAAAAACATCTCTCTTAAAAAATAATTAAATAATAAATTTTTCTTTTTAAACAAAAAATATCAACGCTTGATTGAATTATAAAAATACATCTACTTGTTTGTAATATTTTATCCAATATATTTTAAAGTTTATGAATTTTTTTTTAAGATTTATGGAATTTTAATATAACTGCATAAAAGAAAAATTTATACCACTAGAAATTTAGACTTGTTAAATTTTGATTACATTAATTTTAAATAAAAATTATTAAATTATTTTTATTAAAAAATTATGATTGCTATTAAATTCTCTACGTTAAATTTTTTATAATCTTTTTGAAGAATATTATCTTTTTTTATCCATGATATATATAATCATGGAAATTTTGGGATTTGGTTATAAAAATATTAGAAACCAAATCCTATCTATTTTTTTAAAGGATAAAGTGTGTTAAAAAACTTATATCAATAAAAAATAAAAAAATAATTTTTTCTAAAACGAGAAATTTATTATTTAACTATTTTTTGAAGAGAGATTTTTTTTTTTGAAGAGAGTTTTTTTTTATAATTTAATGATATCTTAATAATTTTTAGGTTTAAAATGAAAATTTTATTATTTAACTATATTTTGAATAGGTATGTTTTTTGAAGAGAGAAAAAAAAAAGAGAATAGTATGTTTTTTTTTTTAAAGAGAAAAAGATGAATAAATAAGATGAGATAGATAAATTTATGAGGAGGAGAGAACCTAGGTTGGATAGAATAATAGAGGTGGGTAATTTTGTAAATAATTAAACAAAAATATTAATTGAACTCTAGCATTAACAATTCAGAAACAAAAATTATTGAGAGAGATTTTTACATAGAGAAATTAATAAGGGAAAGAAAGTGTAGGTTGTGTTAAATAATAAAGAATGGTTAACCTGTCAAATAATTGAAAAGATCATTAATTAATGAAACTGTATTAACAAAATTTGCTCTGTTATTACCGTCACCTTATATTAATAACTTGGGTGTATATATATATAAATGTATATATTATAATATTTATAAAATTAAAGACTTATTATTTTTAAGCATAACAATATAATTTTATTTTTTTAAATTATAATCTTCTTATTTTTTGCAAATATTTTAATTAATTTTAAAATTTGTTATGTAAAAATTATAACCGTTGGATCAATGTATTGATTGCTGCTGGTTTGTTTCTGATAGCAACCGGTCACACTATCAGAACAAGACTGCTTGAACCTTCTGAGTATCTTGTTATATTTCTATAAAGACTACGATTTATGTGTCGGGGCTCCGAATAAATAATAGTGAAAGAGAAGTGGACGCAGAACCTCAAAGGTAGCTTTGTGTTTACCCAGCTTCTTCGGAGTTAAGATTTCCTTTATTCCTATTTTAGGAGAAAGTTCTAACCCAAAAAGATGATTTTGAAAGTGTTTGTAAAATGTGATGAAAAAGTTGGTTTTAATTTATTATTAATATTTGATTTTTCAGTGTATTGGTATAATACTAATACTCTTTCCAAATTCTTCAATGTCCATTTTCCAATCGGAAGGTGTCATTTTCATCATTCCTCCATCATCCTCTCTCTTTTCGGCCAAAGCGAGTCATTGACTTAAAAGAATTTCTGGTGCGAACACCTACAACATCAATACTTAGAATCGTATTAAAAAGTAATTTTTTTTTATAAATATTACATAATTAAGTAATTTTATCTGTTTATATTTTTATTTTTTAATGTCCTTTAATTTTCTATTGATTTTGTAATTTTTTATTTTTTAAATATTTCTTAATTAGATATTATTTATTTAAATAATCTTAATCATTTATTATTTACTATTTAAGTTACTTTTGCTAATTTTGTTATAATTTTATTCTAATTAAAATAAAAATTTAATTAAAATTACACACATGCGGTGTGTGTATATACATGTGTGTGTGTATGTATAGCCTCTGATCAGGTTTGTTGAATTATAAATAAAATTAATATAACAATACAACTCAATGATTTAACATATATCCTCAAATTAAGGGTTGAGATTTTGTTTTATAATCATCAATAGCCAAGATGTATTGGAGAAATAGTGTTTTATAACAATATAAGAGCTTAATTCAAATTTCAAATTCTCCTCCTGTATTGGTTTCAAATTTTAAATCACTGGCTGTGACTAAAAAATAGTAACAACCTAATATTTGACTTCAGTATAAATTTTTCTTTTAATTTATTAAAAAATTATTTTATTTATTTTTTTAAACTCTTTGTAAGTTAAATTATGTTTTCATGCATTTAGAGATAAGTAATTCCTATTAAATAAATAAATAACATCAGAAATGAATCACGTAGACAATTTAGTCTAAAATTTTTCTTTGGCAATAATTTCAAGCAAGTTGAAGCACGTACGAGAGACGCAAATGTCTGATTGAAATTTCCCTCATAATTAAAAATAATTGAAAATCATTATTCTTAAATAATCGAAAATTCCCTCAAGTTGAAGCCCGTGCGGAAGACACAAATGTCTGATTTCTAGTGACAATTGTCTGATTCAATTAAAAAAAGAAAATCCAAAAGAATAATAACAAAAACTGCAAATACTATGGGAAAAAAAGGCTGCTTAGATGAGGAAAAAAATAGTGTTTTCGTACTTTATTTATTATTTATTATTTTTTTTTGGAAGTCAAGACCTAAATCATTAGCCCAGACTTCTCAAAACGAAAAAGAAAATCAAATTTGAAGAGGGGAAAAAAACGTAGGAATATAAAATCTTTAATGTGTATTCTTATTTGATAAGTGGATTAGAAAATATAATAAACTAAATGTAATAATTAGTATATTAGTTTTTAGGTGTTACAAATTGTGTTACATATGTTGTATTTGCGTATATAATTACATCTATTCATATCTATGCTTAGATATTTTAAAATTTTAATGTACTGTGTTCAATAATCATTTTATATTAAAATTTTGTTAATTTTGATTAACGTGTTTGTGTTGGTTGTGTTTTGACTTAAGATATGTTTGTTTTATTGATAATGAAAGGTAAATTTTGTTAGCGTAATTTTTACCTTTCATTGCATCAGTTTGGATATGAGATAAATTTTTACTCTAATTATATTAACATTATATCATACTTAAATCGTGTTATTATCTCATATCTAATATTATAACACTATTATTTTTTTAATTTAATTTCTTAAATCTAATATTCTAGCCTAAATAAAAAAAATTAATTTCTTTAATTATCTTTTATTTTCTATTAACCATAATCTCATTGCCAATATTGGGTATGCTAAAAATCGCCTCTGGAGCACCCATGCAAGAGCATAGTAGTACCTAGCAACCGCAAATTAAAGCCCCATTCAGTTGGAATAATAATAAATAACTAGACAGACAAGTGCAATGGGACTCTTTCTCTTGCTCAATGCAAGACTTCATAAGAAGCCTCTCAAATATTGGTGAAACAATTAAAAGACCTTATGCTTCTTCCTTTGTATGCAAGACCACACGAAGCAAAAAATTCATTGATGCAGAAAAGCGACCCCCCCCCCCCCTTTTTTAATATTATACAATTCCACAGGATCACAAACCATGCGTGGATAATTATAATAATTATTTATTTTTTTATTTTCGGTAAATTTTGAATGGTCTAAAATTAAGAAAATAAAATTAGATGGTTGTTAATTTATAATTAAGCGAAGCAAGGGAAATTACGCAAATAAACAAGTAGTTATTGGAAGTTTTTTTTTTTTTTTTTTAACAAAACTAAAAGTAACAGGTCATCGAAGAGTATGAAATAAAAAAGAAGGAAAAAATTCACCAAAAATTAGTTTTACCATATAATGTTTTTTTTTAATTATAAAACACACACACACACATGTATATATAATGAAAAGACCAATTTCAGTCTTCCCTCCATTTGACGTGCCTTCGAATGCATTAGATACGAGACCGAGGGATGGCTTAGTGAATAGATTTCATCTACTCACAGAGTAGTTAGTGGGTTCGAGTCTCAAGGTGGGGTAAGAATTTGAGTTTATTATGAAATTGTGTTGTGTTAAATGTTATAAAAATGCCTCGGACACTACTTCTCGCATTTTCTATGCATAAATTGTTAATTAATTACTTACCCCAACTTGAGCATTAAGAGATTGTTTGGAGTTATAAAAGTTGAAATAAAATGTAATTTAGGTTAATTTTTAGCATTTGGAGTGTAAATCACAAACCATAAAAAATAGAGAAGAATGGTTTCGTTCAAATGGATTTGGGTAGAGAATTTTTGACTTTTTTACCAGAACTTTTTGAGATTTGTAAAAATATTATTAGAATTTGTAAAAACTTTATTGAAATTTGTAAAAATTTATTGGGATTTGTAGATATATATAAATTTATAAAAAAAAATTCACGTAGTTCGAGGTGAAAAAATTATAGTTTTTCAGAATTTTTTGGTGTTTTTCGATGCTCCAAATAGATATAAAATAGAATAGATAGGGTACGTTTGGAGTGACAAAAAGTGAGATAATTTGTGGGTTCATAATTCATGCAGTGAGATTAAAGTGAATAACTTTAAAGATTTTTATAATTTTTCAACAGTTTTTAGTAAACCAAACACACCCAAAGTTTGAGTAAAGAAAAAGAAAAAAAAAATAGAAAAGTGAGAGTGAAATCTTGATTTGAGTACGTTTTAGTCGCGAACCAAATTCGAATTGAGGTCGAATAGTTTGATTCGTTTTCAACCCTAAATATAAAAGAAATAAGATAGAAATAGTGTGATTTCAATACTTTAAAGAGAGAGAGAAGGACTTCTAGAATATGATTTTTTTTTCTTATGTTAGAGTTGTGTAGAATTTAGGTTCGTGACTTTTGAGCTACCTAATGAAACATATTTACTACAACTTTTGCATAAAATATTTTAGGATTGTAATTATAATAGAATTGTGGGCCTATTTCAAAATTGAATCGAGATTTATTTTAAAATTTATAATCTTAATAATTTTGAACTTTTTTAAGATATCTTGTTTTATATTTGAGTCGCATCTCATTACTTTAAATTAAGAAAAAATACTAAACCAAGAAAAACCTACAAAAAAAGACAAGAAAAACTTAATAAATTAAGATTATATAAAATTTTGAAATCTTTTGAAATTAGGGGCTTAAAACGATTGCTTTGTTAGCTTAGCTATCACTAGTGTTTGTTAGGTGACTCATTTGTTTTGAAACACTTAGTTTTCATAAATGCTTTGCATGTGGCTTTTAATTAATTTACGTCTAGTGAACTTAGTTACGAGTATTTAGTGAACTTAGTTATGAGTATATATATGGTTTTGAAACACCTAAGTTTTCATAAATGCTTTGCATATGACTTTCGATTAATTTACGTCTAGTGAACTTAGTTATGAGTATAGATATGGTGCGGATATATTTTCAAATCGTTCCGTGTAAATTGGGTAAAATATATTAACATGTTATCATATTGGATGTGTTTGCTAAAACAATAACTTTCTACCCCTACACATGGTTTTTGTTAGAGTTGTGTGTAAAAATTTGGAAGCCTTACGCAAAATTTTCAGAGAGACCTAACATATTTAGGTGTATGTCAAATAGAATTTTTAAATAAAATTAGAAAATAATAATTAATAAATATGAGATAATTATGATATGTATAGATAAAGTTAAATGTAGGAAGTTTAAATTTTTTTCTTAGTATCCCATAGAATTTTAAGTAAAATTAAAAAATAATAATTAATGCATTAAATAAATATGAGATACTTATGACATATATAAATAGAATTAAAGTAGGGAGTTCAAAAGTCTCTTTTATTTTTTGGTGATAGAATTTTAAATAAAGTTAAAAATAATAATTAATACATTAAACATTAAATTATGACATATATAGATAGAGTTAAGTAAGTTCAAATGTATATTACAATAGAATAGGAGAAAAAGTGGGAAGTTTCATGACTTTATTAAATTTTGATTGATTTAAAATATTATTTAATATTTTTATTAATAATAAAAATTTTAAAGATTTGGGGGCTTTTCTATTTAAGGACCTTAGGCGACTGCATCAATTATACAGGAGTTGTTTACAGCATGTTTGGAGAGGCATATAAACCTGATTACTTTTAATCCAAAAATCAAAAGAATTGACAAAAACTAATTTTAAGCTTGTACTAAAAGTGACACCACTACCAGTAAATTTTAAAGAAGATTCATTATCCCTTTTCATACCTTTACAAAAATAAAAAAATAAAGGCAAATAAAAAATAAAATAAAATAAAATAAATTAGCAAGCTCGATTTTATTTTTAATTTTTTTCTTCACAATCTTTACAATGTAGATGGACACTTTATCTCCATTTGATGGTGAGAAGGACAAAAATAGGGAAAGAGAAGTTGGAAACTGATAGGAAGAGCACTTTTTATTACAAATCTTTTTGCATTAAAATGAAATTACACACAACACATCTACTATAGAAATAATACTTTTTTTTCCTTTTTTTTTTGTTTACAGAGAAATAAAGTAGTAGTTGTTTCATTTGTAGCAAAAGTACAAAATAACACTGCAAAGTTTGTGCCCGACACTATCTAAGAATCGAAAATAAGCAATTCTCCAAGGCATCTTGAATAGTAAAGGACCCAACACAGCCCAGAAACCAACCGCAAATCCAAGGGCAGAGCTAGCAAAGAACCACTCTTCTGGAAATCCATCCCCATCATCTTCATCTTGATCATCTCCTTGTGCGACTTTAGGTGTTGCCTTATTTGCATTGCAAGTAGGGAGCGGAGGTCCGCAAAGTTTGTTGCCAACAAAACTCGATTCAGGTAAGCTTTGGAGTTGAGTGCTTGATGGGATTTGTCCTACCAACTCATTATAGGACAAGTTCAAATAACTCAAGAATGATAAAGTTGACATGCTCAATGGAATTTTTCCAGAAAGTTGGTTTATTGAGAAATCAAGGGATTCTAATTGTCTCATATCACCAATATTATCTGGGATAGTTCCTGTTAAACAATTTCCAGACAAATTCAAAAACTTCAATCCAACAAGTCTAGTTAGTCCCTTGGGGATCTCTCCTTGTAGTTTGTTTTCTGAAAGATCCATGCTTTTCACCAAATTAAGAATTGTGTTATATTCAAATTGCCTTCCTTTGGTCACCAAAAAGGCATCTTCGAAAGAACCTGCATTCTCATTTATCCACGTTTCAGGATAATAAAATAAGTTGTAAAGTGTGTCATGGTTTGCTGCCATGAGACTAAAATTGTGGAAACATCTTGGAATAGATCCTGATAGATTGTTATATGCAAGGTCTAAGATTTGAAGAGACCTTAGACTGCATAGTTGAAATGGAATCTGGCCCTGAAATTTATTTGAACGAAGGTTGAGAATTACCAAGTTGGAAAATGAATATCCCATCCAAGATGGTATGCTTCCAATAAATTCATTTTGGCCAAGATCAATAATCCACAATTTTTTACAGTGTTGTAAAGACTGTGGTAGTTCTCCTGAAAGATTGGTTTGCCGCAAGTGCAATGCTTGGAGAGAAGTTAAATGGCCAATTGATTGTGGAATCATTCCCATCAGATTGTTGTTTTCTAATTTTATGTATTTCAAAGAAGGCCAATTCTTCCAACAATCAGGAATTTTTCCAGATAAGCAATTGTTTCCAAGATTAAGATGTGACAATACTCTTTCTTCTGTCCCTGGCTTACCACATAAGAATCGGTAAAGAGATCCTAAAAAAGAGTTTTTTGAAAGATCTAACCAGGACACATTTGAAAGGATGTTTGGTAACGATCCTTCAAAGTAATTGGAGCTAAAGTCTATGGTAATTGAATATTGAAATTTGACCATCCTTGGAATCTTCCCATGGATGCGGTTACCTGAGAGATTTAAATATTGGAACCGAGTAGACTTTCTCCAAAACCAAGTGGGAATGGAATCAGAAATTCCTACACGACTCATGGATAAATCGCTTAACTCTCTTTGGGATTGAAGCCACAAGGGAAATCGGGGCCCTAACTGCCAAGATTCTAGTGCCAAAACAGAGACTTGAAAAGGAGGAGCCCAACTATCATTTGGTTTCCAAGTTAAATTATTTTCACTTGCAACAAAGTATGATAGATTGGTTAGATTGGCAAAGTGAATGTCGGAGACAACACCCTCCAGCAAATTATGAGAAACGCACAAGTATTTTAACTTCACAAGTTGCCCAAGACTTTGAGGAAGGGTTCCTTTCAATCTATTATTGGAAAGATCTAAGTCCATCAAGGAAGATAATTTTCCTATGGACACAGGTATGTGACTAGAAATGGAGTTATATCCAAGAGAAAGGTAAGCTAAATTTTTGAATTCCCCAAGCTCATCTGGCAAATGACCTGAAAGATTATTCAATTCGAAGTTCACTGACTCTAATCCATTGAACTTACATTTAGAGAGATTTCTGAAAACTTCGTCTACCTCTCCACCAAAATTGTTCAGTTCCAAAGATATTTGCCTCAAGTTGCAGAGTTTTCCTAATGAGCTTGGTATTATCCCCCCAAGTTGATTAAATGATAAATCGAGATTGGAGAGGGCGGTCAGGTTTCCAATGGCACCCGAGACTACACCTCTCAAGTTGTTGAAACCAAGATTGAGAGATTTGAGATGTTCAAAAGTATACAACCAATTTGGTATGGTAGAATTGAAAAGATTAACAGAGAGATCAAGATCTTGGAGGTTAGTCAAGTTCAAGAGCCAACGGGGAATAGGTCCTTGAAAATAACAGTACTCGATGTTTAGGGAAACTAGAGAATTCAAAGTGAAAAGCCACTCAGGAGTTGAAGAGCTGAAACTATTTTGTGAAAGATCAAGAATGGCAAGTGATGTAAGGTTATTAATAGGAGGATGAGGAGGAACAAATTGGAGTTGACAATCAGATAAGTGTAATTCTACCAAAGAAGGGAGTTTGTTTATCACCTGTACCCAATCCAATGCTTTGCTAAGGTTTGCGGTGCTCAGATCAAGGTGTTGTAACGAAACAAGACCCGAAAGCCATTGCAAATTATCAACACGTAGAGAATCTCCATGAAAATCTCCATGAAGATCTAGATAATGAATCATGGAGAGATTTCTGAGTTGATGAGGAATTGTTCCTGCGAATCCGGCCAAAGACAAGTTGAGGTATTTCAGACTTGCAAGGGAACCAATAAACCCAGGAATGTGAATCCCTCCAAAATAATTGCAGCTTAAATCCAGGAAACGAAGGTGCTTCAAATCCAGCAAGGAAGGATTTATCTTTCCACCTAACCGACGCCTCCGATAAGCTTCATAATCATCATCATCATCATAAGATGGGGGAGGAGGATTACGAAGATGGATCTCACGGACATGACCAGTTGAGTTATCACAGACAATACCATGCCACAGACAACAGTCATCCTCATGATGATGATCGCCAGCATCAGACCAAGAGGACAGCCGGTTTGAAGGGTCTTTGAGATCTTTCTTGAAGTTGAGAAGGGCTTGCCTCTCGCTTTGGATGCAGGAGTTGCTTCCACTACAGAATAAGCAATTTGGATGAAGGGTTGTGATGGTGGTGAGAAAGAAAAGAAAATAAAAGAGAAATAACGTTGCAGCTGATCTCATCGTGAATGAAAAACTCATGAATTGCCCACACAACTAATTAATTAATAAAAGCTCAATTTGGGTTAGGGTCTCTGTGTGGAGTTGGGTTTGGTATTTATAGCCCCTTCAAAGGTTTGGTTCACGCTTTCATTGATCTATTTTTAAATGATTTTCCGTCATGATCGATGAAAATGGTGAAAAATTATAATATTGTAATTCGAAGTGTGAATAGAAAATTTAAATTTTTGTAAAAATTTATACTATTTTATAGGGGAACAAACCGACCTACAGGTCATGCCAAAAATCCGAACATCTTCTCGTTTGGATTCTCATTTGTTTGTTACTTCTAGCAGTTGTATATAGTCAAAACGCATGCTGCACGCAAAAGTTTTTTGCTGATGCACAGATTATTCAAATGCGAAGGATAATTGATCTTGTGCGACTCGTCTACAATAAAACGATGAGTTGACCACACACCAACCACCAAATCAAGAGTCCATCTTTTCATTGAATAAATTTTATATTTTTCTTCTACATCTATTATTCTATCTCTTTTGTCATCGAATAAATAAATTAATACGAGCACATAACTACTTTTGAAAACAAAATCATAATAAATTATAATTAGTTTTGTAAATAAATAATAGTTAAAATATCATTAACTAATTATATTTTTAAAGCCTGTGTTCTATTTTATTTTATTTTATTTTTCTTTGTTAATTTTGATTTTTAAATTTTTTAATAGAATAAAATAAGAATAGTATTCGAGTTTTGATGTGAATTCAAACGCTTAATTAGGACTTAGTTATTATTAAAATAATTATTTATTATTGTAATAAAATAAAAATTATATGGAAAAAGAACTCTAATAATATTTACTAAAAAATAATTAAATTAATTTTATTGTAAATTTTTTTCCTTCCACCAATCGACTATAAATAGTTTTTGTACCATTGATTGATTGAGATGCCTCCACCACTAATTCCAACTTATTAGTCTACCGTCGAGTCAGTATGAGAGATAATTTCATGACTTTGTGATCCTTCCAATGGGTTTGAAAGAAACAACGCAAAACAATTCTTCCCTACCGAATTAGAAGTTAAAGACTTTGCATTTTTTTTCCATACCCTTTTATACGTCAAGGATTTTTTTTTTTTTGAGGTGCGTTTGATAAATTAAAAAATTAAATTTCTTGTAATTTTTTTCTAATATTGTCATGTGTCACTTTTGATAAAAGTAATAAATTTAGTAAAACTTTATAAAAATTAAAAAAAATTAGAAGACAATTGGACAAATTTGGAAAAGGTTGGAAAAAGTTCATCATGTTATGCACGTAGTAAATTTTATTATGTGTTTGACAAATTTTGATAGAAAAAGTGAGAAAAATTAAAATTATTAAAATAATTATTTATTATTATAAAAAAATATAAAAAATACAGATATATATCTTAATAGAACTCTAATTATATTTATGAAAAATAATTAAATTAATTGTCTAACTCGTTAACCACCTACTATAATTTATTATAGTTGATTTTATTAAAACCGTTGTAACTATCTAATTTCAACCCATGATTTATTAAAAAATGTTTAATTTTTAATTTTATCTAAAATACTTAGTTACCTAAGTTACCTAACTAGCTACAATTATCTATGATTTTTTAAAATTAAGTATTTTTTTTGTCTTAAATTCTATATCAATAATCAATTAATAGAAAATGAAAAATTGTGAAATTACCCAGGTCTAGTATTATTTATTTATTTGTTAAGCATTAAGTCTTGTTAATGCAATTTTTGCTTTAAATTATTAAGTTATTTTAGTGAAAATTTGTATAATTAATTTTTTTCGAAAAAAAGAGTGGTAGCAATTACTTCTACTCTTTCATAACTATCTCCACTCCTGAGCACAATGTCAAATATAGGTAGATCCATGTATTTGCTTATCCCCTTTCATACATAGATTTAATTGTACAAAAATCCCCCTTTTACTTTATCTCACTGATTATCTGCAGTCACACCATTTTTTAATATACACAAAGACAAAATATGCTATTTAACTTATAGTAATTTTGAATTTTCTAGAAATAATTCTTATATTTTTTATTACATTATCATAATTATTTTTTAAAATTAATTTTATTGTAAAAATATTTTTTCCTTCCCATTAATTGACTGAAATAGTTTTTATCACATTGATTGGTTGAGAAGCTTCCACCACCAATTCCAATTAGTCTACCGTGAAGTCAACATGAGATGTAATTTCATGACTTTTGTCATCCTTCCAACAAGTTGGAAAGAAACAACACAATGGCAATTTTTCCACACCTAATTACAAGATAAAGACTTGCAACTACTTTTTCATACCCCATTACACGTCAAAGACTTTTTTTTTTTTTTTTTTTGAGGTGCGTTTGATAAATTAAAAAATTAAATTCTTTTATAAATTTTTTTTTCTAATGTTGTCCCGTGACACTTTTAACAAAAGTGATAAATTTGGTAAAAACATATAAAAGTTAAAAAAAAATAGAGAAAAATTGGATAATTTTAGAGAATGTTAGAAAAAGTTTAACATGTTGTGTTACTGTTTAACTTACAATAATTTTGAATTTTTTAAAAATAATTCTTATATTTTTTATTATATTATCATAATTATTTTTCAAAATTAATTTTATTGTGAAAATATTTTTTTTTCCTTCCCATCAATTGACTGAAGTAGTTTTATCGCATTGATTGGTAGAGAAGCTTCCACCACCAATTCCAATTAGTTTACCGTTGAGTCAACATGAGATGTAATTTCATGGCTTTTGTCATCCTTCCAACAAGTTGGAAAGAAACAATACAAAGCAATTCTTCCGCACCCAATTACAAGGCAAAGACTTGCAATTATATTTCCATACCCTATTACACGTCAAAGACTTTTTTTTTTTTTTTTTGTGAGGTGCGTTTGATAAATAAAAAAATTAAACTCTTTTATGACTTTTTTTTTTTAATATCGTCACGTGTCACTTTTGACAAAAGAGATAAACTTGGTAAAAACATATAAAAGTTAAAAAAATTAGAGAAAAATTGGACAAATTTAGAGAAAGTTAGAAAAAGTTCATCATGTTGTGTATGTGGTAATTTTTTATTATATGTTTGATAAATTTTGATAGAAAAGTGAAAAAAAGTTAAAATAATTAAAATAATTAATTATTATTGTAATAAAATAAAAAATTATACATCTATCTGGTAATAGAACTCTAATCATATTTATGAAAAATAATTAAATTAATTACATAACTCTTTAACCAGCTACTATAATTCACTATAATTGATTTTCTTATAACCCTTTTGACTACCTAATTACAACCCATAATTTATTTAAAAATGTTTAATTTTTAATTTTATCTAAAATATTTAATTACCTGACTAGATAGAATTATCTACGATTTTTTGAAATTAAGTATGTTATTTTCTTTTAAATTTTATTTCAATAATCAATTAATGGAGAAAGAAAAATTGTGGAATTACCCTGGCTTTTTTTTTTTAAGCATTAAGTCATGTTAATGTAATTTTTGCTTTAAATTATAAAGTTATTTTATTATATTTTTTCTGTATGTATACAAATATTACTCACAAATTCGCTTTACTTTTAGGCTTTACTTGGAGTTAAGATTTTGTGAAGTAAAATATATAAAGGAAAGAGAGAATTAAGATAAAAATAAATAAATAAATAAATAAATAAGAAAACGGGGAATGAAGCACATATAACTCAAGTGCATATGCTACTTTGTATTACTGTAGTCACACCATTTTTTAATACATACAGAAAAATATACTTTTTAAGTTACAATAGTTTTAATTTTTTTAAAAATAATTCTTATATTTTTCATTATATTATCATAATTATTTTTTAAAATTAATTTTATTGTATTTTTTTTTTTCGGTTTCCATCAATCGACTAAAATAGTTTTTATCGATTGAGAAACTTCGACCACTGATTCCAATTAGTCTACTGTGGAGTCAACATGAGATGTAATTTCATAACTTTTGTGATCCTTCCAACAAGTTAGAAAAAACGACACAAAGTAAGTCTTCCACACCCAATTACAAAACAAAGACTTGCTATCTTTTTCCATGCCTGTGGAGTGTTTAGAGGCACAAATTTTAGTAAAAAATTATTAACTTTTGATTTTAGAGTGTTTGGAAAATTATTAATTTTTGTTATTTTTTTACTTAATTACAGTAATTTCTTAACTTAAAAATTACCAAAAGTAGTTAAAAGTTGTAAAAATTATTTAGAATTACCAAAAATTGCACCAAACACTCAAAAGTTGTAAAAAAAAATTACAAAAAAATGTTACTTATTTCACCAAATACATAAAAATTGCAATTAGCAACTATTAGCAAAAACAATGCCTAAAGTTATGAAAAATTTTCCTCCAAATGCCCCCTTATTATATGTCAAAGACTTTTTAATTTAGAGCGAGTTTAATAAATCAAAAAAATTATTTTTTTAAGTCTTTTTTGGTGTTGGCATGTGTCATTTTTTTTACAAAAGTTGTAATTTGGTGAAAACTTTAAAAATTAAATAAAAACTAAAAAATTTTGAAATAATTTTGTGTGACAAATTTTTTTGTGTAATTGGTAAATTTTGATGGAGAAAATTAATGAAAGTTGAAAAAAAAATTAGAAGTTATAGGAAGTTTTAGAGTTTTTTTTTTAATAATTTATCAAACAAACTCTTATTACACGTACATAACGACTAAACAATATTTCTCAATTCGTGCATGTCATCCATACGCAAGAATTATGCTAATCTTCTTTTTATTATTTCAATTTTATCAGATGTCTCTGAAGGGACTGTCGAAATTAAAGGTCCCCTAATAATGGAGATTCATATGCAATTATGACGGTGTTTGGATGGGTAAAATTCACCAAAATTTGTAAAATAATACAAATTTTTTTAATATTTTTTAATCAAATTTTGTTAGTGCCACTTTTCTACTAACGTTTTCAATTTTTTTAGTCATCCAAACATTTGCTTTAGGGCTATTGTATTACGCAGTTAACAGAAATAACTAATTTGAAATTGTGGTATAATTGAAAATAGAAAATTATTATGGAGTTGTTTGGACGTCCAATTAAGTTCAAAAAATTTTAAAAAATTTCAAAAATTTTAACTTTTTAAAATTCTAGAAAATTCTAACTTTTTCAAAAAATTTGTCAAAATCCAATGGAACAAACTATTATAGTGTGTTCCAATGAATTTTGACAGATTTTTTAAAAAGTTGGACTAACATTTGTACCAAAAAAGTTTTATAAAATTCTAAAAGTTTTCAAGATTCTCCACTAAAATTTTATCATGTGTCGCTTTATATAATTTTTAACAACTGTATATCAAATCAAACACAAATATCCAACCATCATTCAAAACAACTTTTTACACTCTAAATTCTAAAAAAATTTATTTTTGTTAACTTTTTTTTTTAACACTCCAAACGGCTTCTATATGTGACGGTCAAAGGTGGAATCAAAAATTGATACGTGGGTAGGCACTAATTATAAGACACATAAATAAGAAATAAAGAACAGAAAGGGTCAAAGGGCGACGAAATATTTTTTAATTCTATTGGGCCGGTTGGGTACAATTCTACGTATGTATTGGATTAAATGTTTTTCTTTTTTCATTGGGGGTTTAAATTGGTATTGGACTAAAAGGTTCAACAAGTATTGACTTTTTTGTTTTTTTGGATGAACACAATTAAACACTTAGATAATATTAAAAAAATAATAATTTTTAGGATAGGCATTAAAAGAAAGTTTTTTCAACCGATAACATTAAAAGAATTTTCTTTTTTTGAGTGTGAGCGCGTGCTCACTCTGGGCGGCTGTTGGCACCGCCCTTGGGACGGTCACATGGAAAAAAACTTATTGTAATTTATGTATTTGTAAACCTTCTTTTGGAGGAGAAAAATAAAAAATTAAAAACAAAAAATTTTCAACCCTTTTGTTTGGTTGCTTGAATTTGGGAAAAAGTGAAAGAAAAAAGGTAAAGTAAATCTTTCATGTCATTTCCACCTTTTTCTCACCTTTTTTTTTTCTCCAAACAAAACAAAGTTTAAATTTAAGTTTATGTTACTTTTATAATTTATAATGTATTACACAAACAAATTTATTTATTTTTATATACATATATATATTTCTTGACACTTTATTAATCATCGGTTGTGTTGCAAATGTGTAAAGTCAAGCTGTGACGAATAGTGAGTTGTTTATATTTAATCTAATAACTATATTGAGTTTAAAAATATATTTAATTTTGACTAGTTAAGTTTTTAAGTCGAGATTTAATCGAAAAGAACTTAAGTAACTTAGGACTCATTTGATTTGTTTTTCTATTTTTTGTTTTATGTTTTGATTTTGATTTTCTATTCTGAACTTATTTTGCTATTATACGCTTTTGAAAAAAAAAAAAAAAAACAGCTTAAACACATTTGCTCACTTGTATTCTTAAAATTTATTTTAGAAAACAGAAAAATGAATTTACACATAAAATAAAAAATAAAAAATAAAAAGCTATTTTAAATATTTTTAATTTAAAATAAGAAAAATTTCAAAATAATGAAAATAAAGTATTTTCTATTTCTTTATGTTGAGATATTTAAAACATAAAATAAAAGCAGAAAATAAAAAATAGAAGAGTAAATCAAATACCACCTTAATTATTTTATACAAATTTAAATTTATTTAGTGAAATTTATGTTTAACCTTGAGTTGATTTCATAATTAATCAATTTTAAACAAACTTTTTAGCGAATCAAAAACAAATTAAACGTGGCGGGGTTTAAAAAAAAAAAAGAAAAGAAAAGAAAAACACCAATTAGTGGTCTGATCTCTTTATGTATTAATATAAGATGACTCATGAATATTGTTGTTCGATCACTTTAATTGGTCGGGGGTGCCAATATCATTGCCAAGAAGACTTCCATTGCTTGTCATAGGAGGTAGTCTCATCAGCTAGCTTTTGCAGGTTCTCCAAATCTTGTCTTTTCCTCAAGAGGAGTATACCCATTACAGTCATGAAGAGTCCAACCTTACATATCAAATTTCCAGTTTGGCCAACAACATCGAGCCCTGTTAACACATCTACTAAATATGCCATGAAGAATCCCACCATTGCTGCTCGACCTACAACCAAGGATTAGTGTGTGTGTATATATATATATATATATTTAACTAAACAGATAAATTATAGTTTCCATTTTAGGGTGTGTCTGAAGTGGAGGAAAAAAGAATAAAAGAGGAGGAGGTAATAAAAAAAAAGGAATGAAACAAAAAATTTTAAAAATGCATATTTGATTAAATATATATATATATATATATGATAAAATAAAAGATATTTATTAATATATTATAAATAACATATTTTAGTTAATTTTAATTTTCTAAATTTTTTACCTATCTCTTCAATATTCCATCACAATCTAAATAAGAGAAGTAATTTTCAATTCCTTTCTCTTTCTTAATTTTGAATTCCTTTCTCTTTCTTTCTTTTTTCCCTCCTTTTTTTTTTTTTTGGTTAATAAAGTTTTTATTCAATAATAACCTTAACATTTTGTCTTTTGTGTTTAACCAAAAACAACTTTAGTTGCGTGTGATGCTTGTCCCAAATCCCCAATCTTTAACTCATCTCCAAGTTTTTATTTTATCAATAGAATTTAATTGTACTATGTTTGGCTGCTCATATATACTTTAAAAATTGCACTAGTTAACAGAAATTTTCATGTTTATTGATTTTCTATAAATAAATTGGAATGTTCGTTTTCTCCAATACGTAGAATACAAAGTTTGGTGATTGAACATGATACTTGGAAATTTTACAAAGTACTAAATTTTTTTATAAGATGTAAATTGATAAACTTATCCTCATTAATTAAATTTTTTTAATAAAAAGTATAATTTAGTCTTTCATTTCTTATTTTCACTACATCCCTAAATATATTCATACACACACACACATTTATATATATCATATACCAGTAAAAATAATTCACATTTTATTTTTTTGACATATTAAATGTTGAAATTCCTTTATTATTTCTAATTAAATTCCTTTATAATTCTCATTTGTAACCAAGCATAGCATAGTAGTAGTGTTTTGTGTTTCCAAGTTTAGTCCAAAAGAATTGGATAATTGTAGTGTTTTGTCTTTTACAAAAATTGATTATATAAGAGAGTATAAGGAAATACTAATAAAATAATAGTTTTAATATTTTTACTAAATATAATCAAACACATTCAAATAAAACAAAAAAAATTAAAATAATATAATTTTTAATTAATTTAGTTATTATCAAGATATCATATATCTATATATATTTGATTTCATTTTAAATATATTTATAATTTTGGAAAATATTTTTTTACATATTTACCTTTTCATACTAACAAAAACAAACTTGATAGGTTTCTCTTGGGAGTAAGGCAACATGTGAGTGTGTGTCATATTAAGTTTGTAGATTTAATTTGGTAACCAATTTTGGGTAGAAACCCTATTGGGGATGCTTATATATATATATATATATATGAATTAAATTTTTTTTTGAATGACTCATAATATTAGATTAGTTTATGCTCATTTTAATTATTTTTTTAGAAATTTAGAGTTAACGATTGAATAAACTTTTCAACAATTTTAAAAATATTCAAATTATTGTTCACTAAAGAAGAAATTTAAATTCTTATCAATTGAGATACCTCTCATAGTTTACATGAATAAGTTTGTCTATCAAAAATCATTTAGTTTTTGTTTACCTATACGTTGAAAATAAGAAAAAAGAAACAAAAAAATAGAAAGGGCAGGGAAAGAAAATGAATTGTTTAACTATATTGTAAGCATAATGGGCCACGCAATTGATGATGGTCCCCGAGTTTGAAGCAAAGTTGTGATCCATTAGGCAACAAGGAGACCTTTATCATGAACAATGAAATTGAGACATATCAACTGAATAATTTAATTGACTTAATTTCTCCACTTATCTTAATTGATGACGTTGAAATAAAGCACTAAACGGCTCGAGTGATGAGTTAATCGAGTTCGGTTTAAACTTTTTTTTTTCTTTTTAAGAATTAAATTATCTTTTAAACTTGACCCGTTAATATTTTAAATCGAACACGAAAAAGTTAATTCCTTTATTATATAAACTAAGACAATGAATATTACTCTATATATATATATATATGAAACTTAAATTTTTTTCTCAATTTTTTTTTTCACTTTCATATTTGTTTCTCTTATCAACTATATATCCTTTGAATTTTAAAAATATCTAACTTCTTTTTGTTTTAATGTAAAATATTATTTTGTAGAAAATATTTTCACTTGTGTTTTGAAAGATATTTTAATAAACATGAGTAAATGTATTTTTCATAAAACAATTTACATTAAAACAAATTTCTTATCAAAGTTGTATGTCTTTTTTTAACTTACCTAGGTCTAACCTATTTGGACCTCTTAGAGGTTCTAATCGTTGAGCATGCAAATCCCAAAAACGCATAATTTTTCCTCCAAAAATGACTTGGAACACATTAGATATTTATCTAAACCAATAAATTTTTGAACAGATTTCACGTTATCTCAAATATGTTGGTCTCTAACTAATAAAGTAAATGTTTGAAATTGAGAAACTTCTAGTCAAGTAGATACGTAAAACTCACTAATTATTACCCTAATCTCTACTCAAAATAGATATATCTTATAGAAAGTTATCAAAATACACAAGTAAATCAATCAAATAAAGAAATGACAATTTCCTTGCATTTGAATCTACCATTTAATTACTAATCTATAAAAATTTACTTTCTGTTAATGATTGAACCATTTGAAAAATTAATGATCAGAAGTGCAAATTCATCTAATCCATTAAACAAATCTATTACATGTCAAGAACCTTAAAGCTAGCTTTACAAAAACACAAATGAATATCGAATAGAAAAATTAGATGATTGTTGTTGTCCCAAATAGCAACACTAGAGGAGGTGAATAGAGTTGCTTAAAAATTTTACAAATAAAAATTTCAACCCTAAAATAAATATGTCAAGATGAATATGAAATGCATCAAAAAAAAATTATTCAATATTTGTGAATGAAGAGTGAGTACTAGTGTTTGCAATAAATATAAAGAGAAGGGAAGAGAAGCAAACACAATCGATTTATAGTGATTCGACTTCAATGTTGCCTACGTCCACTCCTCCAAGGCCTTCCTTGAGATTTCTCCACTATTTTTTGAAGAACTTATTACACACTAGCTTCCCAAGGTGCTAGAAACCTTTCCCAAGTGATTTTATCCCCAAATCACTCACACAAGTCTCTCTCAAAGAAAGTCTCTTGTTTTGGTCCTAACACTTGAACCAAAACCAACAAGAGCTCACCAAACTCTCACAAATTAAAAGGGCTTTAAATTTCCCTTTCTTACAACAACAATGATGAGTTTAAAACTCAATCAAATCAAAAAAAACTCTCACAAATTGAATATGAAAGATGAAGCACAAGTGTGAGAAGAAATCACTCTATGTTTGCAAAGTTATGAAATTTCTTGTATCTCTTTGTAAGCACTTCTTTCTTGCCTTGTTCCTCTTCTTGAATCTGAGTTTGAGGCTCTATTTATAGATGAAAATCTCCAAATGGCCGTTACAAGGTGAAAATACACTTATGCCCTTGAAAGAAATTGAATTTCCTTGCTTCCAATGCTGTCTTTCAGATTCAGATTTTCTGAGATATATTTATGACCGTTTTTCACCCTCAAAACGTTCAAATCTGACATTGCCTCAGAGTAAAGACTTTGTAGATATATAAGTCAGCTATCACATGTCAAATTTTGAGCTTCATCCAACGGTTAGATAGTCAGATATGGCTTCTGAACCGAGACCAGCTTCTGATAGCCTTTTCTGACATTCTGAATCTGTGTTTCCAGTTTAAGCTTCTGTTTCACCATGATACTTTTCGAATTAGAAGAAACATAAACTAGAAAGGTTGTAGCTTTTTGAGTCTTCTTTTCACACACCAAATATCAGAATTTTTAAAGCTGTATGGTATGAGTTATGTCTCAAAAACTAAGACTAGCTCCAGAATCCAGAATTAAAATATTTTCTGTAATGACTAATATTACAACTCATGTTTTGACACCTTAACTTCAGATCCACAAAAATCTCCCTTCGGTAAAGTTGTAGATATGGACGTCTAGTTTACTATATTAAAATTTCACGAAAATTGAACCGTTGGATCTTAAGATATCATCTATATACTAACACGTGTCTGATTTCTCTGTTTATTCGAGTTAACCTCTAGTTCAAATATTCATCTTATTTTGATTTCTATTACTCCAAACTTTGAAATTTATTTATTCCTTCATCCAAATTATGTGAAAATATCTAAAAAATAATATCAATCTCTTCCAACTCTATTATCTTGAATCTATCAAATGAATTGTAACATTTTATACAATGTCTATTTGAAAATTAATTATGAAAATTTAATTCAATGTTTGTTATCATCAAAATCAATTATAAAACTAACTTTACAAGCCTTGGGCCAACAATTGTATTCCATAAGGTCTAAGAACATCCAAATGTCCTTATAAAAACATATGTTTTTGATTGTAAAATTTTATATAAAAAAAAAAGGCATGAAGAAAATGCCTACTAAGTACAAAAAGCCCCAATCAACCGATAAGATTAAATAATAATATTTTCAACAAAAGATACAACAATGTACATTTACAACCCCCACCTCCCCCTCCCCAAAAAAAGAAGGCATAATTTCTCCTCCAAAAATGACTTCTCCAATCAGGTAATGCATTAAATATTTACCCAAGCCAATAAATTCTTAAGCAGATTTCACGTTATTTCGAATATATTGGTCTCTAACTGAAAAAATAAATGCTTGAGTTTGAGAAGCTTCTAATCCAATAAATTCGCAAAACTCACTAATTATACTTTAATCTTTATTCAAAACAAATATCTAATAGAAAGTTATCAAAAATTAAGAAGGATATTTTTAGAACTTAAAATTTTGATGCAGCTCCCAAAAAAAGATATGAAACATGATTCGCCTTTTACATGGTAGCATAAATATATTTAAGATTATGAAACCGACTAAATAATCGAGTATCAAATTATTTAGATTTACTTTATTTCATAAACTCGAGTAACTTTTTCCCACTTAATCGACGCTAAAATTGTCCACCCTGTTGGCAGATATTAGAATTGCCCAAGCCCAATGAGCTACCCATTTATTACTAACAGGCTTAAAGCCCACGCAAGATTGACTGAAGTCCAGCCCACAAAAAAACCCAAAAAGGTTGTCCACTGGATCCAAACCCGTCCAACTTCCCAGGAAAATTTGCCCAAATACCACACCGACCATACGATTAGATTCAAGTTTGGGCTTATTTAGGTGTGTCTTATAGGAGGCGTTTGAAATTCTTATAAACTCTAAAAATTTTTACAAATGTCAAATTAAAAAAATTTCTATAAATATTTATAAATTCAAACAGATTTTTTTTATTATTCATCTCTACTAAGCGTTTAGAATGATAAAAAATGAGATAATTTGTGAGGTTCGTAATTCATGTAGTAAGATAAAAATGAATAACTTTTAGAGATTTTCAGATATTTTCAGAATTTTTTAGCCTTTTTTAGTATACCAAACGCACTATAAATTGTGATTTATTAGCTGCACTCTAAATATTTAAAAAATTGTCAAATTACGATTTATTGCAGTTTTGTGGAACTCCAAACTGAACCATAGTAAGTATGTTATGTTGGTGTTTATAAATTTTATTGACTTATGTCTGTTCATATTTGAAGAAAGTTACTAGGTCCTGACTGTCAAATATGAGCCACTAATGCATGTAAAGTTTATTGTGGGACTCACATATTTTAATATTTTAGATTGTATAGCTACGCCGCTCGTGATTGTTCCTAATATTTTTTGTTGGTACTTATATTTAAATATTTGAAAATTTAATTAACAAATTAAATAATTAATTTATTTTAAAATCAAATTAAATCACGTAAATTTTAAAATGTAATAATTATGTTGAATAATTAATTTATTTTAAAATTAAATTAAAATACACTATTTTTTAGCCGTGTCAAATTGATGTGTTTTATCAATTATTTTGAAATATTTAAAGTAGTAAAAATAAAAAAAATTTAATAAAAATTACGTGTTTAAATTTTGTACAATAAGAAAAAAAAAATAAATAATGTTTAAAAATTTCCACTTTTCTATCCACGATTTCAGAACTCCAGCGGAGCCTTTTACCATGCTCTCGAGTCGGATCGGGGAATCGGACAAAAGCTCTCCTCACCCCGACCTACAGTGATAACTCTCTCTCACCAGTGAGTCAAACAAATGAGTAGCTTTTCCGGCTTGCTCGCTAGACTTCGCGTCCGATTTCCCAAATCTCTCTCTTATTATTATTACTCGAGCCCTAGAAGAAGTCTTTGCAAGACTCGCCCAGCTTTCGAGAGCCACAGCCACCGCCCCTCTCGTATTCGGACCCTCTCCAGACCCGTTTCGATCATGGAAGCCACCCCTGGCTTATTATCTAATGGCGGTGGATCGAGCGGCGCCGCCAGGGT
Source organism: Vitellaria paradoxa (assembly GCA_019916065.1). NCBI lineage: Eukaryota > Viridiplantae > Streptophyta > Magnoliopsida > Ericales > Sapotaceae > Vitellaria > Vitellaria paradoxa. The sequence goes on along the minus strand of CM034242.1, from coordinate 37,687,671 downwards.
TTCGACGATGTCCAACGGAGGAGAAGAAAGTCACGGAGTCGTTCACTTCCCGCTTTCTCACTCGAGCGCTCTCAAAATCCACATGGGGGATATCACTCGGTGGTCCGTCGACGGCTCTTCCGATGCCATAGTAAGCCCTTTGTTTCCTCTTATATTATGTGTGAGTATGAATTCCAATTCCATAGTCCGTCGACGGCTCTTCCGTCGAAGGTGATTTCTTTACCTGAAGAGCGCTGTAAGTTAGTGCTTTGAAGGAATTATATCTTTTTGTGATTGAAGTTTTGACTGAAGTCACCTGCTTTGAGTTGAAGAGAAGAAATTAATCTGTGGGTTTACCAGAGAATTTGTGGTCTGATACCTTGTTAACTTTTTAGTGAAGAACAAAAAAAATGCATATGAAATGAGGATGAAGAAAGAGATGATCAAAGGAGAAGAAACACTGTTCTTAGAGAGATAAAAAAAAAAAAAACAGAGAGAAAAAATCTGGAGAGTTTTTCTCATTGATCGAACTTGCAGAAAATAAATCTCATCATCTTTTATATGCAAAACAAACTACCTATGTACAAAATCTGCATCTGTATGCTTAACAAACTAACAAACCTAGTCTAACTATATTTACAGCTGTAAGATTCAATTCTGTTCACGTGTATAAGAAGTTCTGAGTAACTTGATTGCTGAGTTGGCTGAATTTGAAACTGAACTGGCAGCTGGATTTGCAACTGACCTGGTAGCGGATCTGGTGGAACTAAGTTGCAACTGGATTTGCAGCTGCATTTACTTATGTTTTCATTTGGAATTTAATGGGCATTTCCTTTGAAATGGTAACTTTCATAATCTGTTGATGGTGAAAGTATAAAATGCTAGCTTTTTGGGAGATCCTAATACTGGACCATGTATGATTGGCTGAAGTGAGCAGTTCCTTTTTACTTCAGCGGCTTAGTTTGGATGATGGACTTGTACCTCAAATTATTGCTACATTAATGATGAAACAAAATGGAGCCATTCAATTTCCACAGGATGTCTCAATGCTCCCAAATGTAATTTTTCTGTTTGTGATACTATCTATGTTGCGTTATGAACCTTAATTTTGGTGGTTTTATCTCACTCGCACGGGAATAGTTCATTGGTAAAATCTCTACTAATTGAATTAGAGATCATTAGTTTGAACTTCCTTGGTATTAGCTGGCTCCTGATTTTGGTGGCGTCGGTCAAGACTTTACGGGATTAGTCCACCAAAGGTCGGGACCCCTTAGGATAAAAAAAATTTGGTGATATGAGCTCCTTATTTTTGACTGGCATGGATTTAAATAACACGTTTTCAGCCATTACATAGCTAATTTAAGGTTTAAAATCTTGTCGAAGGATTGCTAAATTTAAACTATTGTAGAGTTCAAGATGATGGGTTACTGTTGGATTTATTACACCAGCTATTTGCAAATCCAAAAACTATTATTGGGCTTAAGTGTAAATTTTTTTTTTTTGGGTGATTTGGGTCAATGTTCTTGTAGGTGACTCCAGCGAATGAGCGGATGCTTGGAGGTGGTGGTGCTGATGGAGGTAATTCTCTTACCATTTTCTGGTGAATATGTTGTCTTATGGACTTGTTGATAACTGTTGGGTGCCTTTTCTTAGCCATACACCGAGCTGCTGGTCCACAACTACGAGCAGCATGCTATGATGTACCAGAAGTCCGACCTGGAGTCCGCTGCCCCACAGGAGAAGCGAGGATTACACCGTAAGATTTAACATTTTAGCTTCTATGATGCCACTGTTATCATCAAAGTTCATGTTTATTGACATACTAAGATGATGCTGTATGTGTGCAGAGGTTTTAGATTGTCTGCATCTCATGTAATCCATGCTGTTGGGCCCATATATGATCTTGATAGTAACCCTGAAGGCTCTTTAAGAAATGCATACCGGTAATAAATTCCCTCCCCGTAAATCATATACCGTATTTGTGTGTTTAATTTTTATTTGGTTTTATGTTCATCATTTAATTGACTTTTATCTTTACCCAAAATTTATTACAGGAACAGTTTACGTGTTGCCAAAGAGAACAACATTCAATATATTGCATTTCCTGCTATATCATGTGGTGTATATGGGTAAGTTGGTTAAAAGAATTGACAGTTGTAACAAGTTAATACCCACATCAAAGGCAGTAACCTTGTGAATTTTTTCAGTTTCCTTTCCCCTGTACTCCTGCAAATTAGATTGATAATGCACTTTAAGAAATACTATTTTTGCCAGCAACGAAGCCTATTCGATCTCCCCATGAATGGGAATGGCCGGAGATGTTTATGCATTATGAATCAACCTAGGTGACATGGCCTCACATGCAATATTTTGGGCTCTTGAAGTTAATAATGTCCCAAGCAATTGTTTTGAATCTTTAGTTTGGTTGTGTTAATGGAAAGTAGCATGACTGCTGCTTATTTTATTTCTCTTCCATTTTTTCAGATATCCTTTTGATGAAGCTGCCAGAATAGCTATATGTACAGTTAGAGAATTTGCAAATGACTTCAAGGAGGTATACCACATCCTTGAGTTGCTTTGTCTAATGTTACTCATAGTTTCACTTTCCTTGACGTCTTCTTTTCTTTGGTGAGATGTAGATTGATCAACCCCCCCCCCCCCCCGGGGGGGTGCGGGGGGGGGGGGGGGGGAACTATGATAAGCTAGAACTAGAACTAGTCAGGGACCATCATTTAGAAGAAAGTTGTTTTCTGTGGAAAAAATTGAAAAGACAATACACTTGAGGCATTGTTTTTTCTGGGGTGTGTTTTAAACACGACACTCCTGTACTCACATTCTGGGAAAAATAAATAAATAAATAAATCACTTTGAAGATGCAAATTATTATTAGCAGGAGGTTTGAATAAGCATTTGGACTTTATTTTTGCTGTTTAGCCCTGACCATTTAAAGGTGAGAGAATTGAGAAACTTGTAATAAACTTTTTAAAAAGGGTGATGCTGGTAAATCGGCTCAATCTAATCTACTTTTTCGAGGTCTATATGTATTATAACTTTGTAAATTCACAGTAATGCTTTTTGCAGGTGCACTTTGTTCTGTTTGCTGATGATATATACAATGTTTGGGTAAACAAGGCAAATGAATTGCTTCGAGATCAGTGATTATGGCTGCCTAGCGATGTGCAGAGTGTATTGTTGACTGGATTGGCAGCGTTGCAAAAATGGGATTTGGATTCTATATTCCGAGTTGATTTTGACACTTGCAGAACTACGTTATGTAAGATTAGCAAGTTTTGGATGGGAAATGGGTTTTCTTGTATATATTAATAAAGTTGGTGTATCTGGTTTGCTGGTGATTGTGCTTTTCGGTAGATATGGTTGCCCTTGTCTAGAAATATAAGGCCCTTTTGAGCTACGACAGGCCAAACATAAAGCTATATAAACATTAAGTGTCTGTTTAAATTAAGAATTTGTCGAAAAAAATGGAGTTCAAAATTACGTCGGGTTTGATTTATGTTAGAAAATGATGAGAAAATGTGGGTAGGGTTCGAGGTTTTTTATTAGATGGGATTTGGCGAGTAAAAAAATAGTGAATTATAAAATTCATTAATATTTATTTTTCTATATTTTTTAAATCACTCAGATCATATGTATTTAGGATTATATGTTTTCTTCCCCACTCTGCTTTTTCTTTATTTTTACTTTTTTTTTTCCCTTTTTTGTTCTCTTTTTTTTTTGTCATTATCAAGTTCTCGGTCCAAACCAAACACATCATTCGAAAGATGAAAATTTGTGCATCTCGTGTCTGTTGCAAGGACCCGTGGTCACTATTTGTTGTCTGGTAATGGGTGCATTTGAAGTGATAAAAATTAAAATAAATCGTGAGTTCGTAATTTGTGTAGTGAAGTGAGTAATTTGTGTAGTGAAGTGAGGTAGAAAAATAAAAATTTTTATAATTTTTCACTGTTTTTTTAAGGTTTCTATCCCCCTCAACGGAGCCAATTTATGCTATGTTTGGAACCCCAATTTGTTTAGTGTAGAGAGAAGAAAAAGAAAAAGGATGGGAAAAGGAAAGCAAAAGTGGGGAAAGATATACTTTGATTGGCTTGGATGAAAAGCAGAAGAAATGGGCGGGCATTTCTAAAATATTTATTACCTTGTTTGGTGAGCAGCAGGAGTTGGACCCTCAACCTCAGGCTTCCCAGGGCTATGCTCTTAGCATTAAACCCTTTTTTTATTTGAATTGTGATAGGGAAAAAAAATAAAATTTGAGGAATTAAAATTAATGGAATTTCAATATATTTTTTTAATTCATTTAAACAAATATACATTTGAAATTTTATATTTGCTTCGCTTTTCCTTACCTTTTTTTCCTTTCCATTTTCCTTTCTCGAAATCCTCTCTCCAAGAGTTACAATTGTTATGAAATATTCCATTCCAGAGTCAGAATATCAAATTCCAGTTATCCAGGGAAATGAAAAGCACCCCCATCCGTGAACTTCGTATGTCCAGGAGTGGGGAAAAATGAATAGGTAGCAAATAATTAACTAAAACAATTTGGCATCATCTATGCTACTGCGATCAAGAAACTTCCTCAGCAACGCTGCAGCTAAATCAACCAGAGGCTTCATTTTAACTTTTTTTTTTTTGGGTTAATTTTTTTTTTTTTTTTTTTCAGAATAGACAAACAGTAAAGAGAAAATAAAGATGGACCAGAAGACAGTAAGAGGATTACCCCAAAAGAAAAAAAAAAATTAGTAAAATTCCGAATTTCTGCATGGACTCAATGTCTGTTAAGAGAAATGGTTGCTAGTTTTTTGCAACGCAGGCTATTTTCTTTTTAATCTTCGCCAGCAAAACACCTCACAAACTTAACGAAGAGAAGTGCTTGAAATTTGAAGACCACGTAAAAGGAAACTAGAGCCCCCGGTAGTAACGTTTCTGTCTCCCATTTTTTTGTTTATATTTTTTAAATTTTGTAAACTGACAGCAGAAATATGTTTATATTTGTTAAATTTATTTACGTTTTTTTATTTCCAAAACAAAAATACTTTACCCAAAAAATTTTCAAAAAAAATACACTTTTTTTTCTGTTACAAATAGTTTGTCAACTCTAATATTTTATCCATTTTTGCTCTATCATATTAAAATAAATGATTTTATTCAAATATTTTATAAAATTAAAATTATATTTAATAAATAATATAATTAAATTAAATTAATTAAATTAATATGTAATATATATTATTAATTTATTTCTAATAAATAAATAATTTAATTTAATTTAATTAGTAAGAAAATATATATTATTAAATTATTTTTAATAAATATTATAGTTAGATTATTTAATTTAATTTAATAATTAATTTTATCTAACTAACTTATTTAATATGAATTATATTTTATTCAATTATTTTTAGTAAATAATATAAACAAATTATAACTAACATATTTTATATTTACTGAATTAAACGATATAGCACTTATATTTTGTTCAATTGTGTTTAATAAATAATATAAATAAATTAAATTAATATAAAATATATTTATCAAATTCAATTAATTTGTAAAAAATTAATAAAATTAAATACTTTATGAAAATTAAAAATTAATAATTATAAACAAAATTGTATTTCCAAACACAATTTTCATTTTCATTTCAAAAAATAAAAAACAGAAAACATAAACATATAAACATAATAAAAAAAAAATGACAGTATTACCAAATGTTCCTAGCTAATCTAATTTCAGATTGTGTACAAGCAGGACCATCTTGTAAAGAAAGGAAAAAAAAAAAAGGGTACACAAAGAATCACCCCATTCAATTTCAATGAAACAAAGAAGTTCAGAGAGTTCCGACTGAGTCCATTGGAGAAAGTGGTTTGCAACTCAACTCCTGAACAGTGTGCATGATAAACTCAGGAAATCTTGTCCTTCGATAAACTCCGTGGGATTCTGCTAATAACATTCGCGTCTACTATTTTATATTGATTTGAAAATTTTTGATGGATCAGACCAGCAAACCGGTCAACACGATCTTGATATTTATTGTATACGGCAGGAACTGTCATGGAGAGAATGATTCCTGACATAACATAAATTCAAACGACAAAATGTCAGAAAACACGCATCGTGCTGAATGGACTTGCAAGCAAATTTTCCAATTTTCAGACAAATGTTAAGGAAAAATTCCCAAGGTTCGTAATTGCCAATTACCCACATTTGAAGTGTCATAAATTTCACATCCTCATACACCATGAAAAGAGATGAAAATCAAATCCAGTTCGATGCAGGTTCAGTAGTGGAAACTTGCTTCTTTAGTTTTACAAGTACGCTTCATAAAAAATGATGATAACAAAATGTTCAAAATACACAAGTAAATCAATCAAATAAAGAAATGACAATTTCCTGCATTTAAATCTACCATTTGATTACTAATCCACATAAAAATTACTTCCTGTTAATGATCGAACCATCTGAAAAATTAATGATCTGAGGAGCAAATTCATCTATTCCATGAAACAAATCAACTACATGTGAAGAACCTTGAAGCCAGCTTCAAAAAAATACAAATGAATATCAAACAGAAGAATTAGTTGATTGTGTTCCATAAGATCTAAGAACATCAAATGTCCTTCTGAAAATATATGTTTTTGATAGTAAAATTTTATTAAGAAAAAGGCACGAAGAAAATTTCTACCAAGTACAAAAGGCCTCAATCAACCGACAACGCTAAATAAAAATATTTTCAACAAAAGACGAGGGCAATGTACATTTACAACCACACCCCCCCCCCCCCCAAAAGGTGCACGGGATAAATAAACTTATCAATCTATACGAGAAAAATTCAACGTCTTGAAAAGTTCTTTTATTTCTTTTACTCCACTTTAAACCTGACACACTTCAAAAGCTTGCTTGATTTTCTCATGGGACACGTCAAAAGAAGGCACATACAAATTCCATAATTCCTAAGCCAAATTTAGGAAAAGGTGATTGATAGATTCACTATCACACTTTTCTTCTTAAAATAAGATTGTCAATTGAAAACAAGTTTACCGTGCATTAAACACCATCAAAAAAATAAATAATAATAATTAAAAAAAAAAACCTTTAGGGCCAATCCATGTTTTCCATATATTCTAATCCAAGAGAAATCCTCCACCTCAACTACTGAGCTCATAATACAATTTAACTTCAAAGACCCCTAATTTAGACTTGATCCATTAAATTTAATTATTTACCTCATCCCACCTCCTTAAATACAAGATAGTAAGAAGATTGCCAAAGCCATCCAACTCACAAACATGAGGATTCATCGGAAGATTAATATTCCAAATGGTAGTTCCACCAACCAAAGAAAAACTTATAGCCATTAATGCTTCCTTGTCCACTGCCAAACCAAACAATTCTGTGAACAAATCTTTATTTTTCTTGCCATCCAACCATGAATCACTCCAAAATTTTGACATGTTCCCCACTCTCCACTTTCATCGACAAAAACCAGGAAAAAGCATTCCATCTATTCCAAATTCCAATCCAATGACTTGTCCCATGACTCCTGCCCTCCTCTATAACAGTGCAGTATCACCATAGTATCCCATATTTCAATGAAATCACGTTTCTCCAAAATTTATGTCTTTCGCAAGTGAATCTCCACAACCAATTGCCTAATAAAGCTTCATTAAAAATTTTGAGCTTAGACGCACCTGTTCCACCCTCTCCCAGAGTCAAAGGTGAGAATACAATCTCTCATTCAACCAAATGATATTTAAATTCTTCACCCAAACCACCCCATAAAAAATCTCTTTGAAGTTTCTCCAAATTTTTGAACACTGACATTAATATAGTAAAAAGAGATGTGAAATATGTAGGCAAGCTCGACAACGTACTCCTAATATACCCTTGCCCCCTTTAATAAATACATCTTCCATCATTCTTCCCCAAAATTTATCAATCACTCCATTCCACGCCTTTTTTGATTTTAAGTTGCACCCAAAGGAAGTCCCAGATACACATAAGGCTTGACAGGTTTTTCTGAAAACATTTAACCAAGATTACACTTGAAATGGAGAGATCTGCTCCATTCCCATAACTTGTTTGCTTCATACACCCTTGAAACTAAATTTGAATTATGTTACTCCCAAATAATGTAGCAATTCTAAAGTAAGCAATATTTTCTCATTCCAAAGGATTAGATTTCCCCCGAGTGCCCACTCCCACCCAAAGAGAGAGAGAGAGAGAGAGGTTGGTCGGAAGAGGATAGTGAAATTCTAACTGGGTAGACGCTCGTCTAGAAACAGACCAAACCTAGACTCCAGCTGACATAGCTTCCCCAATTATATGGTTTACTTGAGTGCATGTGCAACCCGGATTGATAATTAAAATTTAAATGAGACATTTGTAATTATAAATAAAGGCTATCTTCCACCAACAGCTTGCTCACATTCAAAATCTTCAGGCAAAGGTATCAAATTGTGTGGATTAATTTCTAAATGTCTCAGATTATCAGATATCAGATTACTATTTTAAGAGAACCTACATTATTTAGTTGACACTTCCAATGCTTGGTCTTAGAAATTCAAACCAGGTTAGTTTTCTGCCCCACCTTGTCTAATTTTTAGCTTAGGACCAGCCTAGCCTATAAAGAAACTGCGAAAGGTAGGCATGGAAAGCTTCATCTCTCACAAGCTGGAGGTGAGAAAGGGTACCCTATTAAAATCACCCAGTTGCTATCTTTGGTTTCCACCAGTGTCTACGTTGACTACCCTGTTTTGCTCATTAATCTTACTATTACAGGCATACATGCTCCAAGCAAGAGTAATAGAATACACACAACAAGTCAAATTGAACTGCATAATTTCCATAGAGCAGTTTAAGTTAAAGCACACCTCTGTCAATTACACAAGACTAACCCCTCAACAAGGCTACATGGAGGTCTTTTAACTCATTCACACAGTATGGCTCTTATTGATTATGACTTCTGAATCAGTTCCAACTTTTAACAGGCAACCTACCATCCCTCATGTTCACAAGAAAAGGTCTCCACAAATATATTTCTCAAAAGCTTCTTTATGCATATAGCCAGCCACATAATTCAGTTATTGAGCCACTCATCTTATCAATCTCAAACAGAAATGACCATTTGGTAACAGACAGCTGGGTTTAACATTTCAAGCAAACAGAAAAATCAAGCTTAAAATACCATGAATGGGCCCCGCTGGCTAACACTCAAGGGCTATAAAACTCACAGCATAAGGAGTTACAAGGTATGAAACACTAGCAGAGCAGTAAAGATTCTGGTTCAAAGTATGGAAAACGTCCTGTTCAAAAGCAGGGTAAGGCTGCAAACATCCCAACCTACATTGACGCAGTAGTGCCTCATACAATGGGCAGTGGCCTTTGCCATGCCAAGGTATATGGTATAACGTTTGAAGCAAAATCAAGACTGAACATACCCAAGTATTGATACACAAACAATAAAATGTGTCTTCCACTACTGATTATTAGCCTACACAACTTTAACGTATTAAATCTGGCAAGATTCAGTCCGTAGAAAATTGAAACATCATATTAATTTTTATACCCATAAACCTGATGGCTCAGTCAATCTCAGAGCAATAGACTGCAGTGCTGAGTAGGAACATGAGCTTGTAATGAAAAAAAAAAAAAAAAAAAGTAAATTGCATTATGATATAAATTAACAAAATTGAACAAACAGCAAAAGTGTTCACTACAACAATCAAAAGAAAGACGGCGAATAAATATGCGTACCAATATATGCAAGTGTAAAGAAAGAGATTATATTGCCAATTGTAGACAAGAGCCATAGAAAGATCACCACCTGTCAATGCAACAAAAGTTCAGTAAAGCATTCTCTTTAATGAAAAAAAGGGAGTCACAATGCACTTAAGGCAAGCTGTATAATTTTTATGGGACAGAACCAAGGATTCCATTCTGATAGGCAAGTATTGGGAAGGGTCAATCATCAATGAATTTATAAATCAAAATCTCAACTAAATAACTATAAGTCATTGTGCACTTTTCATCAAATCGCGTTACCAACTCTGTTTATGTTCAGAACAATGTTCATAAAAAATATCTCCTTTGGTATTGGTAGGGTGGTGATTACACGTGAAAAGTGTAATTATATTTATTCAATTTCCAATGTTAGTGAGTAATTTGCGTGGTACGCCCTTATACATGGGAATAATATGACTGTAATTTTGAGACGCGTTCAGATGGCACCCATCATATTGTGCTTGACTACCTTTTGCTTCATGTAGTCCAAGATTATTGCAATCAAACCTTCCCTAAAATTGTTAAAGTTAAAAACAATGTAATGTGCTATAGAATGGGTCGCGCTGAATTACTTACATGGACCAGGCCGATAGCATTTGAACACATGGAGGTTCTAGCAAGCGCAATCAGAATCAGATTTGGGTTTTATAATAGTTTAATACCAAATTGATTTGGCAACTTTTGATTTGGTATTTACTAGTAGTTTAGAAAACCAAATTCATTTGGCATCAATTCTAGATTTATTTTATTTTCCTTTGTTTGTTGGTTCTGTGACCATCCTAAATTTTCTATTTTTGGTAATTTTTGCAGTTTCTTATTCTTACATTAGGTTTTATTTAAACAGATGTAGCCCTATAGGCAGGTCAATTTTGAATTCAATAATATTATCTTTGTCTTTTGGTGGACTCCAGAATCCCTATTATTAGCATTTTCATTCAGTTGGTACAAGAACTAGCATTCCTAGGAAACCATACCAAGCCCATTCACTATTCTTTCTTTGTCATAATGACTAGAGTTTTCTTGAAGACCCTTGAGTGCATGCATGATATCCTCTCAAACATACAAACACCTTGACAGATGTATGCACATGATTTCACTTTGCATATTTTAGGCTTATTTATTCAGTTGTCCAAATATAATTTAGCTTCTCTCTTCTAAATAGTGGTTTCATCAATAATAACGTATGCAATGAGTATCCAAGATAGAACAAGAAAATCAAATATACACGGCAGTCGGCCACAGTAGGCTGACCTCGCAAATGAAGAGTTTTCTCATATCAATACAACTGGCAACCACAAACCTTGAAGAAAGTTCTAAAGTCCTTGCCCAGAGTTATATCATGAGCCATAAGCAACGCATAATTGACTTTAACACGAAATGATGCAGCAGCACTTGTAACCAATTCTTCTGACAAGACTAATTCAGGCAACGCCTGGAGTTGTCTGTGTAGAGAGAAAACAGCAATCATAAATAATTTCCAAATTACAATAACAAGGAAGTTGTAATTGACAGTTACAGGAGAAGTAAAAGAGTAGTACTTATTTCGAAAATCAGCATAGTTGGCCCGAATAAACAACAGTATAATTAAGATCAACAAGACATCCGAACAAATTGATAAGAACGGTAACCCCGACCGCTCAAACAGGATCCATGCAGCAGTAGCAACAACGATGACGCCGCATGAAACACGTCGTTGCTTCCACAACATAATATCAGCAGCTAAGAACAAAGTGAACACAGGATCAGTCTAGACAAATTTATTTAAAAAAATAAAAATAAAAAAAGTCAACCACCACAGCCAATACTCATTCTAATAGTTAACTTTCCTACATTGCCTGAATGAGGGCTAATGAAATTCCCACCATGAAGTTTTAGGGGTTTGTGATTATGCATACTTAGTGTACCTAAATTCGTGTATGAATGTAAACTTCCTCAGCAAGTTACAACAATAAGAAAAATTCACAATTAAACCTTTTCCACCGCCGATCAACTGATGAACCGAATTTTGTCGGCCGATCAACTGGTAAGATGGTCCGCCGGAAGTAGAAGAAGTGGAACATGCATCGTTCCTTCCTTCTGCGCCGCCCACTTCATCGCAAAGATCTTTAGTGTTATCCATCCAATTCACTGCCAAAACAGAACACATGCAATCGATCACAATAAACCCCTAGTTTTCGAACGCCTTGTAAGGCCCAGAAAAAAAAAAAAAAAGGGAAAAGAAAAACCCTAGATGATGAACAACAGTCACATGACGATGCACAAACCTCTCTCAAGCGATCGAAAACAATTTGTGAAGTTACAGTCGATTGGATTATCGGAGAGTCATCGTTAGCATTTCGACAAGAAAACAAATTGACTTGAAAGACAAGAACAAATCAATCATTGAGGTTTTCTCTCGAGCCGGCATTTCAGTTGGCGACAGAGAAAGTTAGAACCGCCACCAAACGACGTAGTTTCATACGGCATCCTTGTTCCATTCCCTGAAAGCGCGTGGCTTAGATGATTTTTTTTTTAATTTTTTATTTTACCTATAGCCTTGTGGTTTAATTTTGTACACTCACACCCACAAGTTTCAAAATGCACACTTAGAGGGTGTTTAACATATCAAAAATTAGTAAAAAAATATCAAAAGTTAATTTTTGTGTGTTTGACAAAATCACAAATTTTGTCACTTTTTTTATTTGTTACAGTAAAAAGTACCACTCTATAATTATAACTTTTTTAATTTGCTACAGTAAAAAATATACCAAACACTCAAAAGTTACAACTTTTTTACTTTGTTACAGTAAAAAATTTATCAAACACCCAAAAGTTACTAAAAAAATACTAAAAATTCCACTTAGTTCAACCAAACACACAAAAAAATACAAAAAAAAACAATCAAAAAACTACCAAAACTTAAGTTTTTTTTTAACTCCCAAATTAGGCTCTCTTTGTGATTTACATTATATTCATTCAGAAATTTTCTATTAGATTTTCCATGAAAAAATAACTTTTGAATAACTCAATATTATAAAATTACATTTATATCCTTAGTGTTAATAAAAAAAATCCATATTATAATATAGTGTACAAAACCTAATAGAAATGTAATTTCATTTATATTAAATTTCATTTATAATTTCATATTATAATTTTTTTATGAGCCTTTCCTATAGAGCTGTCTAGAGTTATAAAAATTGATATAAAATATGGTTTTATATACTTTTTTGTTATTTGGAGTACAACCAATAAATCATAAAAAAATAGAGATGAATAGTGAAAATTTATTGGAATGATCCGTTTTAATGGATTCTGAAAAGAGAAATTCGTTTGATGTATTCGAACAAATTCGGTGACTTATGAGATTTGTATTGATTTATTAGAATTTGTAGAGATTTATCTAAATTTCTAGAAATTTGTAAAGATTTACGTGAGATCAAAAAATCTTGTAGTATTTCATGGAGATTTATAGAAATTTTTAGTAAATCTTAGTACTCCAAATGGGCCCATTGGTACTTTAAATTATTATGTTTTGCACTAATATTTAAATTTATATTATATATAAATAAGTAATTATTTATAATAAATTATTATTAGTTTTTTGGTATTAATAATCTAATAAACTAAACATAGAAATAAAAATTATGTTATAATTAATTTATTAATTTTTTTCTTGTACATTTTCCATATTAGTACTTTAAATTATTTTACTTTCCATGGATATTTTAAATTTATATTATATATAAATAAATTATCATTACTTTTTTTTATTAATAATCTAGTAAACTAAACACGAAAGAGATAAAAATTTAGGTGCTATTTAGTATATCTATTTTGAGCTCATTTTCTATTTTGCGATTTTGAAAAAAAAAATAACTTAAAACACATTTGGTTACTTTTATTTTCAAATTTGTTTTAGAAAATAGAAAATAAGTTTATACATGAAATGCAAAACGACAAAAATATGTTTTGAGCGTTTTCAACCAAAACAAGGAAAATATCATACCAAATACGTGTTTTATTTTTCTTATTTTGAGCTTTTCAAAATATAAAACACCTAAAACAGAAAATAGAAAACAAGAACAAAAAACAAAAAATATAAATACAAATCAAATGGCATTTTATTTTCTCATTTTCTTTCACTTCTTTTCCCATTAATATCAAGCAATAACAAATGAACTTTACTTTCAATTTTTTCATGTATTTTTTATATTAATAGTAAGGATATGAACGCAATTTATAGTATTAAATGAGTTAAAATTACTTTTTAGATAGAAAATCTAATAGAGGGGTATAAGTAAATGTAATATAACTCTCAGGGGGTCTAAATGCATATCAATAAAATCTATGATGTCTAGATGTATAAAATCGAAACCACAAAAAGTGTTGGTAAAATAAACTCTATGTAAATTTTCTTGATAGCCAAATATTTGAATATGTGTTCTAGCAGTGGATGATCTAAATGTGTGAGAGTTGTTGCAAATTAAGTTTGTAACTCAAAAAATAGTCCCTCTCTTGATGCTGGCATTTGAAGTTTGTAAAAATTTAAAAAAAAAATCAAAAGTTGATGTTGGAGTGATGTAAAAGTGATACACGACGAAATTTGATTGGAAGAAATTAAGAACTTCTGGATTTTTTTTGAAAATTTTTAAAAGAATTTGAAACTCCAAATGGAGCCGATATCTCAATCGAATAAGTTACACTCGACTAGAAATTCTAGTGAACTCGTGCTTAATTGTTTTTTTGAAAGTACACAAATAATTATACCCATTAAATTTATTCAGTAGTATGTCTCCATTGAATTTATAGGGAGATTACAATTAATTTTTTTTTAAGTAATAAACTGGTAAGACCTTGGGTTTATTCTCTAGTTGTCATTGATTCGAGTCTCCTCAAGTCATTAGAGTGTTTACTTGGTCGTTAATTTCAAAACCTTAGGGATTAGTCAAGATACACGTAATTTTCCCTCGATACTCCTGGTTACCAAAAAAAAAAAGAATCACATAAATTAGAATTGAGGCAACTTTTTTATTTTTAAGAAAAATTATCTTTTCATCAAACATTTAAGATCAACAGAAAATAAACTAAAAATAATGAAACTTATATCGAACCAAGACTTAGCAAGTAAACATGCAAATGTGAATGCAAATAAGGGTTTAGAAAGATTCTTGCTTAGAATTGAGTTTACCAATTCTAACTAAGAGGTCATAGGACCAAGAACTTTATGTGTCGCCAAAATCATAACTTTAATATATTGAATTCTAAAAATACAATAATTTGGTTTCTAACAAGTGAGCTATTAGATCAATACGCGCGTAAAATTCCTATTCACAACTTTAATATAACTAGCCATTATAGCAATTTACACTTTTATCTGAAAAAAATTTTGTTGCTAAATATAACTTTTTGGTTGTTAAAAATATTTTACAATCAAACATAATTTGTTCATTGATTAGTTAGTAAAGGTTGGTCATAAAAGATATTAGCAATTAAAAACATATTTAGTTAGTAAAAGTTTGATATTCACTGGTCAACTAGTGACTAAAAAACAAACTTTTTGCAACAAAAACGTACTTTGTTAGAAAAATTTATCCTTTAATGTTTGATTGGCAAAAACCCGCTAAGGTACTCCAGTGGTTCTTGAAACCGACCGTAAATTCGAAAGTCTTGAATTCGAATCCCGCTAGCTACTACCCTGACTTGTCTAGTGTTTCGGTCTTGTGGGTGAATTCAAGTACCCCCAGTTTACCCATTGGCTTTATTGAGAGGTATAATAAATCAGTGCAGATTCTGAGTTACCAAAAAAAATAAAATTTAATTTTTTAAGGCTCAAACTTAGATCTGTCGTAATTTTAGAGTACTCAACTACCAATCAAATAATTACAAATGTATATATGTATATATTTTAATTTGTATGTATTTATTAAACATTTTTTAAACTATTTTTTTATTAGAAAATGGTTGTTAAATTTTTTTTGTGAAGAAGTAATATTTTTGCTGTCAAAACTAAAATAAAATATTTATTTTTAAATATAACAATAAAATATTTATTATTTTTAAAGACTAATTAGTTAGTGAATGGTCAACTTTTACCGATTAAATTTATTTGATTGAGAAAAATAACTCTTTTATCAACCAATTTTTATTCGATCAGTAAAAGTAAACTTTTAGCGGCCAATTAGCCAATAAAGTTAATCTACATTAGCTTTCTTATCATTCCACCTAATAAAGTAAAAAATAAAATAAAATAGAGTTTCTACCTCAATTTTTTCTTTCATTTTTCATTTCCCTCCACAACTCTATCTTTCAAATACGGACTTAAAATTTATATTAAAAAAAAACTCTCAACAAATTCTACTCAAACTCTCAAAATCATCAAAAATCATTAAAAAATGCTTTTAAACAAAAATACGTAGATTATATTTACTGTAAGAGAATACCTATTGTTATTTTTTATTGTCATTCTATCGTTTAATAAGCTTATGAGAAATAGAAATGTCCATTTCCAACAAAATTTTGAAAACGATTATTCTCTCTCTTAATGAAGAAATTATCATTCTCACATTTTTATTCCTCTATAGAATTAGAAAGAATAGAAAAAAAAAATCAGACGTGAGAAAATATAAAACAAAATGGTGACCAACACCAATCACGTACAGCACGACGACGAAGTAATACCTACACCACCACGCCACCCACCAGCCCATCATAAAGGCCACCACTTCTATCCCATCTCACGTGCCATAATTTTTTTATTTATTTCATTTTACTTTTATTAATATTTAACAAAAAATAATTATAATATTATTTTAATAAGTGGATAAATAAATAAGAATAGTTATTTTATTATAATATAATATAGCTTAACAACCAAAAGAAGGGATAAGTAATGCAATCTATTCTAACCCCCGCGGGCGTAGCACGGTTGGTACTCGGATAGTAGATTGCGTCCAAGATTGCCGGTTCAAGTCTAGGCAGCCGCAGTGTGGGAGTTAAACCCTCTCGTGGGGTGGACTCTTTGTGGGCACCTAGCACTGAGCCTCCTATCTAGGAGGCCGCCGTGTACCGCGATTTACCTCATCCACAATGCCTATAGGGCCAGGCGGTGGGGGCCCTGAGGGCGAAGGTATCGCCTTTTGCATCCAAGTAATGCAATCTATTCTAACCCTAACTTCCCTTTCATTCCTTTTTTTTTTTTAGCACGCAGGCTTATAATAACGTTCATTCTTTGGAATTGTAAGAATTAATATCAATTTGTAAAAATTATAATTTTGTAATACGTTCAATAAATAGAAAATCTAGGAAATGTTTGGTTAATAAAAGTTTAACTAAAAAGTACAATAGAAGTACAATGATTTATTATAAAAGTGATATGTGGGACCTGTTTGGTGATACCAAAAGTCATTAATTTTAACTAATTTTTGTACTTTATTCTAATTAAATTTTTTCACATATCACTTTATGTCACATATTTCTATTTTTATTATACTTTTTACCTCATTTTTTGTTAATCAAACAGGCCTATGGTAAATTATGATCGGAAGAAAGTACAAAAATTTAATAAAAACTATTGAGTTTTGATTGGTTTTATCCAACCAAACACCTCATAAAGTTTGTAGAGATTTATAGAGTTTTGTATTAAATTGAGAGCTAACATTAGTTATAATATTAATCCTGCGACATCAGTCTTTTGAGTCATTAAATTAAAATTAAATAGCTTATAATAAACGTAAGTAAAAAAAAAAACAAAGTGTAACATTTTTAATAAAAATATCTCTCAAATCATTTTTTTTTCTATCTCGTTCCGAAATTATCAAACAGATTTATCCCAACGATTCATAAAATGGATACGACGGAAAAATATCACAACTGTTGTTAGCCGAACTCTGACTTTTGTATTGGTTTGCAGCGCTGTCGTCTCTGTACTCAAATGCAGGCCACGTCTATCCGGCTGACGTAAGTACGGGTCCGAGTTTTCTATGATCGGTTGGTTGCATATCCGCACACCGATTGGATCGACCCACTTGCTACATTGTAAAATCATTACATTTCCGTATATTTAATTGAACCGAACCCCTATCTTCTTCTACTGCCCACGCTGCTACTACAATACAACTCGTCTCCCTTTCGCTGATCGGAGAAAGATTTAGGAGATTCCATCTATGGCTTTTCGATATCTCGTGACAAGAAAAGCCCTGAGAGGCGGGCTAGGATTAGGGGTTCATAACATTCGGGCCTTTCAGACCTTCTCTCTCCCCGATCTCCCTTACGACTACGGCGCTCTCGAGCCGGCCATCAGCGCAGAGATCATGCAACTTCATCATCAGAAGCACCACCAGACTTACGTCACCAACTACAACAAGGCTCTCGAGCAGCTCGACGCCGCCATGGCCAAGGGCGACGCCCCCACTGTCGTTAAATCGCAGAGCGCCATCAAGTTCAACGGCGGAGGTTATTTCCTCCCTCCCTCCCTCTCTCTCTCTCTCCCTCTCTCTCTCTCTCCCCCTCTCTCTCTCTCTCTCTATATATATATATACTATATAGCTCTAGCTAAATCTGTCGTGATATTTGGTTGCTAAACTCTAGATATGGATGTGTCGCTCTTTTCGCGTTTTTCAATTATATATGCGTGTGCAATTGACTGCTTAATGGATGTAACATATTCACAAATGACTTGATTTGTCTTTAGAGAAACTTTGATAGTGCTTGCCGAGGTGATTTGCTTCTTCAAGAGGGAAGTGAAATTTTGAGGAATAGACTTCTTGTGAAATTTTGAGGTGATTTGATTTATAAATGTGGCTGAATGGTTCATTTTATTTTAAAAAGTAAATAAAGTTATGTGGCAGACTGGTCATATGATATGTCAAAATAAATGTGAAGTCACAACTGAAATAAACTGATTGAAAGGCCTTCTGATATACTCTTTTGGGATTTTATGCCGCAAGACAACCCATAAACATATAAATATTTTGGCCTGACGGCTAAAATGCGGAAGTGTGATTGATTGAGATCATTTGGATACAATTACTATTGCTTTGGTTGCTTTTTGGCCCTTTATGTTCTATATCTACATAAATAAATAGGATCACAGCAAAGTGCAGACAGAAAAGGCTAAAACATTTGTTGGATGAAATAGTCAGTGGGCTTGCTCCTTACAATGCATTATGGGAGTTATCTTATGTGATAACTTGATAATTGTAATTGTCATGTTACAGGAAAAACACACTTCATGACAAGCTATGGGTGCATTTTGGAAGCTTGATGGAAGTTGAATTGCTTCACTGTACACCATATATTCTTATATTTTAGATTTTTTTTCATCTTAAGCCATGAAGAATATGGCAGTGGATGATAATAGTCTGAATTGCTGGCATATTGTTCTAAAACCAAGCCCAATGCTTTGTCCATTGGTTTGTCTTCACTAGATCAAGTGCACTCTTGGCTTTTACTTCTACATGTACTGTTACGAATTCCCTTTCGAAAACTCGTTGTGCGGATCTGTTGGAAAATCATTTTGTCTGTATGCAAACACAAACATGAAGATATGACACTGTCAAATGCTGAGTACTGTCATGTGCTAAAAGTTTTCATCTTTTTGGTTATGAATTTACTTTAGAGAGGTCATCATTAACTTCTCATATTGTTAGCAGAGGTGCTGGTTTATGTAATTCATGTGCGGATTGCCCTTCCCCCTCTGCTGCCTGATTCATGTCATTGCTTGCTATTTTATTCTCTTATATCTCATCAATCTATGAATTATGTTATAATTATTGGGTATTTTTGTTTTATGATACTAACTAACTTCCACTCACAAAAAACACAATGCATACATATTTCCAGTGTTAGTTATCTTGGTACTGTTAATCCATCATTATTCCTGTTTTTTATTGTTCTTGGAACTTTGATGCAAACTTATTGATGTTCTCAAGCAGGTCATATCAACCACTCAATTTTTTGGAATAATCTTGCTCCAGTTCGTGTAAGATTATATCTTGAGCCTTGTCTAACTCGTCTATTGCTCTATTTCTTTTGACTAGCCTCTAACAAATGCCAAAATCTTGTCGCAGGAAGGAGGTGGTGAGCCACCAAAGAGTTCTTTGGGTTGGGCTATTGATACACATTTTGGTTCTCTGGAAGCATTGATACAGAAGATGAATGCTGAAGGTGCAGCTTTGCAAGGCTCTGGATGGGTGGTAAGTGCTTTAGATGTTTAATGTTCTGAAAACATTTTTATTTGTTGAAATTCTTATAATTGCTTGGATGCGTTAAAGATAACCTGATCCTTTTTTCTTTCCTGCCTGAGCTTATCTTCATCTCGCTTTCTTGTATCTTGACAGTGGCTTGGACTTGACAAAGAGTTTAAAAAGCTTGTGGTTGAGACCACTGCAAATCAGGTGAGACAATGAAGATGTCTTTCAATGGTGATCTGTTGGACCCAGTTTTTTTCACCTAATATTGATTCTTGTAGCTCTCTGTTCCCTTCCATTCTTCACCTGAGATGGGAAAAATGACGTTGATTTGTAGTCTCTGGTTTGATTGCTAAACTTGCTGTCTTGGGATTTGTGGACCATCATTCGTATTATTTAACAATTCCAGTGTATTTATCCTTCAAATTATTTAAAAATTTGAAATCTGAGCAGTCAGTCCTCTTGATTTTATATGGACTCCCACTTCTTAGCTGATGATACAGATTTAAAGATCATTAATATGAATTTAATTCGCTATTTGAGTTCATTCTTAGAGCTCATTATGTTTACTAACATGTTCCTCTTATACTAATTTTACTTGTCTTATTCCTGTTTTTTAAGGATTTCTGCAACAATGAAAATTTCTTATCATTAGAAAACAATAAGTTAGGTAGTGTAAAAGTTTTTTCTTTGGGAATGGATTGCTTTCCTCTTGAAGATTCTTTGGGTGAAAGCTATGCGTTTATTTGTTTGCGTATTTTATTATTATCATTTGGTGACCATTGGTAATTTCAGTGGAGTATCTACTTATGGTGCTCGGAGTTTCTTGAGTCTTCTGAGTTCCTTGTCTTTCTAGTTTTCATAATGTTTATTATAATAGATTACTTATTGTAGATTCTGTTTCATGTTACTATCATTTTCTTTTTCCTTTTCTACACATGATTACTTTTAACATATTGTCACATCTATAATGATTTAACCTGTCCATTACAGGATCCACTGGTAACTAAAGGACCAAGTTTAGTTCCTCTGCTTGGCATAGATGTTTGGGAACATGCATACTACTTGCAGGTAATTCTTTTCATCATTTGTGTTTTGCATGTCCTTCAGTTGTTTCATTGTGTTAAGAGATTTATGACAATTTAGTCACACAGATCATATCTGTCCTTTGTATCCTTTTTTTTAAGTTGCCCTCAAAATAGAGCTGTAAACGAGCCTAGCTGAGTCGAATACTGGGGTGTTCAAACTTGTTTGTTAAGTTTGTGGGCAAGCTCGAGCTAAGCTTTTATCGAGCTTGAAATATCATGTTTATGCTTGTTTGTTAAGTTTTTTTGGCAAGCTCAAACTCGAGCCAAGCTTTTATCGAGGTCAAAATTTTTTTGTTCAAATTTCACTTTGTCAGTTTTTAGTTTATAAGCAAGCTTGAATTGGACTTAAGCTCGAATTACAGCAAATGAGCTTACTCCCGAACTTTTATTGGGTGAATTTTTGTTGAGCCTACTTGTGAACTTTTGTCAAGCTTGTTCACGAGCCCTCCCCCCCCCCCCTTTCTTTTCTTTTTTAAAGTCTTCTCGCGTATTAATGAATAAGTTTAACAAACAAGTTACATTTTGTAACTTAACAAATAAGATTTAAATTATTGTGTTTAATCTTTGACGTTTTAATATAAAGAAGAATTTTCACGAGTTTGTTTACGAATATTTAAACAAGACTGTTTACAAGCAATAAATAAGCTTGTTGCTTGTTCATGAATATTTAAACTAGAATAGTTACGAACATCTGAATGGCCCTGTTCAGGAATGATAAAGGAGTTTGTTCACGAATGAGAAATGAGCTTGTTCGCAAGCCTTATCGAGCTAAGTTGATCTTTGTTTGAGCTTGGTTCGTTTATTTATTGAGCTTGAAAAATGTGTTCAAACTTATTCATTTAGGGTATTAAACGAACATAAATGAGCTCGCTTTCTCGTGGCTTATCAAATGCTTAGTTCGTTTATACCCCTACCTCAAAACTGATGCCATGCATTGAAAGTGTTGTTTGAGATGTCTAGTTTCTCTATCCTTGATAGGCACGTTCAAACTTGAGCATCAAACCTGCACCACTGACCCATTAGGAAACTGTTCAAATCTGCCTATATTCATAATTGGATTAGCTTGTATGGACCCATTTGTAAGCGTTGGATAGGTGGACCTATTAATACACGGCCACCATTACTACCCTTGCTGCTGCAAGATCATTACTCATCATTGCTACTGCTCACTATCACCCCCATCATTGGCACTATATGCCCTACTTGCATCATATATTCATTACAAATGATCAAAAAATTGATAGTAACTGGTTATGCACGTTAATGGTTCTATAAGCCCACTATTTATAAAGGAAATAAACATGTCAAACAGCCTGGTTCAATCCAACTAAAATCTGAAATCCATCCATCTGCGACCTTTATGTCTGGCATCAACTAATGGGCTTGGGTTAAGAAACTCATATGTTACCTAGCTCAAATGGAAAATCAATCAAGTGTTTCAATTTTCAAGTAGTTAACTCGTTTCATCCGATCCTAAAACAATGAAAACTACTACTGTATCCTATTCAACCTGTGGAAATCTACAGGACTTACTCTCTTAAGATGTGTGCTGAGTACTTTTTCCTTTTCAATGATGCAGTACAAGAATGTGAAACCGGATTACCTGAAGAACATATGGAAAGTTATGAACTGGAAGTATGCCAGTGAAGTATACGAAAAGGAGTGTCCTTGAAGGTACCTTTCTCCCCGACAACCGCCTTCTGGATGGAGATGGTGTTAATGCTTTGGCTGTATTTTAAGAGTGAGTGAAATGATCTGAAACAGGGGAGGGCCTTCATGTTATTTCCTTTGTTTTGGAACTAAATAAGCATGTTATGTGACCTTTAATGTTCTTGTGATATATGATTAGCGCACCACGAGCTTCGCCTTTTATGTAGTTGTGGATTCAGACAACCCAGATCCCACCCCCCCCCCCCCCCCCCCCCAAAAAAAATAAAATAAAAAAGGAATGTCAAAAGTGAGGGGAGGTTGATATCTAGGTTGTGAGCCCTTTGAATCTCATAATCAAAAACAAATAAAAATAAATAAAAATAAAATCATGTACGTGATGTTTTCTTTTCTTTTTTCTTTTTCTTTTTTCCAAGCAAACCTGTTTTGTTTTGTTTTGTTTTTTTTTTTTTTTCTTTTACGTGAATTTTTTCATTTGAAGCATTTTTTTTTGGGTAATGTCTTTTAAAAAGTTTTAAAATAAAAAGAAAATTAAAATTAAAAGCTATAACGACTGACAGTAGACAGTCTCTCTCTCAATTCACGGATTAAAATATATCAATCTTCAAACGCAATTTAAGCTGTTGCATAGGTTCTCCTTATGCTAACCATATTTTGTTGTATATAACTATTTTTATCCCGTGCTAATCCGCCTTTATCGTTTATTGGCAGTTATTCTTTTTTCAGTATTGTGCACACATACAAAACTAATTTATTGTCAAAATTACTAATGTTATAAAATAATTTAATTTTTTAAAATTATTCTCTTAAGTTTAATTTTATTACCAAAAATATTCTTAATAATATTATTATAAAAATATCTTCACTTTCTTTCGAAATAATATATAATTTTCGTTCTCACCAATTAAAAATGTTAGATTTAGCCTGGCACTAAGTATTACATACATATGATCTGTTGTATGACGAATTTAAGAAAGGGTGGAGTTATATTTACAACCCTGGGGATTGTAAATGCCGCTGTCTGTCTCACATTGATAAATGGTGCATCTAAGTCGCATGACTACATTTGTTTATTGAGATTAGATTAGAAAGAAATAACAATAATAATAATAATAATTGATATGATAGAATAACCTTCCCCTTTTTCTAAGAACAAGGTAAGCATCAAAGTCTAATTGGGTTGCTAGCTAGTAGCTATCACTTTTCTAATATATAAAAGAGAAATACATTAGATTATATGTATCTGAAATTAATTATTTAGGATAAATTGCAGCTTGTCTCTGTTTCTTAGCAGTTCTCATTTTAGGACTTGACTTTTAATTATATATTAATTGAATGTCCGGAGTGTAATTTGTTGCAACAGTAATCTTCCATGAGTTGCCTCTTTCCCTATCTTATTATCTACGTCAAAAGGACTTAGAAATAGTGTTTTTAAGTTCATAGCCCAAAAACAAGTGGACTTTTTAGGTCTAAAATCTCAGCTCTACTTATGTTTATACCATGGGACTATGTTCGTGAGTGAGACTATTTATATCTTGTTTAGTTAGATTGGGAAAAGGCATGAAATAAAAGGGAAGGAATTTTCATGGGATAAAAAAAAGAAGAGTTTTTTTTTTTTTTTTTTTTTTTACCATTGAATTAGGAAGAGAATGATCTCAAAATATAAGAGGATACCATCGCCTCTCCTTAAACGAAATCATACATCTCCTATTTGGAGAATGAGCGACTTGGTGAACTAATAGTATGCTACTAAGTTTAATTTAACCAAGTCTTAATCCTAAATTAGTTGAGGTCAGTTATATGAATACTTTTCCTCCATTTTTTTGAGTTATATTTTTCTTAAAATAATATGAAATTTGTTTTTTCTCACAATTTTAGAATATATATATATATATAATTTTAAGTTTATCTATTATGATTTTTACTTATTTGGTTTGATTGATACTTTTATGGTGGTGCATTTTTAAGTCTACACTAAATATATTAGATGATTTTTTCTTAACTTCTCTTATATTGGTGTCACTTTAATTTTTTTTTTTACATTTATTTTATTTATTTATTTTTTCAAACATTAGACAAAGAGGTTACCACGAGGCTAATTATACCTTAGCCCAAACAAAATTTAACCTAACCAATCACTACCTTATTCTCCTACTTGGCCTTCAATTTAACAATTAAAACCGTAAAATGGCTTTTGTCATGGCTCGATAGCCTTGCCAACTCCAATGCTATCTTTGGGAGGTGGCTTAGGATAGGTGGGCTGGCATTTTTATCACTTACCGAGGTATGTATAAGCACTGGTGGGTTTTAATTTGGGTGAACTTTTGGCCCAAAAATTGTTTAGTAGTAATAGTATATAATATTTTAGTCCAATGGTGTATAACTTAGTTTAATTCTTTATTCATAAGTTAGGGGTTGTTTGGAGTAAGAAAAAATGAGATAAATTGAGATAAATTATGGTTTGGGAAGAGTTCGTAATACGTGCAGTGAGAGAAAAAAGTTAATGTGATATAAAGTTAACAGAGATTTATAGAGATTTTTGGAGATTTTCATCAAATTATTACAAATTAAACGGCCCTTAGGAAGATTTTTTTATCTCAATTTAATATTCAGTTTATAAGCAGTTTAATATTCAAACCATAGTTGAGGGGAACAAAATTCTTAGTTCCGCCCTTGATTTCTATTAATATATTTTATAATAAATTAAATTACAAAAATGTCATTTTTATTGTTTATAACTAATGAATATTTTGAAAATTTCACACTAAACTCATTTCATCTCAATCCGTCTCCCAAACATAACCTGAAATCTGGCAACCTACATTTTCTTGGAAAAGAAAGCAGAACTCATCTTTTTCATTGAAACTTACGAACTTTATATTCCTTTTTAGAAATAGAACCAAAGCAACTCGTCAATCCACTTATTTTTTTCTTCCTCCTTAAATAAAAAAACATATATATAATAAAATCAATCTTATTTATGACTCAAGTTTGATAGCAATTAAACTGTCATCTCATTTATTCGATGGATTCCAGATGTACCCCATGGGGTACCATATCTATAAGGGAAAATCTATTTTAATGAAGCAAAAATATAAAAATGATTTTTTTTTTTTACCCTCCATCATTTCTTATAGTATTTTTTAAAATAAAAAATTTGTATTTAATAAAATACCAAAAGTTGTCAATTTTACTATGAGGCGTTTGGTGGCACAATTTTTAGGAAATTTGACTAATTTTTAATCAAAAGTTGGTAGTTGTAATTTTTAGTAATTTTTTACAACTTTTGGGTGTTTGATAAAATTTTTGACAACATTTAGTAATTTTTAACAATTTTGAGTGTTTGGTAATTTTTAACAAGTTTTGTGTATTTGTTAAAACTTTTAGTAATTTTTAAGTAAAGCAAATTATTATACCTGAGCAAAAAAGTGGTAAAACTTAAGGTTTTACCAAACACCTTCTTTGCAACTTTTGATGGACTTTTACACATTTTTGTGCTGCCAAACGGAACTTAAGTTAGTATGTTGTCAAAACACTAACCTTTACCAAGGTGGCGAGGGAACGACAATTTTACTTTAATCAAACTCAAAAGTTATTAAAATTTTTACTAAACGCTTAAAAATTGTAAAAAATTATTAAAAATTTCTATTTTTATCCAAAAAAAAAAAAGGTTTTATCTACTAATATTTACCAAAAAAAAAAAATGTTAAAAATTACTAAAGATTTGACTCTCCAAAGAAGCCTGCGTACTTTCTTATAGTTAGTTTTTTTTTTGATAACCTACTTTCTTATATTTAGGGGAGTACTATTCATTTATCCTATTTTTTAATACTAAAAAAATTATTTCTTTCTCTTTGTTTAGAAAAAAGAAATATTATTTTGGTAACCTGGAATCTTTATGGGTTTATTTCAACTCTTAACGAATGATATAATTATAGGTAAATCGGAGAGATATACACTACTTATCACACACATCTCAATTTATTTAAGAATCGAACCTATATGATTTTTATGAAAAATATATCCGGGAGCCACTTGAGCTAATCGGACAAATAATAAAAAATTTAATGTGTTTGGAATTATATAAATTTGTAAAAATTATAATATTGTATTTTGTTATAAGTAAAAAAAATTTAAATTTTATAGAAATTTGTAATTAATTATAATGCTCCAAACACCACATTGTAAAGCCAATTAAATTGAAAATTTCTAAAATAAAAAAATATTTTAAGAGTATTTCTTTAAGGAATCTGACATGGGTAACTGGGTGCCTTCCGGCTAAGGAGACGTTTGACATTTCAAAAAATTGTAAAAAAGATTTAAAAACTTAATATTAAAATAATATAAAAGTGATACGTGACGAAATTTTATTAGAGAAAATTAAAATTTTTTATTTTTTTTTAAATTTTTAAAAAAATTTAAAATATTAATTGAAACATAAGTTTTATAAAAATTAGTTCTCGCCAGCAACAACAAATATTAAACAATTATTAAAAAATTTTAAACAAAAAAATAAATAAAAAGCTTTTAAAAGTAGTGTTGGCCTTATTGGTGTAAGCATTTATTACTTCTCGGTTTCACCACAATTTCCAAAGCAAAATTTGACAAATATGAACTATTATTATTATTATTATTATTGAAAAAGGCACGCTTGAATAGAGGAAAAATCTCTCCCAAAATTTTCACTCCTTCATAAGTGCGAGTCTTACCTTTTTGCTATAGTTTGGTAAGTGTATTGTCAAAATTTTTCACCCCCTCTTAACTTTCCCTCTCTCTCATTTTTTCTTTTTTTGGGGATAATTTTTGAGCACCCTCAACTCTAACTAATTTTCTTTTTTGGTAAGTCTAACTAAAAATTTTCACCCTCTCTTAGTTTGTTTTTTGACATTTTTAGCCCTCTTTAATAGTATTATTAATTTGATCAAAATAAATATAATGCTAATAAAAAAAATAATACATAGGCCAATAAGTCAAAATAAATATAATTAAAAAAATTAGATAATAACTAACCATTCAAAAGTACATATTTAAAAAAAAATTCTTTAAATAAATTCATAAAAAATTAAATTTTCGATGAAATAAATAATATAACTTCAAGTTATCCAAAAATAATTAAATAGAGTGGGTTTTGTAATTTAATATTTAATTTAATAGGTAACCAATTTTAGGACACCACAAGGGCAAAAGAGTCATTTGACTACTTTTTTTCATCATTTACCCTCTCTTATTTATAAAACATCCAAACCAAGTCAAAAGTTATCCCCTTCGTAAACATCACATCAATATGGGTCAACCATCTAAAAATAATACCTCCTTTTATCTTATACCCCCTCTAAAACTTATCCTTCTAAAATTTTAACACCATTCAATCGGACCCTAAAAGGTGCGTTTTGCATATTAATTTTTATTAAAAATCTTTAAAAATTTTTTAAAATGTCTAAAACTAATCCATTTTTTCTTTTACTACAAACTAATAATTTATCTTATTTTATCCCATTTTTATTATTTCAATATGAACTACGCTGTAGTTAACATTTATTGCTTTTGATTTCATTCACAGAATGTGAACCAAAAAGTCGACCATAATTTCATCCATTGAACCACTTACCAGTGAACTGTAATTCCCCGTTTGGCAAGCGTTAACTTCCATCAACTTTTTATTAGTCATTAAATTTTATTACTATTTTTAACTTTTTAACTAAATTTTAGTAAATATATGTTTTTAATTTTTTTCAACTTTTATAAATTTTTATTAATTTTCTTTAACTTTTATTAAAATTTTTCAAATTTCTCTAATTTTTTCAAATTTTTGTAAGTGTTTACTAAACATATAATGTTTTCCAAAAGTGACAAGTGGGCAATATTATGACAAAAGCTGTAAAAAAAATTTCACTTTTTTGTATGCGAAACACACATAAGTGAAGAAAAATGAATTGAAAATATTCAGTAGTCTCATTAAGTCATCATGTTCAATAGTTTTTATAATTTCTTAAAATTTTTTAAAAAATTATTTCTATGTTTTGTAATTTTTTACTTTATTATAATGTTTAGGGCAAATTACACATAGACCCCTGAACATTATGTTAATTACATCTAAACTTATTGAACATTTAAATCTTACACTTGAACCATTTATTCTTAAATATTTGTAACACTTAAATCCATCTGTTAATTTTTTCTGTTAACTAGTTATACCCTTATCCCATCAGTAATACTCATTCTCTCTTATGCACAGCTCTCTCTCTTTCTCTCTATTTTGCTTATTATTAAAATAGTTTATTTTATTAAAATATTTTATTAAATTATATTAATTTTATTAAATCTAATAACAATTTATTATTAAATTAAGTTACAATAATACATTTTATTAAAACTAATTATCATTAAAAATAAATATTTATAACATTAAATTAATTAATTTAAATATATTTTTTTAAATTAATTAATCAAAAAAATTTTAAATATATTTTATTGAATTCAATTAATTTTATATTTTAATAAAATTATTTATTTTATTTAAACAAAATTAATTAATGTAAATAAAATTATATCACCAAATATATTTATGTTTTAATAAAATTATATATTTATGTTTTCAGAAATACCTAATAAATTATTTTCAACTGGTATAACTCAAAAACAATGGTTCTATAAATGCTTTTATCTAAATATAGCTCAAAAATGATGGTTCTACAAGTATTTTTATCTAAATGAAAATCAAATTTTAGTGAAAAAATTAGATAAAATAAAAAAAATACACCAAAAAAATTACAAGTTTTTTCTTTAAAAAAAAAAACCAACCAAACCCAAAATTAACCTTTGTTCTCTCTCTCTCTTTCCAGCAATTTCAAAGAGACTTCATTTCTCCCTCAATTTCAAAGAGACTTCATTCTTCCCCCGAACTGGCTCAAATGGTTGGAATCTGCGCAACGGCGCCTTATCGTTGCTGGACTTCCAACTATCCCAACTATCCCAATCTTCCTTTTAGAAATATGTTGTCAATTTCAATATGCTATCTATTTTTGTTGTATTATATTAAAATGAATTATTTTATTTAAATAATTTAATAAATAAAAATTATTTTTAATAAATAACATATTATAATAATTATTTTATTAAAATTAAAATAGTAATTTATAATTAAAATGATTTATTTCATTAAACTAAAATTATTTTTTAATATATAGTAATTACATATTAAAATATTTGTTTTGTTAAAATATTTTACTAAATTAAATAAGTATAATAAATAAAATAATAATTTATTAGTAAATTATATTATGTATTAATATATTTATTAGCATATATTAATAAATATTATAAAATATTTATTTTTTTATAATATTAAATTAATTAATTAGATTGATATAAAATATATTTTATTAAATTCAATTAATTGGATTTATAAAAACTTTAATAAAGTTAAATATTTTAATTAAATAATAAAATTACATTATCAAACATATTTTTTATTTTTATTCTAAAGAACAATGACAATTAAAAATAAAAATAATTAAACATAAATGAAATAACACAAATATTATTAAACAGACTTTAAATTAACCAAATTAGCTTTAGAAGAGCCCTTGGTCGACTGTAAGAAAAAGTCAATGCATTTGTATTCTCTTTTAAAAAATGGAAATATAAGCTCCAAGAGTACTGTCAAGAATCTTTATCTCTATTTTGTAGTGTTATAGTACCATTTAAAAGTATAAAGAGTCACTTCTTAGCCTTGTATACCTAGCAGATTATTTGTTCAAATTTTTTGTATTGGTAAATTTTATAAATTAACATAAGTTAATGTCTTTTTTTGTTAAAAATTCATTTATCAATATAATTTTAAAATATTTTTAAAATATTTAAAAATAAAATTTACCAATATAATTTAAAATATTAGTATCACATATGTCTTATTGAACTCGTATAAAAAAATATTTTCTATTATAAAAAATAAATTATACTTATAAATTACTTTTCTAATTTTTTAACAACGTTACTTGGATTATTATAAAAAATAGATAATTAATATAAAAATAATTATTAACAAAAATAATCATTAGTATATATGAATACTTGAATTAATACTTAAATTTAAAAAAAAATATTATGTAGATTACTTTCTTATGATAACAATGTAAATATTTTAATAAGTTGATTGAACTAAATTTTTATTTAAAAAGTAAATTATTACATATTGACTTTTTAAAAAACTTTTAGTTATAACATGTGAATTATTTTCCTATCATAAAAACTTAAGATTATGTTATTCTCTTTTAAATTTTTTAAAAATATTTTCAAGTATAAAAAATTAAATTATAATAACAAATTATTTTCTTTTTAAAATATTTTACCAAACAAACGGACATTGTTACCAGAATTAATTTTTTATTATAATATTTTAAATGATTTTTATTAGGATGGTAAATAAGTGTGTTTCCATTTTTGTTTTTCCCATTTTTGTCTTCTAGAAACTTGAAAAAAAAAAAAAAAAAAAGAAAAACAGAAAAAACTGGTAATCCTACCAGCGTACCACTCGTTTTCAGTTTCTTGTTACAGTATGTTGGTGGTTTGCATTGGGGATAATCTCTTTGTTTGCTTTTGGATTTCCGCTTTTTATTTTGTTCTCTTTTTTAGCTTGTCTAGTTCTTCACTGACTTCTCCGTTGAAATAAAGAACAGTGTCATCGATCATCAAATATAATGAACAGAATCTAGTAAGTCTAGAATTTAGGCAAGAGGGGATCTAATTTGGAAATAAGAAAACTTTTGGGGCAAGAATAAATGAATTTTAATTCAGTATGTTTATTAATTGTCTCATTGTTAATGTAACATATGCTTATACTTAAAAATGCCATAATGAAAATGCAATCCATATAAGCCTTACCAGTGGCACAATTTACCATAGTTTGAGTGATAAATGAACAATACCAATCTTTTCTTCATTTGACATTTCTCTGCTGCTTTCTCATAGGTTGGCCGTCTCATTGGGAAAGATCACCTTTCCAAACAAAGTGTTATCTTGATTAAAGCTTGGTGCTATTATGAGAGCCGAACTCTTGAAGCACTCCATGGTTTGGTATCAACATATGCCTTGGATTTGCTAGTTTTGCATGTTCTTAATCTTTTTCACTCATCATTAAATGGTCCTTTATCGGTGAGTTCCCTTGGCTCTGCATTTTGATTATTGGGTCGGCGTCTAGATGTGTCTCCACTAACCATGATGTTATAAGTACAGGTTTTGTATAGATTTCTAAACTACTACAGCACATTTGACTGGGACAAGTATTGTGTGAGTTTAAATGGTCCAGTGGCCATAGCTTCACTTCCAGATATAGTGGGTAAGTATAGTTATTGTCTTATTGAGTAGGACACTAGAAAGGTGCTCTTATTGAGTATGCTCTAAGCTTCCACTAAAGTTGCCGTTGTGTTGCTCACTTTTCATACTACTGATGCCAAACCATCATGTTGAGTGAGCCCAATTGAATCCTGGACTTTCGAAGCAATTTTTTTTTTTTTTTTCCCGGTCACTGGTTAGGAGGAAAGGATGGCTGCACCAACGCGCACATTTTAGATTCTAATTTGAGCATCAACAATTTTACTCCATATCAGATCCATGAATAACCGTTTGAAAAATGGGTTTGTCAATTTAATTAGAACAGAAAGAAAATGGTTGCGCATGAATGAAATTTAACAAAATGTCATGACGTATATTTAACAGTTTTGTCCCTATTTTTGAGTCATGTTGTTATTTTTATGAGACTACAAAAGATAAAAGCTTCTTCTAACACATGATTCGAGAAAGTACGAGGGCTTGGGTTTGAAAATGAGGAAACGCGGTGTTCACTTCTGACAATCTTAGAAAATATACAGAGTTCGTTTTTGTTGCAGGATATTGCTGATGAGTACTTGGTTTGACAACCCTTAATCAGAAAGATGTGGCCTCCGGTGTTATGACTCTACTTCTTGACAAGTTTATTTGGTTATCTATTTTATACTGAAGAATATCGAATACCCTTTATTTGAGAAATTTGGGTGACTTCACAAAACCTTCTCCTCTCCTCTCGTTTATATATTTTATGATTGTAGTTTAATTTTTTTTTTTCTTAGTGTTTGGCACATACTCCAAAAAAAATAAAAAATTGAAATTGAGCGACTTCAATTTTTTTTTTTTTTTTTTGGGGCGCTGTTAGAAAAGAAAAAAAATTGAGAAAATAGTGTGTAGGAGAAAGTATTTAGAGATGTATTTTTAACCCTAAAAATGCATTTTCAAAATACTTTTTTAAAATTTTCCTTGATTATCTAAAAATGCATTATAAAATTATGTGTTTTAAAAATACATTTTCAAAGTGTGTTTTCTTAACTGCAGAATAATTAACCAAAAAATTATAATACATTTTTAGACTAAATAAAAATACATTTTCATTAACAGTAATTCTTTAAATTATTTTTCTGAACAGTCTTTCCTTAATTTTTGTTTCTATTTTACAGTTACAAAAAAATATATATATATATATGTTTCTATTTTACAGTTACAAAAAAAAAAAAAAAATACAGCCATCAATATGGTGGATGATTTGAGGATTCCCATATGTAATCCTCTTTCCAATAGCTTTCTAAATAGCTGCATAGGCTTGAGGAAATCTGGCTTCTGCCCCCTATTTTTATTCATATATCCTCCTCCTCCTCCTCCTACTAGTATTATTATTATTATTATTAGCTAAGCTTGGATTTTACATGTGTTAAAAGTAAAAAATAAAAAAAAATAAAAAAGAAAGAGAAGGAGAAAATAATCCTGTCTGGCAACCTAAAACGAAGAAAAATGATATCAAATTTAATGTTAATCCGGTGACAATTCAATATGAACAATTAAATTAAAATTTAATGGTTCAAATACATTTATAAATTTTTATTTTAAAAATTGCGTAAATGTCTATATGATCAGGAGAATTAGAAACCAAAACACCGAGTACCAATATACGAAAATCACTTAACAGAGAGTTCTTGACAATTACTTTCCCTAATATATATGTATATAGATATACACATTCATACACACATCTAAATAACAAAAGATATCCCGTTGGAAAATATTTCCTGCATTGTAAGGTAAATTTAAGAGAATTACAAACACAAATGAATCATAAATCAAACAATAATATATATATATATATATATATAACTATTACGTATAGAAAATAGAGTATAAGATGTAATCAGAAAACGCGCCCGTCGCAATTTTGAAACAATTATTATTTTCCCCATAAAAGTTTAACAGAAGCAGTAGCTTCAAAACACAACTCGCATCCACAGCCAAGCCACTTGAATATCGCATCATCTGACAGCTAATGAATCATAAAATCACTCAACTTTATTGGTTGTGTCAAATAGTAGAATTTTACAATAATGCGACTGTTTTTCAACGTAACAACAATTGCCCAGAATGCTAACTGCAAAGACACTTAGAAAGAATGCAAACGACATTCAATTTCTTCTTGCAATGGGATCAAACGGTCTTGCCTGAAAGCTGAGCCGAGACTGATGGATGAACCCGGTAACAGTATAACTTAAATCTCAGAGCGTGACGCTGTTTGGGGAGTGAAAATGTACATCTTGCAACCGTGAGCTTCTACTTGAGCGGTAAACGATGCCACTGCATCCCCCACAATGTCTTGATGCTGCAAGAAATTCGGATAATTGACAGGTCAAGAACTAATTAAACGATTAGCCAAACTAGCAAAAGCATTATCGTGTGTCGTTAAAGCAGTGAACTGCTCAAACAAATTAGCCAAGACAGTAAAATGCTGGTTTTTGGAAGGTTCTTAATGGAAGTTTGGAAGTATTGGAGCATATCCAATAAAGAAATAGAGTTAACAGGTCAAATATTAAATAACAATGATATGTACATAATCCAACAAGGACTCTGAATTTGGTGCTGCAATGGACTAAAACTAAGGCAAGTCTTGAGTCATATGCAGTATCAACTAGCAAACTAGCACTGCAGGGAAAAGATTATGTGGGAACTGAAATTTTTAAGTCAATGTCATGAGGAATCATAGCAGAACCTATATAATCCCGAAGCTGAAATTCAAGCCCATCTAATATGCATTATCTAGTTGTCCATGCAGGCAGTGGACGCATTCTCACTCACCTTCCACAAATCTCTCACAGAGACAGTGGTAGAAGATTCGATTCCAAGTGCACCCCATGCAGCTGTAATATTTGCAGCTTCTGAACATCGATTCCAAAGAACAACAGCGCGATGATTCCCAGTTAAAGGACCACTCCAAACCTGAAGATGAATCGCATCTAATAAATTAGTATATTTATTGAAAAAAGTAAAGAAGAACAAAAATAGAACACAAGCGCCAGGCCCACACACCACCCTTATATTCTGAAAAAATTGTTATGAAAATAATCCTTTCCTACTGCCTTTGGAAAATTGACTTTAAAATATGCTTTCCTCATTTTCAGCCTGTTATTGACCAGATACGTGTTGTATGAACTTCACAGCGAATCTGCACTATAAAATATTCTGGTTCATTATCTTTCATGTTCGAATACCCAATCAAGGTGGCCATGGGAAGTGGAAAATGCTAGATTGAGTGCCTTTTGCCAGGCATCAAAATGGTTTGGAAGGATCAATTGGCTAGTACTAGCCAATGACGCTCCTAACAATTAGTATCACACAGGAGAACCGAAAACCAATTATAGAAACCAACACAATTAGATCGGACTGGATCTTGTTTGCTTATCTAGGGATGCTTCGAATAATGGCAAAAGTTTTGTTTTTAGATGATTTCGAATAATGGCAAAGATAAGTGCAACAACCTCTCTGTGAAGAGGCTGCTTACCTCAAAATTTAGATGTTATGCCAATCATATCATAACTGTGCCTTTTTTCCCCCCTTCCCTCTCATGGCCTTTGTTTGGCAAACTGCTGTGAGTTTTCAATGAGATCAGAGATTCTCTCGATAATTAACCATGTTTGGAGATCAACCCATCCGGAATGTGGCTCACATTCCAACCGTTGAGATTCTAATCTACCTAACTGATATACATACAAAAGCAATTGGAAGTACATCTCCAAACTTCTCTCTATTTTTCAGCATATCAAACCTGCCACTGTTCTTGCTTCTACTAAATGAAGCTGGGGTTGGTTGAGAGAGTTCACTGACAAGGGGAAAAGGGGGTTTAAAAAAAAAAGAAAAGAAGGCTGAGAGTCCTGATGGCAAAGGAAGAAAACAAACACAAAATAAACAAACCTAGCAAACAAAAACAATCAAGAAAAACTAGGGCTGAGAACTGTGATAAAAAAAAGACAACAGATCCATACACTTCTTTTCTCTAAGCTTTAGCAGGTGGCCCAATTCTTCTTCACCTATATTTTTGAAGTGTTCCTTCTCAAGATTAAATTGGCAAGAGTTCATACTTCCATGTATAACTGTAGATAATAAAAAAACCACTGAGTTCAATTCCTTCCCTAAATTAACCAAGTGTACATTCCTCATTGGCTTCCTAAGGAATTGATTTTGCAGAGTACTCATAAAACACTATTTCAATTCCGATAATTTGAGTTATTTGACACAAAAGATTAGTATTTATTCGTGATTATACTTAATTTTTTGGCTTCCACCAGAAGGAGTTCTCTGGCTTTTGGTCTCTTCCACAGCTTTATGTCTCCCAAATGGAAAGAAATCCACCCCCGGAAGTTATCGGACATGTTTTGATTATCGTTTCCTCTGGCTCAGTACCTCAACCATGTTGGCGTATGCAAACATGAATTTGATGGTTGTAATATTTTAAAATTCAGGATCAGTAACCATAATAAGCATTTGAAGTAACCATGAAGGCACTATCAATCTCCAACTCTAATTGGCCACTGCTGAGAAAGCCGTACTACTTGCTCGTTCGGGGATTTCTTGCAGCACTTTGAAGCATCCTTGGCTACTAATAGATTCTTATATCCTTAATTTTTCAAAGAGATCTATTCCAGTCACGGATATTGTTAGATATAGTAGCATTTTAGAGGACTCAACAGGTTGAAATACTGAATGGAAGACTCTTTGTTCATACAGTTTCTTCCTTTTTTCAGTCTTATCTTAGGAACTCTGTGCCACTTATTTCTTTTTATCTTGTTGTTTTCTTTTGATTATCTTAAGAAGATTGCCACGTTTCTATTGTTCTTTCTTTTCGAATACACACCTTCAATTAGATAAATGAAATACCATTCGTAATGGAAAAAAAAATTAGGGCTTCATTTGGATAGGTGTGGATTTCAAATGAATAGATACTGAAATTTATAAAATTATAAGAGATATACTTAAGTTATGCATGAATAAATGAATGATTTTTAATAACTACTATTAAAGTAGTGGAGCCAAATTCTATTAAGTATTTCAAATAACTACTTTTCTGTATTGATTTCAAATCTATTATAATCCATCGTGTTAAATTTGAGTTATATTTAATAGGACCAAATCTCTTAATTTCAAATCCATAAATACACCTAACACATTCACATAGAACATATTTCCACAAAATACATAGATATGGCATTTTAATGCCCTAAAGGGTGATTCCCTTGATTGGTCAAATGCTTACGTCATACTTGGCTACAATAGATTGACCAGAAGAAGATTTAAATTTGGTATATTAGAACATGCTGGTATTTTAGGCATGTAACTATAACTAAAAATCATATAAAGAAGTGCAAGAAGGAAAGACCTGAGAGCAATTATTTGTTCCCGCAACATGCACTTTCCTGCCTTGAATGCCAAGTGGATCTGCAGAAAGATACGGAACCTACATAGTTTTCTCAATATGGCATCCAAAGTATACATAGTGCATGCGAACATATCCATTTATTTGCCATACAAAGATATTTTTAAATTAGCTAATGTAACCACACAAATTTAGCTTATTAACTACTCACTCATCCATCTGTTTTTCCTTCCAACACACACACACAAAGAAGTGAAACTGTGAAGGGGTACCTTGGTTTACATCAATAACCTCCTTATTGCTTAGTATTTCAAATGTTTCTGCAGTCATGTTTCTTACATCACAACCAATCAAAAGAGGAGCCTGCAAGCAAAGCAATTTTAAGTCATTAAACCTAAAGATAAAAAAAGGGCAAATACATATGGCAGAGGACTCCAGTAGGTCGGAGACAACATACGCATTTTATCAGTTCACAACCTCCTTTGAGGAGACTTGAACTAGTAATTTAGTTGCTGCTCCTTATATTCTGTGCTGAAAGACTACAACGACCAATAAAATCTTAAAAGATACTAATATCAGAAATTCAGGCCAGATGCAGATGTCAAGATGGTCAATTTGTCAATATACCAATTTTGGTAAATTTTAGGTATATTGCCGTTTCCTATTTTAGTTACCAGGGTAGTTTAGGTCGTTTTACTATACATACACATTGTAACCAATGGGCATCGATATCTCCATTTAGGGTTTGTGATCCCCTGGTACGAGAATTAGCAGCCTTTATACTACCTTGAACCATATCAAGTCTGCATGATTTCCCACTTCGCGTCAAGAGGCATTAGGGCTTTTCAGTATTCTGACACGGCCAATGACAATTAGAATCGCAATGGTCCTAGGACAAATGAAGTTGCACAACTCTGAGATGAGATGGGACAAATGTCTCAATACATAGTTGGGTAAAAAATGGGTTATACAAGTGCACATAGAATCTTTTTGTGGACTTCGTTGAGAGATAGTTTTGTTGATATGGTTGGGTTTTTGTGAATGACATTTTCCATGGTCATAGTGTTTTTGTGCAAGAAGAGGTTTCAGTGGGTGCATATAGCAACTTAAAAGCCAAATAAGTATGGTCCCTACAATATTCTCTGGAAAATAAATGACAACACTTATGTGGTTGATCTCCCCGAGACTATCGGCATCTCCCAGACATTTAATGTGCCTGACCCATATCTCATCGTCCTGATGAAGCGTTGTACCTAAATCATAACTCATGGACGAGTTCTCTTCAAGTGGAGGGGACCGATGTAGAACAGATGGCCTTAGATATCTTGGACCGGGTTGACCCAATTTGAACACCTAATTGTATTTTGGTAATTTGTCTACAAATGTCCGATTTGGATGTGTAATACATGGATTCCGAATATTTTTGAGAAGCCATTTTCATCACATATGGTTATGGCATATGGCCTTCCAGTGGCTGAATTCCATCATTTAGGACTCTAAATTGATGCTTTGGCATTTTTGACAATTTTTTAATTGACAATTGGTGTTAAGAAAGAATTTAGAACTAATCATCGATGATTCTATATTGATTTTTCTTTTCGTTCTTTTTTTTTTTTTTTTTTTTGGGTATATATGATTCTACAATCATTCCATATTTGCTAATTTTGAAAATTTTCGGACATATTACTGTTCTCATTTTAGTTATTAGGGTTTAGGTCATTTTATTACATACATGCATTGTAGCCGCTCGGCAATTGAATAAAATTAATAATTTTGAGAATTTGATTCTGTCTCCTGTTTAAGGTTTGCATTCTCATACTCCCTATTTAAGGGTTGTGTTCTACTAGTATAAGAACTAGCAGTATTTGGTCTAACTTAACCATATGAAACCCACACAATTTTCTGTTCTTCGTCATATTCCATCAAAATAATTCAATAGCAAAATCTAGTATATATAAAAGACGAAAATAAATAAATAAATTCAAGAAGCTGATAAAGAGGACCTTCATCAACGCCCAAATGCTAAAATGTGCTTGGTACTCTAGGTAAGTCATACCACCATTGCCAACTTCTAACATATCCGGATCTGCCAGAAAGGTAGATATGAAGAATATAAATCCAGATTCCAGCTCATAATGGAGACTGCAAGCCATTGCCACATGGAAATCTTTCTGAAGATCACATTCTTACCATTCCATCCACCAGGACCAGCATAGGCTGCCCACTTATCATTAAGATCAGCAATGGTGGTCATGCTAACATGAAAATGAGGAAAAGGAACAGAAAAATAAGTGTAAAGATTTAAAACAGGTGTGTTACTCTTTCATTTTAACAATAAATATTTCCTACTGCATTTCCTTCATACAAAATGGAGATCAATTAATCTTACAAGCAAATGATGTACATGAGGAAAACTAGCTATCTCACATTATTTGGGAAGGAAAGAAGGTCCAAATTCATTTGACTAGAAGTGAATCATACTGGAAGCAGTGAAGCATCTATTAAAGTTTGAAGCAGTCAAGTTCCAACATATATAATAACTGCTTGATCTATAATGGAATATCAAATAGCCAACTCCATGGCCTATGCAACAAGAAGGATCTTGCATCCTACATTTACATCGTAGATTCAATGCTTGAATTTGGAAGTCATTGTTGGACTTTAATAAAGATAACAATATGTGGAAGTATAAATCAGACCAACACAATTTTTCATGACGAAGGGTTGGGATCTAAGGAATAGGACGATCTACATGCTTGTAACTGAAATTCAGTGCAGTGTTATACCAAGATAGAGAGACACCCACAATAATCTGTACTGTAGATGCCTCAACAAACTTACACAAAATACTTCTTGATTGGAAGTCTGAATTACAGGACTCTCAGGATTATAGAAAGTACTCTGTGTATGCCAACATCTAAGTGTTCTGTCACCTGTGTATTGTACAGCATCCAGATAAACGTGCAGGTAAATAGAGATATTGAAATCTCCTAGTGGACTTCAAGTTCCTTCAAATAAAACACTATCACATGTCAACCATCTCCATAGATTCATTAGATGGACTTATGCTGATAAGGCTTACCGTTATCAGGTGGTTAGCCACCAACCAGTCGAACCACCATGGGCACCCCAATTCCTCGTCCATAACCAGAAACACCAAAAGCTGAAGTTTGCATATAATTAACCAGTTATAATGATTAATCACTGTAGATGATATAAGGTGAGGTGGCTAATATGGGGAGAAAAGAGACTGAAGGTAGTTTCAAGGAATTGAGAGACTGTTTATGGGTGTGAGGTGAAAAGTAATTTTTTGGCAATCTTGTATAGTTGGCTTCCAAGAAGAGTTAATCCTGACTTAGGCCAATGTTAGCCACCATAGGACAATTTTATTATTTATATTGATTTATTTTCTAAACATACCCCCTCATTCGGCAAGATTGATTTTTTTGAAAGGTCCAAACATGTGACTACTGACTTTTTAATTTTTTAAAAGTGATGATGAGATTTGAACTCAAGACTTTTGTCTGCTTAAACTTTTAAATGAGATCGCAATTATTGGCTAACACTCTAATAGCCAATTTATAGGTTTTATCAATTACATAGAGTGTTAAGGAGTTGAAAAGTTTCTTGGGTTAGCCATTTTTGCTTTATTTTCGTTCTCACGAAGCTGGGAGATGTAAGGCATCCAATTGATGCCTGTTAATACAATTTCCTTATCCAAAAAAAGTCACTGTAGAAGATTTTTAGAATCATTATCATTAATGTTAACGAGGTTGATTTTAAGTAGCTTCAACTTTGTAGACCCAAAAATCCTTTGTACCCAGACCTCCATAATCAGGAGCAGCAAATCAAATGATTAGTCAGCTAAGTAGCAAAATGTAAGAATACCTTGATTATTCATTGCTACAAGTATTTAAATTTCTCTCTTCTTAAGGACACTTTACTCAGGAATTAAGTTATAATTCTTCTGCCCCTTCAATTCAAAATAAAAATTAAAATTAAAAGAACGTGTAATGTAATATTAGTATGTAAGTGCCTTTCAAAATATATATATATTTATGTAAAAAATAATTTGTGAAACATAACATAAACGGTTTTTCTCATTATACCACCAAAGGTTTAAGAGTCAAGAATTTTTAGAACCTTGCCCATGAATCGTTGATGTCGCCTGTTGTTCGCCAACTATTTCCAACCTTACCAGCCCATAAGGCAGGGTCATCAACGCCCCTGCCAACCAAGAAGAAAAGATAAAGAGGGATCTTTATATGCACTGAATGAACTCAGATGCTATAAAATATAACTAAGAACTCAAATTTACCATTCACAAAGTGAATAGAAAATCATACGTCCAGTTGAATTTAAAGCATCACGCATTGGTGGGTATCTGAAATTGTGGAACGACATTAAAATCAATTTACTGATACTGAACTATGAGGATTAGAAGTTCAACGAGGCCAAAATGGGCAAACCTTTCCTCTGGTTTGATTCCTAGATTGAAACAGTTGTCATACTTCAAATAATCCACACCCTGAATAATGCAAACATAAAATATAAACAAAAGGAAGTTGATGGAGTGTAAATGTAGTAAACAGACACAGGTTTTTCATGTAAATTCATGGGTCCTGATTGATTCAAAATTTTCAAAAGTCAAGGCACAACCTTCAGTTTACGTCATGGGCCATGGCGGTCAGCGCTCAGCAGTCCATAAAGAGAGACTAAAATATGTAAAAAGGGACTTTTCTTTTTTATTCAGGATTATATAGTAATTTTCAGATCTGGGGTAATTTTTTATTCTCAAATTCGGTATCAAATTAATATGTTTTTGTTCATGAGAATGAAAATTATTGTATACTCTATTTTGGAATATGTTCAAGTTGTCCTTGGTTTGTGAAATATTTTCCTAGTAAAATGTTTCGGAAAGTCATAGTCTAGCAACACCTTCTTGAAGAAACAAGGTTCTTAAATATGATAAGATATATTACAAACTAACCCAAGAGGCAAAGAGCTCTGCATCATCCTTTTCATGGTAAAGTGATCCAGGTCGAACTTGACATGTAAAAATCCTACAAAATTGAGTTGAATACATCAAAAGAAAGGAAGAGGATTGAAACAGCAGCGTATAGAACACTAGAAACAAGGATAAAATAATAATTTTATCATGATCGAACTTCAGACTAAGGGAATCATCCTACCCAGCATCAGAATAAATGCCAAGCTTGAGGCCTTTGTCATGTACATAATCAGCAAGAGCTTTAATTCCAGATGGAAATGTTTTTGGATCAGGGACTAGTTGACCCTACAAAACCAATTTACAATGAAATATAAAAACAAAAGCACGTGGAGACTATTAACCATAACTCAGCCACACCTAGTTTTTACTTTCCTAAGCTTAATGACCAATATATTTATGTTATAGTTTGTAGTGCTTAATAAAGAGTGACCTTTAGGTCTAAAGAAAAAAAAAACAATGTCCTAACAGGAGAAAGTAAGTGAGATTCAATCCCATTTCTAGTTCCACAACCAACTAGCTGGCTAGCACCTTCAACTATCGTTAATACAAAGCAACAGATGTTCGAAATGAAAATCACATAAATGTAAAAGGATTCAAAGCCACCTTTGAATTTCGTTTCGGAGCTGACCAGCAATCATCTGCATTTGTTGAAATTTAGTTAGTGGGAAATAAACCAAGATGTTAGGGGAACCAAACAGAAATTAGCAGGAAGATTACCTATGTTAACATAATTATATCCCAAATCAGCCAAACCAGTTGACACAAGTGCATCAGCTGTCAAATAGAAAAACACAAGTGTTTGAGACATTTAAGTTTAAAGAGTAGTTACCCAATCACAAGTATGCAAGTGTCAGTTTGCCTATTCCACACACATACATTCAAGGTCTGCATGTGACAAGTAGAAATGGGACCCAAAGAAAATGGAGATCAAGACAAATATGAAACTTTTTTTTTCTTTTTGTACGATTTTAATGCTTCAGACTTCTTGAAGTGACAACTTCCAGTCAGATGCTTTACACAACCGTCACAAGAGAAGTTGTGTGCTCCGCAAATCCTTTAACAATAACCAGTTCAGCAAGCATAAATAATCCAGAGTACCAGATTATCAGTCAATGTACCATGAACTCCCATACTCTTTGCCACAAAAATCTGCGAGCCACATGATTGAGACAGATGGCATCACAAAGAGGTGGCATGCGTCGCCGTCACTAGGGTGGTAGATTACACTAAGAACAGGGCCAATGGCCCTTGCTCAAGAATTCTTGAGAAACAGGACTTAGGTTGAAGTTGAATACTCACTGGCATA
The DNA here is from genome assembly GCA_019916065.1 of Vitellaria paradoxa. Lineage (NCBI taxonomy): Eukaryota > Viridiplantae > Streptophyta > Magnoliopsida > Ericales > Sapotaceae > Vitellaria > Vitellaria paradoxa. The sequence continues at coordinate 37,643,936 of CM034242.1, read as the reverse complement.
AATATCAGCCTACTTATAATTAGAACAAAATCCCTTAAAATAAATCTATGCATTTTCTTGGAAGAAACCAAATTTACTTTATTTCTGCACAGCTAAATGCTATTCTGCTATTTAATGATTCTCTCTTCTAATTCTTTAGTTGAATTGCCCATAGTTGCCTGATCCATTGTACACCATTGTACGTCACTTGAATCACTTTGATTCCGGCATGCAGCGCACACAAATAGATCCACGAGTTGTTCTTAAGCACAACCACATATAATTCCAAGAGACCTAAGAAGGCTGCATGAACATGTTACACGGCTACGATAGGACACGGATACGTCAACAAGTTAATTTTGGGGAAAAAAAAAACACAACATGACAAGACAAAAAACACATTAATGAATATATACATATTTTTATTTTATATGTGCATAGAACACAACTATTTATTCATTTTAATTTTAAAGATCCATTTATCTTTTATTTATATATTTGTTTTCAAAAAGAAAAATAAAATTTTTTAAGTCTTAAAATTCCTAAATTTAAAAAATAAATAAATAAATGATAAGGAATTAATAGATATAAATTCAAAAGACAATATATGCTCTCCATCAAGAACATTCTTACTTTCATTTCCCAAAAAAATACATTGCATGTGTAGCAAACCCGTCACTGGTTTGAATATACATTTGCAGCCATTTGTCATTTATTAAAAACAAAAAATTCATCAAAATGCCATACAACACTGACATGCCAAATTTAATTGATCGGGATCTGTCCCAACAAAGGGCAAGACAGTACCTATTTCCTTGATAATTGTTTCATTGATTTTGCACGCGAAGAAATTCCAGCTGTTCCATCTAATCCACACAGACAATCAAATCAAACAAACTAAATACTTGTAGTGAGTTGCGTAGCATATCCGAAATGTGAGTACAAAACATTAGCAGTTTAACTTGTTGAAACATTCAAAGAGCTCAAGCGCGCGCACAAATATTCCCAATTATCAAATAGATAAATTTTGGTACAAAAAATAAATTAAACACGTGGCAGCCATCCCAAACACACACGCCGAGCTCCTATGTGGTTCTCAATGATTCGTCCCAAGCACAAGGTTACTTTTCCAACATCAAATACATGGGAACAGAATGGAGAATTACGGTTGTAGTTCATTTCTATCTATAAGGTAATATTTTAACTTAATTAGTTCATTATTGTGTTGGTAAGGGACACGATCATGATGTGATATTTATTCTTCTCAAATATGTCACATTTCACCTACCACTCTATAAATAATCCCATGCGCATTAAATGTACTGTAAATTGTTGCCATAATTACTTAAAAAGGGGTAAGTGGGATTAACAGACTATTATAATCAAATTTGTATCCCACTAACTCCTGCTTTATTCTAGCCTGTATCCTGCTTTATTCTAGTCTGTATATAGTTCAAGATGATCACTAAATAAGGTACGCTTTTTATTATTCACAAAACTCTCTCTATAAATACTCTATGAAGTTCTAACTGACTAGAATGTCAGAGATCCTTTGTTCAGGAACCCTCCCAACCTATTTATTTGACTAATTTATTTGATTGCATGTTTCCGAGAGAAAAAACTGCTGCAGTAGTGGACACGCACGGATGAGATTTTTATCCCCACACACTAACATGAATAATGCATGAAAAAACACTGGTTAAACACATACAAACTCCTTCAACAAATTAAAACAGACTTATCCTATTACTCAAACCCAATTTCTATGAACTTACATAATCACTAAAATAATCTTACAATTCCAAAAGAAATAGAAAAATAAATAAAGTAAACCCCCTAATTGAACCAGAAAGAATTGAACTTGGATTATTTTCTTTGACCCTGCTTCAATGCAGAATTTACCAGTGAAAAAAAAATCAACGAGGTTTCTTTACAAAAAAAGAAAAGAAGCATACCCCATCTGAGGAGTTAGAGCGAGGCCATTGTTGAGCTGCAAAATGCCATACTTGGAACTATCAAAGATTTCGGAAATGGGTCTCTCGCCACTCTGCAAGAGAGGCGGGACACGAGCTGAGGCGGTGAGATAGATCGCCGATAGACATAGAATCATCAAATATATACCTTCCATGGCCTTCATTTTCGCCAATAGCAATTCTATGAGTCACTCTCCAAGAACAACGAGGACGCCTCTGGAAGAAAAGGAGAAAAACCAAAATGATAAGAAAAACGAGTCGTAAGGCACGTGGGGTGAGGCCCTGCGTGAAGATGAGCCTGGAAGAATCCCCGGCTAGATCCCATCTGCAATAAGGAAAATATGACGGAAGTTGTCTCTACAAATTCCTATAAAATATAAATTTTTACTTATAATATAAATTATAAAAATAATTTTTATAAATTTATATTATAATTTATATTAATTTATACAATTTTAAACACACTCAATATATCTATATATCTGTTCTTGCATAGAACTTTTTCAAACTGGTATTTTGTAAATTTTAAAACTTTTTTTTTCTTAGGAGGCGTTTGGGGATATTAAAAAAGTCACAATTTTGCATAATTTTTATAATTTATATTAATTTATACAATTTTAAACACACTCAATATATCTATATATCTGTTCTTGCATAGAACTTTTTCAAACTGGTATTTTGTAAATTTTAAAACTTTTTTTTTTCTTAGGAGGCGTTTGGGGATATTAAAAAAGTCACAATTTTGCATCTTTTTTATATATGGCAATTTAATTGGCAGTTAAGTGTTTGATAAAAAATTATAAAAATTAAAAAAAGTTAAAAAATTTTGAAAAAATTAATAAAAATTAATTTACGTTTGACTAAAAAAAACTGGTTGTTTTTGTTTTTGTTAGCGAGCTAAAAGCCATTTCAACAATGATTATTTTATTATTTTATAAACTTATTAAGCTAAGCTTTCTATAATTGTAATTAGTTGTAATGTTTAGAAATGTAAGTATAACTGACACTCTCTATATAAATACATATAAACTCATAATTCGTACAATAAAATAAAAAATAATAATTTTTAATATTTTTCAATAAATTTCAAAACTCTAAATAGACCCATGTCATGTCATGCCATGTGTATATATCATTTAATTGGATGATGGTAAGTGGCTAGGCTGCACTATTGGATTGCAAGTTCACGTATGCGCCCAAATAAAAGGATGTGTTCGTAGAATTAGTAGAAAGTTTGGGAGAAATTGTTATATAGATTTTACCAACTTAGATTTAATAGTAAACAAAATAATAACAATAATAAAATAATAAATAAAAAATAAAATAATTAATTGTATTACTTTAGAGAATTATATCGTAAATAATTGATTTAGGTACTTTCTTTTTTTTTTTTTTAACTGCATGATGTAGTGTTTAAATGTTTAGACATGCAAAAATTTCTGTAATTTAACTATGTGCGCAAAATTTATGACTTGATGAAAAAATGATGGGTAAAAACCTCTTTTTTTTTTATTTCTTTGCAATTCTTTAAGATTTTGAATTTTTTTGACTGTGAAACTATGTCAATCTTGAATGTGCCTGAATAAATACCTCCTACGGAGGATAAATTTTATGAGATAATTTTTACTCTCCATTACATTAGTTTAGATGAGGGGTATAAATTACTCCGAGAGTAACAATTACCTCATATGAGGATAAATTTATACATTAGGAAGAGGTGGGTAACTCAAGGTAATGAAAAATTTTTAGCTTTTTTCTCGTTATCTTGTAACATTTTTTTTACACTAATTACCAAAAAAAAAAAATTTACACTCTTATAAAACACTTGGCAATATTCTCTTATAAATAATTATAATAAATATTATAAAATAATAAATTATTTAATCAAACTAAAATTAATTAATTATTAAATTATTTTATCAAAATAATATATAATAAATATTAATTCATTAATAAAATAATCTATTTTATTTTATTAAATTAATACTATTGAAATATTAATTTATGACTAAAATTATTTATTTTCTCAAGTCAAATTAACGTTTAACTAATAATAATTACTTATTAAAAAATTTTATTAAATAAAAATTATTTCTCATAAATACTAATTTGCTAGATTATATATTTTATTAATATAATTTATTAAAATTAATAATTTATTTAAATAAACTAAAATTATTTGCTTATTAGATTATTTTATTAAAATAAAAATAATTTTCAAAAAATAATAATTCGTTATTAAAACTAATTACTATTTAAATATTAATCTATGATAAAATTATTTTTAAGTTAATATTTTTATTTAAATTATATTAAGTAATATTTTTTATTAAAATTAATTATTATTAAAATAACAATTATTATGATGATTTTTTTTATTATAATAATTTACTAAGATTAAATATTAATTTTTATCTTTTGATCAATTTAATCTCATTCCAAACATAATCAACCTTTACTTCTTCAAAATTTTAACATTTCAAATATAACATAATTATCATCATGTAATATTTGCTCTTTTAATTTAAATTTAAGTATCATAAATTTATTATCCCATTACCTCTTATTAAAGTAACAATTACCCTAATAATCTTTTATCATTAAAATTTTCACCTTGTACTAAATGTTCTCTTATATTTGGAATTGAAGGTAACGGTAAATTAATTTTACTAGGGTAATTTTTATCATCTTTTATATTGTTTGGAAAGATGGGATAATAACTGCACTAGAATAAATTGTTATCGGTGAGGAGGTGAGTCATAAAGAGTGATGAAAAAATTATACCATTTTCTAATGACGTTGTAAAATATTTTCTCTCAATTAACTTTTATCGATTCAAAATTTTTAACATTCTAAATATAATTTAATTATTAACGAATAATATTCGCTTTATTAATCCAAATATAATTATTTTAAACTTATTACCCGTTAACTATTACTAAAATAATAATTACGTTACCCGTTTGACAACGCTGTCGTTTTTTTTGTTATTATTTTTCTGTCGCCATTTTCTGTTTTTTGTTTTTTGTTGTCTTTTTTTTAAATGAAAACTGAAACTGCGTTTGGAAATGTAAATTTGTTTATAATTATTAATTTTTATTTTAGAAAATATTTAATTTTATTAGTTTTAAAATTTTAATAGAACTTAATAAAATATATTTTACATTAATTTAATTTAATTAATATAGTAAATTATTTATTAAAATCATTTAATTCAATAAATACAAATTATATTAAATTATATTATTTATTAAAAATAATTTAATAAAATATATTTCATATTAAATAAATAATTAAATTAGATTAATTATTAAATTAATTAAATTAAATTAATTATTTATTAAAATGATTTAATAAAATATATTTTATATAAATTAAATTAATTAAATCATATATAATTTAATTTAATTATGATATTTATTTCAAATAATTTAATAATTATTATTATATTAAATTAAAAATTAATTTAATTTAATTATTTATTATTAATTAATTTATATAAATTAATTTAATTATTAAATTAAATAAATTAATTATGATATTTATTTAAGATAATTTAGCAATAATTAATTATTAAATTAAATTAATTAATTTAGTTTTATTATTTATTAAAAATAATTTATATAATTAATTTAATTTATTGAATTTAATTATATTATTTATTAAAATAACTTAATATTTGAATAAGATAATTTATTTTTATGTAATGTAACAAAAATAGACAAAGTTTAAAATTGACAAAATATTGACAACAGAAAAGAAAACCAGAGTGAAAATACCTTTTTTCTGTTTACGTTTTTTTGTTTATGTTTTTATTTTTTTTGAAAAGAAAAAAACGTAAACAGGTTTATCAAACATGTTTTTGTTGCGAGTTTATAAAATTTTGAAAACATAAACAGAAAAATAAAAAACGAGAACGTTACCAAACGGCGCATTAATATTCCACTGCCAAAATTTTTACCTCCTCTCATACCAAACATTTCGTTAGTATGTTTAGAATTACATAAATTTATAAAATTTAGTATTATATATTTTGTGTAATGAGTAAAAAATTTAAATTTTATAGTTTCGTAATTTGTATTTATAGAAATTTGTAAAATTATATATATACATATATATATATATATATATATATATATATATATATATATTTTAATTCCAAACAGTGCCACGAAGTTGCCATTACCTTTTTTCTTTTTTTTTTTTTTTTGGAACAGAAGTTGCCATTACCTGGTCGTTATGCTTTCACTTTCTAGTACTTTGGTAGGATTGTATTTTCCAATCTTTTATCACGTGGACTCAACGTGCATCATTTCAAGGTAGAATGGCCTATAAAGATGTTGCATGTAAGGAGTGTTTGATGTGCTAAAAAAAATTAAAATTTTTTTAAAATTTTTAATACATTATACACTCCTTTACGAAAGTTCTATATATTTATGTATATTTATATATTCTAACAAATTTTTATAAATTTTAATAATTTTTTTTATAATCCTCAATAATAATTTTATAAACCCCAATAATTTACAAATTTTAAAAATTTTTAACAAATTTCCAAAAATATGACCAAAATTTATCGGAATAGAACAATTTATCTATTCAACATTCTGATACAAAAATTAAAAAGTTCAACAATTTTTAAAAATATTTTAATATAAATTTATTAGAACGAGTCCAAAAATTTGTCAAAACGATTTTTCTTTTTAATATTCTAACATTAAAGTCAAAAGATTACACTATTTATTTTTTAAAAAAACGCAATTTGACGGCGATAAATCCCAAAAAATTATTCAAATCATAATTTTTTTTTTTTTGATGGGCCAAATGCACCCATAATTGGGTCAATCACCTAGCTAACAAAGTGAACCCTTTTGGTTAGATTTCAATGTTCTGGTCAAGGCAGGCGGCTAAGACCGTTACTTATTTCCAAACATGATCGCACTTGCAGTGAAGGCAGAAAAAGGGAATATATATATATATATATATATATATACATAAAAGTTTTTATATATTTCCATTTTACTTTCTTTCCAAGAAAAAAAAAAGTAAAAGAGAGAGAGAGAAACAAGAAGAAGAAAAGTCTTTCTTCTCCGTGTTCTGTATTTCATGCAACTATCCTAATAGTAGTAGACAGAATTAAGCAATTTCGAAAGCTCGCTATCCTTGACTTCAACCAATATACAACCTCCTTTAGAAAACTAAAAATAAAACTAACAGGAGGGTGAACAGAAGCCGAGACTCGGGATTAACCCGGTTATTTTGCGTCAGGGTGGTTATTTTCTCCATAAAATTCCTACCCAAGCGTTGTTTGATTGGTCAAAATTAATCAAAATTTATCAACTTTTATTAATTTTTTTATATTTTTTTAATTAAATTTTATCACATGTCACTTTAATATCAAATTTTATATTTTTACTTTACTTTTTTATCTAACTTTTGCCCACTAAACACCCTAGGAAAACATACTCTTGTAATTTAAGGGAAAAAAAAATAGTGTACACCATCCGTGAGCCTCGGTGGTCTTTGGTTACCTAAAATTCACCAAAACTTACAAAAAGTTACAAATTTTTTTCAAATTTCTATAATTAAATTTTACCACAATGATCCCAACTTTTCTAAAATTTTTGTCCATCCGGACACCACCGAAACAGCGGTAAATTGACCACGGTAACGCAAAATTGAAAACCCATACAAAGATTAATAAAATTACTGAAACGCAGCAACACCATGATAGTGCAGGTTCCCTCTGATCTCACACCATAAAAAGCAGGTATACAGGAGCAAAACTTCACCACTTACAGGTACAAACTTCAGATGAAACTCAGAGGTCCCAATCAATGGCAAAGTAGAAACCACACAAAACAGTCATATAACTGAAACAAGAATTCATACTCAGCAAATCATGAATTCTCACATAACTAATGAATAAATTCAATATTTTCCCCCCTAACCTCACTGTATGATAGAATCAAGCGATTCAAACCCAATCTAATCCCCTGTACTATTTACACTATACTTCAGCTATTAAAACCAACTACAAGCTAAAAAAATAAAAAAATAAAAGAATCAACATATGTGAGGTGAGAAGGGACAAAAACTCAGACCACTGTGGTAATTCTAGTTGTTCTCTCCATTGGTTCTCTTGCTTGGTCCTGATGGTGGAACTGGAACGCCTTTGGGAAGCATGCTCAGAAACAGGGGTCCATATTTTCTACTCCCGACAACCTCCTTAGCTTCTTCTCGTGGGAGGCTCGTTTCAGATGGAAGAAAATGCTTATCAGAAGGGCTATTGTTGTCTTCGAGAAGGGCGCGGTTGAAGCCATTCAAGGGACGAGCTGCTGACAGAGATATGGAGATGAGGAGGAGGATGAGTATGGCTGATGGGAGATGGAAGAGCTTGCTGGGTTGCGCCATTGGAGATCTGGTTCGGAGCTTTGATGGGATTAGATGGAAGAATTGGGAGAGAATAGATATGTATGAATAAAAATATATGTGTAATTTTCTTGTTGTGGGTTTGCAGATGAGGGGGGAGGGTGGTCTATGTGTATAGGTTTTATAAACGGAGAGGCAGGTTGGTTATGCGCTGTTTCGTGCTTGAAACGGTCAGCGTTTTGAAGTCCAAGCTACCAGGAATGCCCCGAGTCCCCGACGCGCTTCTTTTTTCCTTTCTTTCTTTCTTTCTTTTTTTTTTTTTAATGGATATCCTACTTGGAAAAGCATAATTGCCATAAAAAGATTCTTCATGACTACGTGCAATATTGCAGGTGTTTTTAAAGCTAATGTGGGTCTGAAGTTCTATAAATTAGTATAAATTTGTAAAAATTATAATTTTTAATTTATATTGTAAATAAATAAAAATTTTAAATTTTATAAAAATTTGTAAAATTTTGTAAAAGTTTGAAGTGATCCTTCCCAAGTCAAATTATTATTTAAACATTTTTTTATCTTTTTAAACTTAATTTATTTGAATTTATTTTTTCATTTTTCAAATTTAATTTATTTAAGATATATAAATTTTACAACAATAACAGTTGGCAAGAGAAGCTAAATTTTTAGATTTTTTAAATTTAATTAGTATTCAATATTTTTTAAACTCTTTCTCAAGCCTGGTATTATGTAGACATTTTTCTTTGTGTTTTTAAATTTAATTTATCTGAAAAGTGTAAATTTTACCATTATGGCGGGCTAATAGATAAGTGAATTTATTTCAAAAACTTATGAATTCATTTTACATTAATTAAACTCATATGTCACAGTATTAGTAACTTTATAGACAAAAAAAAAAAAAAAATAGAACTGTGGTCATTTATTAAAATATGATAAAAAGAAGTGAAAGTTTTATGAATAAAAATAAATAAAATGTTTGGAGAATGAAGAATGTTAAAGCATGTCACGTAAGATTGGAATAAAAAGTAGGCACTGAAGAATGAAGGCAAAGATGAGAGAATATAGATTTCTTAATGACCTGATTTCTTTTTTATTTCTTTTCAACTTTAGTATACAATAAATTTAAAACCCTTTCCCAAGTTAAATTATTATTTAAGTTTTTTTATTTTTTTAAATTTAAATTATTAATTTATTTGAATTTTTTTGTGTGTTTTTAAATTTAATTCATATTAAACATATAAATTTTACAATAATAAGAGTTGATAATGTTAGAGAAGTTAAATTTTTTAGATTTTTTAACTTTAATTAGTATTCAATAACTAAATTTAATTCATTTAAAATATGTAAATTTTACTATTATAGTAAACCAAGAGGTAAGGAGTTTATTTCAAAACTTGTGAACTCGCTCTATATTAATTGAAATCATTTATATCAATGTTAGTGAATTTATGGACAACAAGAAAAAATAAAGTTATAATCATTTATTAACGTAGAATAGAGAGAAGTGAGAGTTTTGTGAATGAGAAAAATAATATTTAGAGAATGAAGAGCATTAAGGGGGTGTTTGGTTGGTCAAACCAACTAAAACATACTAATTATTACTAATTTTTTATACTTTCTTCTAATCAAATTTTATTAAATATAATTTTTATGTCAAATCTTTATATTTTTATCATATTTTTTAACTAAATTTTTACCAACCAAACAGCCTTAAAACATGTCAGCTGAGATTGAGATGCATAAGAAAAAGAGGAGAGAAAAACATTTTCTTATATTTAGTTATAGATAGATATGAATACATATCTGTGTGCATATATATGTATATATGGCTGGGAAACCAAATCCATTTAGAGAACTCAAGAGTCAAGATTTTGGGTGTGTTTGGAATTGTATAAATGTACGTAAAATAAAATAAAATTGTAAAAGTAAATATCTCATAATTCGTGTAGTGAATGAAAAATTTAAAATTTATTGTTTCATAATTCGTGTTTGTAGAGGTTTGTAAAATTTTATTTTATTTTGTTATGTTCTAAACGGAGCCTTTATATTTTACTCTACTATCATACTTAACGACCAAGCATTCTTTTAACTATATATATAATTAATAGAAAAAAAAAACGTAAACTTAAACGTTTTTTAAGTTTCTTTGTATTATTATAAATAATATAGATATCACCCTAAGTAAGAAATTAAATTGATGACAGAATTTTGGGGGGTGAGCTCGGTGCAGAGGAGAAACTGTAGCCCTTTCAAGTTGGCCTAATTATCAAATTCGAGAAACAAAAGAAATTCGGAAGAAAATTGGGGCTCAATTGCGAGGAAGCGTGTGGGAAATAGGCCGCCGTGACGAAAGAAAAGGGGGGGGGGGGGGGATTCAACTTTGTCAACACCAAAGCAGAGACAGAGAGCTTCAACTTCCTTGCTCTGATCGTCGCTCATTGACTCCCCAGATTCAGCGTCCAGCTCACTCTGACACGGCTACGCGTTGGGGTGGAGGGTCTATGCATATCCAAAACAATTGGTGTTTCCGCAAATCTTTACTTCATAAGTCGCCGACTTTTCTCACGTTTTTACGAGAGTGTTTGGCAACTCAAAAATTAGTAAAAAAAATTAAAAGTTGATTTTTGTATGTTTGGTAAAATTATAAATTTTTTCATTTTTTTGATTTGCTACAGTAAAAAGTACCACTCTATAATTACAACTTTTTTGATTTGTTACAGTAAAAAACATACCAAACACCCAAAAGTTACAATTTTTTTGTTTTGCTACAGTAAAAAATTTACTAAACACCCAAAAATTACTAAAAAATACTAAAAATTCCACTTGGTTCAAGCAAACACACATAAAAATGCAAAAAAAAAAAAAAAAAACCAAAAAACTACCAAAACTTAAATTTTTTTTTAACTTCCAAACACCTCCTACGTATTTACTGCTCAGTAACAGTAGAATGTCCACGATTTTGTTGCATGGGACATTTGGAGGGTCAAAAAATGGAGAAAGATGTAATTTGTTTAATTTTTTAGTATTTAGTGCTTAATCATCAAATTATATTTTTTTAAAGATAAATAATACCATTTGAATGAATTTTGGCAGAATTTTTTTTTTATTTTTGTGTCAGGGTTTGTGACTTTAAATCCGTTTAAATGAATTTTTGAATCTGTTCTAATATATTTATATCAGAACTTTTTTAATGTAGTTTTCTAAATAATTTATTTATCTTAATATTAATCAAGAATTTATTATATAGCTAGAACAACCTCCACAAATTAAAATACTAATTTGTTAAGAATTAATCGGATTGAAGCTATAGCATCATCGTTCACTCAAACCGAAATATCTCCAAAGATTTATAGACATATTATTAAGGCTTCGTTTGGAGCCTCAAAAAAACTCAAAAAAACTCAAAAGCTAACACGGTCTGCCAAAAAATTTAAAATGTGGTTGGAACGCATCATTTTGGTCCGTTCCAACGGATTTTGCCAAAATAAAAAAAATGATCTGATATTTGTACAACAAAATACACAAAATTTTAAAAATTTTTAAAATCCTCCACTAAAATTTTAACACGTGTCACTTTATATACTTTTTAACAATTTTATATCAAATCAAACATAAACATTCAACAATCATTACGCAATAATTTCAAAATACACTTTTGAAAACTTTTGGATTTGGTTGGAACTCCAAACGCACCCTAAGATTTGTGGAAATATTGGGATGTTTGGTTGGCTAAGATTAACTAAAATCTATCAACTTTTACCAACTTTTTATACTTTCTTCCAATCAAATTGCATCACATATCACTTGTACATCAAATCTTTATACTTTTGCTACACTTTTTTGCCAATCACTGGGGTTTGTAAAAAATTTATTATAATTTATAAAAATTTGTTGGGATATGCAGAGATATATATAAATTTATAAGAATTTTACAAAGTGCAAGGTAGGCAAAATATGTTACCAAATTTTTTGAGTCTATAAAAATTTTACAAATTTTTTGAGTTTTTAGAGATTTTCTGCTTTTTCAGCGCTCCAAACGCAACCACAAAGGCGTTTGAAGTGAAATAAAATAAATTGGCAAAATTATAGCTTCAAAATTTGTATAGTATGTAAAAAATTTAAATTTTATAGAGACTTGTTATGATTTATAGAGTTTCAAATGGAGCTTATTCAGATTACCAAAACGTAAGGAGTTTAAATTATAACAAACGTTTACTTTCATATCTAAGTAGTTATTTGGAGTGTCTAATTTTAGCAAAAAAATAAAAATAAAAAGTAAGTAAAAGTTGAATTGTTGAATGTTTAGTGTGTTTCTTAAAAAAAGTGAAAACACTAGTGAAATTTGGAGAAAATTAAAGAAAGTTAGTAAAAGTTTGAAAAAGCTATGTTTGGTTTGCTAAAAAAAATTTCTAAAAATTATTCAATTTTTATCTCACTATATGAATTACGAATCCATAACTTATCTCACTTTTTGTTATTCCAAACGTCTCCAGAGTTGAAAAAGATTAGATATTTTTGATGTGGAGAAAGCAAGAAAAATTGGAGAAAATTGGAGATTTTTAGTCAAATTTGGCACTTTAAATGCATATTAAAAAAAATAAATTCCACTTAAAAACAGTGACAGCTCTAAAAATTTTAGATGACGGGATCATATAAAAATTATCTCATTAAAATTAATCATCCGTTGCCCAAAACCAAACATCTTCTTATTATAACTAGTACAGATATTTACGCATGCGAGAGGCGGATAAAAACGCCAAAAAAAAAAAAAGGAAAAAAATCCAAAATTTATATAAATTAATTAAGCACCGGTAATTTTAGTAGAACAAATCTTTTATTTTTCTGCGATAAAGAGAAGGAAAATTAAAAAATCAAATTTAAATCAACTGATAATGTTATATAATTAGAAATTTTTTTTTTTCAAAAGTAAGTGATATGATTGTGAATTTTTCATTTTGAAGTAAATAACATATTACAGTATATCTAGCGCAACTATTACGTTATTTTTGTCTCATTTTTATTTTTTTGATAAAATAATTTTTTCCTCGCACAAATTAAAGAAGGCTAGCAACGATTTCTTATCAATAAATTTTGTATCTGTTAAGGTGTAATCAAAGTTGGTTCCATGTGAAACACAAGTGGCATGCAACTTTGTTTGGTAAAAAAAAAGCTATTTAGTTTTTTAATTTTTTCTATATTTATTTTTTTTATATTTTTAATTTTTTTAAACTATGAAAATAAAAATATCAAATTAACAAAAAGATAAAAAGTTAACATTTTTTCTTTTTCTAAACATAAAAAATTAATTTTTAATAATCAATTATTAAAAAGTTAATAATCAATTATTAATTTTTTAATAATCAATTATTAAAAAATTAACTTTTTTTACCCCCAAACTCAAAAGAATAAAAAAAATGATTTGACCTCGAGAGATTCACTCCCTAGGCCAAACCCCTAGAGAGTGAATCTCTTTTGATTTGTGCCACACATACCGGTCCCTCAACATATGCAGCGGTAAATCGCGAACTCACGTAGCAGTGGGAAGTCGGATCCACACCTAAAAACTGGATACAGTTCGTCCAGCCAAGAAAGCCCGTCCTACCAACTTTTACTACGCTTTGCACTCGGGGAGTTGGCCCCAAATTTTTATTCGAGAGGAAGCTTGAACTTGAGATCTTGGGATGGTAAATTCCTAAGTTTCAATTTAAGACCATCCCATCTAACTCATTGGGATTTTAACCAACCCCCCCTCCCCCCAACTCATAAAACCACTTAACGCGGTATCAGTCAAACTTAACAAAAAATAAAAATTTATCAAAACAGACATGATAAAGGAGCGGGCGACCTCAACTAACCCTCCACCAATTGATTAAATTATAGTTACTAATTTTATTTTATTTTATTGTAATTTTTAAACCAATTATAGCCATTCTTGCAGTCGAAGAGAAGGTCGAACCGTGTTGACGTCATCAATTGCAGCAATTCCTTCTTCCTCCTCAAGAAATAGTAAATTTTCAACTTTGTGCTTGAAAATAGCACAAAGATTTATAGTATTAATAAATAACAAATGCCTTCTAAAAAAGAAAACACTAGTTAATATTAAGAGAACATATATTAAATATACATTCTTTATCAATGAATATTAAGTATAATAAATGAATGTGTAAGGCATAATAATATCTTATGTGTCAAATGGACAATAAAAAAGAGTACATGTTTCGAAAAGATGGGATAATTCCTCTTTTCAAAGATAATTTTGGTGTTTCTAAATATTAACCCAAACTTTATTTTGTTTTGTCAGAAACAAAATTTTAGTTGATTGTTTTCCTAGAAACAACATTTGTAGATAGTTTTTTTTTTTTTTTCTCGAAAAAAACTGTTAGTTCATTTGATAAGAGAACTTAGGGGTGTTTAGGTGACAAAAAATACAATAAAAGTACAAAAAAAGTGATATATGTGAAATTTGATTAAAAGAAATTTTAAAAAGTTAGACAAAAATTAACGAATTTTGGTAATAAAATTAGTGAGGGAGATTAAGCAAATTTTGAAGGAAAAAAAAATAAAAGAGCAGATTATTAAAATTTAAAAATATCTCTTCCCCAGAAAGACAGCAAAGGTTTTGCTTATTTAAATGTGTATATGTATATTAAAGTGTTAATTTTTTTTATTAGCATATCAATTAGTTTAAATTTATAAAGACTTCACATCCTCAAATATTTATTAGAAAACATTAATAATTGACTAGTAACATTTACACTATTGATATTATAAACACTACTAGAAACTAGTTTATAAGGAACTCAGAAAATGCTCAACTACTTGAGAAAAAAATTTAGACGACCGCTTTTTGGAATAAATAATTGCTTAAAGCAATTGAGAGTTAAAAAGAACAGTCGACTGTCTGATGTCGTCGTTAGAACTCTTTTTAACCCTCCCCCCATTTCCCATCTTCCTTACTCAGTCTGGCCCTTATTTATCTCTCTCTCGCTTCACTCAGCTCCCTCGTCTCCTTTGCTTCTCATTGTCCCATCTCTTTTTTGTCACTGGCGACATTTTAGTGTCAATTTCCACTTGACCACAGCTGGCAGGTAGTTACCCCATCTCTTTCTCCATTTTTCTTTATTGATCTATTTCTATCTCTATAATACAACTCTAGGTCACCCCTGCTCTAGATTCAAGTTTATTTATCTATTTATTTATTTATTTTTGTATTTCCATTTAATAGATATATTTTTGTCTTTACAACACAATCTTAGCTTACCCTTACTCTAAATTCAGGTTTTATTTTTTTTTTATTTTTGTTTGTTTGGTTGCATTAATTTTTTTATATGATTTAATTGTAATAACTATGAATCTGTTTGTTTGTCAATCTTTGTAATATATTAAATTGTTAATTTATTAGTTTTTCAACCTGGAATTGTTAGTTTGTATTTTATTGGTTTGTTAAATTGTTAATTGTTAAATGTTAATTTGTTAAATTGAATTTTTTTTTGTTTGAATTAAATATTCTTAACCTATTTATTTGTTGATTATATTATTCAATTGGTATCATTTGTTTAGTTTAAATATTCTTAATTTGTTAATTTTATCTAGTTGTTATGATTTGTTTGGTCGAAATATTCCTAATTTGTTAATTTGGTTGAAATATTCTTAATTGGTTAAATTTTTTTTTTTTGTAATTTGTATTTTTTTTTGGCTGAAATATTCTTAATTTGTTAATTTAGTTGAAATATTTTTTATTTGTTATTTGTTAGTTTAAATATAAAAGTACTTTTATACTAAAAATACTATAAAAACTCTTGAAAAGCAAAATTTAAATAAAATGGTCAATAAATATAAAGACCAATTTAAAAATTCAAAAATAAACTCATTCAAATAATCCATAATTTTAAAATTATTAAACTTTCTAATATATATATATATATATATATTTTATTAAAAATACTAAAACAATAAGACGACAATTGTATAAACACTTGACCTTAGACAAAATTTAACTAAAATGGTCAATAAATATAGAGATTAATTTAAAAACTCAAAAACAAACTCATCCAAATAATCTATAATTTTAGAAGCATTAAACTCTCTAATGTATATATACTTTAGATTAAAAATATTAAAAAATAAGATAATAATCGTATAAACACTTGACTTTAAACAAAATTTAAATAAAATGGTTAATAGATATAGAGATTAATTTAAAAACTCAAAAATAAACTCATCCAAATAATTCATAAAAATCATTAAACACTCCAATGTATATATATTTTATATTACAAATATTAAAAAATAAGACAATAATCTTACAAACGCTTGACTTTGGAAAAAATTTGGATAAAATGGTCAATAAATATAGAGATTAATTTAAAAACTCAAAATAAATTCATCCAAATAATCCATAATTTTAAAAGAATAAAACTCTCTAATGTATTAAAAAGTAAGATTATTGGAAGGTAATACTATCAAAATATTAATTTATGATTAAAATTATTTTTTTCGTAAAGCTAAAACTAGAACTATTTTTAATAAATAATTATTACCTATTAAAATGCTTTGTTAAATAAAATTTACTCCTCATAAAAAAAAATTTACTAGATATCGGGTATTGTATTAATACAAGCTATTAAAATTAATAATTTACTTGAGTAAACTTAAATAATTAGTTGTTTTATTAAAAATTTTTATCAAAATAAAATAATTTTTAACAAATAATAATACATTATTAAAATTAATTACAATTGAATTATTAATCTATGATAACATTATATTTTATAACTAATATATTTAGTTAAAAATATATATTTTATTAATATATATTCTATTACAATTAATTATTATTAAAATAAAAATTATTATGACAATTTAATTTTTTTATAAAATTTTACTAAAATTAAATAATAACTTTTGATTTTTGCCTTTGGTTAATTTACTATAATTCTATATACAATTAACTCTTACTTTTCAAAAGTTTTAGCATTCTAAACACAATATAATTATTACCGAATAATATTTACTTTCTAAATTCCAATATAAGTATTATAAACTCGCTACCCAATTAACTACTAACTGCTAGGGTAACAAATGCCCTTGTTATTTTTTACCTCAACATTTTCACTTCATGCCAAATGTTTCCTGGAAGTATATATAAAATTAAAATTAAAATTTTACTCCCGTTATTCGAACAAAGTTCTCTTATAAAATCCATTAAGATAAAAGTGGATTAATAAAAATTTATTGACATCAAAAAATAATCTCATTCAATTAAACTAATGTAAGTCTTTGGGACATCTGAAATCTATTCCTTCATAATCTTTTATAACAATGTAGCAAATTTAGTGAAAATACAGGCAACCTAGCATAATTAACCTCTTTTAATTATTAATTTCAAGTATATGCACTCCTACATCCATATTTTAAAAAGAAGTTAGACTCTTTTTAGAATTGTATTACAATAGTCGATTTGTCATCCTTGATGCAACGAGTTGAGTTTTTAAGACCCAATTTGTTGTTCTTGTGATGAGGCTGCATAAATCGATGCATGTAATTCTTAAATTGTCCAGCTCGAACAATTTTAGAATGCAATAATTCATTTTGTACTCAACACTGTTGATGTTAGTTCTACGTTGGGTGAAATTTTGTATAACTACTTCTGTTATTCTCTGGGTACAAACAAAAATGCGAGTAACATTATTTTTGTGTCATGTACTTGAAAAACTAAGTAGAGATGTTGTCCAAATTTCGTCTGATAAAGAATGAGGAATTTGTAGGTGTTGAGTAAAAGTTGGATCGTCTATTCTCGAATAGGACGGGGCAAGAACATACATGTAAGCTTAATTAGTGAATTACAAAAGCACATTTAGTGAACTTATTTAGTACGTTCAACAACATTAAGCTTGAAAGGATGAACAAGACTTGGATTAACTTACTGGATAGGTTGTTGAGCTGATATATGCAATAGATTGAAGACTTCATTACACACACCAATACATTGGATCGACAATCGATTAATTACCCACCCAGAAAGTATATGAATCGATATCATTTCGCACGAGCTATGGTTAAGGATCATCTACTGAGGCAAAGGTTCTTAAAAGGTCATAAGAATTGGACAAAGCAAAGGGGGACTTATGTTTAGGTGCGACGATATAAGGAAAGAATAAAAGTGGATGAAAATGTTGTGACTAGGGATCAGATGATGGGAATACTACAGGATACAATAGCTAGGATACTCACTGTAGAAGCAAGTATTGCAACTGATGAAGCGAATGGAGTAATCCTCAGTCAAGTGCCAACAAAGATTCATTGAGATTTTTTTACAATTCTCGATGATGCAACTACGAAATTGTATCCCTGTTGTCTGAATTAGAGAGACAATCGAAGGAGATACAATTGATTTTCTAGTTACATGACTTCCCCGAGTATTTATGTTGTCTTATTTTCTCATAACAATTTTTTTTTTTTACATATGTGATTAGTATATAATGTGTAAAATCTATTAAATATTGCGTTTGACTAATGTATACTTCAACGCATAAAATAAAAGTTGATGGCGCATAGGAGGAAGAAAGATCATCCCATGACCATAGCTGAGTACATGCACATGATGCGTGCACGTGTCGAGGCTGCTGTGGGGGTTTAGCCTTATGTCTTCTTCGGTACCCTAGATCCTTTCACCCCATTTGCCTGGACACCTACCTGGCTTCTCTGATTCCATTCAGCTCCATGCCCTATCTACTTTCACACCGCAGCCCTTGACCCTACAGCCACCGACTTTGGTAATTACCTCTAGTTGGTCCCTTGCTTCAGCTACCACCACAGGGCCTCTGCCACTACTTCGTCCCCTCAAGGACATAACCACATGTCTCCCCCTGTACCATCCACATCACACTGAACCCTACGCCCCCCGCCGCATTTACTTTACCTATGTCTCCTCTAGCATCATTCGCTTCAACTTGGCCCCCTGCACTAGCTACTAGTCGCGAGTGCCACACCCCATCTTTGTCTTATTTGGCCCCACCACCCACTAATACATCCACATTAGCTAGAGGCTCCCAGTCCAATGCTACGACCACACAGGATCTATGCACTTCTGATGCATTAGGTATATATGTTTTTATATATACCTTAAAGTGATAGTTACCTATTTTGTAGGTTAAGTTTATTTTTCTCTATTATTTAATTTATTGAGTTAAATAATTATAGGATCTGTGAGAAACACCAGACTACCCCCTAGAGGGTTAGGGCAGTGGCTAGCCCTCTTCAGGTTGAGTTTAATCGTTATTGCCATCTTAGAGGAAATTCAGATAGTAGGCTAAGTAGGCAGTTAAGCATGATGATCCAAGATGGGCGCGTTGTGCCTTTGTCTTTCATGGATTGGGCAACCATACCTACACAGACATTGGACCGCATTTGGCGAGAGATTATAGTAAGAAAACTTAATACTTTTTAATTGAGACTTTTTATATTATTACCCCACTAATCACAATTTTTATATATCTAAAATAAAATTTTTAGGATAACATCCTAAATTGTCCTCCCGATTTCTGACCTATTTGTATGGACAAGTGCCAGATGACATGGAAGGACTACAAGTGCACCTATTAAGAGCAAGTACTAGAAGCCCTTCCAGGATACCTCGAACATTCTTAGCGATATCCACCGTGCATTATCTCAGAGTGGTGGCCAGATCTCGTCTCGTATTAGTCTAGCGAGCCAGCATGTGTATAATTTGAGATTGTCAAATTAATACATTAAAATATTTATGTTACTTGTTACTAATTGATTCTAAGTGTTCGAATGCAGGCTAAGTCATAGCAGAACTCTCAGGATCGAGAGATACTGGGCCCATTACACACGATTGGGGTGAGACACTTGTGCGACATACTTTATAAGGTATATAATCATATTTTTAATAATTACATGTTTTGATTACCTTCCTACATTTTTAACTTATTTAATTTATGTAACTAGCTTGATTTATTATTTTGTATAGAAGGAGACAGAGAGGGGCTCCCTACCGATCAAATTAGTGTATTCGCGAGGATACGCAATCCGACCTACCCCTAATGTCAGATCCATCATGGAGAAACTCTATGCACATCTAGCGGATCTTCCAGAGGCGGAGCAAGACTTGCAAGAGAGGCGTGATGCCATATTCACTAAGGTTATAGGTTGGGATGGTTATAATTACACGCACGGGTGGACGGTGGCATAACCCAATCCATCATTCAGTAGCTACCGCATCCACCTCATCTGCGTTCCCCCAGAGGTGCACGGATGAGAACATCAAGGGCCTCATCGTCACATGTTTGGAGACATTCTGGGTGGATTTGCGTGACCAACTATGAACTGAGATTCAAAACAAGGCTGAGCTGAGATTCATGCTGAGATTCAAGCCTCAGTTCGGGCAAAGGTTCAGGTTAAGATTCGAGCTGAGGTTGAAGCTGATGTTCTCGATGAGGTTTATGTTAAGATAGACCAGTAGATGAACTAGATAAGGGATGAGTTGCAGGCTGAGTTCCATGACTTTAGATGTCCTACTCAAGTAACATGTTAAAATAAATGTTTAAAAATTCTCTTGCTTTTATTTTTTGACAACTAGATAGTTACTTATTTTTAAACTATTAAATGTAGGACACTAATGATATGCCTGGGGTACACCAACCTTTAGCACCTGTAGACAATGATGATCAGGCATCGTTATATTATTTACACATATACATTCTTATTTTTTTTAATATCTATTAATGCTTAGAATAATTAATTTAAGAGTTAAACATAGAGGTCTAGGACATAGAATTAAAATGTAGAGTCGAACATATTTGAAACTTGAAACTTAGAATTTCCAAAATAGGAGTCAACTACTCAAACTAAGCACACGGCCTCTAATATCAACAGAACTTGACATGTAGCAAGACCTAGGCATAAGTTACTTATAGAAACGAACCGTGCAGGAATTTGAGTGTCGAATTGCTCATAATGGCCCCGAGTAGTTTCTAGTTGAAACTTAAAACTTGGTATTTTCTTAATAAGGGTCAATTGCTCAAACTGAGCATACAATCTTTGATGTCAAATGGAACTTGACATGTATTGAGGCCTACTTGTAGAAACGAATCGCGTGGAAATCCAAGTGTCAGATTACTTGTAATGGTCCCAGATAGTTTTCAGTTGAAACTTGAAATTTAGGATTTCCCAAGTAGAAGTCAACTACTCAAACCGAGCTTATGGCCTTTGATGTCAACAGAACTTAACGTGTAGTGAGACCTAGGCACGAGTGACTTGTAGAAATAAGCCGTATGAGAATCTTAGCGTGAAATTGCTTGGAATGGCCCCAAACATTTTCTAGTTGAACCTAAAAATTTAAGATTTACCAAGTAGAAGTTAACTACTCAAATTTAAGTATATGACTTTCGATGTTAACAGAACATGACATGTAGCGAGGAATGACTTGTAGAAATGAACAGCGCGGGAATCTGAGCGTTGGATTGCTTGGAATGGCCTCTAGTAGTTTCTAGTTGAAACATGAAACTTAAGATTTTCCCAGTAGGAGTCAACTGCTTAGATCGAGCATATGACTTCTGTTGTCAACGAAACTTGACGTGTAGCGAGGCCGGGGCAAAGTGACTTGTAGAAATGAACCGCACGAGAATCCGAGCGTCAGATTGCTTGGAATGACCCCAGGTAGTTTTAGTTGAAACTAATTTTCCAAGTAGAAGTCAACTACTCAAATCGAGCATACGACCTCCTATATCAACGAAACTTGAAGTGTCGTGAGCCCTAGGCATGAATAACTTATTGAAGTGAACAGCACAGGAATTCAAGCATTGGATTGCTCAAAATAACTCCGATTAGTTTATAGTTGAACCTTAAAATTTAGAATTTTTCAAATAGGAGTCAACTGCTTAAACCAAGCATATGGCCTCTGCCATCAACTGAACTTGACGTGTAGTAAGATTTAGGCATAAGTAATGCATAGAAATGAATCGCAAGGGAATTTGAGCGTAAGATTGCTTGGAATCGCCTCAAATAGTTTCTAGTTAAAATTTGATTAAACTAAAAATTTTAAAAGTTGAATTTATTTATTTGTATCAGTAATTAACTTAACTATTTCAAAATTTATTTCAGGTTTGATCGATTTGTTTTGGACCCTCGACTTCTATTGAAAACTTTTTTTTTTAATTTTCTTTATAATAATCAAACATTTTTCTATAATTAATTATCTTGTTTATGGATAATTTGTAATGAATATTTCAGATTTTTATTTTAATGATATTTTTATTAATTTGTGTTGGTTAATTTAATTGTGTTAAAGTTATATGTTGTATGTGTACAAGTTGTTATATATGCACATGTTTTTTTTTTTAATCAAAGTTTGAACTTTTAGCAATTTTTTTTAAAAAATATAAACGATCACTATGAGTTGGTCACCAAAGACCTTGAAAGCCAATTCAAATAGACGACTGCTTTAGGCTGTCAGCTAAAGATAATAGACGACCGCTTTGAGGTGGTTGCCAATAACCTTGGGCATTAGTTATTAGATGACTCTTTTTGATATTTGTGACATAATCATTGACGATTCCTTGGAGGCAGTTGATAAAGTAGTCGTTTTTAAAGTATAGACGACCATATCAAGACTTCAAATGACTGCCTTTGGCGGTCAAGCATTCTTTTAATTCTAGTAGTGAAAGAACTCAAATAAGATCAAGAAAATCATAGATGAATCCACATTAGAATTTTGAATGGAGAAAATGAGCACTATGATGTTTACTGCTAATACTAATCAGTATATTATATTGCTTATTAATCATTTTCTTTTGTTTATTATGATGACACTAATTTGAGTTTGGATCGTTTAGGAGACAATGAGAGACTATCTTTTAGATATCTTGAAAAGAGAAGATCTAGAGAAGAGTTATTTAGTTATGGGAGATGAAAAGATTGGGAGAGAGGTTGTTTATTAAATATTAAGGAATGAGGAGATGAAAGACCTAGAATATGCATGGAGTTTGATAAATTAGACAATGCTTGGGAATTTTAGAATAAGTATGGAAAAGAATATGAATTTGGTGTAAGACAAAAATACAGCAATAAGAGCAAAAAAATGAATAAATATAGTTTATGTTTGCTACAAATATGGTAAATGAGAAGAAGATAAACGAAGGGTAGGTAGTGTTTATTGGTGGGAAAGACGAACATATGATCAAGTCAAGGTGAATGTAGTTTTGGAGGGAGAAATTGGAGAATACAAGATTAAAAATTTATTGAGAAATATAATCATGAAGAGAGTCTCTCCATGCTAATCATATATTAAGATCAAATAAGGAAGTGACTCAATCCCAAGTCTTAGCCACTGAGTTGGCTAGTGATATAGGGATCACCCCTAAAGAAACACATGAATTATTAAGTAGAGAAGTAGGTAGGAAGACAAATCTTGGATACATCATGGAAAACTAAAAGAGTCACCTCAAATCAAGAAGTACTTTGAGGAGTAGAAGATGAAAGATTCGTCATTTTATTATGCTAAGCAATTTGACAGTAATGAGTTAGTCACTAATATATCATGGGTTGATTCAAGATTAATTATCATTGATTATGTTAATTTTGGAGATGTAATAACCTTTGACACAAACTATAGTATCAATAAAGAATTATGACTCCTTGTTGTATTTATTGGTTTTAACTATCATAGAGAAATGGTATGCACTTTTATATGATAAGACTGTAATTCTTTTGTTTTTTGTTATTTGAAACTCTCATAGGAGTGAGAAATTTCAAGCAATTCTTACACATCAAGACGTTGCTATAGTAAATGCAATAGCCATTGTGTCTTTAGATACAAAACATGGATTGTGAATTTGACGGTTGAATCAATATTGCATCAAGCATTTGGATTAGCAATGTCCCAAAGGTACAGCAGCGTCCCTCAACCGACCCCGTAAACTTGCCCTTCTATCATACCTATCCATAAATACAATCAAAATAGTGTTTTAAAGTATTAAGTTCACAACTTTTCACATAATTCTGATTAGAATTTTTGATAAAGGTTTCCAGTTACATAGCATTAATTACTCAGTTGCTAGTTGCAGACAATTTTTCAGAACAATAATACATAAGATATTGTTTTTAGGGAGGAAAAAAAAAAAAGTGAAATGATGTAGGTAAAATTGTGATTCAATTAACTTAAAAAATTAGAGAACAAAATAAACATCAAATTACTCTTTAATTACACCTCCACTTTCTAATACTTTCTGATAGGATCGTGTTTCCCAAATCTTTCATCACGTGAACTGATTTCAAGGTAGAATGGCCTATAAAATTGAAACATATAGTTGGGTCGTTCACCTAACAAGGGGGACCCTTTTTTGGTTAGATTTCAATGTTCTGGTCAAGGCAGGCGGCTTGGACGGTTACTTGTTTTCAAACAAGATGGTAGTTGCAGGGACGGCAGAAAAAAAGGAACACATATATATATATATATATATATATATATATATTTTTCCATTACTTTCTTTCAAACAAGAAGGTAGCTCCAATGAGGAGAGAGAAAGGAGAAAAAAAAAAAGAAAAAGAAAAAGTCTTTATTCTGCGGACGCGTTCCTGCATTTCTTGCAACTATAACGAAAATTGTCTGAGATCGTTTGAAATTGGCAGTACAGTGCTCCTAGCAGTAAAAGACAACTGGAGCAATTTGATGGCTCGTTGTCGTTGACTTCAACCCTTCAGTAGATAAACGTTGCTTTAGAAAACTAGTAGTGGGGTGGAGAAAAGACCATTAGAATTTGGATTGGGATTGATATAATAATATCATACCAACTCTCTGAGTTTTTAAATTTAATGATCCAGATATATTTATGTTTAGTTTGAATTAGATAGTGTGGTTGAGTTTTAATTCAATGGCCACCAACTCAGGGTGGATTTGATTTGTTAAAAATAATTAAAAAATTCTAAAAATTTTTAAAAATTTCTAAAAATTATTCATTTTTTATTTCACTATACGAATTATGAATCCATAAATCATCCTACTTTATCTTATTTTATCTCACTTTTTGTTATTCCGAACACATCCTTACTCTCATGACATAATTTATATCCACTTCCCACTTTTCTTAGATTTCAGTTTAATCCGACTACTTTGGTCAAGTTGGTTATATTCTATTAAGAGATTTGTATGATTCTGAAGCATGAATCTCACACCGATCAACAGCCGTAGATTGATAAATGTAACGCATAATTGAAAACCCATAAAAAAAAATTAATGAAATTATTGAAACGCAGCAATAGTGCAGGGTACCTCTGAGTCTCATTCCTCAAAAGGCAAGTATACGTGAACAAAGCTTCACCAAATTTGGGTACGAAATTCAGATGAAACCACAAAGGTCCCAAACAATGGGACAGACAACACAAAACAGTCATAACGGAAACAAGAATTTATAATAAATCAAGAATTCTCACATAACTAATGAATGACTTCAATATTTTCTCCTAACCTCTCTCTATAATAGAATCAAGCGATTCAAACTGATCAATCTAATCCCCTGTAATATTTACACTACACTTCAGTAATTAAAACCAACTAAAAAAAATGTGAAGTAAGGGACAGAAAACTCAGATGACTCTGGTAATTCTAATTGTTCTCTTCATTGATTCCCTTGCCTGGTCCCGATGGTGGAATTGGAACACCTTTGGGAAGCATGCTCAGAAACAGGGGTCCATATTTTCTACTCCCAACAACCTTCTTATCTTCTCGTGGGACCCCCGTTTCCGATGGAAGAAAATGGTTATGATCTGAAGGGCCCTTGCTGTCTTCCAAAAGGGCGAGGTTGAAGCCGTTCAAGGAACGAGCTGCTGACAGAGATTGGGAGAGGATGAGGAGGATGAGTATGGTTGATGGGAGTTGGAAGAGCTTTGTGGGTTTCGCCATTGGAGATCTTGTTCGAAGCTGTGATGGGATTAGATGGAAGAATTGGGAGAGAATAGATACGTATGAATATAAATATATTTATATGTATTTTTTTTTTTCTTGCTGTGGGTTTGTAGATGAGGGGAGGGTCTTTTTGGGTTTATATACATGCAGAAGATGGAGACTGAACAGCAGAGCGCATGATCGGTTAGGTGCTGTTTGAAATGGTCAGCGTTTTGAAGTCAAAGCTACGAGGAATGCCCCCACGCGCCATTTTTTTTGGTAGGTTAACGTTCATTTCCTCACAACATTTAACTAGTTATACTTATATCACTTAATATTTAAAAATATACTTATTCTCTTATTTTGAAATGTAATTAATATTAATTTTTTTATTAAATTAATTATTAAAATATGACAAAAAAATATCAATGTAACTAAAATTTTAGTTATTTTTTCTTATTTTACTCTTTTCTTTTTCACATTTTCATCAATTTTTTTTTTTTACAAAAAAACTCCAAAAATAGTAAAATTTTTGTTGAAAAAGAAAGAAAAAAGAAAATTAATAAGTGAGATAAAGAGGGTAAAATAAGAAAATCATCTATAATTTTATTCATTTTAATATTTTTTATTAAGTTTTAACAGTTAATTTAAAGAAAGAAAAGAAGAAAACTAATGTTAATAACAGTTCAAAAGATTTTTGAAAATTTTTACAAAGAAAACTGACGAATATGTGAGATAAAAAGCAGTAAAATGGGAAACCCTCTAAAATTTTGTTTATTTTGACAATTTTTATTAAGTTTTAACAGTTGATTTAACGGAAGGAAATCAATATTAACAATAGTTCA
Source organism: Vitellaria paradoxa (assembly GCA_019916065.1). Lineage (NCBI taxonomy): Eukaryota > Viridiplantae > Streptophyta > Magnoliopsida > Ericales > Sapotaceae > Vitellaria > Vitellaria paradoxa. The sequence continues at coordinate 37,616,850 of CM034242.1, read as the reverse complement.
AAATAAGAAAATTAAGTGTAATTTTGAAATGTTGAGAAATATAAATACAATTATCTAAATATTAAGGAAATGTACGTACAACTTGGGGGGGGGATGGAAATCATACCTGGGAAAATCCAACTAAAAAGATAATTGCCATGAAAAGATTAATCATATCTGTGTAATATTGCAGGTGTTTTTTAAACTATATAAATTCAAGTAATAATCCTTTTTTGACTAACTTAACCCATCAAATCAAATCAAAATTTAATAATCCTAAGTCTTGAAGTTGTGGAAATCGCAATTAATTATTTCTTTGAGTAAATTACATTTTCTATCCATGTACTTTACACTTTCAATAGCAATAATCAAGCTTTTACACCTTTTAATCTATTGTGACGTGGAGCTCTTTTAATTTATATTTAGGATTTTTTTCATTATTTGGATATTTTGACTATTTTTTAATGGTCAAATATAAAATTATATTAATTTTTCCCATATTCCAACAAAAAAAAATCAATTTTTTTCATTGTGCATATATTTCACTTGGAAGATTAATCAAATAACTTATTAAAATTTAAATTATTATGTATATTTATATAGTACATAAAATTAGTCTTTTAACTAAAATATTGAATAAAGTAAGTTTTTCTTCAAATTTTTTATATAAATATAAAATTTTAGATCCAAAATATCTTTACATCAAATTGAATTGAGACAGTCCGATGTTATAAAATTGGTTCGGTCTTATAATATATTAGTAAACTTTTTGTCATTATAAAATTAGGATTATTACCTTTATACCCAAAAAATAAACTATGAAATACAATTAGAATGTTGATTCAATTACTAATGGCTCATTTGGTTTATTTTTCTAATTTTTATTTTCTGTTTTTGTTTTTTATTTTTTGTTTTGAACTTATTTTTTATTTTACACTTTTGAAAATAAAAAAAAAAAGTTAAAAATGCATTTGGTCACTTTTATTTTCAAAATTCGTTTGGTCACTTTTACGTCGTACACTAAAGTTTCTTTCATATTTAAAAAAAAAAAAGTTGCAAGAGAGATACCAAATAATACTGTATAAATAATATATAAATTACAAAGTTAGCTACTATTTTAAGTAGATACCTTGAATTTCATAATTGTAATGTGATTCTTTCAAGCAGTTTTATTTTAAAAAAAATAACAAGCTAAAAAATAAAATTAGTGAGCCAAATATCTAAATTTTTAGTTCTAGTAATTTTCAATAAGCCTGTTAAAAAGTAAAAATAAATAATAAAGTAAAATGTTTACATCCCACCGTTCACTTGTAGGGTAAATTATGCCTACCTCATCTCAGTATTTGGATGATTATATTTATTTTTTTTAATATTTAAAAATTATAGTTATCTCTTTTATTTTAAAATATTATTAATATTGACTCTTTTATGTCAAAATAACCGTTAAAATTTAATAGAAAATATCAAAATAATCAAAACTTTAAATATTTTTCTTATTTTACCCTCCCTCTTTCATATTTCATCAGTTTTTTTTATGAAAATTGTCAATTTTTTTTTTTCAAAAGCATTTAACATAATTGTGAATTTATCATTTTAAAGTAAACAACCTATTAAGATATGATATACTGTTGTTATAGTAGCACAACCATCATATTATTTTGAAAAAATACGACTTTTTGGTCGCACAAATTAGAGAAAGGTAGCTATCTAGTAATAAGTTCTTAGCAATAAATTTTGAACCTACTTAGTTTTAGAGTCTATTTGGCACTATAAACAAAAAAATGTAACTTTGCATCGAGATATGACACATATTGTTTTAGTTTTTAATTGGGTATTTGATAAAAATTTTAAAAAGTTAGAATAAATTAGAGAAAGTTGATGAAAATTAAAGAAGATTAGTGAAAATTAAAAATGTATTGGATATAAAAAATTAAAAAATTGATAACAATTCATTTTTATTATAATAATTAAAGAGTCAAATACCGTCTTAATCAAAGTTGACTCCACGGAAAGCACGAGTATAAAAATAATAAAACCAAATCATACTGTACCAGTCAAACTTACCAAGCAGAAAAATTGAACAAAACGCACGTAATTAAGGAGTGGTTGACCTCTACTGACCCCTCGTGCATTATTTAAATTATAGCTATTAATTTTTACTTTATTTTTTTATTCAATTATATACATTCTTTGAAGAAAAGGTAACTTGAACCGCGTTGACGTCATTAATTGCGGCAATCCTTCGTCATCCTCACGAAATAGTAAATTTAACTTTTAGCCCCGTTTGGAAGGGCAACAATCCCCCCCCCCCCCCAAAGTCAAGTTATTTAGTTGGGTGTTATAGCAAAATACTTACTTTTTACTAGGGATGTAAATGGGTCGGGCTGGCCCCAACTCGGAAATGACCCGACCCAGGTTCGACCCACGTTCCGTACGAGCCCCCGCCCAACTCACCTCTCCCCCGAGTCAGGACTTGGGTCACCTTTAACCCGACCTGAGGCTCGACCCACCCCGACCCGCATCCCCTGCCCCGGCCCGCCCCCTCCGCCCTTCCTTTTTACCGTTCTGCTTAGTAGAACGTCTTTCTTCCTTTTTTTTTTGTTTTCAATCAGCAGGCATAAGGCAGCAGGCCAGCGGCCGTTCTGCCAAGTGCAGAACGGTCTATTTTTTTAAATTCTAAATAAATTTCACAAAATTACAAAACTCTCCCACCCTCTTCCATTATAAATACCCCACCCTCACATTCACTCACCCTCACAAGTGTGCTCTTCAATTGTGCTCAAGTGATTTCTATTTTGTCAAATTTGACGTCAATATTTCAAGAATCAAAATTAAGTGATTCAAGACTTCAAATTATTTCAAGTTAGTATTTTAATTATTTTTTTAATTTGCATACATACATTTTTTTAATTTGCATAATTTAATTTTTTTTATTAAATTATTTTTTCTAAATGGATTCACGGGACATTCATTTTTTTGATTTGGAGGGTGGAGACTCAATATCTTTTCCCCCTCAAGAACAAATGAAACAATTTGTATCACCACAAATACCAACACCTACTACCACAACTGGTGATGTTGGTGTATCATCTTCTCGTTACGCCTAACACCAGCGTGGCATTTCAAAAGCATGGGAATTTTTTATTAGAATTCCACGTGATGATGGATTGCATAAGGCTAAATGTGTTATTTGTGGGGATTTATTAGATGGTAGAAATACATCTGAAACTAGTCATTTAAAAAGACATTTAAATAGAAGGCACCAATAGGATCATCGCATTAATAGTTTAATTGATCAATATTTTTCACGTACAACACACTCAATTAGGTAATGAAGGAGGTAATTTAAATATTTTTTCTTATGACCCTGCAAGAACACAAAATAATTTAGTTAGATATATTGTTAAAGATGAGCAATCCTTTACAATGAGTGAAAATCGACATTTTGAATAACTTATTCGCGAAAGTTTTACACCACAATATTGCGGTTTTTTAAGAAATACTTCAAAAAATAAAGTTTTACGAGATTTTGAATCAAAAAAATGATGAATTAAGAACTTATTTTAATAATTTTGAAGGAAATGTTTCCTTTACCGCCGATATGTGAAAATTTTGTCAAGATATTGAATATTTTGTATAAGTGCACATTATATTGATGAAAATTGGAAAATAAATAAACACATTATTTCATTTAAATTAGTTGAACAACTATTCGCTGGATTCAGCGTAGGGAAACTTATTTTGCATGAACTTGCATCGTGGCAATTATCTACAAAAATATTTTCTATTACTTTAGACAATGCTTCATATAATGATGTTTGTTTTAATTATTTATCTAATGCTTTGTTTGCAAATGGTTCATTATTTCATGGTCGTTGTTGTGCCTATATACTTAATTTAATTGTAAAGGATGTATTGAACATTTATGAATCTTCTATTGTAAAAATAAAAAGAGCTGTAGTTTGTGCCATGAGCTCTCCAAAAAGAATTGGTTTATTTGCTGGCATATGCAATCAAATTAGTTTAAAACCTAGAAAATTACCAATGGAAATTAATATAAGATGGAATTCAACCTATATAATGTTAAAAGTTACTATTAAATATCAAAAGCAATTGATTTATTTATTTTAAGTAATCAAGCTATTGGATTAGATAATATTGAGCCAATTGATTGGGCAAATACAATTTTCTATAAAGATTTTTTACATGTTTTTGATGTTGCTACTAAAATATTTTCTGGAATTTATTATCCTACTTCTTCTACTGTTATTTATCAATTAGGGGTTATTGATGAAAATTTTTAACAAATATGGTGCCCAAGAATATTATGCTCCTTTAGTTGTTGTAATGAAGAAAAATTTTGATAAATATTTTAACCCACTTCCCATACATTTTGGTATTGCTACTATTTTAGACCCTAGGTATAAAGAAGATCTTTTTTTTCAATTATTAGAGATGATATATGGGTATGAAAGTGTCCAAAAACAATTATATCAAATTAAATAGGAAATGCAAACTCTATTGGGTTGGTATGATAGCAATCGTACAATTGTCCAACCAACTATGGCCACAATGTCTTCTTTTCACCGTAACTTTGGTGGCAATACGTCTATTTGGAGAAGAATAACATTCCAACGGACAGATGCATCAACAAGTGCAAGTGCAAGTTCAAATTCATCCGACCTCCAACGTTATCTCAATACACCTCCAATAGAAAATGAAGATGATTTCAGTCTTTTAGACTAGTGAAAGGGACAACAATCAAAGTTTTCAATTCTTTTAGCTTTAGCTCGTGATATACTCGCATTTTCAGTTTCTACCGTAACATCTGAGCAAGCATTTAGTGCTAGTGGACGCGTTATCAGTCAATTCAGGAGTCGACTAGCCTCTCCGACAGTAGAAGCCTTGATATGTTTACGAGATTGATATTTTGCAGAAAATATACAACAGGAAGATGTTGAAAAAGAGCAACTTGCCCTTGATTTTGATACAATGTATTTAGGTGAAAGAGAAGAACACGCTAGTGGATCTAGTGATGAATAATAAATTAATAATTATGTATAGATAGAGTAATATTTGAAAATGATAGTCACTCTTATATGTACCAACCTAGCTGGGATGTATAAGACGCGAAGTGATGCACCTATTAATTACTCTATCATTTATTTATTTTTTTATAATTTTACATTTATAAATTGTAATTTTAAATTTAATGTTATTATATAATTGGTTGTTGTGTAATAAATTTTAATTTTTATCAATAATGATTTTAATGTGTTTGTTTAAGTTTTATTTTTTATTTTATTTTTTTTATTTTATTTTTTTAAACAAATAAAAAAAATTAAAAATAAGTCAGATCGGTTGGGGCAGGTCAAGGCCGGGGTGGTGTGACCCTTGACCCGACCCGACCAGACCCTAAGATCGGCTGGGGCGACAGGGGGCGAGTCGGCCTGAAATCCCGGGCCGGGTTGACCCGACTTACATCACTACTTTTTACACTATTATCTTACAATAACATTGAAGTACCAAAATTTTTGAGGGTTATAATGGTCATTTTCGTAGATTGTCATTTTAAAAGTTACTAAAAATTTTATCAAATACTTAAAAATTACTAAAAATTATTAAAATTTGTTAAAAATTGTTACTTCTTTTATCGAATACATCAAAAATTTTACTTTTTGATAGAATTACTAAAAAATAGATTTCTAAATGACAAATGCTTGAAAATAGTACAAGGAATTACAGTATTTAATAAATAAAAAATACTTTCTAACTATGGTTTTAGTGCTTCTAAAGGTGTGTTTGGAGTGACAAAAAGTGAAATAAAATGAAATAAAATTAGATAAGTTGTGAATTCATAATTCGTGTAATAAAATAAAAAGTGAATAACTTTTAAAGTTTTTCAATATTTTTTATTATTTTTTAAAATTTTTGCCACCTCAAACGGAGCCTAAGTATTAATTCTGCCCAAAAACTCTATTTTGCTTTGTCAGGAACAAAATTTTGATTGAATTGTTTTGCTAAAAACGTATAGATTTTTTTTTTAAATTGTTACTTGTTTTGATAAAAAAAAAAAAAAAAAAAAACTTAATGAAATCTATTTAGATTTTTTAGTTTAAATATTGTCTAAATGTGCATAAAACTATTCATCAATTTTAATGACAAAACTGACCACCTCAAATAAAATGCCTCCCATGTGTCATTTGAAAATATTTTTAATTAACTGTCCTTGTCTCGAATAATCTCAAATCTTTTGAAATTTAAAGCATGAAATTGAGAAGCCAAAATAGACATAAGTGTAAATTACATTTGCTTTCCTTCAATATTGAAGTAATTATATTTATTTTCTCAATATTTAAAAATTATACTTATATCTTTTATTTTAAAATGTTGTTAAATTGACCATGTTCCATTAAATAAACCATTAAACCTAACAAAAAATTGTTAAAGTAACTAAAGTTTCTGGAAATTTTTATATTTTATCAATCTCTGTCTCACATATTTGTTAATTTTTTTTCAAAAATTCACAAAAAATTGTCTATTTTTACCCATGCTTTACTTATTTTTGGAGATTTTTGTAAATAAGACTAACAAATGTGTACGAGATGAAGAGGTAAAATAATAAAAGCACCTAAAATTTTAGTTATTTTAATATTTTTTGTTAAATTTTAATCATGATTTAATAGAAGGGGTCAATGTTAATAATATTTTAAAATAAGAAATGCAAATGTAATTTTTAAAAATTAAGAGATAATAAGTGTAACTACTCAAATATTAAGGAAAGATAGGTGTAATTTACCGATTATTGTACTGTAATTGCTACATGTTTTGACAGATAAAAAAATAACTTTAATAAAAATATTATAGCTAAAAAAATTATCATAAAAAATAAAAATAAAACCTTAAGTTGAATGATTGCCTTTCAAAATAATCATCACGTAAGATTGATTTAAAAAAAAAAATAGCAAGAGAAAGGATCAAATAATTGATAATCAAAATAAATCCATTCTAATCAAAATAATTAATTTTTTTTAATTTTTCTCTAATCAAAATTCATCACGTTAGTTTTACACAAACTTTTTTTTTGGGCAAACCAAACACTATATCTATGTTGGGAGCCCCATAAATCTTAAAAAAAAAAATGCATAAATATCAACTTTTACTAAAATTTTTTAACTTTTTCTAATTAAATTTTGTTAAAGGCCACTTTTACACTTTTTTTTATTTTTTTTTTCATTTTTCTTTCTTGTTTTTTCCTGGGCTTGTTTTTCTAGGCCTCCAAATGCACCCTTAGTCATTGGACTTAGGGGTTGACATTTTAGCCTATTCTATCTCATTGAATTCGAATTTAGTCTAGTTAACTAGGTTTGACAATCAAAAATTTCGAGCTAATTTAATTATTAGGGTCGAGTTTGAGATTAAGGAGGTAAGCGTAGCCCAACGCAACAAACTACCATAAACAATAAAGAAGAAATAGTTTAAATTTATGTCCTGTTTGGTAGCACTAAAAATTATTAAAATTTATTAATTTTAACTAATTTTTATACTTTATTACAATTAAATTTCTTTACATATCACTTTTATGTCACATCTTTCTATTTTTATTATATTTTTTAGTTAATTTTTTATCAACTAAACACCCCCTCAATAGTTGAATTTCAAAGTAAACTAGGCTAACGAAGAATTCTGCTACGAAAACATTTTTATTAAAGCTATATTTTTTCCGGGTCAGGCTAGGCTGGGGTGCCAAAAAGCTGCCCGTACCCATTGCAAATAGGACATGAGCAGCCTCGTTCGGGTCGGGCAACGGTTGAAATAATCATATCAGCAACGAATATATACGAGTAAATTACAACTACGTCCCCTTAATATTTAAATAATTACATTATTATCTCTCATTATTTAAAAATTTTACTTACTTCTCTTATTTTGAAATATTATTAACATCAACCCTTTTCGTTAAATCAACTATTAAAATTTGACATAAAGGGGCCGTTTGGAATTCAAAACATTTGATTAAAATATGATTTGGTTAATTTTTTAATGTTTGGAGTACAATAAACAAAAAAACAAAAATGTAAAAATGAATAATGAAAATCTGTTCAAACGAATTTTACCAAGCACATTTTTACTTTTTGTATTAAAATTTTTTAAAATTTGTAGAGATTTTATTGAAATTTGTAGAATTATAGAAATTTAAATAAATTTATAGAAATTTGTAGGGCTTTGTAGATTTTTTTAACTCCAAATACGACCAAAATGTCAAAGAAACTAAAATTTTCAGTGCTTTCCTTATTTTATACCTTCTCTCTTATATATTCGTCAATTTTTTTTTTACCTAAATCCTCAAATATATGTAAAAAAATAAGTTAAAAATTTTGAAAATTTAACAAAAAAATGGAGTTTTTGGAGGTTGGTCACTATTTATGGACTTGTAAGGATTTTAGTCATACAAAAAAAACTTGTTTGTGAATAAGTCACACTTGCAACAAAAAGATAAAAAAGGATATCACGCATTTTTCACTACATTTCAAAACTGCCAGTTTTATCCGAAAATATTGTACACTTCACTCATAACTTCCGCGACTTTCCATTTTCTTTACAAAGCAAGCAAAATCGATTTTTGGAACAAAATCAAAACTATTTAGAAAAAACCTAAATTGATCATCATTCCTAAATATCTTTATTTTTTTCTGATTTTCAAACAGTACCGGTACTATTTTAAAGATAGTTCAAAATGCTGATCGACTCCATGGATTTCTCTTGCCCAAAACTCGTCATCTGCTTATAATTTATGGTGTTGTTTTGAAAATAGTACCGGTATTATACTGCCTAAAAAATATCAATCGATACATAACACAAACCAATCATACGAGCCAACATCATCATATTTTTTGAAACAGTACCGGTACTATTTTCAAGATAGCTCAAAACGCTGATCGGCCCCATATATTTCTCTTACCTTCAAAATTCGTCATCTGCTTATAATTCATGATATTGTTTTGAAAACAGTACTGGTACAAAACAGTACTGCTTATAATTCATGATATTGTTTTGAAAACAGTATCGGTACAAATTCATGATATTGTTTTGAAAATAGTATCGGTACTTCAAAACAGTATCGGTACAAAACAGTACCAGTGCTGTTTTCATACTGCCTAAAAAACATCAATTGATATATAACAAAAACCAACCATACGAGCCAACGTCATCATATTTTTTGAAACATTACCGGTACTGTTTTGAAAATAGCTCAAAACGCCGATCGGCCCTATGAATTTCTCTTGCCCTTAAAACTCGTCATCTGCTTATAATTAATGGTGCTATTTTGAAAACCGTACCGGTACTTTTTGAAAACAGTACTAGTAAAACAGTACCGGTACTATTTTCATACTGCCTAAAAAATATCAATCGATACATAACACAAACCAACCATACGAGCTAACATCATCATATTTTTTGAAACAGTACCGGTACTGTTTTAAAGATAGCTTAAAACACCAATCGTCAAAATCAATCAATGAAGAAGATCGACCATATAAGTTCTATTTTCTTCATATTTTCACGATTAAAATGATAAATAATGAAACTTAAAACAATGAAGGAAAATAAAATAGAAGAAGCGTGATTCTCGATAAACCATATCTTCACGCGATTTATAAGGAATGAAATAAAAAACGGAAGAACGTGATTCACGGTTAGCACGATTTCCGGCAACTTTCGTTTGACTTAATTATATAAACAAAGGGCATTTATGTCATATTAGAAATTATATTTAAAATCAAATTGTAAGACCCACTCAAAAGCGTGATTTAAATACAAAACTTTCTACATTAATGTGACTTAAAAGTAATACTTTTTTTTTGTGTGATTAAAAATCTTAAAAGATTATAAAGTATAACTTAAATACAATTTTCCGCATAAAAAACCTATATTTTTTATTAAATCTTAATGATTGATTTGATGAAAGGGAATCAATAATAAAAAGGAATCAATAATAATAATATTTCAAAATGAAGAAAGTAAATGTAGTTTTTACATATTAAAGGATAATAATATAATTATTCAAATATTAAGGGTGAGGTAGGGAGGTGTAATTTGCCTCAGACTCTGCTACGCGACACGCACGTTCCCTTCCCCCACACATTCTTTCAATATGAATGAACCCGCTACTTTATGTATTATCGATTTTCATCATTCCTAAATGCTCGCCTGTTTGTGCGCCGAATAAGAATTGTGGCGGCAAATTGTCGGTTCTTTTGCTCTCTCTCTCTCTCACTGTCGCACACAGCCGCTTCAACGGCGGACAAAACCCGTGTTTCGTTTTTAAATTAACACCCGTCGAATCTCCACTTGTCTTTTCATTTTGAGTTGAATATTTTAGCAGTGGCTACACAATTTTAGTGCTGTTGGATCTTAAAATCACGAGTTAAGAGGGCAATAGATCAAGTGGCATGCTCAGGTTCTTCACCCGGATGCCTCCCTCGATATATCCCACTACCAAAAAAGAAAAAAGAAAAAAAAAAAAGTCACTTGAGAGTTGAGAATCCACTTGAAACTTGCTTTTCCAAACTGAGCATAAAGATGATGGGACAAAACAGGAGCAATTGGATGCCCAGTTGATCCTGAAATTAACATTCATCGACAATGGAATCAATGAAGGAGGCCGATTTAAGAACAGCAACATCCAACTAAATTCGCTCAAGCTAGATTCATTGATTTTGACTGTAGAACAACACAACTAAATTCATTGATTTTGACAATAGAGAATCACAACTGTGCAATTTCAACTATTGATGCATGTGGAACCCATTGTGGAAATCTATACACACCAATCATTGGAATTGCATAATGCAAATGTGTTTTACGAATCTCTTGATGGTATATGAGCAAAAATTTTAGCAATGAGAATACATCCAGTCTAGAAGCTCTCCAGTCTAGAAGCAAAGGCCAACTTGTAGCAGGATCTAATAGCAGAACCCAGAAATGAAGTGCTAGGACATCAAGTCCTGTTGAAAAATGAAATCTTCAGTTGCGGATGCTAAAACATCACATGACAAGTTCATTGTGATTCAAATTTAACGTACTGCACAGCTTTAATTGTGGGCATGCCCAGCAACAAGTATATGCCAATTCTAACTATTTAAATCTCATGTGAGTGAATAAATTTTACTAATTGAACTAGTCACAATGCTCAATACTCTCTCTCTCTCTCTGAATTTGGTACTCTGGATATGAAATTGATAATATGTGTACATGTATGCTTCAATTGACAGAACGAAGGCTTACAAGATCTTCTGATTCTCACAACTCTGCTCTGTTGGAAGCCCCTAATGAAATTGGAAAAAAAAATGTAAGCATGCATATATATCCCAAATCTATATATACTTCCTAGTGTAGTCAAAGACATTATATACAAGTATTTGGGCTGAAAAAAGAAATAAAAATAAATAAGCATTCCATTTGGTTGTAGAACCCCATCCCCAAGTAATAATAATAATAGTTAAGGTCCTCCGTTCCCTATAAGGGTGGAAACGAACTGAGCTGTTCGCGAGCTATTCGAGCTCGACTCGACAAAAACTCGGTTTGAGCTCGATTCCTGAGTTAAACAAGCTTGAACCGAGCTTAATTTTTGGCTCGTTTTGGATTCGAGCTCGAGCCTAGAGAAGCTCTAGGCTCGGTTCGAAAGCTCGCAAGTAGGCCCGGTTAGGATAATATATATATTTTTAATAATATTTTTATTATATTTTTTTAAATATATTATATTTTAAATCAAAATGACATCGTTTTGGTTTAATTGAGCTATTCGCGAGCCTAATCGAGCCTAAATTCTTCTTAATCGAGCCTAAATTCTTCTTATATAAAAGCTCAAATCGAGCTCGAGCTCAATGTAAAAAGTTCAAGCCGAGCTCGAGCATGTTAAAGCTCGGCTCGGTTCGACTCGTTTCCACCCCTAGTTCCCTATTATGTTCCTATGATATTACATCTTTACATCTTCCTAACAATATATTAAAGCAATAAGAAAAGAACCATAATTAAGATCTATAAGATCAAAGAAAAATACAATCCCACATCAACTACTTGTTCACTCAAATGAGTCCTACCAGTCTCCATCATTATCCTTTCAAAAGTTTTAGGCCTTTTGAGTGTGTGGATCATGGATTTGGACTTCTTTTGCTTTTGATGAATGTGCACGTGTTTGAAATATATCTACTTCTCCGCACATAATAGCGTCGTGCACAAGCGTTATTATGTTAGTAAGTGAAGCACAAACCTCATATGTGGGGAGAGCAGCTCCAAGGGCTAGGATGTCATGCCATATTGAGTGCGGTTTTTAAGATAAAGAAACCTCACTAGGATCCTCAAGTTCCACGGAGGGAACGGACACGATCTTGAATTAATTCTCTCTCCCAATCTGATACCCCCTCAAAAGCATGTTCGGGAAGACTCTCAAAGGGCTCCTTCCACGGATCAGTCCTAGCCAAATCATAAGTGGCACCTCGGATTGCTCTTTTATTGGGTCCGCAAGGTCTCTTTGAAGTAAGCGTGTTATATGCCGTATTCAGCTGTCACAATCATAAACCACAATAGAATAACCAGTGAACCACTGATCCAAACACTCCTCAACTTACATAAGTCGTGTCTTGATAATTCATTGCAGCCTTAGAAGCATGGATACAGATATGCAATGCGGACACAACACGACATGACACGACACGAATATGCAAGTACGTTAATTTTAAAAAATATTAGGACACGATACTTTAACGAATAAATATATATATTCTTACAAATAAACATAAAAAAATATTTATTCATTTTTATATCAAAAATAAATTTATCTTTTATTTACAAACAAACTAGAAATTTTAGGTCTAAAAAGTTTCAAAAATTAAAACATTTAAGGGAGAATAAGTTAATAGATATAAATTCATTATTGCTTTTTTCTCACTATTTGATTCCAATGTTTTTTTTAACTTCAAAATTACAACTTGTTTCACCATGTTCAAGTGATGAACATGAGTCTCTTGACTGTCCAAAAAGAAGTGCCGGTTCTCAAACAATTGAAACATAGACAAGTATTTGATGTGTTGAGAGAGTACCCAATGAGCATTAAGTGTCCGATACTAACACAACATTGACATCTCACCTTCCTAGAAATGCCTGTGCTTCTTAGATAACAGCTAATGATCATAACGTTTTATTGGTGATGGAAATCAACGTATAGATAAAGGAGTTTATCACTTACATCCATTTCACAAAACCAGAACATGTAAGCAATCGCAACAGCAGGGGCTCTTCCCAGTCCAGCAGTACAATGCACATACACCTTTCCTTTTCCCTCTGAAATTGCCCATTCCAATGATGAAACAGCTTTAGGTAATCCATTTCTTAAAGAATCTGGATCAAAATCTCTTGCCTGCCAATTCATAACCTAAAGATGGTAAGGCAAGTATATATAAAGTGCCCAAAACCAAAAAGACTACTGATTACTGCCTGCAAAATGATATCAATCTTTTAAAGAACTTCTACCATAGAGGACTCATTTGCGTTCAGATAGGCATGGAAACTAGTCATCCAAACATCTCAGAAAAGTCCAGAAAAATAGGAAATCCTGTTGATTTTGTGTTTTTTGTAGAACTATATAAAGATTTCAACCACCTTTCTAATATATATATGCATAAAGATATCAACCATTGAGCAGGACTTCCTCAATTAGCCCTGCAAATAACCCAAGATCTGAAAATGTGCAACATGGCCACATATGTATATATACTTGAATCTACTTAAGTTCTTAACTAGTATAAACACGTACATTTTTTAATTTTTTATGCATAAATGGAAGAACCGCAAAGTAGCAGAGAAGAAATAGTGGATTTTCTGAAAAATTCAACGGAAAGTCGCGTTAATTGGCTCGAGTGTGACGTTTTAAATTCAAAATGGATCACTTTGTAAGCATCCACACTGTCAAGAAGTTCTACATGCCAGTGATCATATATAAAGGTGATTTCCTGATCACACTTACAAATTAAACAGCATTACACTGTACTTAAAAATCTAAATTTATCTGCAATTACACTGTACGTAAAAATCTAAATTTATCTGCAAACTTGTTAGCACATTGAAGGATATTTTCTTGCAGGCCTACTTGTTAGCACATTGAAGGATATTTTCTTACAGGCCTTCTCATGTGACGAATTTTAAGCTTTTGACATCTTTTTATTAAGGACTGCAAATCTATTCCCCAATACTCAATGTCTCTGTCCTCCTGCAAGTTAAGAATGTAGGCAACATTTTCTTCCTCTTTCAGATGATCTATGTCTTCAGGTTTCTGAGGCTGGGAACCCACAATCAGATTATCAGTTATCAATGTGTAGTTCATGCCTGCATTCACAATAAGACTAATTAGACCACTAAAGGGACCTTTGAAAAAATTTCCAGATATAACATCTGAAAGAACTTAGCCATGTTAACGAACATCGTCATTTAACATAGAACCACATTTTAAATTTTATCTTTCAGGTATTCAGCAAGAAGAATTAACCACAATATCAACGAGTCAACACCACCCCCACCCCCCCCCCCACCCCAAAAAAAAAGTAAGTAAAATTTTATATTTTGAGGAATTGCAGCAAAAGAACCATGGGTTTGCAGCAGATTATATGATCAAAAAAGAAGAAAAGAATTCTCTAAAGAGGATCAAAGAAAAAAATTTCTCCCATGCCGAAAGCTTCATGGATAGCACAACTCTTAATTGAAAATTCATCATCAAAAAGATGTAGACGTCATTCTATGGTACCGTCAAGGATGAACCTACTCTATGACAACTGGGGCCATGGCCCCCCAAGTTTAAAAAAAATGTATATATATATAGTATAAAGTATTTATAGATATATATATATATATTTTCAAATATGGTTATTTTAGTCCTTTTACTTTGGTCTATTTATAACATATAAAACTTGATTCTTAGGTTTGGGTCATCAATAAAATATGTAATTTGAGTCTTGAGTTGGACTATTAATAGTCTAAACTAGTCAATTGAATAATCTTTAAGCGAGTTTGTGAATAGGTTTTATAAATTTGCTTTATTTTTTAAGCTTCTGGCCATTAATTTATTTTGTTGAAGACCCGCAAATAGAATACTTGATTCTAGGGTATGTTTGGAGTGATAAAAAATAAAATAAAATAAAATAATTTGAAATAAGTTGTGAGTTCATAATTCGTGTAATGGAATAAAAAGTAAATAACTTTTAGAGGAGTTTAGAAATTTACAGAGTTTTTCAAAATTTTTCACTGTGTCAAATGCACCCTAAAATTGCATTTTTGAGATTCGGGAAGAAATATTAAAATTTATAGGAATTGTCTCCTCCAACGCTAAATTTCAGATTCCGTCCTGGGCACCCTGTTCGACATTTCTGCAGTTGGAACTATAAGGTCGCATTTGTATTCATTAAAAGTGGGGGAAAGGGATGGTGGAATCTTTTGGCGAATGTGTAAATTGGGAGTCTTCAGTGTGAAATCATATTATAATATTTTGATTGGCAGAAAAGAAAGTGATTCCCATTGGAATTTCCGTATGGTAAAATTCACATGTAACAGGAAACAATCTACCGAAACCACCAGAGAAATCAGAACAAGCGAACATGAATCTCAAAGGGTTATTTATTCTCGAACTACACCTCATACCACAAGAACCAGATAAACCCAGAACTGCTTTGGAAGGGATAAGCAAAACCCATTCATTCCCCAAATTCAATCGAATTAAAACTAAATCCATGAAATGAATTCAATGTTCCAGGAGAAGGAAAAGAACCAAAGACGAAGTAACAAGAACATGAACAAAACTGGGGACGCGGAAGAAAGGAAGGAAACTAACCAAGGTCGTGGTGATACTCATGGGGGTTTCTCATCATCCTCTTCATAGCAATATTGTATTCTTCCATTCTGCTTTTGGAGTTGGAGACCACCACATTGCTTGTGGGCTTTTCTTCGATGCCAGTCCCAGGCAAATTACACCAAATTTTACACGATTGGGATGAATTATTAGAACCCATTATGGCATTGCGCATAGAATTCACAGAAGCATCTCTGTTCTTCAACGACGACACAGAGTTTGCAAATGGCGATCTGACGATTGGCGCAGTAAAGAAGCTGTTTCCAATGGCTCCCATTTTCGCTCTGCCCACTTTTCCTCAACCATTCCTCGTACTTTTTGGGTTACCTGACTGACTTTGTACCAAAAGGTATTTGACCAGATTACCCTTTTGGAGTTGCTTACATTTTTTTGTGGTTCTGAAACGAAAGTACTTTAAGGGAAAACCGGAAAACGCTGAATTTTTGTTGGACACGGAAGTGAGGAGCCGCAAGTGCTGTCCAATAGCTTAAATCTAATTGAGCTCAACAATTAAGCGTCCGCTTGTAACAATGGAAAGCGAGATAAATTATAAATAAATAATTTATACAGTAAAATAAAAATTAAATAATTTTTATAAATTTTAAAAATTTTGCAGTAGGTCAAACAGATCCAAAATTACTTTTGAAAAAAAAAAAAACTAGTAACTTATGGCCGGTTTGGCAACTATTTTGTTTTCAATTATTATTTTTGCTTTGATGTTTTTGAGAAGTAAATATGAAAATTCGTTTGATAAATTTATTTTCAATCCTCAAAAAATTAAAAAATTATTTTCAAAAGTTTTAAAAATTATGAAAACATGAAAAATGTGTTTCCTTAAATTTTCATTTTCTTTTACAATCACTGTTAGTCACAATTATCACTAACCATCAACTACCACCATCCATAGGTCATCCACCTATTTTTGATCATCACCAATTGTCACCCCGTCTCACCCACCTTCGACTACTCTCAATCACCGCTACCAACTTCACCTACCTCTGATTTGATGAGGAAATTGTGTTTGATGATGGTAGATTTTTTATTTTTATTTTATATAAAAATATATTAAATATAATTTAATTATTTTAATTATATTATTTTTTTAAAAAATAACTCAATCCAATTAAAGTAAAATATATTAAACATAATTTATTATATTATTTTTAAAAACAATTTAATAAAATATATTTCATGTTAATTAAATTAATTAATTAAAATTAATTAGATTTAATTAGTTAATTAAAATATATTATTTTAATTATATTTTTATTAAAAATAATTTAATTTAATAAATAAAATAATTTTAATTAAATTAAAATAATTTGATTTACAATTAAATTATTTTAATCAAAATTTTTATTAAATATAGTTAGATCAAATGATATAACTATACTTAATAAATAATTTAATTAATAACTAAAAATTATCTAAATCAAATTAATTATAATTAAATTTTAGTAATTAAATTAATATAAAAATATATTTTACTAAGTTATTTTAAATAAATAATATAATTAAAATTTATTTAATATATTTTATTTATAGAATTAAATTATTTTTAAGAAAAACATATAACTAAAATAATTAATAATTAAAATGTTTAAATTCAGTAAATAAATTGAATATAATTAATTTAAGTTAATTAAATAATTAATTTAATTGACATGAAATATATTTTATTAAATTATTTTTAAAAAATAATATAATAAATTATGTTTAATTTATTTTATTTTTATTCAATTGAATTATTTTTAACAAATAATATAATTAAAATAATAAAATTTATTGAATTTAATTAATTAACAACTACACTACCAAATAATAATAACTATCTTTACCAAACGTATTTTCAAGTTTTTACTTTTTATTTTTTCTGTTATGAAAATGAAAATTAAAAATAAAAAATTGAATATAAAAATTAATAGTTTTATGACATGGGGCCTTAGTTGCCAATTAGTAATTTTTTTGGCTATATTTAAAATTATTAAATTTAAATTTTTTTTAAACATTGAAGGGTAAAAGTATCAATTAAAAAAAATTTAAAAATTAGTCATTAAAGAGGTAACTTTTTCTTTTCCTAAAGGCCAAAAAAAAAAAAAGCTAACCTTTTTTTTTTTTTTTTTCTTTCCAAACAACGGAAGACGAGGGGAGGCTATGCTGATCAATTGTTTGTAGGTTATTGACTATTTCGATTGGTTTAATCAATGCATACCCAAAAATTCCCGACAACATATTCTCATAATTATTTTAGAAAAAAACAAATTTTATAAATTTACATGTTATGAGGAGTTTTCATAATCAAAAAGTAACCAAACACAAAAGTTGTTAATTAAAAAAAATTATCATTCCAAATTTCAAATAATCATTAAAAAAAAAAACAACAACAAACTTTGTTAATTGACTTGTTACTTGTAGCATTATTTTATCATTGTTGGAAGAATACTACAAATTTGCCGTTTCTCCTCCATTCACACGTGTGCCAAATGTCTACTAAAGAAATGTACGTATTTACTATTACCAGAGAAGTTCAAAATAACAAGATACATTCTAATATATCCAACATGTGTTATATAAGTCTATTTTAAAAAATAATAACATGCATTTTTGTAAGCGTATGACACATATCAATGAAATATTAAATTACGGTACAATATGTGATGAGGGATAGTTTTTAATCGAGCGGAGTAAATAACAGACCACATAATTGATCCTAGATCACCCATCATAATAGCGAGTAATGTTGACCGACTAGAGTTGAAGAATTCGAGTCTCAGTCAAACTAGGCAACAAGTAGAGCTCAAGACATGATCACTGTGATTTTATGATTCATGCCTATAATATAGCGATTATCATCAATTTAGGATCATCATCAAATTAATTCAAGTTCATTATTTTTCTTCTTTGAACAAGAAAACAACGACAAATCAAGAAAGAATCTAATTCAATTCCACTTATACCTTTTCGAAAGATCATTATAAATAAAAGATAAATTAACCCTAATAGGTATGCAATTCTAAAGCTACCATTACTCTCTCAAATTAAATTCCCGTAATTCTTTACTAATTTAAGTGTTGGAGAGTTTTTAACGGGCGTTACACAGGTGTTTGTAAATTTCGAAAGGTCTTTGACAAGTGCCACACCAATGTTCATAAATTTCAAATTGAAATTTGGATCAAGTCACGATGTTCCACCATTATCAACATCAACATGTATCCATTAATTTTTAAAAGCTCATACTTTAATATATTTTTAATTACTTAACTTGAACATGTTCTGATCTTTAATTTTCTATTTAATGGGTTAATATGCATTCGTAATATTAAATGAAACTATTCATTATATGAAATGAAACTTTTCATCCCAAAAAGTATGTTGCAAATCATTGGGGCTAGGGATCACTTCATGGCAATGGATATTTTCACGTATTTATTCAAAAAGTGAGATCATAAAGTGTAACAATGGGACATAATATTTACATTTAATTGATACTTAAAAATCATTAATAAAATATTAGAATTATTTTATTGATTAAAACTAAGCAGTGTTTGGCTCACAAACTTTTATAATTAAAAAAGAATTAATTTGGAATAATTTTTTTCAATTTTTGAACTAAACACAAAATTAATTTTTACCAACTTTTTCTAATTTTTACTAAGTTTCTCTAATTTTCTTCAACTGTTACTAATATTTTTTGATGGTACGAAATGGCCCCTGAATCCAAAAAAAGGGAGAAGAGAGATCTTTATGTTGTATATCTAGGATACACATTTCTTTTCAGTGATATGTTAAACTAGAAAGTTATACATTTTTTTAACAGCATTAGGTTTAATTGTCTAATGTCAGTGAGAATTTTAAATTAGGAATTAATCTTAGGATTGTGGTGGGGACAAACTTTGGAAATCTAGGAAGATTATATAGGGCAGTTAATCAAAATATAAAGACGACAAGAAAACGATCAACTTTCATCCAGTACACTTTCATAGGGTTTTAAAATAAAATTTATCATTTACACTATAAATTAATAATTGCCTTTCGCTTTCTTATCAAACGCAAGTTTGTTCACTTATTGATAGTGCAGGGGGATAGTAAAATATATATATATATATATGTGCACTTTTATCAACTATTATTTCCCTTTTCTTAATCAATTTTACAAAAAGAGCCAGAGTTAAAATATAATGATCGACTAAAAAATTGTTAGTCGATGACACTTTAACGATTAAGTTATAAGAGTTAGTGAATAATTAAAAAATAATCTCAAGGGATAACTCAATTAATAAAATTTTAAGTTTATTATTCAGTGATTACTAGTTCGAGTTTTCTTAAAATTACTGGAGGTTCACCTATTTCAAGATTTTGAAAATTAGTTAAGATGGCCGCAAGTTGGGTTAGACACCCTAGACCATCAACAAATAATAGAAAATTTTCATGTCCTTTTTTTTTCAAATATCTTAATATACAAGTTTACATTATCTTGTCAAGTTCACAAATATAAAAATTTTCATGTCCTTTTTTTTTTAAATGTCTTAATATACAAGTTTAAATTATGTTGTCAAGTTCACGACTATAAAAGTTATTATTTTCCTTAATTTTTGTTACAATTATAAGGCTCATTTAGGAGTCGTTTGGTAAATTTTTAATTTTTATCAATTATCAATTTTTGTCATTTTTTAATTTTTTTACTAAAATTTATCAAACATATTTTTAATTTTTATCTATTTTTTTCAACTTTTATAAATTTTTACTAAGCACATAACTTTTTTTTTTTAAAAGTGCCTAAAAAGTTCACTTTTTTTCCGCTCCAAACAGCTCCTTAATTAAGAATTTATCCTAGAATCCCGGAGGATCACATTAAGATTTCTCCTTTTATCTTGACATGTAATATATAAATGTTTATATATCTAATCATTCTACAATGCTAAGATGATTTCGTCTTTGCCACTTGCCTGGCTAAGATGACGCCAATCCCGCAGCATACAGTAGGAAGTGCTTCCATTGTCTGCTTTGGAAATGTTACGGGTCTGCCCATAAGTGGCGCCCTTGCTTTTATCCACATTGGCTACATGGGTACATTTGTTTGGAGCCTGAAAACACTATAACGCACTTCTTCTTTTTTTTTTTTTAATTTTATTTCAGACTATTCAGACCAGTTTACACACATCTCAAATTGGAGGCCTTGAATCTCCAGTACTCCTGAAAAAACTCGAACTAGTGATTATTGGAGAGCAAATATAAGATTTTACTAATTGAGTTAAAAAAAACACTAGTTTAAAAAAAAGAAATAATTATATTTTTTTTATTTGTTCGTAAGCTTAGAAAAAAATAATAATTTTTT
This sequence comes from Vitellaria paradoxa, assembly GCA_019916065.1. NCBI lineage: Eukaryota > Viridiplantae > Streptophyta > Magnoliopsida > Ericales > Sapotaceae > Vitellaria > Vitellaria paradoxa. Next base: position 37,595,638 of record CM034242.1, on the reverse strand, counting down.
TATTCGTGAGTTGAGAAGAAAAAGAAAGAAAAGAAAAGGTTAGATGATTGTTTTACCATTAAATCTTTTAAGAAATTAGAGTGTAATTAAATTATTTAACCTTATAACATATTTATAATTTATTTTTATTATTCTTTATTTTATAAACAAATTTTTCATTTTAAAAGTTCCATTAATTTCACTTTTCTCTTCTCCATCTCTTCCCATTTTGGGAAGATGAAAATTTCAAAATCTTAGATATCATTTGGTTTATTTTTCTATTTTTTTTTTGTTTCTGTTTTCTATTTTTCGTTTTGAGCGCATTTGCCACTTTGCGCTTTTGAAAACAAGAAAAATAATTAAAATGTATTTGATTACTTGTATTTTCAAAATTTATTTTAAAAAATAAAAAATAAGTTTAGACATGAAATAAAAAATGACAAAAATCATTTTGAACGTTTTTAACAAAAAATAAAGAAAATATCAAAATAAAAAAAAGAATATTTTTTCTTTTCTTATTTTAAAATTTTTAAAACATAAAACATATAAAATAAAAAATAAAAAAATAAACTAAATACTACCTTAGCAATCATTTTTCTTCCTATTTCTTCTTATTTCTTATCTTTATCTCCTAAAAAAACTCACGGACAAGTTATTAAAAAAACTTCAAAAATTTCGAACTTTCAGTTGCCCGTTTGTTAGGGTCGTCCTCGCTGGATTGTCCAAAACATTCTTTCTTTCTTTTTTATTATTCATTTGTACTTAGGAGTTGTTTAGTACCACTAAAAATAATTAAAATTTATCAATTTTAATTATTTTTTATATTTTTCTCTAATCAAAATTTTTTACATTTTATCTTTACGTCATATTTTTTTATTTTTATTATATTTTTTATCTTATTTTTTTATTAACCAAACACCCCCTTAATTCAACTCGAAGGTCAAAATGCGGCAACTCCCTTGCACGCACAATATTTGCTTGCAAATGTAAATTAAAGCACTTGCTATCTTTAAATTTAAATTTATATGGAAAAAGGGAAACGAAATTAAAAATTTAATAAAAAAACACACTGTATCAAAATCTATTAAGAATTTATACATATAGAGACTAAAATCAAAATCTCTACTCAATAAAAAAATAATATTTTCTTTTTTTTTTTCTTTTTTTCTATAGCTGAATCTTTACCTTAAATATTGCTTTATTATTAATGAATATATTTTATTAATTTATTAAAAAATAATATTAATTTTTATTATTATTTTTAGCAAATTAAATTGAATTGTATTTTTTATTTTTAAAATAATATATAATCAGCAATAATGTGATCTTAAATAATTTAATTTACATTGAAAATTACAAAAATTAAACAAAGAATAAGAAAAAAGAGGAGAAAATTAATATTGTAATGCTATATATATTAAATATAAAGACTCTAATATATCTGTAAATTGAAAAAAAAAAACATTTGAATTTATAAAATAGGGAATCTGTTAAGAGATGTTATTGCCAATACATTTAGGGGTAGTTTGGTTTGCTGATTTTTTTCAAAAAATTCTATAAATCTCTATTAACTTTATATCACATCAATTTTTTCTCTCACTGCACGCATTAAAAACTCTCTCAAAACCACAATTTATCTCAATTTATCTCATTTTTTCTTACTCTAAACAACCTCTTGGCAAGGGAACGGAAACAAGTAAACGTACGAACCATGATGACTGTATGTGCATTTAATAGTAAAATTGTTAACAGAATGTGACATAGCCTGTACATTGTAATAAATTAAATTATTAAACTCTTAATATTGCAATTCGGACCTGTTTGGTAGATAAAAATAGAGGAAAAAGTACTACAATAAAAGTAGAAAGATATAATATAAATGTGATATGTAGAGTTTTGGAGGAAAGTACAAAAATTAATTAAAATTAATGACTTTTAGTGAATTTTGATATGACCAAACATGCTCGAAATATAACACCTTGAAGTAAAATTTGGTGAAAAATTCAGATGTGCAAATAGTAATTTACATAGGAAGTATGAGAAAACACGTAGGGTTGGTTTAGTTAAAAAAAAAAAAAAAATTGAACCTAATTTTTTCGGTTTTTTTTAAAAAACCAAACCTAATTTTTTCCTTTTTTTTTTTAGCGAATTGCTCAAAGAACAAAGAAAATCAAAACTGAAAAATTGAAAAAATAGATTCATTTTAAACCAAATATTTTTTTAGCCACAAAAAATGTTAGATTATAAAAGAATTTAAATGTATTTAATTGGATTAGAATTTACGATGGGCTTAATGTAATGTATCATATATATCTTACAAACATATTTTTCATTTTTAGAATAAATAAAATAAAATATGTAAAAGGATATATAATTTAATGTATAAAAAAACTATAAATTTTAATTCTTAGTTGGTTCAATCATAAAATTTTACAAACCGATCGGAAACTAAATTTAAATAATAATAATAACAAACCGAACTGATTTATTAAATTACTAATTTTGATCGAATTTGGTCAATTTAATTTGAACTTTTCGATTTGATTGAATTTTTTATCACCCTTACAAGCAAGGGTAAATTATCACCCCTAATTTTTTTTTATATTAAATCTCATTTCAGAGTCTATTATTTTTTATTGTAACAATTAAAAGTTATGATATTTTAATTTATTGAAATATTAATCGTATGTAGATTCGATTAACAAAACTCCCGTTTAACCAATGCCTTAATTGATGGTAACTTGACTAGTTAAGAGAAGATTTGCTAATGAAAACTAATTTTGAAGAATTAATATTATAATAAATTAAAATATTTAAATGCTTAATTATTTTAACTGAACAATTATGCCATAAAACGATAATATATTAAAAATTTAGGATGTAAACTTGTAATTTACTCAACAAGGGTCCACTTGGAAGCTAAACTTTTAGAAATTTATGATTTTTTTTTTTTCTGACAAAAGTTATTATGTGCAACTTTTTGTAGACTTGATAAAAATTTAAAATCTTCAGTAAATTTTAGAAACTTTTAATAACTTTTAACTGTTTGGTAAAAAGTTATAGCAATTTTTAAGAACTTTTCATTGTTCGGTAAAAAAGTTAAAAAAATTAAATATTTTTAATATTTTTGAAATATTATCCAACATCTTAAAAAAAAATACTAAAAATTACTATTTTCCTTTTCGAAAAATTGTATTTAAGTCATACTTTATAATCTTTTAAGGCTATTAGTCATACAAAAAAAAAGTATTGCTTTTAAGTCACATTAATGTAGCAAGTTTTATGTTTAAGTCACACTTTTGAGTGGGTCCCATGATTTTATTTTAAATACAGTTTCTAATATACCGATAATATCTTTTATTTTTATAACTAAGTTACACAAGTTATTTCCGAAAATTTCAAGAATCACGTGAAGATATGATTTACTGAGAATCACGCTTCTTCCATTTTTTTTTTCTTTATTGTTTTCAGTTTCATTATTTACAGTTTAGTTGTGAAGATATGAAGAAAAGATAGAACTTATTTAGCATATCTTCTTCATGGATTGATTTTGCCGATTAGCATTTTGAGCTATCTTCAAAACAGTACTAGTACTGTTTCAAAAAATATGATGATATTGGCTCGTATGGTTGGTTTGTGTTATGTATCGATTGATATTTTTTAAGCAATATGAAAACAGTACAGGTCCAAAACAGTACCGATTGGACCGGTATTATTTTATCGGTACTGTTTTCAAAATAGCACTATGAATTATAAGCAAATGACGAGTTTTAAGAGTAAGAGAAATCTATGGGGCCGATTGGCGTGTTGAGCTATCTTCAAAATAGTACCGGTACTGTTTCAAAAAATATAATGATGTTGGCTCGTATCATTGGTTTGTGTTATGTATTGATTGATGTTTTTTAGGCAGTATGAAAATAGTACCGGTCCAAAACAGTACCGGTACTGTTTTGGGCCGGTACTATTTTCATACTGCCTAAAAAACTGTTTTCAAAACAGCACCGATAAAACAGTACCGGTACTGTTTTGGACCGGTACTATTTTCATACTGCCTAAAAAACATCAATCAATACATAACACAAACCAACGATAGTACTGTTTTCAAAACAGCATCATGAATTATAAGCAAATGACAAGTTTTAAGGGCAAAAGAAATCTATGGGGTCGATTGGCATATCTTCAAAACAGTACCGGTACTGTTTCAAAAAATATGATGATGTTGGCTCGTATCGTTGGTTTGTGTTATGTATCGATTGATGTTTTTTAGACAGTATGAAAATAGTACCGATTCAAAACAGTACCAGTACTGTTTTTAAAACAGCACCATAAATTATAAGTAGATGACAAGTTTTGGGTAAGAGAAATCCATGGAGTTGATTAGTATTTTGATCTATCTTCAAAACAGTACCGGTACTGTTTCAAAATCAGAAAAAATAAATATACTTAGGAATGATGATCGATTTAGATTTTTCCCAAACAGTTTTGATTTTGTTTCAAAAAATCAGTTTTGCTTACTTTGTAAAGAAGATGGAAAGTCTCGGAATTAGGTTTTTCCTAAACAGTTTTGATTTTGTTTCCAAAAATCGGTTTTGCTTACTTTGTAAAGAAGATGGAAAGTCGCGGAATTAGGTTTTTCCTAAATAGTTTTGATTTTGTTTCCAAAAATCGATTTTGCTTACTTTGTAAAGAAGATGGAAAGTCGCGGAATTAGGTTTTTCCTAAACAGTTTTGATTTTGTTTCCAAAAATCGGTTTTGCTTACTTTGTAAAGAAGATGGAAAGTCGCGGAATTAGGTTTTTCCTAAACAGTTTTGATTTTGTTTCAAAAAATCGATTTTGCTTACTTTGTAAAGAAGATGGAAAGTCGCGGAATTAGGTTTTTCCTAAACAGTTTTGATTTTGTTTCCAAAAATCGGTTTTGCTTACTTTGTAAAGAAGATGGAAAGTCACGGAATTAGATTTTTTCCCAAACAGTTTTGATTTTGTTTCCAAAAATCGATTTTGCTTGCTTTATAAAGAAGATGAAAAGTCACGAAAGTTATGAGTAAAGTGTGCATTATTTTCGGATAAAACTGATAGTTTTGAAATGTGGTGAAAAACGCATGATGTCTTTTTTTATTTTTTTATTGCAAGTGTGACTTATTTACAAATAAATTTTTTAAGTATGACTTAAATACTTATAAGTTCATAAATAATTACCGGCCTCCAAAAACTCCCTTCTCTTTTTTCAAACAGGCCCAAAAGTTGTTGGTAGGGTTTTCGTACCATGGCCTGACGGATTGCTAGTACAAGAACTCCATCAAGCGAACCGAGTCATGAACATATACACACACATATGTATATATATTATGGATCATGTATATTGTTTTACGTTTCCGAGGTTTGAACATTAGGGTTTGTTTGGAGTAAGAATAAATGAGATAAATTGAGATAAATTATGATTTGGAGAGAGTTCGTAATACGTGTAGTAAAAAAAAAATTGATGTGATATAAAGTTAACAGAGATTTATAAAAATTTTTAAAAATTTTCAGTAAATTATTGTACACCAAACGGCCCTAGGTCTCTCAAATTAAATGGCTACACGTTGACGTTCCCTAGTGAATTTGCGTTAACTAAACATGTCCTAGGATCAAAGTGGCTAAAATTTTCAGCACTAGGTGCATTGATGTTGAAAGTTTATGAAAAAAGTATCCACCAATATTATATGAATAAAAATTATCACATACAAAATATAAAATAATATTTAATAAAAAAATGTAATTTTTAAACATTAAAATAAATTAAAAAACATTTTAAATACTTACTTTATAATAAAACGATTCATCATAAACTTATCAAAAAAATGTGACAAGCATTGATACTTCAAACAAAAATAAAATAAAAAAGTGTGATATGTACGGAACACTACCAGTTTATCAAATACTCTTAACAATATTAGAATAATCTATTTTAAGCTTAAAAAAATGTAACACCTGTCAATTCTTCAAGCAAAAAATAAAATACAAAAAAATAAAAAAGTGAGCGTGCATTAATCTATTAATAATTTTTGATATTTTTAACGTAAAAATAATATTTAATATAAAAACAAAAAATAAAACTTAAAAAAAAAGCAACACCACATGTTGATTCCTTATGAAATCACGTGTCAATCTCTTATTTACCCCTCAGATTTTAATCAATTAATATAAATGTATCTAGGCCCAAAATGGCTAAAATTTTTAACATTTAGGTGCATTGATGTTGAAAGATTATGAAAAAAAAAATAATTAAAGTAATGCTAAATAATCATGAAAGTCTATCAATTAGAAAAAAAAAATAAAAACAATAAAAAGGTGATTAGAATTAAATGAAATACTTGTGGATCTATCTAACACTTAAAAGTAATAAATTTATAAAAATTTATTCTACACATGATCGATTAATGCAAATGTGGTAAGTGGTCTATAATGCTTCCTCAGTTCCTTGTTATTTATTTATTTATTATTATTATTGAATATTTAAGGTATCGTTTATTATTATTATTATTATTATTATTTGAATATCTAGGGTATGGGAGATATAATTAAAAGACGGTTCTTAATCTCCACTAATTTAGTTGAAGAATGTCTACATTAATTGATTGAATGAGCGGAGATGCAGGACTACAGGTTCAATCTCCACGATTCATTTTATCTTAAAGGGTCCTAAGTTGGATGGATTCAACAACGGATATATGTTGATAGTTGGATTTGGATGAATTGTGAAGCTGTAGATTGTCCTTCACCAACCACACCCTCAAGAGACAAGAGCCAAAAAGTAGCCCCGAAAGAGTAGTCGAGTTGGTTCGGATGGCAGGCTGAAGGGCTTGGGACCAATAGGTCCCGGGTTCGACTCTTTTTGGGGGCAGTCCTTTCTCTGAAGGGCTATCTAACAGCCTTCTCGGCTGAGTTGGTCAGCCAGGATTTACCTAGGCTGGTTCACCTTTTCGTAATTTTTTGCCGGCTAGGACCACGGGACGGGTTTCACCCAGTGCGCACTTATGAGTAACGGCTGCGGATTTCTCCTCGACCCCAGAAAAGCCAAAAAGTATTGGGGTTAGGGGGTGGGAGGAACTGTATATTATGAAAAATAATAATAATAATAATTCTTTTATATATCTATATGTACTAAACATACCTAAAAGATCGCATGGCCTGAATTTGTTTATTAATCATGTGAGAATGTCTCTCAATTATTTTAATGTATTTGCATTGTCATCAAATTAGAGAAGTTTATTTATTTTTTCTATATTCTCGAGGCATTTGTAATGGTAAAAAGTTCAATAAAGTAAGATAATTTTAGATAATCTGTAAATTCGTAATTCGTACGTTAAGATAAAAAATAAATAATTTATAAAATTTTTAAAAATTTTTCAACGTTTTACATCGCTCTAAACGGACACTATATTTCTTTTAGGCCTCATAAATTGGAGAGTTTTTATATTATACTTTTTAGCACTTTTATTAATTACTTTTAATCTTCTAATTTTATTCTTCTATTTCAAGTACATAATTTTTGCGAACATAATAATTTAAAAAAAATTATTTACATTGCTGTATCGTTAATTATTTATTTTTCCTAGTAAAAAAAATTAATAAAAATAAACTAAGAAAACAAGGGAGATTTTAAGCCTATCTCACTCCAGGTTAAACCTCAAGAGCTTTGACACTTCCATTCCCAGAAGCCACACCATTTACTCCATTGACCCCAACATTATTACTCTTCGGCCCCTTCACAATCTCAAATTTTCTCAAGAGCCCCACTCCCCAGTCCCAGAGATGCAAAACAACGTAAGTCCCAATCCCACCAATGAGACCGTAGGCGATGGAGTAAGTCAACGGCATTAAAATCAACGTAACGAACGCCGGAATCGCCTGCCTCATGTCGTCCCAGTCAATCTCCACCACCGATTTCATCATCAGAACCCCGACCAGAATCAGCGGCGGACCCACCGCCCACGCCGGAATCGACGCCAGCAACGGCGTGAAGAAGAACGACAGCATGAAGTAGGCTGCCACCGTCAGCGCCGTCAGTCCCGTCCTTCCGCCTTCCCTTATCCCCGTCGACGACTCAATGAACGCCGTCACCGGCGACGTACCAAGGAGAGAACCAACCACGATCGACGACGCGTCAGACATGAACGCGAAGTACTGCCCCTCGAAGTCCCCGTTCTCGTCCATGAAACCGGCGAACCGGGCCATGGAATACAGAGTGCCGGTTGTGTCCAGTACGTCGACGTAGAGGAATGTGACCAGAGCTTCCCAGAAATGGCCTTTTCCGATGCTCTTGAAGCTTAGTGCGCCGGCGGTGCTCTCGATTTTGTGGACGTCGATGACCTTCTTGAAGTACCGGAAAGCAGAGTCGCCGGCGTCGGTGTTCGGGAACGCTGTGACTTTTGTGTTGCGGAACCACGAGATCGCGGTGACGAAGACGATGCCGTAAATCATCGCGCCTTTGATGTTCTTCACCAGACAATAAGCAATGATCACGAATCCGACGATTCCGAGCCAGAATGTGGGGCTCTCCATGCGGTCGTGAAGGCAGAGTATGTCGCCGGAGACGGTGCCGCCGGGGAGGAGACTCACCGTGCCGTTGGCCGCGGTGGTTACGGGAGCAAGCGAGGCACGTGCGGAGCTAGGGCATGCGCCGAGCGTGACTAGCGTTGATGAGCTGTAAGCGATGAGTCCAATGCCTTGGTTGTTTTGTAAACCGATGAAAGCGAGGAAGAGTCCGATTCCAGCGGAGGATGATATTCGGACGGGTTTGGGAACCATTTTGGCGAGTTTGGCCCGAAACCCAATAGCCGAGATCAGCAAAAAGATTAACCCTTCGATGAAAACGGCGGCGAGAGCGCTCTGGTACGAGACGTTGCCAGAGCCGTGGAATCCGACAACTGTGTAAGCGAAGTAAGCGTTAGTGCCCATTCCGGGAGCGAGAGCGAGAGGGAGATTCGCTAATGTCCCCATGATCACGCACCCGACGAGAGAAGAAGTGACTGTGGCCACAATGAGATCTTTCCGGATTCTCTCCACGCAGGCGGCGTAACCCGGGTTAACCGGGTCGAATTTGCAGGACTCGTCGGGTTGGATGACCCGGAGGTTGCCGCCGGAGCAGTTTGACACGGCGACGGACGAGTCGGAGCAGAGAGGAACGCAATCGGAGACAGAGCAGGTGCCGCCGGAGTCGGAGAGAATGGAAGCGTTGACCGCCAGGATGTAAGCCATGGTGAGGAACGTGGCGGTTCCTGCCCGGAGCTCCGTCGTGAAGGTGGTGTTTCGCTCGGCGAGCTTGAACCGCTTGCCGACTCTGCTCTCCGCCACGAACGCGTTCAGCCGTGCAACAGCCGAACGCTTTCCGTCCGCCGGCTGCGGTCGCCGATTCTCCATCTCCATTAGACGTCTTGGGAAGCAAAAAATCCCAGGACAGTTTCTTAATGTAAACGTGCTTCACATATGAACATATACATACAGATGTGTGAATATATATGGAGGGAGGGAGATTCTATTGTGGGGTATCTTTCCCTTTGTTTTACATCCTCGGTGGAGGATCTTAGGAGAGTTGGATTAGGCTTTTATTCTTTTCAACCAATTGAAAATTAGGAGCATGACTTTTTGACATTGCGTGATTGAACCCGAACTAGTTGAAATGAGTATTTAAATTAGGCTAATTAAATTTAAAAAATTTAAAAAATTCTTCTTCGTCAGAATCCAAAAATTAATATTATCATTTGAGTTTGTTCTCAAAAGTTACTAGTTCGAATCTCATGGCCGAAGGGCTCTCAAATATTCTAGTTTGAATCTCTTTGTCACTGAAAGATTTACTTGATTATTAATTTTAAAATTTTAAAAATTAATCGATTGGTCTAAACATTTTAAGTTAAAAAAAAATAATAATAAATAAATAAATATATTGAATTGCTATTGAAGTTAAGTTGAAAAATAACTTTAACTCATAAATCAAACCATTGGACCAACTTATACTAAAATTCAAAAATTAAAAATGTAATTTTAATTATATTTCAACATTGAGAATTTCTAATTCTAATTTATTTATCCTCAGATCCATCTGAATAAGTTTGATATTTATTATATATTTACTAAGTATTAATTTATTTAACTAAGTATTAATCGATTTTATTTGAATAATATAATGAATTTAAAAAAATATATGATGTACGTTTCGAGTTTCTTGATTGTTTATCACCCATAATTTTGAGTGTATTTTTATTGACATGTGAACGAAACTTCAAAAATAAGCATGTGGAAGGACTTAAATTTGGGCTTTGAAAACTACACGCTAGAAGTTCATATTGGAATTGAAAACCATCGGCATTTTGCATCGATCCAGGTCCTTCACAACCATTGTATATCCTCCGGTAAGATGTTTTTGTGGGGCTGACTACTAAATAAACTGGTAAAAACTATATAACAAAAATTACATCATTTATTTATTTTTAATTGTCAACGATGTTTCGAATTTTAAAAATAAAGTAACCTATATAATTGTATTACCAAAATTGAGTCGATTTACACCCATAAAAAAAAAAAAAATTGAGTTGATTTACACTACAAAATATATTCCCTCATTTATCAAGATCCAAAAATATTAGTTACCAAAAAAAAATCAAAAAGTATTTTGATTTCTGAATGAATTAGATTTTGTAATTTCTATTTTTAATTAAATAGCGTATAAAATTTTTTTAAAATACTAAATGTACTCTATTCTTAACTTTTTACAATTCACTTAAGAATAGTACTTTTTAGCATATGGAGTCAAAATAGTGTATATTTACCTTCTTACCAAAATTTTTACTTAAAATGAGATTATAAGATTATGAATCTCTTTATATATATATATATATATATTTGGATGACTTGAGTCAACTTGCACAAATAATAATTATAAAGTTAGTAATAAGATCATCCTTTCAAATATAATTTAGCATTACTTTACACCATTGATTAAACAAGGTTAAATGTTGACTTATTAAACTATTCAATTGTAAAAATGTCCCCTTTTATATTAATATTTATAATTAATTTTAACATAACTAAATTAATCGGTTTGGGTATCATAACTAATTACCTGAGCGGACGTAAATTTTTTAATTTTTTACGAAATACAAATATTTATAATTAATTTTAACATAACTAAATTAATCGGTTTAGGTATTATAACCAATCACCTAACCAGACGTAAATTTTTTAATTTCTTACGAATGCGATTAACATACACCTGAAAAGAAATTAAAATTTTGTGAAAAAATCATATGAGACGAAAATAAGTTAGAAAAATAAATTAAAATTTAATTTTGATGCCAAATCAAGTCTAATATTGTTATAAGGTTAGAAAAAATATGTCCCAACGCTAAAACAGTTATTTCATAATTTTATGAAGATAAAATGTATAGCAAATTTAAAAGTATTTTAATTATAGTTTTAGTGAGACTTTTAGAATATTTTGTGAAATAAATTTTAAGTTATGATTTTTTGTTTATATAAATTTATGTACGAGTATTTTAGTGATATTGGATTATAGTTTAAAAATTATATTATAACTAACCCTAAATAATATAATTATATTAAAAAATAGAATGTTACGTCCTTATCAATATTTTAATTATACACCAAAAACAAATTAAATAGAATTAATTGAATTTGTTTTTTTCTAATCAAATCAATCAAAAAACAGAAAACAAAGAAATATTGCTTTGGTTTAAAATAAAATTTAAAAAAAAACCACTCAATTATTAAAAAAAAAAAACTAAATGAGCCTAATTAAGTATACTATATCTAACATATTTTAAAATTTAGAATACGTAAAATACATAAAATGACGTAGGAAAAATAAATATATAATCTAATGTGAATATATATATATATATATATTGATTCGGTAAAATAAATATATAATCTAACGTGAATATCTACACATATATATTGATTTTTCGATTGGAGTGACCATAAAATTTTCAAATCGACTAAGTCAACTGAACTGAATTTTTAAAATAAACTAATTTAATTGAATTAGTTAACCGAAATCGTCAAACTATTAATTTTAAACCGTGTTTAATCGATTTAAATCGATTTTGTCGGTTTGATTACTCCTAAAATTTCAAGAAGGATAAGATAAAAAAATTAAACCGACAAGGGCGTAAATTTAAAAAGAACAATGATTTTTTTTTTTAAGATCTCACACAATTACAAATAATTTAAATATACGTCAAAGGGATAGCTCGTAAAAAGAAAAAAAGAAGTCAAATGGGTAGAGAGATGGACTTTATGGAAGAGTTATTAAATAATTAAAAAGTGTGTTTGGAGTAATAAAAAGTGAGATAAAATAAAATAAATCGTAAGTTTATAATTCGTGTAGTGAAATAAAAAATAAATAATTTTTAAAAATTTTAAAAATTTTTTAAAAATTTATAATAAATCATTATGAAGTCGACCGGCCGGCCAGCTAGTATAGCCAAAAACATTAAACTCGTAAACAATGATGGCTCTCCCCATTCCTAGGCGCTGACTTTCCACCTTTGACTTTGTTACTTATTTCTCTACCAATGAAAACCTCCACAATTTGATTTTTTCCAACCCTTTTTGGCTGGCACACGCAAGCGAAGTTTCCTAGCACACGTTTGTAGTTTCATTTCACACTTTCCACTCATATAATAATTTTATTTGAAGTTGCATAAATTAATATAAATTTATAAAAATTATAATCTCATTTTTCATGTTAAGAGTAGAGTAGAAAAATTTAATTTTGTAAAAATTTATAAAAAATTTATTTTAATTTGTAGAGAGCCAAACAACCCCAATATTGTAAGTATATGGATACCAACTGATGGCCTTGGATCATGGGCAGAGCCATGTTAAGGCAATGGAGTTAAGTGATCATCTTGATTTTAGACATATAATTATCAAAATATCTTTTAAATTTTAGCTTTATTAAAAAATTAAATTAATTCAAAATTAAGATATTTTAACTTTATTAAAAAATTAAGATTAACTTAAAATTTTTTAGCAAAAAAGTACAAGAATCAAGCCTAAGTATTTTTTGTGAAATAAAATGCATTCTTCTACTGCACTATTAAATACTTTTGTACATAATATTAAAAAGTATAACATAATAAATTCTATAAATACTAAACTTAATAATAATTATATATATTTTTTAGTAACGATGGGTATTCCTATTAATTAAAAGTTTTTTCTAAAAAGGTCAGTTGAACCATTAAACCAGTGAAATATACTTTTTATAGTTTAATATTCACAGGTTTAATGTCTAATAATAATTTTATATATTCCTTAAAAGTAACATTAATTCTCTTCTACTCTTAATCCCAACATAACTCGTTATCCCCTTCTTTAATATACTTGGCGCTCCCTTAGTGAAAATTCTGGATTCGTCCCCAATTTGGATCCAATTTAGCTTAAACTCCGTCCCTATATTAATATGAGATAATCTTTTTTGTACTTGTGTTCATACTTGTGATATACTAAAGGTTAAAATTTTAAATTGTCTCGTATCCGTATTAGATTTTATTATTGGTAATTGTAAGTTACTTCCCTTAAATATTTGGTTACTTTTAAATATGTGTTTTAAACATTTGAAATTTACACTGATACCTCTTATTTTAAAATATTTATCACAACTAAATCAACCCCACTTATTTGGTTAGCTGTCAATATTAAATAAAAAATAGTATAATCAACGTAAAAATGTCCAAAGAACTTTTATTGTGACAAATGTTTTAAAATATAAGCTGGAATTGTAAATTTCAAGTATTAAAAATAATTGTTAATTTATAATTAGTCAAAAGTTAGAAAAGATATAAATATAATTTACTCTTTGACTATTTTAACATACCACTTTGACTTTTATTATTTTGAATCCCATTTTAATACTCTACCATACTTTGACTTTTATTATTTTGAATCCCATTTTAATACTCTACCATATCTAATTAAATGAGATTCCTTCTAAATCTATCCCCTTTTTCCAAACTAACCAAAAAATTCCATACCATTATGTCCATATTTCTCTATCAAAAAGTATTATTATGTCACATTACCTGTCGCACGTGACATTATAGCTTGAATGACTTCCCTTCACGTGGGGATACAATATTTCTATTATTGTTAGCATATATTAGCAAATCACACAAACTTGTCCACAGGAACATTTGATGGATTCATTCCTGCTTGCCCCTTGTGCTAGCTAGGAGTCATTTTCTTCTGGATGGTTATGACAAGATTAAATAAAATAAAAATACCCCCAAGGTGGGATGCTACTAATAATTGTAACAAAACTTTTAAGCTTTTTGTATTTGTTCTCCAATAATTCTAACCTATACTCATAAGCGAATTAAGTAAAAGATCAGTAGAAATAATGACTCTTATTGATTTAAAAAATTACAAAGATTTTATTAATTTTACTTTCATTTACTTGTAAATTTTATTTTTATCTCATTATTATTGAATTTTTATCATTATTTACTTTAAAAATATATTTTTGTTTTCACTAATTACAAATTTTGGTTTACACCTATCTTAATCAGGGGATTATTTTCTACCTAAACCAAATATGTTTGGATTGAGCCCACATGGCCACACTAACAACTCTGAGAATTTTATTATATTTTATTTGATAATGTTAAGGAAATCCTTTCAACTTTATCAGGTGGTATTAACTGGCATACACAAATTTTGGCAATAATCACGAGAGGACTTTGTTAAATCCAAATTAACCTTGTTGCTTTTAGGCAAAAAGGCAAAGGAAAATGCTCCCTACCCCCTTTTTACACTACCGGAGGGGAAAAAGGTATATCAAATTGATGTCGCATTAGATACTCTTAAACACCCGATAAAATAAAGTACTGCTACATTGAAAGACACTACATATAGTTAGCAACTATAACCACCATTTTTTACTTCTCATTGCCTTTCTTTTACGTCCTCCTTGTATACAATGACACGTAAAATTTAACTATGTGTTAAAAAAATATATGAAATAATATTATGATTAAGAAGAGTTTAATGATCAAATAGTATAGTATTAAGTAGAGCATGTTAGAATTTTGACTCCTACTCGTTACACATAAATATTGATAAAGAAATAGATATTTAAGCGAAATAAGTGTAACACAGTATAACAGTACATTAGCTTGTTGAGAGCTGTTGAAACTCGTTAGCAAAAGTCAAAAATTATGCAGGTGCATATAAAGCTCATTGGATGATCGCTGGAAAGGTCATTAGCAGGGTTATTGGAAAAATAGAGACGCAGTACGAGACAAGATGTCTCATGAGGAAGCTCGTCCTAATGAGCGACACGATCCCAATTTTTTTGGAACTATTTTTAAGTTTCTTTTTTGTCAAGTTTCTTGTTTATATATACATATATATATGTGAGACGTATTGTACATCCATATTAAGTTCAGATTAAAGTTTTTAAAAGTTAGAGCCGAAAGAAGTTGAGAACAAAATGAATGAGTTCTTTAAGTTTTTTTTTTCAAAATTTTTTCATCTTCTTTCCTGTAATACTTACTCAAACCAAATTTTATTGTAGTCATAAATGTAGTCACATTATCAAACTACGTCTATCTTATATTCTTTTTTAGTACTTATTTTCTTATTTGTTTGTTTTTACTATTTTTATTTATATGTTACTTGAAAGTGATCTCATATTCTGCGTATAGCAAAACGTCCATCAAATAGAGAAGGGATTTGTTTTATCATATTGTAGAAAATTTGTTAGTACAAAGTTGACCGCATAAATAATCTTATTTAACTATAATAGGTAACATCTATCAAATTAGAAAAATAATTTATTTTATTATTTTTAATAATTCAAGATGTTTGGACTAATTTGTGTCCATCTCAACTAATTTATGGCGTTTTAAAGTTAATAATCAAATTTTTCTAAGAAACTTTTTTTCTTCAAAAAATTTAAAAAAATTTCAAAAATTTTTAATTTTTTCCAATCAAATTTTATCATGTGTTATTTTTATATCATTTCAACATTAACTTTCAAATTTTTTGAATTTTTCGAAACTCCAAACCCCCATATATTTGTTAAAATTTGTCGAGGGAAGTTGACGACGCAAATAACATAACAGTAAAGGGTACCCAAAACAATGAGCGAAGGAATCTTTTTGGTTTATCACTTTGCCATAATGGTTTTAGAAAGCTGCCCAAAGCCAGCTCTTCCTTCTGCCTCTTCTTTTCCTGGTGGTGAAAGACGACGTGAGATTTTGAAGTACAACTCTCACTCTCTCTCTCTCCCCCCCCCCTCCCTCCCTCTCCCCTTTAAAATTGCTTACCATGCATCTTGTCAGGCTAGTGCACTTTCAACATTGCAACAGTTCCTTTTTGTCCTTTTAATTAACAAAGCTGCATGCTCACTATTGCTAGATGCTATATATATCTTATGCGTCACTGATGAAAGTCTGTAATATGAGAGAAAATCAGTTCTATTTTCCTATAAAACAATATAATTCACTAAAATTATCTTGAAAATTGCAGTGCAAATAGTCGAGAGTGATGTGATTACTCAACGTTAACTGTTTATGTACTTGCAGGCTAAGGATCAACCTAAAATTTTTATTAAAAGAGATATAGAGTACTTAGAAAGAAAAAAAAAAAAAGTTGCATCAAAGTTGAAAATGACAGAAAAGCGATGTTGTTTACTAGAGAAAAAAGAAAATTATTATAATTTAAATATTACATCAGTGAATATATTTTTTTGCGGTTTAATATTCAATTGAAATCTTCTAACAGCACCCAGAAGTTTACTCTGAAAAATAAAAAATATATATATATATATATATAATTATTATATTTAATTATTGTTTATAAAATTTATTATATTATGTTTAATGATATTAGCTATAAAATCAGTCGATGGTGCATTGAGAGAATGCACCTATTCTATAAAAAAAATATTTAAATTTGATTCTTATAAATATCTTCGTGTCTAAAAATTTTGAGTTAATTGTTAATTTCTAAGAAGAATAAAATATTACGTAAATTTTGATAAATTCACTTTCAAAATTAAGAGGGTGTCGTTTGGTTACAAATTTAGTTTAAGCTTTTTTTTTTAAAAAACTTTTTTTCCTCTTATATGATCTTCTTTTACCAAAATTTAATTTTTATTTCAAAAGTTATAGTTTTTAGGCATGTTAATCGTATTTGTAACAAAAAAAAAAAAATAAAAAAATTCATGTCAATTTGAGTAAAAATTAGAAAAAATAAGAAAATTAGCTTTTTCATTATTTTTTTTATCCAAATGGATAACTTTTATCTAAACAAACATGAAATTTTTATTTTTTTAAAAATATGATTAACATGCTTAAAAGTTGTAATTTCTTAAAAAATTAAATTTTGGTGAAAAAAGACCATATAAGATGAAAAAAAAAAAGTTATAAGTAAAGTTAAAACCAAAATTTGTAACCAAACGAAACTTAACCCAAATGGCATGATCGAATTTTTCAAAATTTTTTTTTTCTAACAAATCCGATTAATATGCTTAAAAAATACAAGTTTTTGAAAAGAAAATTAAATTTTAGTGAAAAAATCATATAAGATAAAAAAAAGGTACAAGAAAAGTTAAAACTATTCGTAACCAAACAAAACCTAAGTGACTCTCTTAATTTTGAAATTGATGCTATCAAAATTTACGTGATATTTTAATTTTATTAAAAAATAATATTAACTCAAAATTTTTAGACGCAAAGATACTTCTAAGGATCAAATTCAAATATATATATATATATATATATTTATAGAATATGCGCATTATCTCACTGTTGATTTTATAAAATATAACAAATTTTATAAATAATAATTAAATATAATAATTATATATATATATATATATATTTCATAGTAAACGTTAATGTCCATACTTAGCAGATGAATCCCACATTGGGGCCCACTCAATGATGGGTGAGATCAAATAATTGCCCAATGCATGCCCCCAGGGTGGAGAAGGAATATATGAATGAAAACTCTCCAATAAGTAGGGTCGGTACTGGAAGAGAGGGAGACAACTGGGAGGGTCCATGTTTAGGTATCCTTCATTTTCAGCTTTTTAGAAGTTGGATTGAGGGGGCCTGCAGTCGGGGCAATACGGCGTCGTAAGCCGGGGAAAAAAATGACATCCTTCTGGAAATTTTCAACAAAGTTTTCTCAGCAAGATCCTTTCATTTATACATAAATTGAGCATAAACATGAAGGGGGGGGGGGGAGTTGTAAAAAATGGGATGAGTCTCAACTCATTCATGGCCCCAAGACCAACTTATCATGTCACAACAGGGTAGTCTATTGGATAAGAAAGGTCTGTGTCGAAATCGTAAACTTGGAACGCGTAGGTTCGAATCACGGTATGATCAAACTTATAGGATCAAACTTATAACTAGCCAGGTGATGCCTTGGGACTGGATCCCTTGCTGCTGGTTTGGCAACGTGAAGTGGTTCCAGTAAATTCTATCCACCTTAGGTTTCGGGTCACGAAAAAAAAAAAAAATCCAAACTTATCACATTTCAGCTATTATCCAATATTGTAACGTAATCAATGCATGACTTTTGCAAGAAACTAACCAAAAGGTTAGGCTTCTGTGCCATCGTTGATTGACTTAAATTGCTATAGGAAATATATGCTATAAAAATTTGCAGGGATAAGAAAGTTGAAACCTTTTTGTCCACTAAGAGGACTTCTAGTTTCTGCACCAAAACCAGATGTGTACTCGTGCCAATGTGGGCGACAAGCTGTCAATTTTGGGGTCTCAAAACTACAAAGAATTGATTTTTTATATATTGATTCCTCCTTTGTCAATTAAAAAATATATATATATATATATATATGACTTCTGGCCTTCATATCCTCTTCTTCTCTGCCTCTTTACACCATTCTCTATGTAGTGCCATCCAGCTTGTGACGAAATATGTTCTCCACGGTGCTTCCAGCTGTGTTGATTTTTGTTAATTCTTTGTAGTGACCTCTTTGTAAATAGAGGTAAAAGTTGTATAAATTTAATTTTTCTTTTTTTTTTTTCACTCCACAATGCAAAAATTTCGTGGATCGAATTACCCTTTTAGTTAGCTCATAGCAAGCCCCGAAAAATTACTCTATATAGCCAACTCCAATAATTTTTTTTTTGGGTGTAAAATTTAGCCTCAAATCTGTCTTATCGAAATCGACTTGACTGTTTCACAGTTCTTCAGATTCCCATAGGATTCCTAGTCCCAGGAATGGCAGGATTTTTCTCTGGAAAGTGGAAGCCAAATTGGGGGACTCCCTTTGACTAAGGAAAGGTAAAGAAAAATGCACAACTGGGAATTGATTTTGCAGAGTCAAATTTTAGGCCAGATTTAAAAAAAAAAAATGAGCTTGGAAAGAATTTTTTATTCATGGGACGGGCTTGGGTTAAATTTGAGGTGAGATTTAAATTTTGGCCGGGGTTTGGAATTAGGATCGTGGGTTTGATCAAGGTACTAAATTTAATACATATTTTACATGTTGGGCCGAATTGCATCCGAATAAAATATGTGATCTCTCTTCAAAAATCCACCTCGAACTTGGACTTGATTAGCTCTAAGATATGACAAAAATATATAATCTTTATTAGTGTGCATAAATTAGTGTAACATTTACAACAAAACTAATTCAATGATTTAATATATAATACAATATGCAAAACATAACAAAATTCAAGATAAAAGATTTTTATAATTTTATGAGTTTTAGCTATTCAAAATATGTGTTGGACAATCTCACGTGTATTTTGGAGTGTCCGAGAAGTACGTGTATCTGATACATGTTGAATACAGATACCACACACATTTTGAATTGCCCATGCTTCATAAGCAATAGCCTTTCTTGAACTCGTATTCTTTTCGAGGACAGTTTCTGAATCAGAAAGTTGCTCCAAAATTTTTATTCTGTTTTGAACAGATGTCTTAAATCGTTTCCTGTGCTTGCAATTCCACTCTCTCCTAAAGTGCTGTATAATATCTTTTCTTATTCATTATATTAACATTTTCGTCTCTGATAAAAGCCTGCCTGTCTGTCTGTCGCATTTGCTTGAGATAAAACATTGCCTTCACCAGAACAACCAAAGATAAACAGAAATGTCTACAATACAAGCCACACAAAAAAGATTGAATGACACACTGAGGAACCTCCTAGTTAAGAATTGTGTGATTAATATTTGATTGTTTAGCACATATGCGTCGATAGATTATACAATGTCCAGTTGGAAATGGATCAAAACGGCAAAGAAATTACCAATAATCATCAGATCATAAATTGTCCAATTCAAAGGATCTAAACAGCATACGAATTACCAATAATCATAAGACACAAACACAAGTGGCATGAAACCACTTACAGGGAGAGCATAGGCATAGAAGGTTACCCCAGAAGTTTTAACTATTGCTGCTGTTGATCGCCTTCACCTAGCCAAGCCCAAACAACTTCCTTAAGAGATGGCCTTATTTTCTGTTTCAATATCTTCTGATATTCCAATGTATCACCCATGGATCTTTTGATTTCCACTACATGGAAAGATGGAGTGACTTCAAAAATTTCTATGTCAACGGACAGTGGCTCCATTTTACCCTCTTTTGATCCCTCAAGTTTCAACAAACCTCCATCCTTCTTCACAACTTTCAGCTTCAGATTCTTGGCAACCTCTTCCAGTCTGGATATGATAGCCCAGGCAGGCTTTGCAGACGTGAATTGTAATTCTTCCTTTTGGTCATTTTCCACGAACAAACCAGACAAATCAAACCCAGTTGAAAGAGAGATGATATCAAAAGCATTCAAATTTGCAGGTTTGCAGAACTCTAACTTTGCCTCAGCAGCAGCATCACTATTTCCACACGGAATAGAAAGGGCATCAGCATTCAATGGAGTCATCTCCTTACTTTCCATTTCAGTGCTTATGGATTCAGCATTGATCCCTTTCCTGAACCAGGGGTTTTCCATGATTTTGGCAATGGAAATCCTAGTGTATTGGTTGGGGTCAAGGATTCTGCACAGAAGCCTGCGCACATCTTGTGGAAACCAGGTAGGGCATTTGTAGTCTGCCTTGCTTATCTTCCGATACATTGTCATGAGGTTTGAGTCGTGAAATGGAAGATAACCAGCTAGTAGAACAAATAAGATCACGCCACAAGACCAAATGTCAGCTTTAACTCCATCATAGCCTCTTCTTGTGATCACTTCAGGAGCAACATAGGCAGGCGTCCCACAGGTTGTGTGGAGTAATCCGTCTTGACGCTTAGACTCAGTGAGAGCACTTAAACCGAAATCTGACACCTTTAGAATCCCGTTCTCATCAAGTAGCAGGTTCTCCGGTTTCAAATCCCGGTGATAAACACCTCTTCTGTGACAAGCATCAACAGCAAATATCAACTGTTGAAAATACTTCCTTGCAAAATCTTCCTCGAGCCTTCCTTTGGCAACCTTGTGAAAGAGCTCCCCACCTTTGGCATATTCCATGATGAAGTATACCTTGCTTTTGGTGGCCATGACCTCATAAAGCTGTATTACATTTGGGTGTTTTACCAATCCCATAGCAGATATTTCTCGCTTTGTCTGATCAATCAGCCCAGCCTTCAAAACTTTCTCTTTGTCAATAACTTTGATGGCCACGCTCTGGCCAGATTTAAGGTTTCTCCCATGGTAAACCTTAGCAAAGTTTCCTTGGCCCAACAATCTCCCAAAATCATACCTTTTCATCAATACATTGCCTTTATTTTCCATTTCAAAACACTAATAGACAACTATTAATTCTATCTCCTACTAGTATAACATATATAATTAACAGGTCAGAGTCCTTACAATTTAAGAACTCAACCGTCTTCCCCAAAATCATGCATCAACACGACGGGAATTATGTAGCTGGTGGCTTCATTGTGCATTTGGACATGGAGCTGGAATGCAGTTCGAACCTTGCATCCAACTTCATTGAGAAGGAATATGAATAGGCCAAACACACAAACAATCTCATAGTCTTCAAATAAGGAATTATCAGCATTCAAGCCCATCTTTCCACATTCCCAATAATTGGCTTTCAGTGATGCAGAAGAGGGCTCTGAAAGTAATTTTGAAACATGAAATTGTCACCTTTTTCTGTGCAAAATGGAAATTGTGCAGATAAAGGATTGAATTTGCTAGCAAACATACCTGACAATTCTAAATAAACAAATGAAACAACACTTGAATTTTGAAAAGGGGAAAAAATCAATTTCAAGATAATAACAAAACAACAAGCCACATCCAAAAACAATGTTCTGGCAGGCTTGGTAACTTCTACTAAACAGCATAAAATCCTTGACATGCAAAACTTGTATCCAAAACAGAACTTCACTGAACAGGAGAAATTAAGAGGTAACTGCATGAAGACAGTGTACAGAACAAATTCTTTTAGGGTATGGTTGGAGTGAGGATTCGGGGAGGAAAAACGAAAGGAATAAGGATTCAAACTTCCTTATCTTGTTTGGTTTGTGTTGGAAAATGAAAGAGAAAACTAATGAGATTTGAGAAATTAAAAATAGTTAAATTAGAAAATTAATTTATTGATGAATGCCTTTTACTTTATTATATTTTTAATCCATCAAATAAGGCCTGTATTTGGAATTTTATATTTCCTCCTCCTTTGTCTACCCTTTTCTTTTCCCTTAGCCTTCCTTTTTCTTTTCCCTCACCAAATTCTCACTCCAAACGCACTCTTAATGTAAATTACAGAAACTGGTGCAAAAAAGAATGCAAGTTGAAGTCATAGAAATGCTTCAATTTCAAAATGTAACAAAAGAAAAATAAAATAAAATAAAATTGGGTGGAGCATTGATTCTTAAAACTAAAAGTAGAATTCCTAATAATGATCTGCATAAATGAATACATAGCACAGATGAGAAGTGTTTGGACTACACCATCCAAGCTAAATGAAGGGACAAATCTTCATCATATTTTTTGTTCCCCAATAAATCTAACTTACAATATAATTGGGTTAATAATTCTTTCTAATTGAATATCTTGTTATTCACTAGGTTGTTGAATAAAAGATTAACTGACAATAGAAATCAACCCCTCCCATGACTGAGGCCCCTGTGGGATTCAAATTCATAGCAGTCATAACATCCCGAGAAGACTGATACATAATTGTTAAAAAATTGAAAGTTTCAAATATTAAGGTGCCATTTGGTAAACTTGTTTTGAGCCTAATTTCCATTTTGCGCCTTTAAAAATAAAAAAATAACTCAAAACGCATTTGATCACATATGTTTTCAAAATCTGTTTTAGAAAACAGAAAATTAGTCTACACATAAAATGCAAAATGACAAAAAGTCATTTTGAGTGTTATTAACCCAAAATAAGGAAAATATCAAAACACAAAAAATAGAAAATGTCAAATTAAATACGTTTTCTGTTTTTAGATTTTGGGATTTTAAAAACATAAACCACATGAAACATAAAATAGAAAATAAAAACAAAAAATAAAAAATAAAAATGCAAACCAAATGCCACTTAAATAAAACATATTTCCCATAGGGGAAGACAAAAACGAAATTGGAAAAGTAAAACTGGAAATGCGATCCTAGGACCGTAGGAGGAGGGCAAACAAATAGGGGAACCTAACAAAGTCTCCAGATCAAACTGAGAATGAACATATTCAACTCAATTATCTTTAAAAGAACTCCAAAATGCAAAATTGATCAATTTTCACATTCATAGAACAAATATAAAACAATATCAAATTGATTTTATTCGGAAATGCAAGGCAATGATCGTTATAACTTTCGAATCTATCCCGCCCAGAAGGATCAATACACGATCAAATGACCGAAGAGAGTTTAAACAAAACCAAATGCAGAATAACGTTTAAACAAAACCCAGATTTGCAACTAATTCTTGCCCTGATTTTATAGATTTGATGCATAAATAATTTGCGTAATAATTCAAACAAACGCACAGAAAGAAAAGCAAATTGAGAACCAGATGGGTTTGATGAGTTACCTGCAAAGATCAGAGCTTTCGCAGAAATTGCAAAAAAGCAGAACAGAGCGTATATCCATGTACGAATATATATACACACACTATTATGCGTGGACGGCGGGGGCAGGGTTAGCATTTAGGAGCGAACGAAAACATGTAGCCTTGCCGGCTTGGCATTGAGGTGTTTGGATTCGTACGGAAAGAAAAATATTTTGAAAAATATTTTTCTGTTCATTGAATTATGGAAATTATACGTGTGTGTGTGTATATATATATATATATATATATGTATGTATGTATGAACAAATTACTTCTATCTCTTTTTATTATTTGAATAATTATACCTAGTATCCACAATATTTAAAAATTATACTTATTTCTCTTATTTTGAATTGTTATTAGCATGGATCAAAATTAATCACTAAAACTTAACATAAAATTGTCAAATTAATCAAAATTTTAAGTTTTTTTTATTTTATTTTATCCCCCTCTTTCACATTTTGTTAGTTTTCTTTACCAAAATTCTCAAAAGCGTTTTGTTTTTATTTATTTATTTTACTCATTTTGTAAATAAAACTGATGATAATGTGAGAGAGAAAATGGTAAAATATAAAAAATACCCAAAATTTTAGATATTTTAACATTTTTAATTAAGTTTTAATGTTGACTTTATCAAAGAAAATCAATATTAACAAAATTTCAAAATAAGGGAGATAAGTATAACTTTTAAATATTGCAGGTGCTAAATACAATTATTTAAGTATTAAGGAGTGATAAATGTAATTTATCTTATATATATATATATATATCATTTGTTTTACAAGTGATGTGTTTTAAATCATTTGATATGTTTGATTGTAAAGAAATACGTGGGAGGGATTTGCCTCTATCCAAATTCTAGTAAGAATTGGAAATTTTTAGATTGAATTTGCCAATTATATACTTAAAATAGTTATTTTATAACTAATTAGATACATAAGATAGACTGTAAAGTGTTGGTTTGAAATTCAACCAACAATTTTGTGGACTGTAAATTTTTGTTAGCTGAAATTTCATGATTCATATATTTATTACATTTTTGAAAAAAGAATAAAATTAAATTTTTAATTAATACCTCATTTTTTAAAAATGAATAGCAGAATAAGTGCCTAGTGTTAATTTGCTTTTGTGTTTCAATTTAATTGATGAGTGTAGTCTAGGAATTTAAAAAACTAAAAACAATAAATAATAAAAAAAATGTTGATTCCTTGACTTCAAAGACAATCTTGCTATAAAGCATATGGAAGGAGTACGAAAAACAAAAACTTAGAATGATCCATGATACTAGCATTCATAATGAATGTTTTAGTTGAATCGGAGCTAATTAGGTCGTGTTGAAAATTCATGAATTTTAACAGGATGTTTACTAAATTTGTGCCATGTTACCATAGTGTTTATACATCATCTTTTGTGGGATTATACTGAAATTAATAGAAATACATGTAAATATTAATTTCATACATTTGCATGTTCAAAACGATTAATTAGGTGAATGGAAAGTGATTCCAAATTGGATATTTTGACAACAAGTTAAGTGAGTTTGTCCAACACTAAAAGATGAAGATCAGCAAGTTATACATAAGCTCTATTTGAAATTTTGATGTTCGTTAAAAAATACTTAAAATTCTTAAAAGTTATTCACTTTTTATTTTATTATAGAAATTATGAATTTATAACTTTTAACAAATTTTACTAATTCTTTTTTACTCTAAACGCACTCATAGTCTAAGTTAGAAGTAAGAGGGCCCCCAAAGGCTAACCCAAGTTTTATAGTGGTAGTTAGCTTAGGGCTTGAGTTTTAATAAGTGGTTATTTTTACCATAGCAATATTCCCTGGGGGGGGGGGGGGTTGGTTAGTTCTGTATTCAGAA
Organism: Vitellaria paradoxa; assembly: GCA_019916065.1. Taxonomy (NCBI): domain Eukaryota; kingdom Viridiplantae; phylum Streptophyta; class Magnoliopsida; order Ericales; family Sapotaceae; genus Vitellaria; species Vitellaria paradoxa. The sequence goes on along the minus strand of CM034242.1, from coordinate 37,569,734 downwards.
TGGGGGACTCTGTTCATGAATGTATTATGGACATTCACAAATTCTCCATAAATTAAATTTGCTCGTAGTCGGTTTAATACTATATTCAATTTCAAATTTATTATATATATATATATATATCCATGCGCATGTGCATGCACATGCGCAAGTTAGTGTTAGAAAAATTCTCTCTTTTTCTACATATTAGAGTTGGAAAAATTTATAAAGAGGCTTTTTTTTGGAAAGGTCAAAAAAAAAAAAAAAATTGTAAAGAGTGCTCGATTGTTTCGTTGGAAATTCACGCCAATTGCTTGCTTCTTTCAACATGTGTACGATTGATTCATCTCAACAAAATAACGTCTCAAAAACAATTTGTAGAGAGCAAACTTAATCTAAAAGATATAGCAGAAATGATAGATAAGATCTTTTCTAATTCTGATTTTCTGATAAACCTAAACTGTTGGTTCTTTATTTATAATTTTAATGGTCACATTAATTTCTTAATTTCAGTTTTGATTTTCTCTATTAAATCATAACAAATTTAATTTAATTTAATTATAACAGGTCAAAGATTTAAGTTTGATTATTCATTGAAAACAAAATTAGATTTTCAAATGTACTAGACATAATCAAAATAATTTAGAGTTGATAGTTGAGGAGGAAATTAACGAGTTGAATCAAAACTAGTTTTAATTTATTTGAGCTCAACTCGAATTATTTATATTCAGTTTGAGTTTGACTTATAAAAATAGAGTAGTTTAATTAAACCAAAATAATATTATTTTTATATCATATATAATGATTAAAATATTATAAAATTATTTAAAATATATAAAAATATTAGTGTTTTTTTCCCTCTTTGTAATTATCTTTGGATTAATGTAAATGAAAATTTTCGTCCATGTGCCCTCGTAGATCTTACCATCATTACTTTGAGAGCGACATTAGAAAGAACCATTTGCATTGACCGACAGCTTGGGGCCAAGCAATTGGGAGCTGAAATAATTATACCACACTAGTGATACGAGTCCTCTGGCATCCAGTGCCAACCTCTAAAAGCAGCATCAGCTAGATCAGAACGAACTTTTGAATTCCGTTGGACCACAGGCAACAACGTCTCTTTGTCCGTCTTTAATTTGGAAGGTGGTTGATAACAATCTCACTGTAGGCCACAGCATGGCCCATGGATGCTTTCTAAAATTGGGCTTCATACAACAAATAATAGAGATTCTATTGTGCAGAATGTTAAGCGATGAATTTTGGAGTTTTTCAACAGTTCTGGTAGTTGTTAAGTCGTTGGAAAATCAAGCTCAAGCATCTCAGATCGAAGGAAAGAAGCCGGCGAGCATTAATTTTAGTGGCATCGCTAGAAAAAGGTTGGGCGGCGTCGGAAATGTCACTGAAAAATGAAGAACAATAAAAAAAGTTAAAGAGAGAAATTTTTTAGAGAGACGATAGTTTTACACTCACCCTAACGATTGCATTAACAAGACAACAGATAGAAGAATTACATTACTGTTCAACCGAAAGTGTAAAAATTTGACTGTCACAATTAAAATTAGTAAAATTAAAATGAGACTAGGGTGTACTTTACCCTAATAATAATAATAATAATAATAAAGATTCAAAAAATTACTTTTTTGTGTCGAAAATAATAAGAAAAACACATGAAATTTAAAAAATAATTAGTTTTAAAAATTAATTTATTAATATAAGCCTTCTATTTTCATATTTTTTTTTAATCTACCCAAATAATATACATTTGAAATTCTATGTTTTCTCTCATTTTCTTATTTTTTCTTTTCTTTTCTTTTCCAATTGCCAAATGCTCAATCCGAACACACACACTGTGTCATACAATCACATTCCAAGTTAGATACTCAAATTACGGAATCATTTCTGAGTCTGATCTCCCTTCTTACCATCAAAAATTTTTTAAAAATAATAATTATTATTATTTTAAAATAAAAAATCTATTCTTTTAAACTTTATTACAAAAATTTTAAATCAAAATGATGCATCAATAATACTTGAATAATAAAATAACATTTCAGCGAATTATATCATTTAGTGAATTATTAATTTTCCAAAATATAAGGCTCGTGACAAAATTACGTATCATTCTAGTACTCGTTTTGTGCAAATAAATTATGATGGTAGAGCTTACCCAACTATTATTCAACCCCCCGGGGGGGAGCATTTGAAATGCCTAATTTGATAAAAAGATTCATTTAACTTTTTACAACTTTCTTTATTTTTTTTTAACTTTCTCAACACACAAAATCTAACTTTTTTAAGTTTCTGCTAACTTTCATCAACTTTCTTCAATTTTTACAAACTTTTTTTCATTTTTTAAGTGTTTATAGTTGTAAAAAGTTAATATAAATTTACAAAAATTGCTGTCTTCATATTCATGTAATGAGTAGAAAATTTAAATTTTATAGAGATTTGTGGAGTTTCGTAGAGCTCAAACCGGAGCCTTGAAATGTGGTAGGCCGACACGCCACCAAAAAGGGCCAACGCATTCAACACAAGAAGAGGGGGTCCTGACAGAAAAGAGATCACTTCCTCCTCCACTAGTTGAGGTAGTAGGCCAATAACATCCCTGCGTGCAGCAACTCCCTGCCTAACCCACGTTGAAAACCTAAAGCTGAAGATAAATTATTGAGAGAAACAACTCACACAATGAAAGAACAGGTCTCCTCAAGTTGAAAGCTCTTTAACAGATTGTAAAGTCATACACCAAAAAAGATGGAAGATTCTTCAACCCAAGGAATCCAGGTGCATAGAGAAGTGACATAAATTCAACGGCGTAGAGCAATGGCAGTTGCACCAAATAATTGCTGGGAATCCAGAGGCCAAGCAGTAATAAACTAATGAATTAGTGCCTGGGACAACTCATATTGCTAAAGGCCTAAATTTGATCCCAGTCATTGAATCAATTCTTTATAAATCAACCACCAACAGAACTCCCCGCAATAATATTTTCCAAATCAATCATTTGATATTCCATAGTTAGTCCTTACAAGCCAGCTCCATATTACAATTCCAGACTTGGAATTGTTACGAACCCGAAAGGTTAAAGAATCAATCTTTGGCTTGGTCTATGTTAATGGTCAGGACCAAAGTGGAGCTTCCGATTACCTAATAATAAGTTTGAGTATTGTCAATAGCGAATGTTTCCAAAGGCAAGCAGAGTCAGAGTTAGGACAAGAGAGAGAGAGAGAGAGAGAGAGAGAGAGAGAGCAAAGGCTATGATTTGATTAAGCCAATGGCGTAGTCGAGCTTAATGGAAAAATGACATTACAAAGGATTGTCTTGTAATGTCTTTTTAAAATGTAAAATCAATCAGTCTCGAAAAATTCTTAAACTCCTAACTACCAAATCGCTGGTTCTCAAGTAAAGGACTCGAGGGTGCTCATGGGTGGAGGGCATTCCCTCAGAAGAGAAAGTCCTTAGGTCTTGTTCCAAATCTAAAGTGACTTTTGTGGAGACTGTAAATACTGAACTTTTAATGGAGATGTGAAAGTTCCTTGATTGTGGCGACTGGCTAGAGATTTAGTCAGAGGTTGTGGTGAGACCAAGTGTACCTTAGCCAAGTACTAGGTACAGCGTGAATAAGCATCCATCAGTCAAGTAGTATCAAGTGCGGCAGGTGATGTGTCTCATGTTGGAGAATCGACTACCCACATTTTGTTCTTGGCTAGCCCAGTCAAAGGCTCAGTTTCATGGAAATAATTAGATGTTGGGGACAAAGAAACAAGCCATTTGAGACTGTCAATCCACATATTGGGTTCTGCTATCCAAATACAACATTGTAAAGGTATTCCACCATATCCCACATCATTCCTTCCTTGGGGGACCTAGGCAGTTAAGATATGAATAAATTTGGGATAGTTTTCATCACAAAGAAGTACTAAATAAAAGAGAATAAAGGCCCAAAAATGGAATTAGTGACACATAAAACTGGATTTAACACAAATCCAACTCATATCAACTTAGCTCTAGTATCTGATGCCTTTGGCAACCTCAAAGAAATGAGCCACATTTTCTTCTGGTGTACCTACCTTAATTCCGTGACCAAGATTCAGTATATGCTTACCTTTGCCTGCTTTCCTCACAGTATCGTTTATACGATTGGCGATGAACTCTTTCGAACCAAAAAGAACCCCAGGATCCACATTGCCCTGAACCGCCACACCGGGCCCCAACCTCTTCCTGCCTTCAGCCATATCAACTGTCCAATCCAAGCTCACTACATCAACACCCGTCAACAGTAGCCTCTCAAGCAAGCCCCCAGATCCGCTCGCATAGAGGATTAGCGGAAGATCTGGATGTGTTTGTTTCACAGAATCCACAATTTGCTTCAAGTAAGGCAGGCTGAATTCCTCAAAATCAACTGGACTGAGCTCTGTAGCCCATGAGTCAAAGATCTGAACAGCCTGAGCTCCACTATCAGCTTGGAACTTAATATATTTTGCCATGGAAGTTGCGAATTTCTGAAGAAGTGCATGAAGAATCTGTGGGAGATATTTAAGGTTCATAAGAATCTGGTTGTACAGAGAAAGGGATAGAATAGCATAATAATTACCATTGCAAACTGGTTTTAAATAATTACATAATTCACTTGGTAGTTATTCAGGGCTTCCATTTTGCATGTGCAAAAAATGCATGGTCAGGGCCCAAGTTGGAAGCCAACCCCAAGGCTTCACTCAAAATAAACAGGGCAACCAACTCTAGGGAACTCAGAGAAAGGAACAGACATGGACAGATGACGGAAAGCATTAGTTGCTTGAAGACGGATCATCTCAATATACTAATACACAGAACAGGTTTGGCCTACCTTTCACCCCATTCACTGATTATCCTTACAAAGCAATCAATTCCACAAATCTCCATGATCGGCCATGTAGATGTAAAATAAATATGAGAGAGAGAGAGAGATCATGTTTCAACATTAGACTCCACGCTTTCAAATTATGTTGAACGGACATGGGTAAGCACCTGTATATGACTACAGTAGCATGCACTTGTGGCTAATTAAGTTTGGTATGATTAAAGTGCTCCAAAATATTGTTTCCATATACTTCGGGGGCTCTATTTCAATATATTTTTCAGTATATAACCTTTACAGTTAAGTTTAGTTTCAAATCAATAAGATGATATACAAGACCTAGGAAACATGTCTTTGTGGGGGTTCTTCTCCGGTCTACGTGACTGATCCTGGTGAGACAAGTTTCTAATTGGCACCTTCACCAGAATGGTGTACTGTGTTGTTGGATTTAGTACATTGAAGATATCTATAACAATACCTTGGGTTCGGAGAATGCTAGACGCTTTATTTTTGTGAAGTGCTTTGACGAACCACCTTCAACCACGTATGAGGCTAGGGTGAAAGGAGCCCCAACAAAACCCAGTACCGCAGCTTCGTTATTAACCTGAAAATAACGATAGGGAAGAAGATTATCAATTTCTTGTGCAGACTGAGGGCTGACCATTAGTAAAACATGGGGACTTCTCCATCCAGAAAAATAATAAATGGAATGAGATTAGCTGAGAAAAATGCTGTATCCTGTATGAAGAGATAAGGCAAACATTGAGAAAATTTCAAGTTGTTTGATACTTAGGTACTCCAGGTAAATTTTATAGACAGGCAAATGGCTCCTAAGGAGAGAACGTTTGATGTTCCTTGAAGTACACAAAATAACATGGACTTAAATGGTACGGTTCAAAGTTAGTCATACGCAAGGGATTCCAACAGATTTCACTAAAGAAATCATTGTTCATGGATCAATGATCATGACAAGGATTGATATCATAAGAAAGCCATGTCAAGGCACACCTCTTTTCTCAAGATTGTTATTGCTTCCCCTACATAAGGAACTGACTCCTCTGGAACAAATTCTCTCACTTCACCAACATCAGCAGCTGTGCCCAGAGGATTGAATATTACAGGGCCCTTCCCTTTTACAATGTCAAAAGGCATATTCATCCCCGAAAGTGGGGTTAAAATGTCTGAGAACAATATGACCTGTAACGAGATTAATATGAATGGTATTAGATAAGTGAGAACAAGGAAAGAGTGCATATACCTTGCTGGAAACAAAATTAAAATTCATGTGAACTCAGTAAGTTTGGCAAGCACATGACAATATGAAGTATCCAAACATCAAGTTCATAGAATAAGTAATAGCAAAGCATCTTACCCCATCAGGCTTAAAAACTTTCCAAGGCTGTAGAGAAATTTCCACTACAAGGTCAACGTTTTCTGATCTTTCACGGAAAGATGGATACTTCTCACAGAGGATTTGGTAACTCTATCACAAGAAATTCTCAATAAAGTCAGATCCCTTCACTTCAGTTAAATTAAACATGTTGATAAGGTAAGATCCACAACACAAAACAACATAGATAAATCAAACCATTTGTTTAGGGAAAAGAAATAATAAATAAAGTTAATAAATTATTACATAAAAAACATAAACTTATTAGAACTTCTCAATATCGGATCAAGTATGCCAGAAAACAATACTTGCAACTGTGTAATTGGCATAGAAAAATTCCAGGTAGCAGCTTTTAGATGTGCACTAGGGATGTACAAAAGAACTGGAAAACAATACAATCCGAGATCATTGGTTTAGTTTTGGTAAAAATCGGTTTGGTTTTCGGTTCCAAAAAATGACAAAATCAAATTTGTCAGTTCTTGACCGAGAACTAACCCTACAAAAAAACCCTATACTCTCTCGCTCTCAATCTCAAAATTCAATCGCCTTCTCTCTCCATAAAACCCAAATTTTATTTCTCTACAAACTCTTAATCATAAATGGGTCTTGATTGGGCATCGGCAAAGCCAACAACAACTTTACTCGCTCCTGGGCTTTGGTTCCACCTCACAAATGAGGAACTAGTGCAGTACTACTTGAAACACGAGGTTTGTGGCTCCAACGCCATCTCTGAGATGGGCATCAACAAGACTAAGCCTTCCCAGGTCCTCCAAAATCTTTGTATCTATGTATATTATGTTTTAATATCAAAAAATTTCTCAAAATTTTGGGTTTTATCAAGAATTGTCTATGTTTGAAACATCACACTGTAACAAACCCATAATTGATTACCATGGCGATATTCATTGGTAACCCACATCTTCCTTTTTCTTTCTTTACTGTATCAATCACTCAAAATGCAAGTGATGGAAAATTTTGGATTTGGGAAATTAACTTGGTGAAGTAGAGTGTGAGTTTGTGAAATTGATCTATGGATTTGGGGAATAATAAAACTAGGCATGGTTTTGCACATTTTTTTTTTATTCTTTGGTGTTCTCACTAAATACAATGAATAGCTTGTACACAATTTTCACAAATTTGTCAAAAACGAGAACCGATCCAAGCCAAACCAAATAGCTTTGGTTTGGTTCTAGTCAATTTAATTAAGGTTCCAATTTTCTGGAACTGACTAAGATCGGTATGGTTCCATTCCAAGCCCAGAACCGATCCGATCCAATCAAATCCATGTACACAGCCCCATGCACAATGATAAACTCCCTTGCAGTTGCTTCAAATTAGTTTAACTGCTCGAGAAAATACTGGTGTTTCCTTATAGAGAAAAGATATGTAATCACTAAGTTAGAAAGTGTTGGGATTTATCCCACATCGATAAAATGGTGCCCTTAAAACCAGTACAAAATCCTAATGAGTCTTTCCACTCCTTACCAATTGGGTTTTAGTTGGATGTTTTAACATGATATCAGAGCTAGGTTTGAGAGGCCTCACCCCCCTTTCGCCTATTAATCTCTTGTTTGTACACTTTTTATACCTGGTGCAACGGTTTGCCTCTCCACATGCAAGTGAGGGTCGCATGTGAGGGGGCAGGTTGGGATTTATCCCTCATTGATAAAATAGTACCTCCAAAATTAGTATAAGATACTACTTGGCCCCTCTACTCCTTGCCAAATAGTTTTGAGCTGGATCCTTTAATAGAACGCAAAACCGATGAATAATTAAGGGGGGAAAAAAACCTATATTAAGCAATGTCTCAACAAGAGGAACACATTCTATCAAAACTAAGAGGTTTACAATGTAGTGGTCATTAATCCAATCCTAAACAACAAGGAAATTCAGCCATTCTATTTTCATTTGAGCACTTGACATATACTCATTTCAAATTACAATCTGCAACGTCACAACAGATATTCCATATTACATGTTTTTGCACTCAAAAGAAGATATAATTGTAAACCAAGTGAACAAACAAACAGCAGGAACAATGAGAAAACGAGGGATTAAGAAGGTAGAGAAAATGAAAATGACTCCTTTAGGAATAAACTAAAAACTAAACCTGCCTTCATGTACCTCCCTGCTTGTCTCATAAGCCAAACTGGGGGTCTTTCTACTTCCTGCCCTCGAACAGCATTAAGCAACAAGGGTTCGGTTGCATTGACAACTTTTGGTTCTGCAACAGTTCCTGCACATTATATTTAAGGAAACTCTTATCACTGCTAAGCATAGATAGTAATTGGAATAGACTTCACAAACACTATCAAAATTTTTGGTCCCACATAAGAAACGTGATCGTTTAAGGAATCACCATTGAAGACTCATAAGTAATATAGGGTAAATGTATCCCTGTGAATGAACGGTCTGGATTAATTAAAAATCAGTCATTTGCATATACCAGTGCATTACTAAATCTTATTAGTTGAATATGATTCATTGCTGTGAGTCTTGTGAAAATACATCCCTCACATGAGCGACCACCTGTTATAATTCATTTCTTCATCTTTTCTCCGATCGAGGAACAATCATTCACACATATTACACACACACACACATACACACACAGCGAGTTCCCAATTCCCATTCTGATTGGCAAAAAATTGATACTTTTTAGTTTGTCTAACAAGGAACAATCATTCACACATATTACACACACACACACACACACACACACAGCGAGTTCCCAATTCCCATTCTGATTGGCAAAAAATTGATACTTTTTAGTTTGTCTAACAAGGAAAAGGGGTGAAATATACATGCCTAGTTCAAGACAAACGATTCAACAAATTCTATTTCCACCCACATTAATAGATTAAAGAAATACACATTCTTCATTCAGCATCGTCTATAGACACAATGACAAATAAAACAAACTAAAAATAATAATAATAATAAAATTCCTTTCCTTCTCTAACCAAAGACCCAATAATTTCTTCGGTAAGGAGCACAAAATATACGAAGCCAAGAATTATCTGCAATTTTCCCAATTGAAGATGCGAACAACTACAGATATCTACATTTATATAAATATATATAATTGTTATGCGAAAGGGGAAAAAATTACCTCCAAGGGCACAGTGGAATCTGGGTTTGGAGTTTTGGCGAGCAGAACTGACTGTTGACTTGGCAGAGATGGAGATGGCAGAGAAACAAGAGATCGAACTATGAAAACAGGACATGTTAGCCAGTTAAAGGGGAAAGAAAAAGGAAAGCAAATGTTCTAAAGCTCTATTTGTCAGAGTTCTGTTTGCATTTCTAAACCAAACTGAATCTCTCCATTGTGAAACTATCAGTCGGTGGAGAGAGAGAGAGAGAGAGGGGGTTCTAGTTTTGGTTTGGATTGAGCGTGGGGATTGGATCAGGGGCACAGACCGATAAAAGATAAGGGGAGCAAATGTCCCTTGTACATTTCTAGCCTTCTCCTTATGTACTAGCCTTCTCCTTATGTACTCCCTCTCTTTTTGTGCGAATTGGGTCTTGAATTCGGATGAATAAATATAAGGTTGCGTTTTTAAGATACCATATCACAACTTCGTCAACGAATTGGGTCTTGAATTCGGATGAATAAATATAAGGTTACGTTTGGAGCATCAATAAAATTTAAAAAGTTTTAAAAAATTTTAAAAGTCTAACTTTTTCAAATTCTAAAAATTTTAATTTTTTTAAAAAATTTATCAAAATTCGTTTGAAACAAATTAAAATGGTGTGTTCTAACGGATTTTGCCAAATTTTTTTAAAAGTTGAATTGATATTTGTACCAAAAAATTTCACAAAACTCCAAAAAATTTTAAGATTTTTCATTAAAATTTTACCACGTGTCACTTTATATAATTTTTAATAACTTTATATCAAATTAAATACAAACATCCAACTATCATTTTAAAAATAATTTTTAACATTCTAAATTAAAAAAATTTTACTTTTGATTTTTTTTTTTGCGACTCCAAATGGCCCGTAAATATTGTTTCGTAAGTGTTTACTCCATTAAGATTTAAATTCAATTATTCAAATATTTTTAATGTTTTCAGGTATCGATACATTTTCAATGTAATTAAATCATAAAATATATCCTTACTCAATTCTAGATAAACTTAATTCAATAATATAATTTTCTAATATATTTATGTTAGAATATTTGAGCTCTTGAATAGTAATACAGTAGTCACTGACTTGCTGGCAAAAACTGATTAACAAAAAAACAAAAACACTGTACTATGACAGAATTACTTATTGAAAAGCTTGTCTTAACAAATAGCTCGTTCTTGAATTTTTTAGAGCTAAGTTGGAGTCTGATTTGAGTGGGTTTCTAATTCTTATATATATTAATTTGGTTGGGTTTCTTATTTTTATATGTATGGGACATATTATAATTAAAATTGAGGAAAAAATTGAGAGTAATGTTTCTTTAATGCAATGTCTGGAACATGTATCTGTAGAAGAAAAGAAAAAGTGAAAGAAATTGGTAGATATATAAAATGAACGAAAAAGTTAAATTTATTTTTTGTTAAGTTAGAAAAATAAGACTAATATAAATAGATATTCATCAATAAAACTAAGTTTTACTTCGTTAAGCTTATAACGAGTGTACAAATTATAAAGTTTATTTTCTTTTTATTTTTCTTTTTCCTCCACAAATCAATGTTCCAAACATAACATAAGAGTTTTTAGTGGTTAACTTTTTAACTTTATGTTAATTTGACATTTTTGCGCTTTAAAGTTTAAAAACAAGTTTAAAACGTAAGTGGATAAATCCAGTAATTTCAAAAAAAAAAAAAAGTCAAAAAACTGAGTTACCAACTTTTTATGCCCAATTCTATCTAAACAAAGATATATAGTAGAATTCATTTATTTATATTTGTTTTGTGTGTTTATCATAATTATTTGTATTAATAATATTCCTCTTGATTTTTCTCATGATAGAAAAGAACTCAATTAGCAGAGAAGAATTTTCCTGAATCAACCATACCATAGTTTTTTAATTTTTTTGAAAGGCGACAATACCATAGTATCTAAATACACTTCTTAAATTTATTTTTTTTCGTCAAACAAATGCATGTTTTGGTTCATGTGATGATTAGAAAACCATCCAAATTGACAAATTAATCTAAAATTTTCAAAAAACCTAGCGTTGTGGTGCCTTTTGTTTTCAAAGCCAAATCCTCCATCCCCAACTCACAGTCAATGGAATGGAGATGAGTTTTCTCAATTATCATATATTGTATAGTAGATGGCCAGTAGGTCTTTTGATGTACTGCCAAAGTCACTCCCTCTATTGAAGCCTTTACATTTTCATAGTTTTGTGTCCAACTTCATCTCAAACCAACCACAGACCTGTTCAATTGCATTCAATTGTTAGTTAACTTAGTTTATATGCAAGAATTAGTTAGCAAGAGAGTGATTATTCCAATAAGTGTACTTTCCAAGTCTAATCTTGCGCTTGGGGATTCGACAAATACACATTGCACGAGAGTCCTACCTATGCATAATTCAATCTGTCTATTTGGTGTTATACACCAAAATATATATATATATATATATTCTAATGTGTAAGGGTCTCACCAATATGGAGTCTGGAGTAGGTTAAAGTAAACGATGTTACCCCAAAACTAGAAAACCATGTCCAAATATTAAATTCCTGATTTTCAGCCGGCAAAGGAACAATCATACCGTTTGATTGTCTATTTGATGTAGATTATTAGTTTAATTTTACAGTCATCGCAATAGCGACACCATTTCATTTTTATTATTTTGTACAATATCACTTCCTATATACATATATACATATATGTTATCAATGTCGGCTCAATTTACAAACAATTAAAATAAATGAATACATAATAACACTCTTTACTGTACATTGGCAAGAATTTGACTGTAAACCATGCCCAAATTATCCAATATCTAAAATATAATACAATTGAATATCACTACAGTCAAATATTATTGGCAAAATTTTGATAAATCTAAGTACTCATGTGACGTTACGGTGCAAAGTTTCTGGCACGCCAATACTCAATAGACATTCTTTGTATTAGTTATATTTTAATTAAAATTTTTATTTTTTATTTTTATTTTAAAAATTTTTTCACTGCACCTACTTCGAACCCATCAAAATTCCGCAGTTGCAGATTCCAAGACCTCTTCATTAATGAAGTCATTTTCCGACGAAAGTAACATTTTTTTTTTTTTAATCCTGTAGTAGAACATTTTTTAGCCCAAAGATCTGCCACAGAATTTGATTGGGTGATACCAATATCATAATTTTTCTAGGAAGGGGCTGTAATACCATCAGTAACTCGAGCAAGGGCTATTACAATTAGCGTTTCAATTTAAATGAAGAACAGTAAAAATAATAATAATAATAATAAAAATAAGAAGTATTTAAGATCAATTGTCAGATTGCAGAGATCCAAATTACCTGACGAGAACACCGAGGAGCTCTTCGAGTCCACTGCTAGCGTAACAGGACCCATCAATGTCCAAGTGGATGTAACTAAATAACCAACTAGAATTGATCATAAGGCACGTTTGGAGTCAAGGAAAAATAACGAAAAATGTAGTTTAAGTAACTTTATAATGTTTGGTGTACAATCACTAAACTATGTCTGTCAGAGATGCATAGTGAAACCTTTTGATTTTTGCGCCGACTTTTTGGAGAGAAAAATCGTCTAAACGCTATTTTTAAATTCGTCAGAACGGTTTTATATCAAAATTTATTGAAAGTCATTAAAAAATTTTTTAGATTTATAGAAAAGTTATTGAAATTTGTGGAGTGTTATTGGAGTTTATAAAAAATTTATTGAGTTTATAAAAATTTGTTGAGATATGTAGATATATATAAATTTATAAAAATTTCATAAAGTAAGAAAAGTACAAAATGTATTAAAAATTTTTTAAAATTTTCAAAAATTTTAAAAAAATTTTAGTAATTTTTATCGTACCAAAAACCATCGAAATCACTCAGCAACAATTTCACAAAATTTTAAACCAAACCCACTAAAAGAAACATAAATTTATACACGCAGAGAGAGACACGTACGTACACGAGTTTTTTTTATTGTAATATTAATAATATTAAAATAATTTATCAAAATGGAATAAAATAAAAATATTTATCAAAATAACGTCAAAGTGTAAACTTCAATCTAATTACAATTTACAACTTTAACTAAACTCGCAAATAACACTTATGATTTTAACACAGATACACACTTTTGTTTATTCAAATATTTAAATAAATTAAAATTATTTTTTATACAAAATTTATTTATTATCAAACTTTTTATTAAAATTAAAATAAAAATTAGTATCAAAATGACTTATTTTATTAAATTAAAATGAGTTTTTAATAAATAATAATTATCTGTTAAAATAATTTATTTTTATAAAATTAAAATTAATTACTATTAAAATAATGAGTAAAATATTTATTTTATTAAATAATTTTACAATTAAATTGATATTTAATTTATGTATTAATAATTTGTACAATATCAAAACATTATTTAGTACTCACTGTCGCAATATTATTAAAAATTTCAATATTCTTATATAATTCTGCCATTAGTTCTTTTAATCCTTAAAAAAAAATAACAATTATTTTAGATACAATATGAAAAAATAAGATAGAAAATTTAATCCATTCCAATGCATCTATTTAAAGAAAGAACAAAACAATCAAGATGGTAAAATTTCTAATAATATTGGAACAGTAAATACTAAATAATATTTTGATGTTGTATAAATTATTAATAAATTAATTAACTATTAATTTAATTGAAAATATTTTAAAAAATAAACATTTTACTCATAAATCATTATTTTAGTAGTAATCAATTTTAATTTTATAAAAACAAATTTTAACAGATAATAATTATTTATTAAAAATTCATTTTAATTTAATAAAGTAGGTCATTTTAATAGTAAATTTTTATTTTAATTTTAATAAATGGTTTGATAATATATTAATCTTTATTAAAAATAATTTTAATTTAATTAAATATTTGAATGAATCAAAATATGGACCTGTGTTGAAGTCATAAGTATTGGATTAAGTTGTAAGTAACATTTACGACTTTAACTCTGTTTTGGTTAATACTTCTATTTTACCTTATTTTAGTAAATTATTTTAATATTATTAATATTACGATAAAAAAAAAACCCTGTGTACATATATTACCCCCATATCATACCTATGAAGAGAGACGGAGTCGTGGAGCAGTGCTATATTCAAGTTTCTTTGGAATTGCATGGGTAAGGTAAGAGAAAGGGAGCGGTTTGTTTGGACTGTTTTGGTTACCAAATTACTGTTGGAATTCATGGTTTTTAACTATGAATTTTTATTGGCTTTAAGCCAATATTTATGAGGGTTCCATATATTATTAATTATGGATTAAATGTGGAATTAATATAATTATGTAAGATTAATTCAATTTGTAAGATTAATATAATCTCAAGAATATGAAAACCCATTCACAAATCCACCCAATTACCAAGTTATCCATGATCTTCTTCAAACCGTATTTCTACCAAATAACCATTTTGTAACTTCAAATTCTATGAAAACCCAAAAATTTTATGAATTTATACTGATTGACACTGAATCAGTATCATTTAAACATTATCCAGATAAATTTGACCAAACCCAAATAGCCTATTCAACATGTCAGATTATCAAAATCTTATCTATTGAAGATTGGGGAGCATATCCAAACCAATTCCGCCAGTTTTCTCAGCATTTTGTTCCATCCACCTACCATTACTGGGATTATCAAAAAGCCTGGTACAACACCTTTTATCATCAAAATAAAACATTTAGACATTCTTGGATGTTTTACTTCCACAACAAATTCCATCAAGACCTTCCAGCATGGTTCATCGAATGGTGGAACATGTTTGGGCCATTACCAGATATATTACCTTAACAAGCTCATCAAGGCCTCCAGATTTATCAAGATCGATTTAAAATCCCATCTCATTTTCCCATGAACCAATTCCCTCATTTATTCTATTTCTTTCAACAATTCTCCCTTACCTGGATTATCCAATGGGAATATTTTCATCAAGGACCAACCATTTCATCATTAATCCGCAGAATTAAAGTCAAATGGTGGGAGCAATTTAAAATTGACAGGGTTACTCCCGCAGCCATTGATAAATATTTCCATCAGCATCCAGTGTTAACAACATCAACAACTCCTCAGTTCCTTCTTCAAAAAAGCCAGAATATATCAAAACTTGCAGCTACAGCATCAAAAAAGGAATTAAAACAGCAATTGTTAGCTGCATTAGAATCATTATCAGAACAAGAATCAAGTGAGGACTCCAATTCGGCAGAAAGCTTCAATTCAGTCAACCTTGGCAATGATAATGAAGACGACTACTATGGTATCCTTTCCCCTATCAATAATCCTACTCCATCAGTACCAATCAAAGAGAAGAATAAGACAAAAGCAAAAGCCAAAAAATGATTATCAAGCTACTGCAGATTTACACGCTTGCAATCATTCATCAAGTCACATGCCAAAGAAACTATTGCCATCAAGCTTTATGTCACTTTTCAGACATGCTTGCAATCATTCATCAAGTCACATGTGTAGACACAAATTTCGGCTAATCAAATATTGCCAAGTGTCAAATAAAACCCAATTAAATTAACAAATTAAATCTTGCCACGTGTCTTGTGGAGGATTTCAACAAAGCTACACAAGTGGACGAATCACATGCCGCCACATGTGATAAGCTCTAAAGATAATTATCATTTCTTTATTTTTATCTCTTAAATAAATAAATAAGAGATAATTATTTAAGAATTATAATGATATCCAAATTACTTGATTTTATCTCTTATTCAATAAATAAAATAATGAGATAATTATTTAAGTGGTTTGATGTTATCTGAAGTCTTGGATATTATCTATTATTTAATAAATTAAATAGTGAGATAATTATCCTGGGGAGGTTGAATTCAACTGTGACTCTCTCCCACACATCTATAAATAGGGATCACTCTTAAGCATAAAGGAGACCCTTTTGCATAAAAGGAGACTCTGCTGGATCAAGCTGCCAAAGCCCCACAGACTCTCAAGCAACAAGAAGATACAAGTGTTGATTCGAGATCAAGCTTCAAAACCTCGTATCGACTTTTCGAAGAAGAAGAATCAGAGGATTTTTATTTCTTTGATTAGAAATTATCAGAGATTGTATTCCACTTTCTACAAATCAATAAAATTTCAATTTGTTACAGCAATTTCTGTGTTTATTTCCAAACACGAAATTTGTGTGTACAAATTTCTGGCACGCCCAGTGGGACCAGTCTCTGCCTCTCATATCTTCTTTCATCAAATCAAATCAACCAAAATCTTAATGGCTCCCAAGAACGACTGTTCAAAGGTTCCAAATCTGAAAGCCGGAGGCTTCAAATCCGCTGCTGGCAACACTACTTCGAGGTCTACTGCTCAAAGCATGGGCCTAGTCACACGAAGTAAGGCAAAAGCTATGGCTGAAGCGCTGAAGCACTGAAGCAAGCCTCGCTGCTGCCAAAATCAACACCTGTTTTCAACTCAAGTTCGTTGAAAACAACATCCACATCATCAAGTCTTCTAGGAGGCAAAGAAAATACCATTGCTGTTGCTGCGGTAAAGCCGAAGGGAGACGTGTTTGCAATTTTGGAGAAAGCTCTGTCACATCTTTCCATGTCTCAAGGGTCTGACTCAAGTGTCAAGCTCCAATCTAGCCAAAAGGAAATTAATGATTCAAGCAATTCTGAATCCAGTTCCTCTCCAGAAACTCCCCAGTCAAAGTTCAAGCCACATGATGATTTTGCTAATTCTCAAAGCTCGACAGCCATGAACGTGATGATGACGAATGCAACATCGTTAGAGGAGCAAGTCAACTCGCTGTCGAAAATTGTGGAGAGCTTGTGCAAGGCGGTGCAAGAACGTGATCACCAAATTGAAGCAATCATGAACAAACTAAACAACATTGGAGAATCAAGCCAAACTTCTGCTCTTCCAAAACCACAAGAAGTGGCAGAATCATCCAACAAGCAAGAAGAAACTCCAAAAAGCTTGCCAGTTTCTGCTGATGGTTTTGTCCCTGTTGATCAGTTGAAATAGTTCATTTTGGGCACCCTCAAAGACAAGAACGAGGAAATGCCAAGATCTTCTTTCACATACGCCAAGCCTTACACCCGTCGAATTGATCAGTTGAAGATACCTGCTAGTTACCAACCCCCGAAATTCTAACAATTTGATGGCAAAGAAAATCCAAAGCAACATATCGCTCACTTTGTGGAAACTTGCAGTAACGCTGGAATTGATGGAGATCTTCTGGTCAAGCAGTTCGTTCGAACTCTCAAGGGTAATGCATTCGACTGGTATTGCGATCTAGAGCCTGGCACAATTGATAGTTGGGGGCAACTAGAGCAAGAATTTCTCAATAGATTCTACAGCACCCGTCGTACTGTAAGTATGATTGAGCTCACCAATGCTCGCCAATGGAAAGAAGAACCCGTCATTGATTTCATCAACAGATGGAGAAATCTGAGCCTTAATTGTAAGGATAGGCTGTCTGAAGCTTCAGCAATCGAGATGTGCATTCAAGGCATGCATTGGGGGCTTCGTTATATCCTTCAAGGCATTAGGCCTAAAACTTTTGAAGAATTGGCTACTCGTGCTCATGACATGGAACTCAGTATCGCCGCGAGTGGTAATCAAGGGCTACCGATTCAAGAATCTCACAAGGGAGGAAACAAGTTGGAAAACAACCGCAAAGGGGGCAAGACTTTCTCTAAGTCAGCCAGTAAAGAATCCATGTCTGTTTCCACCACACCAGTGAAAATTTCTACGTCGACCAAAACTTCAAACAAACTTAAGAAGAAGGAGACGGAGAAGGTCGACTCCAACCAAGGAAGAGGATGGAAGAGACCTACGCTTGAAGAAATGCAAGCAAAGGAATATCCAATTCCTAATTCTGAAGTTTCTCAAATGCTCGAGAATTTGTTAAAGCTAAAACTCATCGAACTTCCAGAGATAAAGCGCCCAGAAGAAGCCGATAAAGTTAATGATCCGAATTATTGCAAGTATCATCGATTGATCAGCCATTCTACTCAGCGATGCTTCATTCTCAAAGAAAAGATCATGCAACTGGCAAGTCAAGGAAAGATCCTTTTAGAAGAAGAAAAGGAAGAAGCAAGCACCAACCAAACTGCTGCGATTGAATCTGTTGATCTTACGCCGAAAAGATTGATTCCTGACTTGTTAAGATTTGAAGTTCAATTTGGATCTTTCGATCCTATTGAAATAATAATTCAAAACCATCTGTAAATTTTTATACACCGTTATTGAAGTGCAAAAACGACACTGATGAAACAATAGACTCAGTTGACTCAGCTGAGGAAGGGTGGATGCTTGTTACTCGCAAAAGAAAGAGCAAGTCAAAGTCTCATCACCCCCAAATCATTCACTACAAATAGAAGTTTGTTAAATCCAATAAAAAGAAGCAGTGGAGGAAGAAAAAAATTCAACGGCCAGTATCAACTACAACAATTGAGACTTTCATTCAACCACAACGCACTCCCATCACTTTATGGGAGTTCTTTCCAAAATCTTGGCAGAGTACTGATCAATCTGATTCTGAAATTGTTGAATGCTATGTAGTGAACATGGAAGAGCCAGTTGAAGAAAGAGTTGAGTCATCTCCAACATTCGTGCAAACACCAGAGGAACTTAGTTTCGAAACTTGTGGCGGTACATCTGTTGCTGCTATAAAGAATTTGACTTTCTCAGACGAAGATCTTCTGCTTGGCTCAACACCACACAATCGTCCTCTTTTCATCTCTGGCTATACACGCGAACAAAGGTTGAACAGAATGCTTGTTGATGGTGGATCAGCAGTCAACATTCTACCTCTTCGCGTAATGAAGGAATTAAGCATTGGTATGGAAGAGCTGTCACGCAGTCGCTTGATGATTCAAGGCTTTAATCAAGGAGGGCAAAGAGCAATTGGAGTAATCCGTCTCAACGTACTTATTGATGACATGACATCAACTGCATTGTTTCACGTAATCGATGCCAGAACTTCATACAACATGCTGTTAGGACGGCCTTGGATCCATGAGAATAGTGTAGTTCCTTCTACTCTCCATCAGTGCCTCAAGTATTGTCGTGGTAATGAAGTTAAAAAGATTGTAGCTGATGAGAAGCCGTTCACTGAAGCTGAATCTCACTTTGCTGATGCTAAGTTCTACTTGACACACATGGTGGTGGAAGAGCTACAACCAATTAATACTTCATCAACGTACAAGTTACAACGAACTAACAATCTGCAAGACGATCAGAGTGGTAAGACTGTTGATCAAAAGAAGGGGGTCAGTAAACCAATTGAAAGTGGCGATGAGAAATGCGATGTGAAAGCTTCTAAAAATGCCATTCTAGTACTTCGCTACACGCCAAAGGCTCGAAGAGTTGATGATCAAGCCTTGGATGGACTAACTCTCCCCATCCCCAACATCAATCAAACAAAGGTGACTACGCCAATCCCAGAATTTGTTTGGCCAACACAAAGTCCCAAAATCGAACATGGTGACCTGCCTTCTACACGCACAAATGAGGGCTTTGATCCAAATGCATACAAGCTTCTTGCAAAGGCTGGGTATAATCCGAATGAGTCTTCTACTTTAGGAAAGCTACCACCAGAATCTAACGGGCAAAATGCACATGGGTTGAATTCGACCCAAAAGATGTTAAGGCAAAAGGGGTACGCTATACAGAATTCACGTGCAGGACTTGGTTTCACTCCACCTGTTCCAATGCGTATCATCATGAAAAAATCAACCAGTTACATTACTGCTGAAGAAGATAAATCTCCAATTTCAGTTAAGCCTTCAGTTTTTGATCGTCTAGAGGAAGCAAACCCACAAACGTCAATTGTTGATTGTTTTGAAGTGGCAAATTCAAGAATATCAGTATTTGACCGCTTAGGAGAGGCAAAGTCAAAAGGCTCAGTCTTTGATCGACTGGGGGCAGAAAATTCGACATTAAAGGAAGTTATTGCGTCCCCTACACCTAGAAGATCGATCAAGAGTAGATTGGGAGTTGCTAAGAAGATCATTGA
Organism: Vitellaria paradoxa; assembly: GCA_019916065.1. Lineage (NCBI taxonomy): Eukaryota > Viridiplantae > Streptophyta > Magnoliopsida > Ericales > Sapotaceae > Vitellaria > Vitellaria paradoxa. Next base: position 37,549,368 of record CM034242.1, on the reverse strand, counting down.
AAAAGAAGAAAAGATCGATGTCATCTTAGAAGACCTCAAAGATCTCAAAAGTAAAATACCATCCTGCATGAAGCGTCATACTACTTTAGTGGTGACAGCTGAAGAAGAATTGAAGGTGAAGCGACAAACAGTAGTAGTCACGAAATTTTCTACTGAAACGCCAAGAACCTTATCTGAAGAAGAAGAAAACATTGAATACTCACTCCACATCAGTGCAAGTGATGGAGAAATTCAAGTAGAGGAGGAAGCTGAAAATGCTCCACCAGAACTTGAAGAAGGTGTTAAGTCCACTGTTGATGATTTGAAAGAAATCAACCTTGGTACACTGGAAGACTCTCGACCCATTTACGTAAGTGCTCTCCTAAGTCCCAAGGAAGAAAAGGCTTATGTTGAGCTTCTCACAGAGTACAAGGATGTCTTCGCTTAGAGCTACAAAGAAATGCCTGGGTTAGACCCTAAAGTTGCTGTCCATCATTTAGCGGTAAAGCGGGGTGTTCGACCGATTAAACAAGCTCAACGTCGATTCCGACCAGATTTGATTCCAAAGATTGAAATTGAAGTCAATAAACTCATTGAAGCTGGATTTATCCGAGAAGTCAAGTATCCAACTTGGATTTCAAGTATTGTCTCTGTCAAAAAGAAGAATGGACAAATTCGAGTATGCGTTGACTTTCAAGATCTCAATCATGCTTGCCCAAAAGATGACTTTCCGCTCCCATTGACAGAACTTATGGTGGATGCTACCACTGGTCACGAAGCCCTGTCTTTTATGGACGGCTCGTCTGGTTACAATCAAATTCGCATGGCACCGCGAGATGAAGAGTTAACAGCCTTTCGTATACCCAAAGGCATCTACTGCTACAAAGTAATGCCGTTTGGTTTAAAAAATGCGGGGCCACTTATCAAAGAGCAATGCAAAAGATTTTCGATGATATGCTTCATAAAAATATCGAATGCTACGTGGATGATCTTGTAGTAAAGTCAAAAAGGAGAGCAGATCATCTTCAAGATCTAAAGAAGGTTTTCAACCGCCTACGTCGATACCAGCTCAAGATGAATCCTTTGAAGTGTGCTTTTGGTGTTACCTCTGGAAAGTTCCTTGGGTTCATTGTACGACATCGTGGTATTGAAATAGACCAAACAAAGATTGATGCTATCTTGAAGATGCCTGAACCGCGAAATATTCATGAGCTTAAAAGTCTACAAGGGCGATTAGCTTATCTTCGACGGTTTATTTCAAATTTAGCAGGTCGTTGTCAACCTTTCAGCCAACTAATGAAGAAAGGAGTTCCATATGAATGGGATGAAGCATGCAGCAATGCCTTTAAAAGCATTAAAGATTATTTGATAAAATCACCAGTACTGGCCGCTCCTATTCCTTGGAAGCCATTGGTTCTATACATTGCCACACAGGAACGGTCTGTTGGTGCTTTACTTGCTCAAGAAAATGAAAAGGGAAAAGAAAATGCCCTTTACTATCTTAGCAGGATGATGACCCGTAATGAGCTAAATTACTCGCCAATCGAGAAGATGTGTTTGGCCCTAGTGTTTGCAATTCAAAAGTTACGGCATTATTTCCAAGCTCACACTGTGTATCTTATCTCTAAAGCCAATCCCGTCAAGTACATCATGTCAAAACCAGTTTTATCTGATCGACTAGCTAGATGGTCTCTTCTTCTTCAAGAATTTGAGATCATTTATGTGCCTCAAAAGGCAGTTAAAGGACAAGCCTTAGCTGATTTCCTAGCTGATCATCCTATACCTGCTGATTGGGAGCTATGAGAAGAATTACCAGACGAACACGTCCTCTATGTAGAAGTTCGCCAACCATGGAAGATGTACTTTGACGGAGCTGCTTAGCGCAGTGGGGCAGGAGCTGGTGTAGTGTTTCTCACTCCTGAAGGAGACGTGTTGCCTTACGCCTTCACTCTTACACAGCTCTGTTCAAATAACGAAGCTGAATACCAAGCACTCATACTTGGGTTGGAAATGGCGGTCAACATGAAACAGTTGAAACTCAGCGTATATGGAGATTCAAAACTGGTAATCAACCAGCTGTTAAACGTTTATGAAGTAAGGAAACTAGAATTTATTCCTTATTACAATTACGCAACCCAATTAATAGCATGGCTTGGCGGCGTCACCTTGGAGCATGTGCCAAGAAAAGATAACAAACAAACAGATTCTCTTGCTAAGCTTGCTTCAACACTTGCATTGCCTGATCAAGAGACACAAATTTCAATTTGCCAAAGATGGGTCATTCCTCCACTCTTCGATGATGAAGACAACGATGAAAGGGATGTTAATGCAATATCGGTTTTCGAAATCGAAGAAAATGACTGGCGTCAACCTCTTATTGATTATTTGCTCCATCAAAAGTTACCAGAAGATCCACGTAGAAGAACTGACATAAAGCGTCGAGCTTCAAGGTTTATTTATTATAATGGTACACTTTATCGTCGCTCATTCGAAGGATTATTTCTCCGCTGCTTAGGAGAGGTTGAAGCCATGCAAGCTCTAGAAGAAGCTCACTCTGGTGTATGTGGTGCTCATCAATCTGGTCCAAAACTACACTTTCGAATCAAAAGAATAGGATATTACTGGCCTACGATGGTAAAAGATTCTATGGAATACGCCAAAAGATGCCAAGCTTGTCAATTCCATGGAAATTTTATACATCAACCGCCCGAACCGCTCCATCCAACTGTCGCTTCTTGGCCGTTTGATGCATGGGGGCTGGATGTAGTAGGGCCACTGCCTAAGTCTTCTGCTGGTCATTTGTACATCTTGGCAGCAACTGACTACTTTTCTAAGTGGGCTGAAGCTATACCATTAAGAGAAGTTAAAAAAGAAAATGTCGTGGACTTCATTCGCACTAATATTATTTTCAGATATGGTGTGCCGCGATATATCATCACTGATAATGGAAAGCCTTTCTACAATAGTTTGATGAACAAGTTATGCGAGAAGTTCAACTTCAAACAACACAACTCTTCAATGTACAATGCACCTGCAAATGGTCTCGCCGAAGCATTCAACAAAACTCTTGGAAACCTGCTGAAGAAAGTGGTTGCAAAATCAAAACGAGATTGGCACGAGAGAATTGGAGAAGCTCTCTGGGCTTATCGAACAACATATCGGACATCAACACAAGCTACTCCTTATGCTTTAGTGTATGGTGTGGAAGCTGTTCTCCCCCTCGAGTGTCAAATCCCATAATTACGGATTGCTCTTCAAGAAGGTCTCACTCAGGAGGAAAATGCTCACCTGCGACTAGAAGAATTGGAAGTACTTGACGAGAAGAGACTTGAGGCACAGCAACGCTTAGAATGTTACCAAGCTCGTCTTTCTAGAGCATTTAACAAGAGAGTCCGTCCTCGATCCTTCCAGAAAGGAGACTTGGTACTTGCTATAAGAAGACCTATCATCACCACTCACCACATTGGCAATAAATTCAATTCCAAATGGGATGGCCCGTATGTCGTGCAAGAAGTCTACTCAAATGGGGCATACAAGATAGTTGCTGAAGATGGCTTGAGAATCGGCCCCATAAATGGCAAGTTCTTGAAGCGTTACTATCCCTAAAACATGTACTACTCCTGGCCCGCATGAGTATAAACTGTGAAAGGCACCAAAAAAAAAAAAAAAAATTGAACTACGCTTGGCTTGATCCCATCTTGGGTACGTAGGCAACTTGGAGTCTGTTCCAAGTTCAGTCATTCATTCAAAAAAAAATTTCATTCATTCTTTATTGTAATGAACTACGCTTGGCTTGATCCCATCTCGGGTACGTAGGCAACTTGGAGTTTTTCCAAGTTCAGTCATTTATAAAAAAAAAAAAATTTCATTCCTTACTGTTATGAACTATGTTTGGCTCGATCCCAATTAGGTACATGAGCAGTTTAGAATTCTATTTTCAAGTTCAATTATTCATTCATTCATTCAAAAAAAAAAAAAAAAAAAAAAGACAAAGTGCACAATTCTTATCAAAGTAAATAATTCATTTCAAAAAGAAAAGAGTCTGCACACAAAAAAAAAAAAAAAGCAACTAAGGGAAAAGCTTGAAGTCTCTCAGTTCATTACGTCTCGCTTCTAGCATTTGCTCCATGTTTGCTAAACATCGGACGTCCTCATTGGTTAAAACATGCTTGCTTTCAATAACAGAAATCTCTTCCCTGAGACTTGACGCAATAGCTTGTAACTTGGATAGCTCTGATCTCTTCTCAGAAATTTGTGGCTCCGATTCTTCAATCTGAGTGGTGAGAGCATTCAACTTCTCTTCCAACTGCTCCTTTTCAAGTTTGAACTCCATAACCGTGGTCTCAAGAGATTGCAAGTCTTTGGCCTGAATACCTTCTTCAGCTTCAATATTGGAGAGTTCATTCTTGATATTCGTCAACTGCTCATCATGTGATTGTTGAGACATTTTTTCCGCTGAAGAAGATCGGCTAGAATTGTAGAGTTGGAGATCACGAAAAAGTCCCATTAGTAAATCCCTTAAGGAAGACAAATTCGAGACACTAACTCTTTCCATTTCCTTCAATACTTTCTCAGCTTCTTCTTCAATCGTGTGAAGATGAGTCAAGCTAGATCTACCTATTTTCTGAGATAGGCCATTCCATAACAATGTAAGGTAGGTACGTTGACAATTAGAAATCAAGTCATCTACCTTGAATATAGAAATAGTTGAAGGGGCAGGATCCATAGGTCTCATAGAAGTTTGTTGAATCACTTCTACAGGATGATCTTCAACAATAGGATGAGAAGTTATATTATCTGCGACTTTGGAAACTTCAGGTTGAGCAACCAATATATTGAATGAATTTGGCCCATCAATAGATTTCTCATTCTCTTCCACAATCATATCATCCACCTCAGCAAACTCATCGTTGTTTCCCAGCTACAAGTAAAAGCTTAGATTAATAAAAGGGATCATGGAGAATATATATTCCAAAATAAATTTTACCAAAATAATAATAATAATAATACTTACTTGATTCCCGAATTCTTCTAGAGGCAAAGAAGGGTTTGAGGTATTAGGGAAAATGTCATCCAAATCAAGATTAATATCATCCAAATCAAGATTAATATCTTCCAATTCAAAAGCTGAGGTTTTTCTTTTAGGACGTTTCCAATGGCGATCACCTCCACTAGAGCTATGTTCGTCAGCAAGTGGTAAGCAGTTTTGACTCTTCTTAACTAATGATCCCTTATTCGAGATTTTTGCATCTCTCTTCGCCATGCCTTCAAGCACGTCTCTAGCATCAACCTGCTTTTCTCTGAAGACTGGTGTATGTTCAATAACTTCCCTCTTATTCTTCTTCAAAATTGCAACGGAAGGATTAAGTTTTGGAAGTTTTATGACAAGACTAGAACTTTTCCTGCAATAATTACTTAAACGTTTTGCCCACCACCCAACATAGTTCTTCGTAGCAAGACTTTTGGAAGAAAATGCTGGAATCATAAATTTGGCATTGGTGCCCAATTGAATACAAGATTGCCAAAGTTGAGCTATTTCTGCTACAGTCCCAGACCCAAGATCAATCTTCAACTTCCCAGGAATGCTTTGACAAAAGTTAAATTATCTGGCAAATCTTATGGGACTATAAGACTCCACAATAAGCTCATCTCCTCGACGTAAAGTCAAATAGCTACAACGAATACTAATAATGTAGTCATCCCATGGAGCTGGCTGATTTCCGGTATCAACTAAAGATATATCCTTCTCCTTACCCAAGAATAAAGATGAAGAGTTGGAAAGATCAGCATTTTTAAGAAGGATTCGAGCCTCCGTATCATTGAAATACTTGGCCATTTTCTCACCAGAAAATTTCACCATTCGAGTACCACTTTGCGGACGAGAAGATGCAAAATAGCAGTCAAAATAATGACCAAGCCATCCATAAACATAATGGATTGGGAATGCCGTATTACATTTGGTGGGAAATGGAGATGAAGAAATTTCTCCTAAACCATGATAGATACTTGCAAGAACTGGCACTGCTAAAGAGAACTTCTCACCACGAGCCATCATACTTGCTACTTTGAAAACACCAGGACGAATGTTGTCAATTTTAACAGTAGGAAAGACAAATCTACATAGCCAACAAGATAAAAGGGCAACTAGATAAGTCTCTTCTCTGACGCTTGCCTTAATGGCTAAATCATCAAAGGCTCCTTCTTCTTCCGTGGGACATTGAACTAGTTCATTTATGATGCTCGAAGGATTATAACGGGTCATTGGCTTGTTAAACCTCTTTTTGTTTACTCTTTTGGGAGGTGCTGCATATCTTTCAGGACCTCTAAACCAAAATTTGACCCAATCATGAGTTTTAACTTCACCATCCGCACTCTCATGATAAAGTTTATAATATGCTGAGAATAAATACTTGCAGCTCGGGGGAAGAAACAATGTCTTGTTCTTATCAAAGCCTAATAATTCTTTTCTGGATGGGATGACTTCATCATAAAATATACCTTGAACTGATAAGCCACCAATATTGCGCAAATCCCATAAGGAGATGGATAGCTCGCCCGTTGGAGTATGAAAAGTATTCGTTGAAGAACACCAAGATTCACAAAGCGATCGAATAAGATTGTCGCTATGGTCATAGGTGAATAAAGAAGCGTAAACAGCATCGTATAGACCTGCTTTGGTCAAAATTCTTTTATGAGGACTGAGTACATCTTCTAACCATTCCCAATATTTGGGAATATAGGAGAATTCACCGAAGTCAAAAGGAGAAGTGTCCCAAGAAGTTTCGCCTTTGTCAATACGATCACCCAATAGCGTAAAACGATCAGCATCATAATCTTTAGAATGAAGAGAAGACTGCAAGAACAACGCTTCTGAAGAAATAGTGGTTGAATTACTATGATCAAACAAATCACTCCTCAAAGCAATACACCATCGCGTCAGGTGAGGCGAATCAACAGAAGGGGACCAATCGTGAGAAAAGTAGCTAATGATTGGATCGAACACTGGTAAGTCCAAGGTCGTCGTAGGATCACCGTCTTCTTTAACAATAGAGAGTATCTTCTGGTCATGACGTGAATAATCTTTGAAGGTAACCATGATCTGAAAAGAAACAAAGGTCTGACGCTAAGGCTTTCAATTGATGAAAACTGCCTTTAACAATGAATCCTAATGTAAAAATGAATTGTACCATCTTCGAAAGGTTCCCAGAAAAGATTGGAGGGGTCACATCGGTCCCACTTAAAATCCAATCTTCTAGACAGAACTTAAGCAAGTTCCCAGGAAAGATTGGAGGGGTCACATTGGTCCCACTTAAAATCCAACCTCCTAGACAGAACTTAAGCAAGTTCCCAGGAAAGATTGGAGGGGTCACATTGGTCCCACTTAAAATCCAACCTCCTAGACAGAACTTAAGCAAGATCCCAGGAAAGATTGGAGGGGTCACATCGGTCCCACTTAAAATCCAATCTCCTAGACAGAACTTAAGCAAGTTCCCAGGAAAGATTGGAGGGGTCACATTGGTCCCACTTAAAATCCAATCTCCTTGACAGAACTTAAATAAGTTCCCAGAAAAGATTGGAGGGGTCACACTGGTCCCACTTAAAATTCAATCTCCTAGACAGAACTTAAGCAAGTTCCCAGGAAAGATTGGAGGGGTCACATCGGTCCCACTTAAAATCCAATCTCCTAGACAGAACTTAAGCAAGTTCCCAGGAAAGATTGGAGGGGTCACATCGGTCCCACTTATAATCCAATCTCCTTGACAGAACTTAAATAAGTTCCCAGGAAAGATTGGAGGGGTCACACTGGTCCCACTTAAAATCCAATCTCCTAGACAGAACTTAAGCAAGTTCCCAGGAAAGATTGGAGGGGTCACATCGGTCCCACTTAAAATCCAATCTCCTAGACAGAATTTAAGCAAGTTCCCAGGAAAGATTGGAGGGGTCACATCGGTCCCACTTAAAATCCAACCTCCTAGACAGAACCTTCTTGAACATGTATGCATCCGTACTACAACATTGCATTCTCGAAAAATAAAGAATCTTCTGGTCATACAGTGAACAATCGTTGAAAGCAACCATTATTTGAATAAAAGCAATTTCAATACCGTACGAATCTGATAAAGAAATCCTAAAGGCCTTCAATGCAGTCCCCAAGTCAGCTCTAAAAGTTCTGGTGGCACGAACGATAGCTACCACGAACGTCTTTCAGTCCCGAGTTCTTGCCGAAGCTGAACTCAAAGGCTTTGGCTGATGTAGATGCGAACGGTTGTTACCACGAACGTCTTTCAGCCCCGAGTTCTTGCCGAAGCCGAACTCAAAGGCTCTGGCTGATGTAGATGCGAACGGTTGTTACCACGAACGTCTTTCAGCCCCGAGTTCTTGCCGAAGCCGAACTCAAAGGCTCTGGCTGATGTAGACGCGAACGGTTGATGGCACGGACGTCTTTCAGTCCCGAGTTCTTGCCGAAGCCGAACTCAAAGGCTCTGGCTGATGTAGACGCGAACAGTTGATGGCACGGATGCCTTTCAGCCCCGAGTTCTTGCCGAAGCCGAACTCAAAGGCTCTGGCTGATGTAGACCCAAACGGCTGCCCTCACGAATGTCTTTCAGCCTCAAATTCTTGCCGAATCTGAATTCAAAGGCTCTGGTTGATGTAGACACAAACCGATGTTGGTACAAAAAGCTTTAGCCTAATGTTGGAGATGCTACAATGAAAAAAAAAATCAATTAAGAAGTCAGTCTATATGATTACCTCACTCTTAAGCGTTCCCAACCAATTTGATGGCCAATCAAAATCTGTGAAGATTCACTGAAGAAAGCCAAAATCCTTATCAAGATACTGCTGCACTGAAAAAAGAAAAAAAATAATAATAATGCTATCTCTTGTCAGGTTGCAAAAGAAGGGTACAGATGCTACCTTGTTCCACGTCGCCGGAGAATAAAAAGACAGACAAATTGCTCTAAGCCTCTGCCTCAATTGAAGAATTATTTTAATTGTTGCGAAGTTGGGTCCTTTAAATAAAGCAATGAAGTGACCAAGTCTGAATCAAATTTAGAGTACTCAGAACATACAGCTTTGGAATGCTTTAGAATCCTTTTAAATTTAGAGTTTCTGAAAGTTTAGAAATTCGAAGCAATCATACTAACATCAAGGTTACTCAGATGATTTGACAAAATCTTATTTCAATACATTCAATTGTTAAGTCCCAATGGAATTACAAATTGATAACATGGAGTCCATTGGCATACCAAGTTACTGTACGGAGGATCATTAATTTGGGTTGCTTTAAGTAATGACATGAAAGTCTTCAACGTGGAATTGAATTCCTAATATATATATATATATATTCCACTTTAATTGAAAGACTCAAATTTTAGATTATAATTTTCATTTAAGTTTGAAAATTATAATTTGAAAAAAAAAATTATATATTTCTAATTCCTATCAAATATGGAATTTGAAATAAAATCGAATTCATTATTCCAACACAAATTTGGAATTCTATGAAATTCATTATTTTGATTCCAACTAAATTTTGGAATTCGAAATAAAAACAAAACTTTGATTCCAACTCAAATTTGGAATTCAAAATAAATCGAATTCATTATTTTGATTCCAACCCAAATTTGGAACTCGAAACAAAAACAAATTTTAATTCCAATTCGAATTTGGAATTCAAAATAAGTTCAAATTCGTTATTTTAATTTCTATTATAGAAATTGAAATATTTGAAGTATGACTTGCATCAAATTTCAAAAAAAAAAAAAAAAATTTGTCATTGTACAAGAATTCAAAATGTTCTAGTCAATGGCATCAAATCTTCAGATTCGAGACCCGCTCACTCTTCAACACTACCGCAACGTGTACGTGATCAAGTCTCGAGGGGGCATTTGTAGACACACAAATTTTGGCTAATCAAATATTGCCAAGTGTCAAATAAAACCCAATTAAATTAACAAATTAAATCTTGCCACGTGTCTTGTGGAGGATTTCAACAAAGCTACACAAGTGGACGAATCACATGCCGCCACATGTGATAAGCTCTAAAGATAATTATCATTTCTTTATTTTTATCTCTTAAATAAATAAATAAGAGATAATTATTTAAGAATTATAATGATATCCAAATTACTTGATTTTATCTCTTATTCAATAAATAAAATAATGAGATAATTATTTAAGTGGTTTGATGTTATCTGAAGTCTTGGATATTATCTATTATTTAATAAATTAAATAGTGAGATAATTATCCTGGGGAGGTTGAATTCAACTGTGACTCTCTCCCACACATCTATAAATAGGGATCACTCCTAAGCATAAAGGAGACCCTTTTGCATACAAGGAGACTCTGCTGGATCAAGCTGCCAAAGCCCCATAGACTCTCAAGCAACAAGAAGATACAAGTGTTGATTCGAGATCAAGCTTCAAAACCTCGTATCGACTTTTCGAAGAAGAAGAATCAGAGGATTTTTATTTCTTTGATTAGAAATTATCAGAGATTGTATTCCACTTTCTACAAATCAATAAAATTTCAATTTGTTACAGCAATTTCTGTGTTTATTTCCAAACACGAAATTTGTGTGTACAACATGCCAAAGAAACTATTGCCATCAAGCTTTATGTCAACTTTATGTATTTATCATTTTTAGCTTTATCTTTATGTCAAACTTTATGTCATCTTTGTAAAAAGAAGTCAGGCTCTTTATCAATACCCATCACGGAAAAAACTGTAGCCTGATTTCTTTCCCCATTATAAAAAGGGAAGGAAGTTAAATTTAAGAAGAGGTTGCATTCGGACTAGAAATCCATTCTGCCGTCTGAATCTCACCAATATCCTCTCTAAAGCTTCCAACATTCAGATGTATCAAGTGTAATTAATAATATCAAGTAAGTCTTTGTATCATTTCTTGTACTCATTAATAAAAATTTATTTTGCATCATTTATATTTTGTTATTTATATTATTCATTTATGTTTCAACTGAATTATTACAAACAAAAATTATCTTAGTATAGAATTCGTTTATCAATTATAAAACAAAGAATATCTGAAACTGAAAACCATCAAGTAGAAATTTTAGAATCATTATTTATAAGTTATTTTTTCTTAAGAAAAAGAGAAAAATACTATTTAGACAGAATTAAAGAATTTTGTTTTTAAATTTACTATCTTGCTATTTTTTCATATTGTCTTATTAATTTGCTATCTTGCTGTTCCTGGGCTTCTCTTGGTATATTAATTCCATGAATTCACATGTTTAAAACCATGAATTATGTGAATAAAAATAGGCTTCAAAGTGAGGACCAAAGTGGGCTTGAATAAATTTTGGACTCAATTAATCTTATTTTAGATTTTGGGCTTAAATAATCTTTGGCCCATTAACTTAATCTAACTATTAACCCGGTCCAATTATTATTTCCAAAACTACGTCGTTTTGGAGTGTCCCTTCTTTAACAGACATGTCTGTTCTATGAACAGATGCCCTTCTTTATGAATGGTTATGTCTATTCTTCCAATGGACATGACTAATGGCTAATTATTTAAACATTCATCTTTGCATAAAAAGGGGTTAGATTTTTTTGCATTAAAAACATTGCATAAAAAATTCTTTTGAATAAAGAAATTCATTCTGCATACAAAGAATACAAGCAAAGTTTGGTTCGCAAGAACACACAAATTGTCGCTTCCTTTTGTGTGTATGTGTGATCATTCTATCTTGGGAGACTGACGTCCGTTAAAACCAGAAGCCTTGTGGGGGGCGAATTCAGTCTTAAGGAGATAGTGTCCAACACTAGGCTTGATCAGTGAATTCGATTTTCTGCACAAAATTGTAAGTTCAATTTAATGATATTTAGTTTTCTCAAAACAGTGACTGAATTTGACTAATATAGCCAACAATCTTAAGACTGAATTTTTTTTTGTTTGTCCAATCACTGTTTTAAGTTCTGTGGTTATTTGTTGTGTTATAAAATTAAAAAAAAAAAATTTGTTACGGAATTGCATTTTCAGACTCTGTGGTTTTCAATTTTCGGTTTGATGTGGTTTTCCAAAATTAATTGATTGGTTTTGTGTCGGTTCACCACACTGTCTTTTTTCTTTTGTTAGTGCCCGAACAATTTCTTTCTGTTACTGTGTCCTGGACTGCATGATTTTTCCATTCTATACTGAAATTGATCACTTTCTGTGGTGCTTAAATCTTCCCCTTAAACGCTCGGTTTTTGTGTACCGCCCAGTGACCAGACATCTCAAAATTAATTGATGTTTGGAAAACTTCTCATTTTTATTTTGAAGTGTTCTGTTACAGAACATCAAAGCACAATTTTTCCTCCTGATTAAAAGTTATTTGCTTTTCCGGTTTTGATGCTCTAATTTGAATTGTTTAACCATAAAATCAAATTTAGATTTATCCACTGTGTGTATGCTTTATGCTTTTGCATTAAAATTCGTAAGTACATTAATTTGAAGATTGAACCTTGATATCACTGGTTTGTGTTTCTTTACAAATAATATATATAAATATATATTTGTGTTTTTTAACTTACTTAGCATTGTAGCTTTATCATCTGATTGTCTTTTCAAGTCATTTCAAGCAAAGTCAAATTGACTTTGTAGAAATTGGTGTGGGAATTGATAATCAATTGGATTGCTAGACTGCAACTCAATTAATTCGATAGATTTTTTTTTTCTCTCTCTCGAGTTGCTTCTGTTTCAATTCCAGTGGTTTTGTGTAAACAGTTATCTTGTATTCTATTCATAACTGTATATAGTCCATATCTGCTTGAATAAATAATTTTGCCATAGATTCATTTCTTTATTGCACCAATTTTTTTTTCAATAGAATTTTATATTTATTTGCATCACTGAAAATTTTGAAATTTAAAATAAAATTTAAATTTTCCTGTGTTATTCTACAATTTACTGTGCATAATTTCTTCAATTCATTGTGTCTATTGGGTTGCATGGTAAAATTGAAGGTTTTGTAATCTACCTTAATTGGAAAATATATATATATATATATATATACATATATTTGTGCAAAATAAGTTATTAGCACATTTTATCTTGGAATATTTTTGGAAGGAAAAATTGGCTTTGTATTTTTTTTAAATTATTTAATTGGTTATTCTTAATTTTAAATTTGTCTATTTTCTAGATTTGAAAATATGGCAAGTGAGACAGTAAATTCTGTTACTGTTCCGGTTGCAACACCGTTCACTGCTCCTAATGTGCCAATGGGCTATGGTGAGAAGCCAGAAAAATTCAATGGTGCAGATTTTAAAAGATGGCAACAAAAATGTTATTTTATCTCACCACACTGAATTTGGCAAAGTTTCTTAAGGAAGATGTGCCACATTTGGATGAGAATGAGACTGACAGTCATGTTGTGGCAGCGATTGAGGCATGGAAACATGCTGATTTCTTGTGCCGTAATTATATCCTCAATGGATTGGATAACATGTTATATAACGTGTATAGTCCAATAAAAACGTCTAAGGAACTCTGGGAATCTTTAGACAAAAAGTACAAGACAGAAGATGTTGGCTCGAAGAAATTCGTAGTGGGCAAATTTCTTGAGTATAAAATGATTGATTCAAAGAGTGTAATTAATCAAGTTCAAGATCTCCAAGTAATCATACATGAGATACATGCTGAGGGGATGATAATCAGTGAATCATTCCAAGTTGCTGCAATAATTGAGAAACTACCACCATCTTGGAAAGAATTCAAAAATTACCTTAAGCATAAACGTAAAGATATGAAATTTGAAGATCTTATTGTGAGATTGAGGATAGAGGAAGATAACCGCAATTCTGATAAGAAAAGTGGATATCAGCACATGGTGTCTAAGGTTAATGTGATAAAGCAAGTGAAACATACCAATAGTAAGAAAAGGAAGTACACTGGAGAAAGCTCAAAAACTGGCAGCTTTAAAAGGTTTCAAGGAAAATGCTATGTTTGCGAGAAACCTGGCCATCGAGCAAAAGACTGTCGCATACGGAAAGTTCAAGAGCCTTCCAAGAAAAGGAAGAAAACAAATCAAGCTAATATAACTGAAGTGGAGAGTCATATGGATGATATTCATCTTTCAGCAGTAGTCTCTGAAGTTAACCTGATTGGAAGTAATCCAAAGGAATGGTGGGTGGACATTGGAGCCACTCGTCACATTTGCACCAACAGGTGGATGTTCTCATCTTACCAAGCTGTGGAAGGGGAACAATTATATATGGGTAATTCAGCAACCTCCAAGGTTGAAGGACAAGGAAAGATTGTGCTGAAAATGACTTCAGGAAAAGAGCTTACTCTTAATGATGTACTTCATGTGCCTGATATTCGCAAGAATTTGGTTTCAGGGTCAGTATTGAGCAAGAAAGGGTTTAGACTAGTATTTGAGTCTGATAAATTTGTACTGACTAAAAATGGTATGTATGTTGGAAAGGGGTACATGTGTGATGGCCTCTTCAAACTAAATGTAATGACTGTTGTACCAAAGATTAATAATAATTTATCTTCTGCTTACTTGCTTGAGCCTGTTGATGTTTGGCATGGTAGATTAGGACATGTGAATTTTGGCACTTTAAGAAGATTAATGAATTTAAATATTTTGCCAAAATTTAATATTAACATGGAACATAAGTGTGAAACTTGTGTTGAAGCCAAATTGGCTAAAGCTTCTTTTCACTCAATTGAAAGAAACACTGAACCTCTAGAATTAATTCACACAGATATTTGTGATTTAACGTATGTTCAAACTACAGGTGGTAAAAAGTATTTTATTACTTTTATCGATGATTGTACAAGATACTGTTATGTATATTTGCTAAGAAGCAAAGATGAAGCATTAGACATGTTTGTACAATATAAAAATGAAGTTGAGAACCAACTTAGCAAGAAAATTAAAATGCTAAGAAGTGATAGAGGTGGTGAATATGACTCACCATTTACACAAATTTGTGCTGAACATGGCATTATTCATCAAACAACTGCTCTTTACGCACCTCAGCAAAATGGTATTGCTGAACGTAAGAATAGAACTTTAAAAGAAATGATGAATGCTATGTTAATAAGTTCTGGTTCACCTCAAAATTTGTGGGGGGAAGCTTTGCTTTCCGCAAATTATGTTCTCAACAAAATACCCCATAAAAAATTGAACAAAACTCCTTATGAATTATGGAAAGGTCGAGAACCTACCTATAAATTCTTAAGAGTGTGGGGGTGTTTAGCTAAGGTCGCAATTCCAACTCCTAAAAGGACTAAAATTGGACCTAAAACTATTGATTGTATATTCATTGGATATGCTCGTAACAGTAGTGCATATCGGTTTCTTGTACATAAGTCTAATAATTATGAGATACATGAGAATACCATTATTGAGTCTAGGAATGCATCATTTTTTGAAAATATATTTCCTTATAAACCTACACAGGAAGTAAGTTCCCTCAAAAGAACTTATGAATGTGTAGCTAGAAATGAACAAGACGGAAGGTTTTTAGAAAAAGGAAATGAAGATGAACCTAGACGAAGTAAACGAGCAAGGACTAGCAAGACCTTTGGTCCTGATTTTCTAACATTTTTGTTAGAAAAGGAACCTCAAAGTTTTAAGGAAGCAATGTCTACTCCTGAAGCTCCTTTATGGAAAGAAGCCATTGACAGTAAAATTGAATCCATCATCAGTAACCATACTTGGGAGCTGGTGGAGCTTCCACCAGGGAGTAAACCCTTAGGTTATAAATGGATCTTCAAGAGGAAGATGAAAGCTGATGGATCTATTGATAAATACAAGGCAAGACTTGTAGTCAAAGGCTATAAACAAAAGGAGGGAGTAGATTATTTTGACACATATTCACCTGTTACAAGAATAACATCCATTCGCATGTTAATTGCTTTCGCAGCATTGTATAACCTTGAAATACATCAAATGGATGTGAAAACGGTATTCTTGAATGGGGAATTAAATGAGGAAATATATATGGAACAACTCGAAGGGTTTGTGGTTCCAGGCCAAGAAAATAAGGTATGTAAACTTGTTAAGTCACTTTATGGACTTAAACAAGCACCTAAACAATGGCATGAAAAATTTGACAATGTTATGATGTTAAATGGTTTTCACATTAATGAATGTGATAAATGTGTTTATGTGAAAAACATATCAAATGAATATGTCATTGTATGTCTCTATGTGGATGATATGATTATCATAGGTAGCAATAATGACATCATTAAAGCTACTAAGAAAATGTTGGCTAGTACGTTCGACATGAAAGACTTAGGTGTTGCGGCTGTCATAATTGGTGTTAAAATCATCAAAACATCTGATGGATATGCTTTATCTCAATCACATTATATCAAGCAAATACTTGATAAATTTATTAGAGATGATAACAATATTGCACGAACACCTGTTGATATGAATCTTTATCTCACAAAGAATACTGGAAATTGTATATCACAATTGGAATATTCTCGAATAATAGGCAGTTTGATGTATCTCATGAACTGCACTCGTCCTGATATTGCCTACTCAGTAAGTAAATTGAGTAGATACACTAGTAATCCAGGGGTAGACCACTGGAAAGCAATAGTTAGAGTACTTAGATATCTAAGATATACTTCTAACTATGGGTTGCACTATACTAGATATCCAGCTGTAGTAGAAGGATACAGTGATGCTAATTGGATTTCTGATAGTAAAGACACCAAGTCTACTAGTGGCTATGTCTTTACACTTGGAGGTGCAGCTATTTCATGGAAATCCTCTAAACAAACGTGTATAACCAGATCTACTATGGAATCTGAGTTTATAGCATTAGATAAGGCAGGAGAAGAACCTGAGTGGCTTCGTAACTTTTTAGAGGATATGCCCATGTGGCCAAAACCTGTGTCCGTTATTTGCATACATTGAGATAGTCAATCAGCAATAGGAAGGGCACAGAATAATATGTATAACGGTAAGTCACGACATATACGTCGTAGACACAATACCGTGAGACAGTTGATCTCTAATGGAATAATGTCCATTGATTATATAAGATCAAAGGATAATATTGCTGATCCTTTAACTAAGGGCTTAACTAGAGATCAAGTGTATAATTCATCGAGGGGAATGAGTTTAAAGCCTATAAATTGAGAATCACCACAATGGCAACCCAACCTAGTTGACTGGAGATCCCAAGATCTAGGTTCAAAGGGACAACCGAATTGTGGGGGTACTCGTTGAGATCACTAAGGAATTAATTCCTCTACCCTTTCCTATGATGAAATGAATGTGATGACCTGAACTGTGTATTAGGATAAGTTTTGCTTTTAATGATCCTTATATCTTGTAAATCCAAGTTAGGTATGACAGGATACTCTTAATAAGAGATCACCTATATTGAGTGTGAAGGGGCCGTTTCTATGAGAATGGATAAGGCTACATTCTCTAGAGCACTCAATGAAATTACCAGGCATGTCCAGGGCCAAAATGGACATAATCAAAAGAACCAAACTTTGTTGGAAAGGTGCTGTGTGAATATTATTGTCTTGGTTTATACAGAAGCTGAACAGTTCAAGACATCAAGTTCACTAGTTAGCAAATAGACCCGATAATATCTCACTAGGGAAGGTTCAAAGCCAAAAGCTACCTATCCTGATGCGGGAACTTTCCATTTGTACTCTCTGTCGAGTCAACATCTGCATCTGCATTTCAGCCATTTCATTCATGTGGGGGATTGTTGGAATTCATGGTTTTTAACTATGAATTTTTATTGGCTTTAAGCCAATATTTATGAGGGTTCCATATATTATTAATTATGGATCAAATGTGGAATTAAAATAATTATGTAAGAATATTAATTCCATGAATTCACATGTTCAAAATCATGAATTATGTGAATAAAAATAGGCTTCAAAGTGAGGACCAAAGTGGGCCTGAATAAATTTTGGGCTCAATTAATCTTATTTTAGATTTTGGGCTTAAATAATTCTTTGGCCCATTAACTTAATCTAACTATTAACCCGGTCCAATTATTATTTCCAAAACTACGTCGTTTTGGAGTGTCCCTTCTTTAACAGACATGTCTGTTCTATGAACAGATGCCCCTCTTTATGAATGGTTATGTCTATTCTTCTAATGGACATGACTAATGGCTAATTATTTAAACATTCATCTTTGCATAAAAAGGGGTTAGATTTTTTTGCATTAAAAACATTGCATAAAAAATTCTTTTGAATAAAGAAATTCATTCTGCATACAAAGAATACAAGCAAAGTTTGGTTCGCAAGAACACACAAATTGTCGCTTCCTTTTGTGTGTATGTGTGATCATTCTATCTTGGGAGACTGACGTCCGTTAAAACCAGAAACCTTGTGGGGGGCGAATTCAGTCTTAAGGAGATAGTGTCCAATACTAGGCTTGATCAGTGAATTCGATGTTCTGCACAAAATTGTAAGTTCAATTTAATGATATTTAGTTTTCTCAAAACAGTGACTGAATTTGACTAATATTGCCAACAATTACCAATTTCTAACCTGAAATGGACCGATTTAAGTTTCCGGCTAATCCTCATCGGCCTTATCCTCCAGAACCCAGACATCAGCTAAACTTTTTATTTTAGTTTCTTGTACTTTTTTCTTTATCATTTCTTTCCCTCTACAAATTCAAATTTAAATCCAAAATCAAAGTATAATCATAAGAAATAGTTTCCTAATTGCTTTAGGAAACTAATCTGCCTAAATCCAAATCTAAAGTATAATCATAATAAATAATTTCTTAATTGCTTTAGGAAACTGATCTGCCTAAATCCAAATCTAAAGTATAATCATAATAAATAGTTTCCTTTGAATTTAAGAAATTGATCCACTTTATATATTGTAGCTGTCCAGCGTACCTTGAAACTTAAAGAATATTGTGAGTTTTACTTTTACAACAAGAAATAGAAACAAGGAGCAAAGATGGAGAAAGAGTTGATGGTGATAAAGACAATATGACTCAAAAATTTAGAATTCGAATTCTCTCAAATGGAATCCATGTTACTTTCGCACAACTTCATCGCCGTTGATACAGAGTTTCTGGGATTTCTTCACAATACGTCGAGGAGTACTTCTGAATCACAGCGATACGAGGATTTGAAGTTCAACATTGATCGTTTGAAGCTTATTCAACTGGGTCTAACATTGTTCGACAACGAAGACAACCTCGGCCGGACATGGCAAATCAATTTTTGCAATTTTGACGTCAATGTGGACCCTCTAAGATGCAAGGCAAGCAAGAGGTTCGATTTGAGAAGAACAGAGAGAAAGGTGTTGAGTCACAGAAGAATTAAGTGGGTGATATTTCACGGATTATATGATTTCGGCTATCTGATTCGACTACTAAACCAAACAGAAATTCCTAATTCTCTTATAGAGTTCGTTGATATGGCGTGAACTTTGTTTGGTGGTGTTTATGATGTCAAGTTCATGACTAGGTACTGCCATGTAATCGTGGATGATGTTGATTTTATTGGGTTGGAAAGACTTTCAAATATACTAAATGTTAAGAGAGTGGGAGAAGCCCACTAAACTGGTTCTGATAGTCTCTTGACTGCTGTTGTGTTTTTGAAGATGGTTAGGATTTCTTGTTTGATAGCTCCAAAATTTGAAGGGTTTATGTATGAAATCAGTGTCAAGATACAGTGTTGTTGGTCGTCTTACCAGGATCCTATTCTTCACTCCCCATCATCAGTACTTTTGATAGTAGCACCACCATAAATGCCCATGTGCTTTGTAGAACCAACACCTTGGTTACATGGCATTGCTTCTGCATTCATCTGCCATTGAGATAGTAACCAAACCAAATTAAGTCTTTTCCCACTAGATGGGGTCGGCTATATAGATTTGTCGATGCCAATTAGATCTGTTTAGGACCATGTCCTTGATAGATCTAGGTAGGCCAAGTCATGTTTAATAGTTTCTTTCCAACTTCTCTTGGGTCTTCCTCTACCTCTCCTACTCGTGACAATCTCCATACTTTCACACCTTCTAACATGGCCAAACTATCTTAATCGGTTTTCTCTTATTTTATCTTCAATCAGTGCTATTTCTACTTTGCCCCTAATCTCCTCGTTCCTAATCCTATTTTTCCTTGTAATCCTGCACATCCACCTTAGCATCCTCATCTCTACAACTACCATTTTCTGACCATGATTATATTTTACTGTCCAACACTCTAATCCATATAGTAGCGCTGGTCTAACCGCTACCTTATAATACTTTCCTTTCACCTTGAGGGGGACTTTTCGCTCGCCATTGAAATAGTATATATATAAATATATATTGGTCCATTTGTGTAGTGTATGGTTAATCTTTATAGGTTTGTTTTGTGTTGGATGCCCTTTTTAGAGTTTAGTGTACATTTGGTTGCATAAGAAAAATAGTAATTGAAATTTTTTGTGGCTTTAGTAAAAATTTAAAAATTTTAGTAATTTTTATAAATTTTCGATTGTTGGGTTAGAAGTTAAAGAAATTTTTACTAATTTTTAAAAAAAAATTTAATAATTTTTGATTATTTGATAAAAATTTAAAGAAATTTCAACAACTTTTAACAACTTCTTAAGTATTGCCAAACATGATAAAAAAAAAAAAAAATCATTCATACATATTACAAACGCACACAGAGAATTTCCAATTCCCATTCTTATTAACAAAAAATTGATACCTTTTGTCTAACAAGGAAACGGGGTAAAATATACATGCCTTGTCCAATACAAACGATTCAACAAATTCTATTTCCACCCGCATTAATAGATTAAAGAAATACACATTCTTCGTTAAGCATCGCCTATAGACACAGTGACACATACAACAAACTTAAAAAAAAAAAAAAAAAAAAAAATCCTTTCCTTCTCTAACCAAATACCCAAATTTTTTCAAAAGGAGGACAGAAAATACAAAGCTAAGAATTAACTGCAATTTTCCCAATTGAAGAAGCGAGCGACTACAAATATCTAAATATATATATATAATTGTTATGCGAAGGGAAACAAAATTACCTCCCAGGGCACAGAGGAATTTTTTGGGTTTCGAGTTTTGGCGAGCACAGCTGAGTGTTGAATTGGGAGAGGTGGAGATGGCGGAGAAACAAGAGATCGAACTATGACAATAAGACATGTTCGCAGTTAAAGGGGAAAGAAAAAGGAAAGCAAATGTTCTAAAGCTCTATTTGTCTGAGTTCTGTTTGCCTTTCTAAACCAGTCTAACAGGATCGTTTGGATGGAAAGATATGGGAAAGAAAGAAGAGAAAATAAGAGTTTTTAAATCCTAACTTTTGTTTGTGAGCTTTTTTAGAAAAAAAAAAAATTGGAAGAAATGAAAAAAAAAGTGAGCGGTTCGTTTTTTAAATTTTCATCTTCTTAAAAGTGAAAAGAAATGGAGAGAACAGAAAAGTTATTTAGTAAAAGTGAGAAGAAATGGAGAGAACAGAAAAGATATTTAGTGAAATTTTTAAAATGACACATTTACCAATGAAATAAAAAATTAAAAAAAATTACAAATATGTCTTAATGCAAAATAAGCCATTCTAACTTCATCACCGTGGTAGGTTCTTATTACCCTTCTCAAATTTCATTCCTTTCCAGGTTTAACAGCATAAGTATTTTTTTCAATAACTTTACATTTTTTTTTTATTCAATCATGTTTTAAGGCTCTAATTTGTTCTTTTTCTTTTCTTTCCCTCATTTTTTCGTTTAATCATGTTTCAAGACTCTAATTTCATCTTCTTTATAAGTGTATATATATATATGTACGTACATATATGTATTTTAGTCATTTCAAGATACATATATTTTTTAATAGTAGTGTTTTCATTGAATTTTTTTCATTATTATTATTATTATTTGTATTTTTGTGTAACACTTCACAGTTAGTTTTTTTTTAGTTAGTATTAAACTTGAATTTTGTATGTAGTTAAGAATGGACTCTTACTATAGTAGTAAATTGGGGTAGATTAATATCTGAATTATTATTATTATTGTTATTTAGTTAGATGAAATCATGTTTGTATTTATTTTTCATTGTTTCACGATGAATCCATTTAGTCCTATTTGATGTATTGATGCTTTATTTACTAGTAATATAGGGATGTTTATTTATTAATAATATAAGGATGTAGCAATAAAATAACAATAAATATTTTCTTTTGTTTTTATTTTTTCTTAACTCACAAACAAGAAAAAAGAAAGTAATTATTTTTTATCTCCCAAATTCTCAAACAAATGAAAAGAAAATTATTATCATTTTTCTCTTTTTCTCTTCCTTCCTAATTAATGTTTTATTTTCTTTTTTCTCTTAAATTCACAAACGGAGCATAAACCTCGTTCTCATAAAACTATCAATACGTGGGGAGAGAGAGAGAGAGAGAGATGGGGGGTGTCCTAGTTTTGGTTTGGATTGAGCGTGGGGATTGGATCAGGGGCACAGACCGATAAAAGATGAGGGAGCAAATGTTTCTTGTACATTTCTAGCCCTTCCCTTGTATCCTCCCTCGTCATGGGTTGTTGGGGGCAACAGTGCAAATGCACGGTGCGATTGAAGTGCAAAGATAGAGGATTATAATTTAATTAAAGTAAAATCATTTGAATTAATAAATATTGTTAACTGAATTAATAAATATTATTTAACCTTTTATTTTTACAATTCATTTTACACTATAACCCATAAAATCCGTCATAATTTGTAAAGAAATAAATTACAAATTCGTCAATGATTTAGTTCTTGGATTGAGATAAATAAATATAAGTATAGTTTCAAAAGTATTTATTCAATTAAGATTTAAATTTGATTATTCAATATTTTTAACGTATTTAGATATGGATATACACTTTCAAAATATTTGAATATAAAATATGGTTTTACTCAATTCGATAAAAATCAAATTTAATAATATAATTTCATAATCTTACATATGTTAGATTTGTAATTCATACTCATTATATTTAGGCTTTAGAATAGCAATACAATAGTCATTGGGAGCCGTTGAAACTTGCCGGTAAAAACTGAGAAATATATAAATGTAGATGAAGTTTATTGAATATTATAGAGAGCACAAGATGGGAAGGAAAAAAAAAAAAAAACCAAAAGCACGGTACTACGACAAATTTGTTTATTGAAAAGCTTGCTTAACAAAGAGTACGATCTTGAATTTTCTAAAGCTATCTTGGAGACTGATTTGAGTGGTTTTTTTTGTTTTTTTGAAAGGTAAAGTGTTTGAGTAGGTTTCTAATTGTCATATATATATATATATATATTGATTTGATTGAGTTTCTTATTTTTATATATATGGGACATACTAGATTAGAGTTTTCAAGACTAAAATTGAGAAAACAAGTTGAGAGTAAGGTTTCTTTAATGCAATGTTTGGAACAGTGAATTTGTAGAAGAAAAAGAAAAATGAAGAAAATTGGCAAAAATGTAAAATGAATGAAAAAGTTAAATTTATTTTTTTATTAAGTTAGAAAAATAAGACTAAAATAAATTGATATTTATCAACAAAACTAACTTTTACTTGGTTAAGCATATAAAGATTACACAAATTATAAAGTTATTTTATCTTCATTCTTCTTTTTTCTCCACAAATTAATGTTCCAAACGTAGTATAAAAGTTTTTAGTAGTTAATTTTTTAACTTTTTGTTAATTTGATAATTTTACCTTTTAAGGTTTAAAAGAAATTTAAAATGTTATAGGATAAATTTGATAATTAAAAAAAAAAAAAAAGCAAGAAAAATGAGCTACCAACTTTTTCTTTTGCCAAACACTATCTAAATTACAAAGATATATATTAGAATTCATTCATTTTTCTTTGTTTTGTGTGTTTGTCATAATTATTTTTATTAATAATATTTCTCTTGATTTCTTCTCATAATAGAAAAGAACTCAGTTAGCAAAGAAAATTTTACAAGAATCAACAATACCGCAGTATCTAAATATACTTCTTAGATTTACTTTTTTTTTTTCGTTAAACAAATCCATGATTTGGTACATGTGATGTTTAGAAAACAATCCAAAATAACAAATTAATCTAAAGCTTTCAAAAAACCTAGCGTTCAATTAACCAAAAATAATGAAAATCTCAAAATACTGAAAATAGAAAATGTTAAACTAAATGTGTTTTTTATTTTACATATTTTTGGATTTTTAAAACATAAACACATAAAATGTAAAATAGAAAACAAAAATAGAAAATAAAAAATAGATATGCAAACGAAATGCCACCTAAATTTTGACAAAAAATAAATTCAGATGTGAGAGAAGAGATGACATATCCTCCACTTTGGATGATATGCTATCTAATCCCGAGTTTAATCCCACAAATCAAAGATGGGACTAAAATAAAAAAGAAAAAAAATAGTCAACAATTATGACTATATTCAATCCCATATTTTTATCCCCCAAACAAACACACCCCGAATGAATTGGTGGATTTTTCCTTTTCCAAACATCTTTGCAATGTAGCGGGTACATCTTGAATAACAAACAACCCAGCATAGCCCAAAGGCCAACTATAAGCCAAGCGCAAAGTTGCTATAGGTCTACTCTCTTGGAAATCCTTTTCCATGTTCATCACCTACCCATCTGCGGGTGCGGTCGCCCCTCAAATTTTAAAAAAACTTTAGGGACTAATCTAACTTTAGTTAAAAAATTTTAAATATTCTCTATGGCTCGCTCATGTCATATAAGTTTTGGCTCATTCAAGACTAAATAATGTTAAGAACTTCTTCATACATTACATGTAAAATTTCTCAAATTTAATACTAAGATATCAAAGAGACCCACGATCTACAGTTAGGATCTCATAATATATCTCTTATGATTGTGTATATCTTTTAAATTTCCAAGCTTGAGTGTATATATATATATAAACTACGAAGAGTTTCAATATAAACAAAACTCAAATTAAAAAATTCTTCATGCTCTAAGTCTCGAATTGTAGGCTTTGGGTTCCTTTGAGGCTTTGGGTTGCTTGCTATAGTGGTTATGGCATGCAAAAATGTTAGTTAAATCTTTGTGGTTAAACATAGCGAGTATTATGTAAAAAAATAAATAAAACAAATATACATCTGCATAAATTAGTAGGAAAAAATTACTTCAATAGATCACTTGATGATAATTTTGATAAATTCCTTTTAATATCATACTCCAGATTTTATTTTGTAACATAGAAACTATATAAAATACAGGAAAGATAATACAGAGAATATAAGTAGGAGTAGAAACGAGGCAAATTTTAATTTATTCAAGTTCAGCTCAAATTATTTATACCCAGTTCGAACTTTTATATATACTCGAGATCAGCTCAATAAAAAAAGAATTTAAGTTCGAGTTCAGCTTGTAAATAATTCGATTAAATCAAAACAACGTCATTTTAATTTAAAATATAATAAATAAAAATATTATTAAAAATATATGAATATGTATTATTTTATCAAGTTGGCTCGTGAGCTTTCAAGTTTGATTTGAACAAGTTTTAGTCATGAACTGAATTCGAACCAAGCTTGAACAGCTTGATTCGTTTTCGCCCCTAAATATAAAAGAAATAATATAGAAATAATGTGATTTCAATACGTCAGAGAGAGAAAGAGATTTCTAGAATATGATTTTTTTTTTTTTATGTTAGAGTTTGTGCAGAATTTAGATCGGTGACTTTTGAGCTACCTAATAAAATATATTTACTACAACTTTTGCATAAAAAATTTTAGGGTTGTAATTATAATAGAATTGTGGGCCTATTCCAAGCTTGAATCGGGATTTATTTTTAAATTTATAATCTTAATAATTTTGAACTTTTTTAAGATACCTCGTTCTATATTTGAGTCGCGTCTCATTACTTTAAATTAAGAAAAAAACAGTAAACTAAGAAAAACTTATAAAAAAGACAAAAAAATACTTAATAAATTAAGATTATATAAAATTTTGAACTCCTCCAAGATTAGGGGCCTAAAGCGATTGCTTCGTTGGCTTAACTACCACTAGTGTTTGTTATCAGTGACTCGTTTGTTTTGAAACACTTGGTTTTCATAAATGCTTTGGATATGGCTTTTAATTAATTTATGTCTAGTGAACTTAGTTATGAGTATATATATTGTTTTGAAACACTTAAGAAGTTTTCATAAATGCTTTGCATATGGCGTTCAATTAATTTGCGTCTAGTGGACTTAGTTATGAGTTTATATATGGTGCGAATGTATTTTCAAGTCGTTCCACGTAAATTGGGGAAAATACATTAACATGTTATTGTATTGGATGTATTTGCTAAAATGATTTCCTACCCCTACACATGGTTTTTGTCAAGGCTATATGTAAAAATTTGGGAGTCTTACGCAAAATTTTTAGAGAGGTCTAACTTATTTGGTGTATGTCAAATAGAATTTTTAAATAAAATTAAAAAATAATAATTAATAAATATGAGATAATTATGACATGTATAAATGGAATTAAAGTAGGAAGTTCAAAAGTCTTCTTTTTTTTTTTGGTGATAGAATTTTAAATAAAGTTAAAAATAATAATTAATACATTAAACATTAAATTATGATATGTATAAATAGAGTTAAAGTAGTAAGTTCAAAAGTATATTACAAGAGAATGGGAGAACAAGTGGAAAGTTTCATAAATTTGTTAAATTTTGATTGTTTTAAAATATTATTTAATATTTTTATTAATAATAAAATTTTTAAAAATTTGGGGGCTTCTCTTTTTATAGGACCTTAGGCGACCGCCTCATTTATATGGGGCTTGCCACAATCCTAGTTTTTGTTTACAGTATGTTTGGAGAAGTATATAAATCCGATTAGTTTTAATCCATAAATTAGAAGAATTGACAAAAACTAATTTCAAGCTTGTGCTAAAAGTGACACCACTACCAGTAAATTTCAAAGAAGCTTCATTGTCTCTTTTCACACTTTTGCAAAAATAAAAAATAAAAATAAAATGAAATAGCAAGCTCGATTTTATTTCTAATTTTTTTTTCTCCACACTTCATCTTTGCAATGTAGATGGACACTTTATCTCCATTTGACAGTAAAAAGGACAAAAATAAGGGAAGAGAAGTTGAAAACTGATAGGAAGAGCACTTTTTATTACAAATCTTTTTGCATCAAAATGAAACTACACACAACACACCTGCAATAAAGATAATACTTTTTTTTCCTTCTTTTTTCTTGTTTACAGAGAAGTAAAAGAGCAATTTTTCATTTGTTGTGAAAGTAAAAAATAACATTGCAAAGTTTGTGCCCAACACTATCTAAGAAATGGAAATAAGTAATTCTCCAAGATATCTTGAATAGTAAAGGACCCAACACAGCCCAAAAACCAACTGCAAATCCAAGTGCAGAGCTGGCAAAGAACCACTCTTCTAGAAATCCATCCCCATCATTTTCATCGTGATCGTCTCTTTGTGCGACTCCAGGAGTTGTCTCGTTTGCATTGCAAGTAGGGAGTGGAGGTCCACAAAGTTTGTTGCCAACAAAGCTCGATTCAGGTAAGCTTTGGAGTTGAGTGCTTGATGGGATTTGTCCTACCAAACCATTATAGGATAAGTTCAAGTAACTTAAGAATGATAAAGTTGACATGCTCAATGGAATTCTTCCAGAAAGTTGGTTTATTGAAAAATCAAGGGATTCTAGTTGGCTCATATTATCGATATTTTTTCGGATAGTTCCTGTTAAACAATTTCCAGACAAATTCAGAAACCGCAATCCAACAAGTGTAGTGAGTCCTTTGGGAATCTCTCCATATAAATTATTTTCTGAAAGATCCATACTTGTCACCAAATTTAGAATTGTGTTATATTCAACTTGTCTTCCTTTGGTCACCAGAAAAGCATCTTCGTAAGAAACTAAATCTTCAATTCCCAGCCCTCTATAATGATAAAGTAAGAGTTCACTGCTGTATTGGTTTTCTGCCATGGCCATGAAATTGTCGAAACAACTTGGAATGGATCCTGATAGATAATTATATGCAAGGTCCAAGATTTGAAGAGATCTTAGACTGCACAGTTGAAATGGAATGTGGCCCTGAAACTTATTTGAACGAAGGTTGAGAATTACCAATTGTGGAAATAATCCCATCCAAGATGGTATTCTTCCAATGAATTTATTTTGGCCAAGATCAATAATCAACAATTTTGTACAGTCTTGCAAAGATTGTGGTAGTTCTCCTGAAAGGTTGGTTTGCCGCAAGTGCAGTGCTAGTAGAGAAGCTAAGTGTCCAATCGATTGTGGAATCATTCCCATCAAATTGTTGTTATCTAACTTTATATATTCCAAAAAAGGTCAATTCTTCCAACAATCAGGAATTTTTCCAAACAAGCAATTTTCTCCAAGATTAAGATGGGACAATATTCTTTCCTTTTTCCTCAGCCTACCACATAACAAACGGTAAACTGATCCTGAAAAAGAATTGTTTGAAAGATCTAGCCAGTACACATTTGAAAGGATGTTTGGTAACGATCCTTCAAAGTGATTAGAGCTAAAGTCTATAGTCATTGAATATTGAAATTTGACCATTCTTGGTATCTTCCCGTGGATCTGGTTACCAGAGAGATTTATATATGAGAATTGGGAGGATTTTCTCCAAAACCAAGAGGGAATGGAATAAGAAATTCCTGCATGACTCATGGACAAAGAGCTTAACATTCTTTGGGATTGAAGCCACAAGGGAAATCGGGGCCCTAACTGCCAAGAGTCTAGTAACAAAGAGGAGACTTGAAAATGAGGAACCCAACTATCACTTGGTTTCCAAGTTAAAATATTTTCACTTGCATCAAAGGTATCTAGATTGGTTAGATTGGCAAAGTGAATGTCAGAGACAATACCCTCCAGCAAATTATGAGAAATGTGCAAGGTTTCCAACTTCACAAGTTGCCCAAGACTTTGAGGAAGGGTTCCTTTCAATCTATTATAGGAAACATCTAACTCTATCAAGGAAGATAATCTTCCAACGGACAAAGGTATGTGATTAGAAATGGAGTTATATCCAAGAGAAAGGTAAGCTAAATTTTTGAATTCCTTAAGTTCATCTGGCAAGTGACCTGAAAGATTATTCCTTTTGAAGTGCACCGATTCTAATCCATTGGGCATACATTTAGAGAGATTTCTAAAAACTTCTTCTACCTCTCCACAAAAGTTGTTGCTTTCCAAAGATATTTCCTTCAAGTTGCAAAGTTTTCCTAATGAGCTAATTAAGACTATCCCCCCAAGTTGATTGTATGATAAATCAAGTTTGGAGAGGGCGGTCAGGTTTCCAATGGCACTTGAGACTACACCTTGCAAGTTGTTGACACCAAGACTGAGAGAATTGAGATGTTTAAAAGTATACAACCCATTTGGTATGGTAGAATCGAAAAGATTATAAGAAAGATCAAGATCTTGAAGGTCAGTCATGTTCAAGAGCCTAAGGGGAATAGGTCCGTAAAAATTACAGTACCTAATGTTTAGGGAAATTAGAGAATTCAAAGTGAAAATCCAACTAGGATTAAAAGAAAATAAATTGTTTTCTGAAAGATCAAGAACAGCAAGTGATGTAAGGTTATTAATAGAAGGAAGAAGATTAACAAGTTGGAGTTGACAATTAGATAAGCGTAATTCTACCAAAGAAGGGAGTTTGTTTATCACCTGTACCCAATCCAATGCTTTGTGAAGATTTGCGTAGCTCAAATCAAGGTGTTGTAACGAAACAAGACCCGAAAGCCATTGCAAATTATCAACACGTAGTGGTAGTGGGTCCACGACAGAATTTCCTGCGAGATCTAGATAACGAATCATGGAGAGATTTACGAGTCGATGAGGAATTGTTCCTCCGAATCCGGCCCAAGACAAGTTAAGGTATTTTAGATTTGCGAGGGAACCAATCAAGTCAGGAATGTGAATCCCTCCAAAATAATTGCCGCTTAAATCCAGGTAACGAAGGTGCTTCAAATCCAGCAAGGAAGGATTTATCTTTCCACCTAACTAATGCTTCCAATAACCTTCATAATCATCATCAAACGAAAAAGAAGGATTACGAAGGTGGATCTCACGGATATGACCAGTTGAGTTATCACAGACAATTCCATGCCATAGACAACAGTCCTTCTCATGATGATCACCAGCAGTAGCCCAAGAGGAGAGCCGATTTGAAGGGTCTTTGAGATCCTTCTTAAAGTTGAGAAGGGCTTGCCTCTCACTTTGGATGCAAGAGTTGCTTCCACTGCAGAATAAGCAATTTTGATAAAAGGTTGTGATGGTGGTAAGAAAGACAAGAAAATTAAAGAGAAATAACATTGCAGCTGATCTCATCGTGAATGAAAAACTCATGAATTGCCCACACAACTAATGAATAAAAACTCAATTTGGGTTAGGGTCTTTATGTGGAGTTGGGGGTTTACTATTTATAGCCCCTGCAAAGGTTTGGTTCACACTTTCATTGGTCCAATTTTAAGTGATTTTCCATCATGATGAAAATGGTGAAGGGAGTGCCCCAATCTAGATATAATAAATAAATTATATATTTTTCTTTTACATTTATTATTTTCTCTATCCCTTTTGTTATCGAATAAATAAATAAATACTAATTGTTGAAAAAAATAAATAAATTAATGCTAGCGCATAACTACTTTTGAAAACGAAATCATAATAAATTATAATTAGTTTTGTAAATGAATAATAGTTAAAATTTCAATTAACTAATTATATTTTCAAGACCTGTGTTCTATTTTATTTCATTTTATTACTCACAAATTCACTTTACTTTTAGGCCTTGCTTGGAGTTAAGATTTTGTGAAGTAAAATAATTAAAGGAAAGGGAGAATGAAGATAAGAAGAGAAAAGGAAAAAAAAAGGAATGAAACATATAATTCAAGTACATATGCTAAATTGAATGAATAAAAAAATATTAAAGAAAAAAGAAACATTTATTAATAAATTAATTTTTTAATTTTTTTAATTTCATATATACTTTTTTCATTTTTAAACACAGTTTAAATAAGAGTAAAAAATTTAAATTATCTTCTCTTAGACAAATCCTTAATTGAAACAAAATCTCAAAGAATGGAAATGAGAATTAGCTCTATTAGCGTTTCTTTCAAACTTTATTTATTTTTTCTTTTTTCTTTTTTCTTTTTCCTTCATCTCATATTGTTTTTCTAAAAGTTGATTTACTGTGATGGAGTGGAACCATGACATAGAAAAGGTAGTGGGCCAAGACCGGACCCAAAAATTTTAGATAAAAAATAATAATAAAAATATCTATCAAAAAAATAAGGTATTTTTAAAAAAAATAAAGTTGAATAAATGATAGATGATAAAAAAAAAAGAGCTAAAGTTAGATAAAAAAAAATAAAGTATCAGGCAAATAGATAAAAGATCAATTATTTTTCAAGATGGGAGGCAATTGTTTCTGGATAAGACACGTAAGGATAAAATTTGAGTAGTGGGATTAAAAGATAATTTTACTGAAATTTTGTATAACTAATTTTTTTAGAGGGAAAAAAAAAAGTGAAAGCAATTACCCCTACTCTATCATAACCATTTCCACCCTTGAGTACAACCTCAAACAAAGGTGAATCCATATATTTGCTCATCGCTTTTCATACATAGATTTATTTGTACAAAAATCCCCCTACTGCTTTATCTCATTGATTACTTGCAATCACACCATTTTCTACTACACACGGAGACAAAATATATTGTTTAAGTTACAATAGTTTTGAATTTTTTAAAAATAATTCTTATATTTTTTAGTATATTATCATAATTATTTTTTAAAATTAATTTTATTGTAAAAATAATTTTTTCCCTTCCCATCAATCGATTGAAATAGTTTTTATCGCATTGATTGGTTGAGAAGCTTCCACCATAAATTCCAATTAGTCTACCTTCGAGTCAACATGAGATATAATTTCATGACTTTTGTGATCCTTCCAACAAGTTGGAAAGAAACAACACAAAGCAATTTTTCCACACCCAATTACAAGGCAAAGACTTGCAATTATTTTTCCATACCCTATTGCACGCAAAAGACCCCCATTTTCTTTTGAAGGTGCATTTGATAAATCAAAAATTAAATTTTTTATAACCTTTTTTTCTTAATATTGCCACGTGTCATTTTTGACAAAAGTGATAAACTTTGTAAAAACATATAAAAGTTAAAAAAAAAATTAGAGAAAAATTGGACAAATTTGGTAAAGGTTGGAAAAAGTTTATCATATTGTGTATGTGGTAATTTTTATTATATGTTTGATAAATTTTGATAGAAAAAGTGAGAAAAAATTAAAATTATTAAAATAATTAATCATTATTATAATAAAATAAAAAAAGTATAGATCTATATAGTAATAGAACTCTAATTATATTTATGAAAAATAATTAAATTAATTGCATAACTCTTTAACTAGCTACTATAATTCACTATAGTTGATTTTCTTATAACTCTTTTAACTACCTAATTACAACCCATAATTTATTAAAAAAAATTTTAATTTTAAATTTTGTCTAAAATATTTAATTACCTAACTAGATATATCTATGATTTTTTGAAATTAAGTAGGTTATTTACTCTTAAATTCTATTTCAATAATCAATTAATGGAGAAGGAAAATTTTGTGGAATTACCCAGGCCTAGTATTTCCTTTTTTTTTTTTTTTTTTTTTTTTGGGTTAAGCATTAAGTCATGTTAATGCAATTTTTGCTTTAAATTATTAAGTTATTTTATTTTTTTTTATATATATACAAATATTACTCACAAATTCGCTTTATTTTTGGACTTTGCTCGGAGTTAAGATTTTGTGAAGTAAAATATATAAAGGAAAAAGAGAATTAAGATCATAAATAAATAAATAAATAGGAAAACGAGAAATGAAACACAAAACTCAAGTACATATGCTACTTTATCTCACTGTAGTCACATCATTTTTTTAATACACACCGAAAAATATACTATTTTAAGTTACAATAGTTTTAAAATTTTTAATAATTCTTATATTTTTTATTATACTATCATAATTATTTTTTAAAATTAATTTTATTGTAAAAATATTTTTTTTTCCTTCCCATCAATCGACTAAAATAGTTTTTATCGCATTGATTGACTGAAAAGCTTCCACCACCAATTCCAATTAGTCTACCAAGGAGTCAACATGAGATGTAATTTCATGACTTTTGTGATCTTTCCAACAAGTTGGAAAGAAACGACACGAAGCAATTCTTCCACACCTAATTAAAAGGCAAAGACTTGCTATTTTTTTTCATACCTTAGGGGCGTTTGAGGACACAAGTTTTAACAAAAAAATTATTTACTTTTGATTCTAGAGTGTTTAATGAATCATCATTTTTTGTCATATTTTACTCAATTACAGTAATTTCTTAGCTTAAAAGTTATTAAAAATTATTAAAAGTTGTCAAATTTTGTTAAAAATTACCAAAAATTGCTCCAAACTTTCAAAACTTGTAAAAAGATGCTAAAAAATACTACTTATTTTATCAAACACACAAAAATTGCAACGAGCTACTTTTGACAAAAACAATGCCTAAAGTTAATTAAAAATTATTTCTTCACACGCCCTTTATTATATGTCAAAGACTTTTTATTTTAGAGCAAGTTTAATAAATCAAAAATTATTTTTTAAGTTTTTTTCTTGTGTTGCCACATGTCATTTTTTTTTTATAAAAGTTGTAATTTGGTAAAAACTTTTCAAAATTAAATAAAAATTGATAAATTTTTTTATGCAGTTAGTAAATTTTAATGGAGAAAATTTGTGAAAGTTGAAGAAAATTAAAAGTTAGAGGAAGTTTTAGAATTCTTTTTTAACAATTTTCCAAACATACTCTTAGTGTGCGCTTGTAACGACTAAACAATATTCATCAATTTGTGCATGTCATCCATGCATCGGAATTATGCTAAACTTCTTTTTATTATTTCAATTTTATCACATGTCCTTGAAGGGACTGACAAAATTAAAGGTCCCTAATAATGGAG
This sequence comes from Vitellaria paradoxa, assembly GCA_019916065.1. Taxonomy (NCBI): domain Eukaryota; kingdom Viridiplantae; phylum Streptophyta; class Magnoliopsida; order Ericales; family Sapotaceae; genus Vitellaria; species Vitellaria paradoxa. The sequence goes on along the minus strand of CM034242.1, from coordinate 37,515,429 downwards.
ATTCATATGCAATTATCGTGGTGTTTGGTTGGGTAAAATTCACCTAAATTTGTAAAATATTTTAATTTTTTTTAATTTTTTCTAATCAAAATTTGTCATATGTTACTTTTATATCAACTTATTTATTTATTTATTTATTTTTGTCATCCAAACATCACCTATAAGCTAGTATATTACACAATTATCTAAATCAACTAATTTCTATATTATTAATTGTGGTATAATCATAAAAGGAAAATTATTATGGGGTCGTTTGAACCTCCAATCAAGTTCAAAAAATTTTAAAAAATTTTCAAAGTTTCAAACTTTTTTAAATTTCAAAAATTCTTTTTTTTTATTTTTTGATTGATTTGATTAAGAAAAACAAATTCAATTAATTCTATTTAATTCGATTTTGGTGTATAATTAAAATATTGATAAGGACTTAAACATGCTATTTTTTAATATATTTATATTATTTAGGGTTAGTTATAATATAATTTTTAAACTATGATCCAATATCACTAAAATACTCGTACATAAATTTATATAAACCAAAAATCATTGCATAAAATTTAATTCACAAAATATTCTAAAGTTTTACTGAAATTATAATTAAAATACTTTTAAATTTGCTATACATTTTATCTTAATAAAATTATGAAATAATTGTTTTAGCGTTGGAACATGTTTTTCTAACCTCGTAGCATCATTAGACTTGGTTTGGCCTCAAAATCAAATTTTAATTTATTTTTCTAGCTTATTTTCATTTTATATGATTTTTTTCAATAAATTTTAATTTTTTTTAGGTATGTATTAATTGTATTCGTAAAAAAATTAAAAAATTTACGTCCGCTTAAGTGATTAGTTATGGTATCCAAATCGATTAACTTAGGGTGCGTTTGGCATCTACAAAAAATAAAAAATAAAAACTCTAAAAACTTCTAAAAATTTCTATCATATCAACTTTTTTATTTCACTACATGCATTACAAACTCACAACTTTTCTCACTTTATTTCATTTTTTCTCATTTTTTATCACTCCAAACACACACTTAGTTATGTTAAAATTAATTATAAATATTAGTATAAAAGGGGACATTTTTACGATTTAATAGTTTTACAAATCAACATTTAACCTTATTTAACTAATGGTGTAAAGTAATGCTAAATTATATTTAAAAATTTTACTAACTCTATTATTATTAGTCATGCAAGTTAACCGGACACTCAAGTCATCCAAATATATATATATATATATATATAAAGAGATTCATAACTTTATAATACCATTTTAAGTAAAAATTTTAGTGAGAAGGTAAATACACACTATTTTTGACTCCATACGCTAAAATGTACTATTCATTGCGATAGGGATTGTGATAGGGAGTGGATTGTGAAAGTTAAGAATCGAGTACATTTAGTATTTTAAAAATTTTTTATACGCTATTTAATTAAAAATAGAAATTACAAAGTCTAATTCATTCAGAAATCAAAATACTTTTTGATTTTTTTTGGTAACTAATATTTTTGGATCCTGATAAATAAGGGAATATATTTGTAGTGTGAATCAACTCAATATTTTTTTTTTTTTGGATGGGTGTAAATCGACTCAATTTTGGTAATACAATTATATAGGTTACTTTATTTTAAAATTCGAAACACCGTTGACAATTAAAAATAAATAAATGATGTAATTTTTGCTATATAGTTTTTACCAGTTTATTTAGTAGTCAGCCCCACTGAAACATCTTACCGGAGGATTTACAATAGATGGTTGTGTTGTAGACAGTGACGAAAATAAGAATGTTAGTACCTCAATATCTATAATGAAAAAATAATTGATTATTAAATTGGTAACTATGTATGTTTTTGGGTTGAGTCGCGGATTAGATCGCTCTCCTTAAAATATTTCGCGGCCCTGCCCAGATTGTGCAAGTAGTTCAACAACACAACGCCATTCCCAAGATAAATCAGCCCATAATCGCGCTTCTGTTTTGGCTTTCACTGCACAGAAGAAAGTCAACGACGATACATAATTTCGACATCTTGCTCAAACTCAAAAAAGAAAAGGGAAAAGAAAAGAAAATGTTCTGCTGTATACATGTATAAAAAAAAAAAAAAAATCTGAAAATCTGCATTTATACACAATTGGGAGCGTGCAAGGGCTGAATTTTGAAAACCAAAAAAAACAAAAAACGGATTATTTAATTAGCCCTAAGATCACGCACACGTTTAACATATTAATAAAACTTTCTGGTTATTTTACTTTTATAGATCAGCAAAGAATGGAATTTTTCATTTCAAAAAGATTTGATGAACTGATACCAAAAATAAATTTCTGATTTTTAGCAAAATGTGGGGTTGATTTTAGTATGTGCGTGAGGCTTAATTTGGTGGATTTGCACCCCTTGCGTGCGACTAAGATGTAATGCGCATCCGATTAATTGGTTTTTGGATTAGTTTTTTCAAATTGCATTGAACCTTGGCCTATTGCTCAAGCACACGAGACCACCCCGTGGGTCTAACCACATTTATAAGTCTACTAAGGTGCAAAGTCTTATATGATAGAAAAAGTTCTTGTTTCTTTCTAGTGTGGGACAAACACATTTGTTTTACAAGTACATTTTAGTTCCAACAATCCCCCACTTGTATTTTTAAAACAAAATATTCGAGTAAGAAAGTATAGAGCTATGCATAAGTGAAAGGTGTCTTTCGACTTGAACCCTTACATGGTGATAGTGCTTCAGATAAAAGCTAGAGTGACTTGTGGTCTTGAACTCTAAGTCTGAGTACAGCACACACACAACTCTACTATTGTGAATGTTCGAAGCCAACACTTTACGGCCATGTGCTTGTATCCCAGTTTCATGAATAACCTAAAGAATTTGCCCCAATTCCCCCTAGAAGCGACCACACTTCAACATCCATATGAGTGAGTCTATCAAGAGTACTCCTGTAGTCTAAGTATTCGACTCCATATAGAGGTATAGAACTCATTAAGTGTTAAAAATAACACAACCTCTTTTACAACAGGATGTCATGTTTCTTAGGGATGGACTTGGAATTATACTCCTTATATCATGATTCTTGCCATATCACTTTGCGACTCGTTTTTCCCTTTGAACCTATTTTTTGGGATCTCTAGTCTATAGGTTGGGTATCCATCACAAGTGACTCATTTCTCAATGGGCTTTAATCCTATCCCTTCAGGTGTTCCATAGCTTTTCTCATGCTAATCTTTCATCAAATGATCAGCCAGGTTCTCATCTGTCCGTACATAATCCACTCTAACAGCCCCAGTGGTGAGCAACTCTCTAACTGTGTTGTGCTTACGACGTATTTGTCATCTCTTGCTGTTAAAATAACGGTTCTTAACTTTAGCGATAGCCACGGTACTATCATAATGGATTAGTATGGCTGGTATTAGTTTTTCCCGTAAAGGAATCTCTGACAAGAGGTTTCTCAACCAAGCTGCCTCTTCATTAGCCCATGCTAGTGTTATCATCTCAGACTCCAGAGTAGATTGTGCTAAAATTGTTTGTTTCTTAGATTTCCAAGAAACTACTCCACTTGCTATATTAAACACATACCTACCAATTGCTTTGGAGTCATCTGATAGAGTATTCCAATCAATATTGCTATATCATTCTAACACAGCAGGATATATCGAGTAATGCAATCCATGATTAATGGTTCTTTTCAGACACCACATTACCCTCTCAATTGCATGCTGATGCTCCATCCTAGGTTGGCTTGTGAACCTGTATAATACACCCACAGCATGTGTAACATCTGATCTTTTACAGTCAATAGCATATCGAAGACTACCAATAATACTTGCGTATTCAGATTGTTTAACACTGTCTCCAGTATTCTTAAATAATTTAATGCTGGGATCAAAAAGAGTGCAAGCAAGTTTACAATCAAAATAATTATATTTCTTCAAGATCTTTTCAATATAATGAGACTGATCAAGAAAAATTCTATTTTTAGACCTAATAATTTTAATACCCAAAATAACATTGGCTTCTCCTAAATCTTTCATGTCGAAATTCTTACTTAGCAAAGATTTAGTCTCATTAACAACAAATAAACTAGAACCAAATATTAGCAAGTCATCAACATACAAACATATCAACGTACATACTGAATTATCAAACTTGTAGTATATGCATTTGTCACTTTCGTTAACCTTAAACCCGTTTGACAAAACAAGGTTATCAAATTTTTCATGCCACTACTTGGATGCTCGTTTAAGACTACAAAGAGATTTAATTAACTTACACACTTTGTGTTATTGACCATGGACAACAAAGCCCTCAAGTTAATCCATGTAAATCTCTTCTTCTAAGTCATCATTCAAAAAAGTAGTTTTGATATCCATTTGATGTACAACTAAGTTATGGACAATCCTTCTAGATGTAAACTTGATATCCACATCACCAATACCATACCAAGAATCTTAGTGGCGTGGGAATCACCTAACAACACTTTCTTGTCATTGGTTTCAAAATAACTCTTGAACAAGAAACAGTCTTGACAATTATGGCGGGAAGCATTGGTGTCCATCCACCACCCTTTGAGCCATTTATCATATTAATCTCTAATATCATAGCCATTAGCGATTCTCCATCCACCATGTTCGGCTTTGGAGCAGTGCTATGCTTGGGATTCCTGCAATTTCTTATCATATGACTAGGCTTGTTACAATTATAACACATATATTAAGTATCTCAGGCTGGCCTCCTAAAAGGGGCTGGTTCTTCTTCTAATTGGGTTTAACATTCTGATTGTTTCAATTTTGGTTTGGCTTTGTGATCCTCCCATCTGGCTTAAACGCGACTGAACTGTGTTTTCTTTTCTCTAAATTGTAATTCTTTTTGTTTGAGACAAAAAGAACCTCATCCTTCTGATCTTGTTTCCGACCTCCCCTTCAAGCAAGGGCTTTTACAATTAGCGTTTCAATTTAAGTGAAGACCAGTAAAAAAATTAGAAGTATGTACAATCAATTGTCAGATTACATAGAACCAAATTAACCGACGAGAACATCGAGGAGCTCTTCGAGCCCATTGCTAATGTAAGAAGACCCATTAAGGTCCAAACAATTCCAAGCGAATGCAACAACAGAACCAACTAAAATTCATCGTGAAAAAAAACTTTAAAAATTATATAACTTCCTCCAATCAAATTTAAAAATTATACAACTTCATCCAATCAAATTTCACCATGTGTTACTTTAACATCACTTCAACAATAATTTTTACTTATTTTTGAACTTTTTCGAAACTCCAAACCATGGGCGGATGCAGTAAAGGGCTCATCCGGCAGTAGGCCAAGTGAGCCGCCCAAAAATTATTTTTTACAGTGTAATTTTTTTATGAGTAAATTACACCTAAATCCCCTAAACATTTACGTAATTACACAGACTCCCCCAACATTTCAAATTTACAGGCACTCCCTTATTTTGACATGTTTGTATCCCAAACTCCCTTCTGTTATTATCTCCCATGACACCGATAATTTTGGAGACAAAAAGTCAAATATACCCTTTATATTAGTAGAAGGGTATTCAAAATAAGGGAGATGTGATTTACCCATATATATATATACACACACACACATATATACCATTTTATTGAAAATAAATAAACTCCTTTCTGTGCCGGATTTTTCGCCCAAAATTCCTCCACCTCAGTTGCCCACCAACCTCCAAGATCCTTGGTGGTTTTGGACTAGCCAATGGCCCCTCACGGTGGCTAAAAAGAACTGTCGCTGCTGTCCCCGAACAATTCCAGCAAGGAAACATTTTCCGTTCCACTTTCTGGTCGTTCTTTGGCTGAGTCAGCCGATGCTCCGGCCCCTACTACTACCTCTAGCCTTTCCGTAGTGAATCCCAAACTTATAGAATTGCTGATAAGGAGATTAAAACCCTCGCTGCTGTTCTTTCCATTTATGGCGTTTCCGGCCAAACCATGGCTTTATCCCAAGACCAGATGCCGTTCGGCCAAAAATGGGACACTTGCAGACCAATTGTTACCGATGCAGCGAGCTCGGCTTCAGATATCGATTCTTTGCAGCTTCTCTCCTCCACCTCCCTCCCCCACAAAATGTCTAGATTTCAGTTAAAAAACAGAACTGAAATTTCAAAAATAAAGAAAAAAATCAAAGAAAACCTCTTTTTTTTTTTAATCTACGTCGAACATACTTTTTTTTTAACAAATGATTGCAACAACCACCCGAAAGTATAAATCAGTAGAATCCTAATGCAGCAGGATCTTCTATGAAACCCTGCTCTCCATAGCTTCCCAAAGCAATTGTCTTTAGGCCTTGGATGAGGTAAGTGGATCTGAAGACTCTCTGGGTTGTTACGCTTAAACCTACAAAACAAAGATGACTCCAAATAATTAAATACTAGAGATACAGAGAAAGAGAAATAGAGAAGCTCAGAACACAGAATTAAAAATAATTATTACAAAAGCACTACTTACCGATAATTAAGAAGAAAGTGATGCAGAAGGATGATGATTTCGAGCTTTGTGAGATCATTTCCAGGACACTGTCTGCTTCCAGCTCCAAACGGAAGAGAAGTTCCTAGCTTTGGAATAAACTGTACAAAATGCATAGCATAATATATTAGTATTGAAAAACAAAATTAAGAATTTTTGGAAGAAAATTAATTAATAAAGAACAATGATAAATAAATTAACATTCTCTCATTTGGAAGGATCAAATTTGTATGGATCTGGAAAGGTTTCAAGATTGAAGTGAACAGCCCTCATGTAGGCCACAACTCTCCAACCCTTTGGAATTGTATAGCCTAAAATATGAATAAATTACATATTAATTTACCAAGTTAGAAGTAGAACTAAATAAATAACAAATGAAACTTAGAAAAAAAATGGGAGAAAGAATTAACAAACTAGCAAAGTTGCAATCCTTCTTTGCCTCACGGAAGACCATGGACGAGAATGATACCCAACAAATATTCAGGGTGCTCGTTAAGCAAAAGGCAAGCCCGCATGGAGGTATGGCCAGAATATTCTTGACTAGCATTTAGATACATCAACAGCAAGTCAATGATTATCTCAGAGAAGAAGAGAATCCATGACCAAACAAAGGATGGAACCTGAATCATTTTGTTTCCACTGAGAAATCAAACAAAGCAATTAGACATGGAATTAAAGTTACATCCCATAACACACAAAGCATCTAGAATCTTCCCTAATTTCTTTGCCCTGACCACCGGATGTACCAATTTCCCATCAAACGGGGTTCCAAAAGAAAATACACTATTAAAATCAGCATCACCAGCAACAGCCTCATCGAATCTGTCATCCAAGTACAATAAGCAGCAGAAGGCAGCCACGCCTGCAGCTACAACAATCGCAACGGCGGTGGTGGCGATGACCAAGCCTTCCCCAAAAAATGGAGGGCTGATAGATGGAGGACGAAGAAGGCCCTTTAGCTTCCGGAGTACCCAAATTAGGAGGAGCTCGGTGAATAAGGAGACAGGTAAAAGCTCTGTTCACCAGAGCTCTGCCCTTGACGGATGGGAGTATCTACGGCGTTCACAACAGAGTCGAAGGCGTCGAACCTGTGTTCGCAACGACGATGGAGATTCCACAAAGAGAGAGAGAGAGCAGTTGAGGGTAAATTTGGTATATTGAAAAATATTTTTGGCTAACGTCATCGTTTTAACAGAAATTCTAACAGCATACTAACGGAAAGAGGTCTATGTATAATTAGTCAAATGTTTAGAGGATCTACATATAAATTTGAAATGTTGAGGGGGTCCATGTGTAATTACACAAATGTTTAGGGGGTCTAGATGTAATTTACGTTTTTTTATTTATTTAAATTTAGCCTAGTATAAATTTCTTTAGCTCAATTTAGATTTTTTAACTCAACCCAACCTACTATACTTTAAACTCTTATTGCTCTGTCCCCAAATGAATCCAAAATTTTCTATTAGTTCAGGTGAACCTAAAATTCTGGATCCACCTCCGCTCCAAACGCACTCTAAAAGAAGAATACATCCATTCACACATAGAGACACATACATATACATATATAAAAACACCATATCATACCTATGAAGAGAGATGGAGCCGATGGGCAATGCTACAATTTGAAGTTTCTTTGGAATTGCAGGGGTAAGATAAAAGAAAGGGAGCGGTTTGTTTGGACCAAATTACCAATTTCTAACTTGAAAATGGACTGGTTCAATGGGCTGGTTAAGTTTCCGGCTAATCATCATCGGCCTTATCCTCCAGATTCTCGAGTATCAAAATAATAAAGAAGAGAGCAGAGCTGGTGATGATGGGCCACATCTCAGTGGCGATGGAGCTCACAAAGCTCATGATTGATCACCACGATCGTCTCTGCATCACAATCCTTCTAATGAAGCTCCCTATAGATGACATCGGCACCAACTTCATCGATTCACCCCTAACTACTCTGTTCGAACGCATCAAGTTCGTCCAGCTTCCTACTGTAGATCTCGATCCCCAGTCAAATTTCTCAACTGTTGACTTTTTGCTCACTCGCACAATCGAGCTTCAGAAGCCTCACGTCAGGGACATCGCGGCTGACATCGCTACTCAGTTCGATTCGTTGTCCGACGCAGGTCAACTTGTCGGCTTCGTTGTGGACATGTTTTGGGCGCCCATGATAGACGTGGCCAACAAATTTGGCATCCCTACCTATATTTTCTTAACGTGGAATGCAACCTTTCATACTCTCATGATGCATCTTCAGATCCTCCACGACGAACACAACCAAGACATCGCCGAGTTGAACCGCGCCAATACTAAGTCGGTCGTCCCGAGCTTCGACAACCCGTTTCCCGCTACCGTCTTGCCCTTCGTGTTTGGTTGACACTAAAAGCTGGACCACCTGCAAGCACCAAATTCCTCCACTACGCTCGGGCCTACAGAAAAGCCAAGGGCATAATAGTCAACACATTTCTAGAGCTTGAATCACCGGCGATCAATTATCTCTGTAGAGTACTTGGAATGAGTCCTTCAATCTATTCAGTGGGGCCATACTTAACCCAGACCAGGTCAGACCAGCGACCCAACTTGACCAAGAGGCTGGACGATCAGCCTCCGTCGTGGGTGGTTTTCTCTGCTTTGGGAGCTAGGGAGGGTTTGAAGAGGAACAGGTGAAAGAGATAGCAAGAGGCGTGAAGCTTAGCAGTTTCCAGTTCTTGTGGTGTCTCCGGTAGCCTCCTGCGAAAGCAGTGGAGTTCCCACGGATTACGCGGTGGAGGAGGTGCTACCGGATGGGTTTTTGGATCGGACGGCGGGGAGGGGGAAGGTGATGAGTGGGTGGGTTAGGCAAGTGGCGGTGCTGTCCCATGCAGCAGTGGGTGGTTTCATTTCTCACTGTGGGTAAAATTCAATCCTGGAGAGCTTGTGGCACGGGGTTCCAATTGTGACCTGGCCAATATACGCGGAGCAACAGATGAATGCGTTCCAAATGGTGAGAGAGTTGGGATTGGCGGCGGATATTTCGTTAGATTACCGTCAAGACACAAAAGAAGGAGCTGTTGCAGTGGTGACGACTGCAGAGGTAGAGATGGGAATAAAAAGGGTGATAGAGAGCGGAGCATTGAGGGCAAAGGCGAGAGAGATGGCAAAGAAATGTAGAATGGTAGTGGGGGAAGGTCACCAGAACAAGGCAACAACTAAATTTTTTACAAAATTTGCAAAAAATAATATAAATATATAAGTTAGTTTAGTGATAATTTAGAATAGAAAAATATATTTTTTTTCCTTATTATTTCTTTCCTTGTACAAATCCAAATTTAAATCCAAATCCAAAGAACAATCATAATAAATAGTTTCCTATTTGCTTTAAGAAACTGATCCACCAAAATCCAAATTCAAATTATAATCATAATAAATAGTTTCCTATTCCTATTTGGTTTTAAAAACTAACCCACTTTATATATTATAGCTGTCTAGCCCTTGAAGCTCAAAAAAAAAAAAAAATTGAGTTTTGCTTTCGCAACAACAAATAGAAACAAAGCAAAGATGGAGAAAGAGTTGATGATGATAAAGACAATATGGCGCAAAAATTTAGAATTCGAATTCTCTCAAATGGAATCCATATTACTTTCGCACAACTTCATCGCCATTGATACAGAGTTTCCAAGATTTCTTCACAATACGCCGAGGGGTGCTTCTGAATCACAGTGATACGAGGATTTGAAGTTCAACGTCGATTGTTTGAAGCTTATTCAATTAGGTTTGACATTATTCGACGACGAAGGCAATCATGGTAAGACATGGCAGATCAATTTCTACAATTTTGATGTCGATGTAGACCCTCTAAGATGCAAGGCAAGCCAGAGGTTCAATTTCGGAAAGAACAGAGAGGAAGGTGTTGATAGTGCAGTATTTGGAGAGAGATTCAAGCGAATGCTGTTAAGTCACAAAGGAATTAAGTGGATGACGTTTCACGGATTATATGATTTGAGCTATCTAATTCGACTACTAATCTGAATAGAAATTCCTAATTCTCTAATAGAGTTTGCTAATATGGCATGAACTCTGTTTGGTGGTGTTTATGATGTCAAGTTCATGGCCAAGTACTGCCAAGTAATCGTGAACGATGTTGATTTTATTGGGTTGGAAAGACTTTCAAATATACTGCATGTTAAGAGAGTAGGAGAAGCCCACCTAGTTGATTCTGATAGTCTCTTGACTGCTGCTATATTCTTGAAGATGGTTAGGGTTTCTCATTTGATAACTCCAAATTTTGAAAGGCATATGTATGGAATTAGTGTCAAGATACAGTGTTGGAGGTCATATTACCGTGGTCCTATTCTTCATTCCCCACCATTAGTACTGTTGATAGCAGCACCGCCACAAATGCCTACGTGCTTTGCAGAACCAACACCTTGGTTACATGGCATTGCTTCGCCATTGACATAGTATACATATAAATATATATAGGTCCATTTGTGCAGTGTATAGCTAGTCTTTATGGGTTTGTTTTGCGTTGGATGCCCTTTTCAGAGTTTAGTGTACATTTGATCGCATGAAAAAAATTGTAAATGAAATTTTTTGTGCCTTTAGTAAAAATTTAAAATTTTTAGCAATTTTCAATAATTTTTGGTTGTTGGACAAAAGGTTAAAGAAATTTTTAGAAACTTCTTAAAAATTTTTAGTAATTTTTTATTGTTTCGTAAAAATTTAAAGAAATTTCAATAACTGCTACCAACTTCTGAAGTGTTGCCAAATGGAGAGAAAAAAAAAAAAAGAAAAAAAAAAGAAAAGAAAAATCATTCATACATATTACAAACACACACAGAGAATTCCCAATTCCCATTCTGATTAACCAAAAATAATTGATACTTTTTGTCTAACAAGGAAACGGGGTAAAGTATGCGAGTAGTTCAATACAAACGATTCAACAAAATCTATTTCCACCCGCATTAATAGATTAAAGAAATACACAATCGTCGTTAAGCATCGTATATAGACACAATGACACATACAACAAACTTTAAAAAAAAAATCCTTTCCTTCTCTAACCAAATACCCAATTTTTTTCGGTGAGGACAAAAAATACAATGATAAGAATTAACTGCAATTTTCCCAATTGAAGAAACGAACAACTACAGATATCTATATATATATATATATATAATTGTTATGCCAAAGGAAAAAAGATTACCTCCAAGGGCACAGAGGAATCGGGGTTTGGAGTTTCGGCGAGCAGAACTGAATGTTGGCTTGGGAGAGATGGAGATGGCAGAGAAACAAGAGATCGAACTACGAAAGCAAGACATGTTCGCCAGTTAAAAGGGCAAAGAAAAAGGAAAGCAAATATTCTAAATCTCTATTTGTCTGAGTTCTGTTTGCATTTCTAAACCAATCTAAATCTCTTCCTTATGAAACTATCAGTACGTGGAGAGAGAGAGAGAGAGAGAGAAAGGGGGGGTGCCTAGTCGTCTCCTTGTATCCTCCCCCGTCGTGGGTTGCTGGGGGCAACAGCGCGAATGCACATCAAGGGTTGAAGTGTAGAGGTAGAGTACCGTGATTCATGATTTAAATAAGGTAAAATTAACTGAATTAATAAATATTGTTAAGTGAATTAATAAGTGCTTTTTGACCTGTTATTTCTACACTTTATTCCTACAAATTCACCTTACACTCCAACCTATGAAACCCGTCATAATTTGTAAAGCAAAATAAATCACAAGTTCGCCAATGAATTTGAGTAAATGAATATAAATATAATTTTAGAAGTATTTATTCAATTAAGATTTAAAGTCGATTATTTACTGTAGTATTTGATTTATTTTTTTATTTTTTGTTTTTTATTTTTATTTTTTATTTTCTATTTTGAACTCATTTTTCTATTTTGCGTCATTAAAAATAAGAAAAACAGTTCAAAACACATTTGGTTACTTGTGTTTTCACAATTTGTTTTAAAAAACAAAAAATAAATTTACACATGAAATGAAAAAGGTAAAAAGTCATTTTGAACGTTTTTAATTCAAAGTAAAAAAAATCAAATAAAGAAAATAAAGTATTTTCTATTCCTTACTCTAAGATTTTTAAAACATAAAACAAAAATAGAAAATAAAAAATAAAAAAAAACTAAATACCGCCTAATATTTTTTTAACGTATATCGTTGTGGATGCACTTTCAATGTATTTGAATATAAAATATATTCTTGCTCAATTTGATAAAAATCAAATTCAATAATATAATTTTATAATATTATGTACGTTAAACTTGTAATTCATGCTGCTTATATTTGAGTTCTAGAATAGTAGTAATATAGTCACTGGGAGCGGCCGAAACTTGCTGGTAAAAATTGAGAAATATATAAATGTAGATGGAGTTTATTGAGTATTACAGGTAGCAAAACATGCGAAATTAAAAAAAAAAAAAAATACACACACATACAAACACTGTACTGTGACAGAACTGCTTATTGCAAAGCTCGCTTAACAAATGGCATAGTCTTGAATTTTTTATAGCTATCTTGGAGTCTGGTTTGATAGCATTTCTAATTCCTATCTATATTGATTTGACTGAGTTTCTTATATATATATATATATATAGGGCATATTATATTATAGTTTTCAAGATTAAAATTGAGAAAAAAGTTGAGAGTAGGGTTTTTTTAATGCAATGTTTGGAACAATGTATTTGTGGAGGGAAAAAAAGTGAAGAAAATTGATAAAAATGTAAAATGAATGAAAAAGTTAAATTTATTTCATTTTTTTATTGAGTTAGAAATATGAGATTAAAATAAATCGATATTTATTAACAAAACTAATTATTACTTGGTTAAGCGTATAAAAATTAGATAAATTATAAAGTTTATTTTCTCTTCATTTTTCTTTTCCTCTACAAATCATTGTTCCAAATATAACATAAGAGTTTTTAGTAGGAGTGAGCATATTTGTATTCCACTTTACTTTTTTACTAATTAAAACTACAATTGCCTTCTTTTTTTCATCATATATTTTGGATGGTTAGAATGTCATAAATACTTTTATACGTACGAAAATTCAATTCAAGACATATTTAAAATCTATAAATATCTTTATTTTATAAATAAAAATATTTTTTAAAACAAAGCATAGAGTAGGTAACCCACCAAAATATTTTATTTGTTTAGATTTTCTTATAAGTAGGAAAGCAATTACCATTTTACTTATTTAAAAATTTTATTTACTTTTTCATTAAGTAAAATCAATTTTATTTATATTTTTAAAGGAATTTTCCCACTCGATCTTATTGTTTTCATTAAATAAAATTATAAAATTACTCCTCTTTTAACTAATTGTTTTTTATATAATTAAAACAACATAATTAACCTTCAAAAAACTTTTAAAATTTTGAAAAAATACCATAAAGCCTACTTTGGTACAATATAATAGAAAAAATATTTTAAAGATTAAAATAAATTTTATTTATATTTTTAAAAACACATAAAAGTATATTTTATTTTATTTTCTAACTTATTCAAATAAAAATTAATTTCTTTCATTTTTTTTTTGCAATATTATGTCATTTTAATTTTCGAATCATGCTCAAGTCATTCATTAAAATTTTATACGAACTTTTCAGAAAAAAACTATTGGAAAAATATAAAAAATAATTAACCTTTAAACAAAAATTAGATTTATCAAACAAACTATAAATATTTTTCTTCTAAAAATTTTAATTTAATTATTTTCTAGTAGAAAATAATTTTTAAAAAACAAAAATTTAGAATTAAAAGTTTTTTTTATCATTATAAGATTATTCATATATCATATATAAGCAAATTTTTTTTTTAAAAAGTAAAGTATTAATTTATCTTTCAACTAATAAAAAATAAAAAATAAAAATAAAAAAACGATAGTGTCACCTATCAACCTTTAAACAACTACTCTTAAAGATACAAATTCATGTTGTACCCAAAAAAAATCTCTATTTATGAACCAAATCTAGTATCTTTATTTATTTTATTTATATCTTACTCCTTATTTTATTTTATTTTTAAAATGCTTACACAAGCTAGACTTAATATGTTTTGTATTAATTTCCTCTAATAAATTTTTCATTAAAAAGCAATGATTGACCAATTTAATATTATAAAATTACTTTTATACTCTTAAAATTATCTTTATTTTATTTTACCGAAAAATTCATTAATAATAGTTTTGCTTGCCTGTGCTTTTTCTTGAAGATTAGAAGAGTGAATCAAATGAACAGACTCTTTTACATGAACATATATATAGGCAATACGAGAGATTCGAGCCATGGGAGTGAAAAGTGTAATTGTTAGAATGACTTTGTGGCTTGATGATGACAATGGGACAGCTCCCCCTCGGCAAGAACAAAAAGAAGAGCCAACCTCTAATAATACACTAATTGTTGGAATGATTACGCAGACAAAAATGCAAAACTGACGAGAACATTTTTGCTAAGAAAAGGTATCAGACCTTTCAAAAAAAAAAAAGTATCAGAATATTGATGCCAAAAAAATAATAATAATAAAGGAAAAAGAAAAAAAAAAAGACTGGTGCTAATTACAAGAAGATAAATTTTAGGTCGGGAACTCATGAATCAGAAAATTGTATCAATAGTAAGCTTCCTCCTTGGCGGAGACTTCTCAATTATCTGCTTTTGCAGCTCCATAAAATTGGAACCCTTGTGAGCAAATAATCTCCGGAGGTTGATCACAGAAAGCTCGTTAAAGCTGCCAACCGCAAGATCAGCTTGTCCAAGATCATACCTGCATGTTCAACTAATTGTGAAACTATATCCATAAAAGAAAACTAGTAACAATAATTGATGAAAAGTTTCCATTTTGATTTTCCATGCAGCATTTTGATTAGAGACGAAACCTTTTTCTCCAAATCCAAACAAACAAAGAGAAAGAGCGAAGGGAGGAGTCCTACGCTGGGTGAGCGCCAATCAATGCTACGGCCATCATCGTACAGTTGTGAGCAGCAGCTATGCCCCTAGGATCATCCTCAAACACAACACACTTGGCTGGTTTTCTGTCCAACTGCACGGAATTTCTTAAATTAGATAAAAATATTGTAGAGTATTGGTTCATTAAAAAGTAAGGTTCTCATAAGTATGACGAAAATCAATATGTTAAGATGAATGCATGGTAATACAAGAAAAAATAGGATAAAGAATGAATATATTAAAAGAAAAAAAAGTTAAAGTGGTATCGATAGAATAGAAGTTAAAAGAAGGTTGCTTAAGATAGTTTTGTCATATTCAACATAGACGTGAAAATATACCAATAAGGAAGAGTGATTGGATCCAGGTGAAAGGAGTCAAAAGGACAAGCAATGAATAGACACGAACTGAAATTCTGAGAAAAGCATAATTTTAAATAATCTTATGGAAAACATGACCCTTGATAGAAATGAAACGAGGAAAATAAGTTGAATTGTTTCAACTCTCATGGAATGTTAGGTCAAAAATATTTTAGATAAGATAGCAACCCTTATGTAAACTAAGAAAAATAGGAGTCCAGGGATGCTAATGAAACACGGATACTTCAAATTAGGTGCCGCACTAGTATCGGATGCTCGAGGCATACAGATACAGCCGGATACGTATTGGACACGTCACATGATGTATCTTATTTTTTTATTTTTTATTTTGCATAGGATACAGCTGGGATACGAGAAGGAAGCGTTTAGGATATAACTGAGATACGAGAAGGATATTTTTGAGATACAGTGGGCGTCCAAATGTAATATTTCAAACTTTATTTGGGGATAAAATTGATATGATAAAATTTAATTAGGGGTCAAACTATAAATAACTAAAATTTAACTTGATACAGATTCTGTTGTAGCTGAGAAGCGATCAACAACAAAAAAATTAAAATTAAAATTAAAAAAAAAAAAAAAACTAGCCAAGTTTAAATCGTCAAATGAAGTTGGAATTCTTGAGATTGCCAACCTCTCGCTTAATAAGCCTGAATTGAAATTTATCTTGTTTACAAATGATGAAGATGGAGATGGAAGAGTCAGCAAAGGAGGGACTGACAAGTTGATTAAAGCTGGATCCAACTAAAATTTAGGAAATGAAAAAAGCTTTTTTCATTTTAGGATGTATGAAATTTACATTTGATATTTTTTTTTAAATTTGTGTTTTGTGTATAAATGATATTTGGTAGTTTTGAGTATGAATGATGTTAATTTATGTATTGAAAGGTATTTTTCATGTTATATAATTGTTATTTATATAATGTTTGGTAGTATAGAGATGCTATCTTCAAAAATATTTTAAACAAAATATATATTTTATTTTATTTTATTTTATTTTTTTGTTGTATCTTCGCCGTATCTGTATCCTCATTTTTTAAAAATTGACGTATCCTATATTCGTACCCATATCTGTATCTACTTCTGTATCCGTATCCGTACTTCATAGAATCCCATGGTAAACATAGATGGCAAAATAAGTCATGACAAGTAGCATTTCTCTTTAAAATAAAGTCTATGACAGTTGATTGGCTTTTCCTTCAAGTGAAATCAAGCGTTGGTACTTAACGGCGAGCTCCCCCCCGCCCCCGCCGGGGGGGGGGGGGGATCCATTTATTTGTGGTTCACATTTGAAATACCATGTTATCTTGACACGTTGTAACAATACCTTCATTGCTGCTGAAAGAAATCTATGAGCCATTGACTCCATGCCATCTTCCTCAGACACAATGCCCTGCAACTCTAAAAACATGGTTAGTTGGGTGCAATATTCCCCCCCCCCCCCCAAACAAAAAAAACAAAAAAAAAAAGAAAACCCCAAAAAAAGGGGTAAGTATAATAAAAAGCATGAATACAATACAAAAAGTATAATACTCTACGTGTAGACTTCTAAGAATGATATAAATTTAATTCATAAATTGTGTCAACTCCTATGAACGCGTGGATTACTTGTCTCCAACACACAATACTTGGGTAAGGGTATGCAACAAGTGTCCCATAAGTTCAATTGATCATATATGTTGCTCGGACTCGGGTGCGGGTGTCGAACTTGCGTATGTATCCAGATGTCAAATTCGCCTATTATCTATATTTTTGGGCACAGGGACTCGACTAAAAAGTGTTCAAATTGTGAATATGGGTACGAGAAAACAACACAAAAAAATATTACAAATTATTTTTTTCTATAATCAAACTTCTATTATTTTTGAAAGATTTAAAGTATGCTCTATTTATATTGATTGATTTTTTTTCATTAACACAAATAAAAAATTAATTATCACATATTAAATCAGAGAGTAAAAGTAAATAAATTTTTTTTATTCTTTTGCTAATAAATAAATTGTTTCTTATTTTTTAAGAATAATTAACCTTCATTATCATAATTGTTAAATCATTTATACAACTTGTATGTATTATATATGAACCATACATCATAAAAGCATGTGGCTACACGAAATTAGGATGAATTTTTAAAAAAAAAAAATATTAAAATAGTCATAATCATTAGGCTAGTTTGTTCAGTCCAGTGAGTCCCTCTCTCTATACATAACACAAAGAATGGAAAGCAAAAGTCTATGTATACAAATGGAAGAGCAAAAACCTCGCATGGAGATGTTTCCATCAATGTAACTAATGTTGGTATAATTAATTGCTTGCTTGGAACATGTGTCTTCTATGTAATACACATAAAGGTTAAACTAACTTAATCCTGTTTGTGTAATCAATACAAAGAAGACAAAAGATTGATGCCATTTAAAGAAACCTTTGGACGACAGGTACAAGTGCTTTGTCTTCTCCATTTGAAACTCAAGCTTTACTCTGCTCAACAATGGTGATAGACCAAACTCTCATCAAACGCATATCCGAGATATCAGCTCCGCGTCGGAAGCAGATCCCGCACCAAAATAAGAGCCGTGTCGTGTCGACATGGGTACTCTAGCCCAAAATGGCGAGTCCGAGTAACACAGAATACACACCATGAGTGTGTGAAAAACTTGAGAGTATACAACCAACACAGAATACACACCATAAGTGTGTGTAAAACTTGAGAGTATACGACCACGCATAAAACTCCTATATTGGGCATAAAATGCTTCATGCTACTTGAAAATACTATCTTGCGGTAAAAAAGAATAGAAGAATAAAATAATAAGTACACATTTAGCTATGTAAGGATGCATTAGAGCAGTACTAAGATTGTTCCATTAGCGGGTTTATACCCTGGAAACAATCTCTCTTCAAGCAGGAGTAACATTGCATACATTTTTTTGCCCTCACTGGATCCTGCAATGCTGGATCCTTGCGCACTAGTTGCTCTTCATTTACGTCTAGCTATGCGTTAGAATCCTCAGACTATAGGAATTAGAAAGAGTTTCAAACTCAGACATGCGCGTGCACCCAGCACTTCTAAGACACAATATTGCACCTAACACTGCAACTAAGTCTGTTAAACACAGGAGTCAACCAATTAGTCCGTCAGTTTCAGTTAAGACCATTTGATATTGCCTTCAAGATCACCTCTAAAGTAACATTGCAAGCAGAAGTAGGTTGCATTCAGAATTGTAATTGATACAGGTATTCTAAATATGTCAGAGGTAAATTGTTTTCAATGGAAGGACAAGAAAAGTACAAGCATAATAGGCCATGTTCACCCCAGTGTACCATCTACCTAGACATCAGTGTGTTCATGTTTGCTGAGAAATGGGAAGTCAACTCAGAAAAATTACTGACCTGGAAATACTTCTTGAGCCCCATTCGCTCCAAGGCTTCAATCATATTTTTACGGCTGAGACTAGAAACAACAGCACAAGGGATGCGAGCAGTGGATACTGCATCCAGCCATTCTTCTAGTCCATCCATGGGTTCTGAAAGCTGAAGTAAACATAGAAGAACACCAACATTATTGTTATTACATTTAAGTTGCAAATATAGCAAACATATCATTAATGTTACTACATTTAAGTTGCAAATATAACAAACATAATACCAAAAATATAATTGAGTACAGACTCACTTTGAGAAATTTGTCATAGTATAATTGTGAAAGCCTCAACTTCAATCTAACTAATTCACTTTCCGCTTTCTCCGAGAGAAAAACCTGAAAGTTCTGGACACTTGTAAGATACATCAGGAATGGAACAAAACAAACAACCATTAATCTAGGACAAAAACTAACTAGGAGTCAATGACATATCATTCACAAACTAGGACAATAAGTAAAAACAAAACTTATAACAGTCATGAATTTCCAAACCTTATGCAGAACATGATCAGCACGATCATAAAGCAAGAGTTTTTGGGTATCACCATTTTCAGGTATTTCCTTTCCTACATGATAATCAACAATAACCGAAATTTAGAGAAGAATATACATCACTAAAACATCTTTGGCTCTACACAGCTTTTCTCATAGATACATAACCTTTACGAACTAATCTAAGAGCTGATACCAATATAGACAATCCTTTTAACACGGCTCAATAAATGAGTAACCCGCACAAGATAAATGCTTCATTACATGCTAATAAATGTTTTGGTCTCTAATATAAACTAACAAAAGAGAATACAATGTGCAAAGGGCATTGCTATCACATTCCAGCCAAGTCATGGCCAAGCTAGCATGGAGTTCTATCCCTAATTCGTAAATGAAAGTAGGAGATGCCTGTCTAGACAAAGATAACAGCCGGATATGTTTTAAACATATTGTTAGCGAAGATAAACATTTTTGTCTCATATGGAGGATATCAAAAGGATTTTCTGCTTGTGTTGAATTGAAGGCTCTTCCATGGATGAGGGTGAAAATGAAAAAACAAAAATGGATGAGGTTGCTAGACTGATTGAGGAATGCATCCAAGTGTCAAATTCTTCTACTAATTATGTCTAAAGACACTTGTATGTAGTTAAATATACTTCTTAATATATATATATATATATAGATTTATATAAATTTTGGTGAAATGGTTTTTAAGACATAATATAAATATTTGTGCATAACATGAGACTTTCACGCATTATTACACAATAAAAAAAATTACTAAACATACTTATCGGGAGCATGGTCAATAGCCAAGTTCGACAAATATCCCATTCCCTTAATGCTTAGTTTTAGTGTTAAACATCTAATAGGGGCAGTTCCCACATTTAGAAGTGTCCTTGCAATAAAGGATTCTAGTTTAGTTAACCAATAACTAGGACCTACAAAACCTCAGTTTTAATATATCACAATGGAATCCCCCCCCCCAATCCCCCCTCCTGCGGGGGGGAGGGGGGGTTTGATAAATAATATTATTTATAAGGGAAAGGGGGTTGGGATGACTCAAACTCATGACTTTCTGTCTAGGTGCGTGCCTTTTCTACTTCAACTAGCCATCCCTCGTCTATAGCAATGATTAACTTCCTCAAACATGTAAACCCACAAACTCAAAAAGAGACACAAAACTCTTTTGCTAAAATCTCAAGTTTGCAAATCAGTTATAAATTTTGAAGAAACAAACTGCCAGAAGAGAAAGACATTTCATATAGGGAAAAACATTACATAAATACACACCCTCTTCGGAAGCAAGTTGTTTCCAAGCTTTCAACTTCAATGCTCGAGTATCTGCCTGAAACAAATTACATTCCAATTACACGGTAACATCGAACATGATATGCTACGCAATACAAAATGAAGTTATCATTGTTTTCTCAAATCACAATCCTAAATTTTGCGGGGTTCGCTTATATCATATTCCATCAACATTCCTAATCATATTGTTATATCATATTCCATCGACATTCCTAATCATATTGTTCTTGCTCAGCTTCTATAGTGTTGTGAGTACTAAGATTTTTCTTACTATGTAGAACTCAAGTTCATTTTGGTCCTTTTTTGCCCTCTCAGTTATATTGATTGTTGACGAAGGCTCCATTATATCTAACACATGACAAAATCTTATTGGTACGGAGCTCTTTAGTTCACAATGAATCTCCTAGTTGAATTCATACTTGACAAATCTTATGGGTTCAGGAATGAGCATTATGAGGGCTTTATAGTTTATACAGATTTTGAAAATCACAAGAAAATAATTAGTCCAAAACAATGTTTACCTGAGACATGAATCGTTTCGGTACATGAAACGAAAATGGAAATGTAGTACGCTTATACTCTGAAATGCAGTACAATGAGAGAGGCTTCTCGTAGAATTGTCATACAATTAAAATGATTGGGTATATAAGAAAATATGACTTATTTTCAAAATATATATAATCAATCCAAAAAATAACACAAAGTAAATATTCATAAAAGCAAGTGCACATTCTGTTTGATGCAAGTCTTTGTTCATTATTTTTTCATAAAACATACATTATTGGTTATTGGCACACAATTTATTATCAAGCCGCTATTTTTGGAGGGTTTCCTAATGAAAATATAATATAAGGATAATTTTTTCGGACCATCAAATTTAGAGTACTAGAATGTAAGTGTAATGTATTTTAGAATGTGTAAACTAAACTGTGGTTCACAGGGATGGTAGTGATTTCTGGTACTCTGATCCAAGGACAATTCAAAGATCCCAAGAAAATAATTAATCCAGCCATGTATCATCTCACAAAGACAAATGAAATATCCATGTAGACATTGTAACCTCGGATTTCACAATGCAAAATGGGATTTGTGCAGTTGGAAGCACCTCTATTGGATAAAGCTAAAGGAATTAAGAAAGTCTTCCAGATGTGGATTAATATAAAGTAATGCTTAAGAACCATCTGTATATGGCTGCAAATGCAGGCAAAGATGGTTGAAAGTGTAATACCAGAGTTAGCAAAACCGCCCGACTTTCTCTTATCTATGGATTGTGTATTGTCAAGCATAGAAAGTGCTTTGGCTCTTTACTACAACATGAATAATAAATTCATTTATATATTTGATTCAGCATCCTATAACTTTTGGCAAAAGAATTAAAAACAAAAATATTAGTTGAATCGAAAGGTTGAAAATTTACCACCACATTGTCCCAAGAGAAAATAAGACCATATGCTTCATCAGGTTTCATGGCATAGCGGATTCGTTTAAGAAATCCCTCTTGGAGTCTGTCATTCAGAAAATCCTATATGCAGTTGAATTTAACACCCGTAAGTAATCGAAATGCATTGCAGCATCACCAAGTATATTTACAAATCTGAATTTTTGGAACCCCCCCCCCCCAAAAAAAAACCAAATATAGACGTGTGTATGGTTTAACTGAAAATCATGGCATTTGATCAAAAAGGGTTGATCATTTATGAAGCCAATCCAAGTAGTATCTCCCACAATATGTGGATGTTGTAAGCACGGATATTGCATTTGAAAGACCATAAGTTTGCTCACCACATCGACTTTAAGAGGTCCATCTGGTCTGAATGTCTCGAAACCTTCTCCGTATTCAGCTCCAATTGCCTGAAAGATACTAATCCACATCAGTAGCATATTTTATTCATCAATGGCCCCGTTTGGAGCTCTACAAAACTCTAGAAATCACTACAAAATTTAAATTTTCCACTCACTACATGAATGCCCATATTGCAACTTTTCCAAATTTATATTAACTTTTTACAACTCCAATATATATATATATATATATATATGTAGTATACTCTCCAATATATCAAATTACTCCCAACAGCACGAAATTTCAAGCAAGAGAAGTCTGAAACCCTAGCGTGACAAGCATGAATGACTATATGAACACTCGAATCCAAACACAGATACCAAAATTTTTCAAAGGGACGACAAATATGATGCATAATTTGCCAAAGAAAATAAATAAATAAAATAATTAAAAGCTTGAGAAGGCATGTGAACGACAGAGTATACCTCTTCCATGAAAACCCTGTTGGGCGTGATTGGGAACCCATTAACGGACCCGTTTTCGTCGGAGCCACAAACGTTCCTTATCACCAAACGACGATCCTGATGAACCAAAAAGCTCGAGCGCTTCAATCTATATTTCCCGAAAATTAAAAAAGAGAGAAAGAAAGAGAGAGGGAGAGAGAGTGTGTGTACGGCAGAAGAGGGGGCTTCAACAAGAGAGGGATATAGATATAGGGAGAGTACCGGTAATCTGAGATTTGGTTGGAATTGTGAGCCTCGAAGCGGTTGAGACGACGGCGACGACCCCCGGAGAGAGAGTAGAGAGGAGGAGGAGCTGAAAATAGTGCATTCCATGTTTTTTACAACGAAAAGCTGCCACAGAAGCTCGTAGATGAAGAAGGAGATGATCCTGTGTTGGGCCTTGGTTTATCTGTGGGGCCCGTTGATATGATTTGGCGGGCAGTGGGTTACTCTTTCCATCAAGCCCAGATGGCCAAACATATGAGCCCATCTCATGTTCCCTCGCGAAGCCCAATATTTCTTTTCCTTTCTTTTCTTTTTTTGCCCTCATTTTTTTTAAAGTGGAGTAATCTCTCTAAGGTAAAATTGTTTTGGACCAATTTTTAGAGCATAAATTTTACACTCAGGGCCGGTTTGGCATCAATACAAAACTTTAAAAATCACTATAAATCTCTAACAACCCTTTTATTTTTAATTTTTCCGTCACCACTAATTTCAAAAATTCTAATATTTTACGAAAAAAATAAAAAATCTGGAAATAAGTTAACCGAATGTATAAATTTTTTATACAATCATATTCTTCGTGTCGAAAGCTTTCAAACAAATACCATTATTACTATTTTTTGTGAATTTTTTTAAATCCGTGGGAACGGATTTGGAAAACTGTTCCCATGGTTTGTTACTTTTCAGAAAAAATGCGCCAAAATTAAACCTAAATCATATTTTATCTCAATTTATCTAATTTTTTGTTACTCCAAACGGGACCTCAGTGAACCATTTCACAAGACTTATAAAGTAAACAAGTAATTGAATGCACTTAACTGAGTAATTATATTAAATTATTCAGTCTTAATTTAATTAGAATATAATTTTTGATCGATATGGTATCTTTTGTGATCGGACTAATATATTTTCTGATCAAAAAACACACAGTAGGTTATTTTTTATCCAATAATTTTAAAACTTAATTTGACTCTATTTGAATAAACCGGGTGACTAACTTGGAATCATTGTGAAAATAAATATATTATTTGGCATAAGATAGACTAAACTTTGAATTTGTTTAAAATTTGTTATCTCGTGAATGGTAAAAGTGACGATAAAAACTATAGTGCTAACAAGATATATACTCATTTATTTTTCAGATCTACTAACATATTTGTATATACATGCATATGAAGGAAGAATTACAAGACTAAAAGTGTGTTTTTTAATTATATATCTCCTTCATTTCACGTATTCTTAAGTCTTTTTTTTTTTTTTTTTTGGAACTAGTATTCTTAAGTTATTAAAAGTTATAGTAATGCATACAATTCTCATTTATATAAAGTCTAACAAGTATATGTATGCAGTTTTATTTTTAATAATTACAGAGGTTCTTTTTGAGAGCATATGCATTCTAAAAATTTACCAAGAGTATAGTTGGAAAAAATACAATATAGGGTGTGTTTGGATTGAAAAAAAGTAAGATAAATTGAGATAAATTGAGAGTTCGTAATGCGTGCAATAAAAAAAAGTTAATATAATATAAAGTTAACAGAGATTTATAAAGTTTTTTGTTGTTATTTGCAAACCAAGTGGAGCCATATCAGAAGAAATACGAATTAATGGTATTAATTGGATAGATAAATAAAGGTATAATAAAAAGTAAACATCAATAAGTGCCAACAACTTATCATTTTTGGTAAAAATTGGGCTTTGCAACAGTTGCTATATAGTTTTGGAACGATTAAAATTAATATTGTAAAAAAAAAAAAAAAAAACCGTGATTTAACAACAGTAAACAATAAACTATTACAAAATAGCACATTTTGTAACGCTGAAAATAAACTGTTATGCAAAATTGTTCATTTTATAATAATTATAGAAATTGTGGCCCAGATATATATAAACTATAACAATTAATTCTCCATAATCAATTGCTGCACATTTTTTTTATTATTTTGTGCAACAGTTAGATGACCCCCTTGCATGAAAAGTCAAGCATAAACCACAGTTTTATGAGATTCATGCAACGGATCATGTAACTGTTGCACAAAATAATAAAATGTAAAATAATTGATTATGGAAAATTAATTATTATAATTTACATATATTAATTTGGATAACAATTTTCATAACTGTTGCAAAATGGACAATTTTTTTTTGTAGCAGTTGATTTTCAACGTTACAAAATTTGTTATTTTGTTATAGTTTATTGCTAATTGTTGTTAAATCATGCATTTTTTTTTTTTTTGGCTACATTAATTTTAATCATTCCGAAACTATTGTACATTGTCAATAGAGCAACTGTTCCAAAACCTTGTTTTACCAAAAAATGATAAGTTGTTGGCACTTATTGACCTTCACTTTTTATTATAACCTTATTTATCTATCCCAGTTAATGCCATTAATTCGCATTGCTTTTGTTATATTGCATTTTTCAAAATCATTCAAAATCAGATTCTTGGTATATTTTTAGAACACGTTTTCGGATAGAATCTCTTTAATTATTGGAAATAAAATTACATATATATATATATATACATATATCCCTCATACTTATATAAATGGGAGTTTTATGCTTTACTATAACTTTTAATGACTTAAAGATACTTGAAACGAAGAAGATGTATAATAAAAAAATGCATTTTTAGTATTGTAATTCTTCCTTTATATGCATATATATATATATATATATGTACATATCTATTCAAGTATGAAACATAAACGAGTATATATCTTTTTAGCACCATAGCTTTATTTTTATTTTTACAATTTACAGGACGATAAATAATAAACGAATTCAAAATTGAGCCCATCTTTTGCCAAATAATATATTTATTTTTACAACGATTTCAAGACAATCACCCATTTTATTCATACAGAGTTAAATTGAGTTTTTAAATTGTTGGGACAAAAATAACATGCCACATGTTTTCTGACCAAGAAAATATAATACTCCGATAGAAAAAAAAAAAAAATTACCTTGACTAGAGACTATACTCTAATAAAATTAGAACAAAATATATAGTTCAATATAATTATTTAGTTCAACGCATTTAAGTGTGAATTAGAAAGAAATATTACAACAAGGTCATTTGTCCACCAATCTCAATATATACTTACATCATCATTAACATTAATATCCTGTCACTATAGTCAAATAAAGAAAATGCTTTCAAACACTCTACACATCTACAAATATTAGAGATATATACATACTAATGGGTCCTCTCTCTGAGTTTCAGTGCTTTCACGCGCACCTTGACTTGAAAGTTGGAGCGTCTCGGATGCACAGATTTGCATTAAAAGGGAGACCAACGTGAATTTTTTTCCACACAAATGTTGAGCCAACCACAACTTAATTGACGTTGTCACCCACTACCTGACATAGAAGAATATTAAAGTCAATCAAATTATTAAAAAAAAATCTTAATAATGATTGTTCTAAACTCTTGCTAAAAGAACAATTGACTAATACTAGAATATCACAATGAGAGTAGTCCGGGTTCAAGTGGCAAAGTACGTGTTTGTGAAATCTGAAAACCGAACCTAATCATGTGCAATTAATTATAATGAATATACTTATTTTATTTTATTTCGACGCCATGACATTTTTCATTTTTATTACAACCCTAACGCGCAGAATATAAGTCATAAGTTTAAGACATAAAAACTTGAAAGTGCTATCTCATGACCCGATTTCGAATTCGGATATAAACTTGAAAAAATAAATAAATAAGTAAATAAATAAATCACAATCAGGGAGACCTAATGCATCTAGCTAGGATGAAGCAAAAGCTTCGTATTGCTCAATGTGCGAAGAGTTCCATGTTTCACATGGAGTGGAATAGAAGCATCATTGGAACTCAAAAGCATGGTTTTGTCGAAACTAGAAAATTATCGCTTGCTTCGAGGAACTCGGCATGTGAGTTTTAAGACCTTTTCTATATATATATATATATATATATTTACATAATATACACACAGATGTATATGTAGTCCATTAATTTTGCCTTTGAATCCGCAGCAAGACAAGGCCCCTGGAATCTTTCCTATTAACTAAACTCATCAATCATCTATTTCTTTTGCTTGATTGCATGTGTATCGAAGTATTAAACTAGCTAGTACTTTAGTTTAACCATAATTGTTTATGATAATTTTGCACCATTTCATAGTCTTTGCTTCTCAGCCTTCCCTGCCAGCATCTCTCACAAAACTCAAGGCTGAAAATCACCGAGTATTATTATTTTTTTTTTAGTTTTTTGAGTTCAGTTTAAAAAAAAAAAATAGAAACTCAGCTCAAGTTTGAGTTTTAATTTTTAATTAAAACGAGTTCGAATAAAAAATTCAATTTGTGGCTCATTTAGTATCAGCTCAAGCTCGAATTTAAAAAAATTTGGCTTGAAATCTTGCAAGCTAACTTGATAAAATAATATATATATATATATATATATATGTTATAATATTTTTATATTTTTAATAATATTTCTTACAATAATTTATTTATTATATTTTATATTAAAATGACATCGTTTTTAATTTAATTGAATTATTCATGGACGAAGTCTAAATTCTTTTTTATCAAACTGAGTTCGAGTCTATATAAAAGTTTCACTATAACAAAAATTAGATCTAGTGACACTAATTTAATGATAGTTTGTAAATAAATGACATGGTATTCTATATTATGACATTTTTTAAAAAGTGTTATTGAAATATAAAGAGTGATTTAATGACATATTATATAAAAATGTCACTTTTCACTTATTAATTGTGGCATTTTTTTAAGAATGTCATTAAATAACAAATAAATTGTAAAGTTTTAATCACATTTTATTAAAAAATACCACTATTTATTTAATAGTTGTGGCATTTTTTTAAGACAAGTCATCAAATCACAAATAAATTGCATTGATTTCATGACACTTCACAAGAGAGTGTCATCATTTACATAATAGTAATGGCATTTTTAAGAAATACCATTAAATAACAAATAGATTATAATGGCTTAACAATACTTTAATAAAGAATGCCACCCTTAGTTCTACAACAATTATTTCTTTTATAATGATTAAATTCTAATAATATTTATTAATACCACAAAAATACTTAATTATGGCACTTAAAGTGTCATTTAAGCGGATCATATCAAAATACTTTTAAAGTAGTAAAGTTTATGTAATGACATTTTAAAGTGCTGTTAGCGAATATATTTAAAGTTTTTCAAATAGTAAAGTTTATATAATGGCATTTTAAATTATCGTTAGTGAATGTATTTAATGACATTTGAAAGTGTCAAAAATAATATATTTTTTTATTATTGAAAGTATCAGAAAAGTAATCAAGTCATCTTTTTAGATTGACATTTTTAAGTGCCACCAAAAGTGCTATTAACACCTAACATGATACGAGCATTCTTTGTATTTCTTAAAAATGTTATTAGTTAAAAAATGTTATTAGAAAAAATTTATAATGACAATTATGATTGTTATTAAATTCATATTTTGTCATCGTATTTAAGTCGAGTTCAGGCCCATTATAAATAACTCGAGTTTAGATGAGTTAAAATTCGAATTAAAACGGTCTGATTTCCACCCTACTCAAGTTGTTTTCCAAAACTTAAATCGTCAGGATCTATATTTCAGAAGGTATATTGTTGGGATCGGAAATGATTAGACCGAACATTTTTACTCTTCTGTAATACGACTTCATACGTAAATCACACAACTAGAAATTATCTTGAACTTTCTACGTAATTCACACGTACATATATCTTGAAAATTTGAAATTATCTTCCAAGTTAATTAGAATTTGTTATTATATATACACCTTGAAGCACTTGAGTTCATGAGATCACTGCACGCAACTGCCGGCCATTATGACGCAACTCATAGTTCAAATAAGACCCAGGGAATCAGACAGATGATGATCGATGGTGCTTGCGTGCCACTGGTAATGTAACTACCAAGTACTCTATTTATTTTCCTTCTGAACGTACAGTAATTAAAAGAATTCAGAGAGATAACAAATTTGTGGACGCCAAACAAACCCTTCTATTGGAGAACATAGGACATGGTGGGGGTGGTCGTACAGTTAATCTTTTTTTGGCAAGGTATCGTACAGTTAATTTTTAATGGGAACCCATGCAGGATGTAATAAAAATAATGAAGTATGTAACGTGAATGGGACAATGAAAGGTTAAGGGCCTGTTTGATAAAGATGTCAATTTTTAATTTTTGTGTTCAATTTTTATGTTTAGTTTTTCAGTTTTTATGTTCAGTTTTTAATTTTTTATTTTCATTTACATAGTAAGAAAAGAAAACAAAAACTTAAAAACACGTTTGGTAATAATAATTGTTAGTTTTAGCAGTTATAGTTATTAATTAATTAAATCAATAAATTTAATTATATTAATTATTAAAAATAATTTAATTTTGTAAAAATAAAATATATTAAACATAATTTAATATAATTAATTTTAAAAACAATTTAATAGAATATATTTCCTGTTAATTAAAGTAATTAATTTAATTAACTTAATTTAATTACTTAAATTAAATTGATTAAATTAATTAATTATATTAATTAAATTTAATTATTTTAATTATATTATTTTTTCAAAATAATTTGATTCAATAAAAATAAAATAAAATACATTCAATATAATTTAATTATATTATCTATTAAAAATAATTTATATTAATTTAATTAATTATATTTAATTATATAATTATTTTAATTTAAATTAATTAAAAATATTTATTTTAATTATATCTTAATTAAAAATAATTTAATTCAATAAAAATAAAATATATTAAATATAATTTATTATATTATTAATTAAATATAATTTAATAAAATAATTTTATATTAATTTAACAAATTAAATTCAATTATAAATAACATAATTTGGTTAATTAATATATTTAATATAATTTACGTAATTAATATATTTAATATATTAAATTAATTATTGATAAAATTAATTATTAATTAAATTATATTTAATATATTTTTACATAAAATAAAAACAATATAATATTAATTTTATATATTAATATATTATTATTTAATATAATACATTAATATATTTTATATATTAATGTAAAATTAATATGTTAATTTATATATTAATATATTAGTTTTATATATTAATTTAATATATTTATATTAAATAATAATATATTTGGTGGTGACCGGAGATAAATGGAAGGTAGTGACGACGGTGGCCGGATATTGATAACAATTAATGGACGATAGTAATTGATGGTTGCAACTAATAGTAGTTGTATAAGAAATCAAAAACTGAAAATGAAAACTTGAGAAAATATATTTTCTATATTTTCATAATTTTTAAAAATTTTGAAAATAATTTTCATTTTTCTTGAAAACTGAAAACAAATTTGCCAAACGCATCTTCATGTTCAGTTTTCAAAAAAATGAAAACAAAAACTAAAAACTGAAAACGAAATGGTTGCCAAAAGGGACCTAAGTAAGTTACCACTCAAAAAATACTTTTATTCACAAGCTGTTGGTTGAACTACTACTGAAGTGCGATAAAATACTGTTATCCTATACCACTTGAGTATGCCTAAGTGTACTATACTATAAATGTAGTATTCAACATCTTTAAAGTATAAAGTAATTTAAAATTGTACGGATACTATATATTTCATTGAAATTCTAGGGTTTATCCTTGTCTCATATGAGATTTTTACAAAAAAAAAAAAAAAAAATATAGATAAAAGTATATTTTTATCTATTTTTATGTTAGAATGAAATGTTATATTATTTTTCAAAAATATTTTATTTCTTTATATTTTTTTTAAACAATATTTTTAAATTTAATGACCATATATGAT
Source organism: Vitellaria paradoxa (assembly GCA_019916065.1). Lineage (NCBI taxonomy): Eukaryota > Viridiplantae > Streptophyta > Magnoliopsida > Ericales > Sapotaceae > Vitellaria > Vitellaria paradoxa. The sequence goes on along the minus strand of CM034242.1, from coordinate 37,484,059 downwards.
ATATAGTATGTATGACACGAATCTTGTTAAATTTAATTTTTTTTTGGATAATTTTGCACTTTATTCCCATCTATTTTGCACTTCATACAAGATTCGAAAATTCCAAGCATAAAAAACAATGAAACTATTTTCAAATTTTGTATTTTATTTTGAATCTTATTTTAACTCTTTTATTTTAAACAGTCAATTTTATTTTTATATTTTAATTTAAATTTAGTTTATCTCATAACATTAAAATTATTAACAAAAAATATTACGTGTCTACATATAAAATGGACACATGAATTTTTTATCACTTTTTTAATAATAGTTGACAAAGGTTGTGTTTGGTTTGTTAAAAATTAAAAAAAAAATTGAAAATCTCTAAAAATTTTTAACTTTTTATCTTATTGTACGACTTACGAACTCACAATTTGTTTTTATTTTTTGTCATTCCAAACGCTCTTGAAGTGAGATAACATAAATTTGTACATAGTCAAAATAAAATTATTCAAAATAAAAGGAGGTAGAATAAAAGTATGGTGAAGAACCTAGGCGATAAGGGTAACTTAACATTTCTTTCTTTTTTTAAAGTTAATTTAATCATGGTCTCTCACCTTCCCTCTAGATCCTTCTCTCACAGTTGCGGTCCCTCTAATTCAATGAGGCTGAATTGTTAGTGACAATATTATTAAATCAAGCAGCTAGAGATACGCTGTCTTTTTGTGCACCATTACTATTCATGTCTCCCCACAATTTGATTGGTCTGATTATCATCTCTCCCCTAGCTAGCTAGGTGGACCGGTGATCAGATGAAGATCGATCCATCGGAACACCCAGTTAATTAAGGGGTTCACCACTTTGACTCTCAGCCATAACCATCAAAACAGCGTTTCATGGAGGAGTCATGGACCACACTCGGTTTCTCATTTATTGTCAATCCTCATCCCTAGCCTCTCAACTGTTTTTCATTATCAAGATGAGGGTAGATGGTTCAGACACTCACACGTCAATCTACTCCCCAATGGTTCAGACTCAATCCTAATTACTTTAAAAAAAAAATAAAAATAAAAATAAAAATTAGCAATGAAAATATTAATTATAATTCAAATTTAATCATTAACAAATAATTTTAGCTTTGTAATAGGATCATTAAATATATAAGAATTTATGATAGAAATAACTATTACCCTATGTGTAGCACTTATTGTGATGATTAGGGTATAAAAATATGTATCATTATACATATATTAGTAGAGAGAGAGAGAGAGCAAGCCACCTAGCATTCGTCTTAAATTTTTAATTATTATGCTCTCAATATTTCGTGATTAATTATAAGTTCGGCATCAGTAAAATTATCAAGTCAAACCAATGAATGGACATCCATCATCATGGTGTCATGCATGTCATTATATATATATAATCATATAATAGTTAATTAATAAAAACTTCGATCCAATGACAACTTGAGATGAATGCTGAAACGGATAATCAATGTGCCTGCCGTAAGCTATATATCTACATATATATATATATATATATAAGTTATATATGAAATAGAACCATAAATAACCCATACCATCCTCCAAGACCCACTCGTGTAGATTACTACTTTTCTTTTCATTTACTTCACCACCCCCACCACCATTCATAACTTCAGATCTCTTCAAACTAAGCCCATATAGAGAGAGAGAGAGAGAGAGAGAGAGAGAGGGAAAAAGCCAAGATGCTGAGTGGTGGGAATGAGAAGTCCCTCCAAATAAAGCTGAACGATAAGTTCTTCTCTAGGCTTTTGTCCAAGGAAAGCTCTTCCAAGGCCGAATCATCATCTTTCAGAGTCCTGTACTATGGAGGGGCTTGTGGTGCAGTCCCATTCACATGGGAGTCTCAGCCAGGTACTCCAAAACACCCTTCTTCTAATTACTCCTCTCTCCCTCCTCCTCTCACTCCTCCACCGTCCTTCCAATTCAGTCACAATTCCAATTCCAAATCCATTCAAAAGCCCTCAAGACTCATCGGAGGGAAACCAAAATTTCTGCTCACCATCTTCCCTAGAACGGCCTCCAAGAAAAACCGCTTCTCGTCACTGTCTCTTTCTTCATCTTCTATATCATCATCCTCGTGCTCATCCAGATCATTTTCATCACCATCCACGACTGCTGTGAACCCATACATTCATCAAAATCGATGCTTATGGCGTTCGAGATCGACCGTCTGTTTTGGAGTTGAGGATGATGATGGTGATGAGGAGGAGGAGGAGGGGGAGGGTGGTGGATCGCCTACCTCAACTTTCTGCTTTGGTTTTTCATCATCAAGAAAAGTTTTATGTGCCAGCAGGTCCAGAGTGAAGACGAAGTTCCTATTGTAAATCATTCATGCATCTACAGCTTCAGTTCCTTTCTATATATATATATATGATGTTGATTTTTGTACATCATTTTGCATTCAATTCTAGTTTGGGAGTGTGAAGGGTTTTGTATTTGATGATTTCTCTACCACCCTCAACTAAATAAATCACAATTTATTTCGGTGGTAGTTCAAAGCAATTTGAGATCCAACGCGACTTGTCTATTTAAGTATTGAATTTAATTTTTTAATTTATTGAGACCTATATTATTATAAGAATTTCCTTTACAAGAGTTAAAATATTTATAGGTTTAATTTTTTTTTTTTACTTAAACCATTTAGAATATCTTAAAAATGGGAGGCATTCCTTCAAAATGGAACCTAAAGTCCAAGTTTTGTTTCTTTTTTTATTATTTTTTCCCTATTTTGCTGCCTCTGTGGGTGGTGATATGTTACTATGTGCAAATAAAAAATTTTGTCAAAAAAATATATCAAAATAATGTGACAATTTTAAAAACTTATTATTTTTAAAAATAATTCATTAAAGAAATATTTATTAGACAAGTGTCCATAGTACACTATTCTGATAAAAAAAAAAATTAGATGAAAAAAATACCTTTTTAATTTGTTATGCTAATTCTTATGCCTTTGTGAATTGAATTAACCCATCATTCTACACATTTTTCTACTACAAACACTTGTATATAATGGGTGTGTTTGAAATTGTATGAAATTATAAAAGTTAATGTTTCGTATTTTGTACAATGAGTAAAAAATTTAAATTGTACTATCTTGTAATTTGTATTTGTAAAAATTTGTACAGTTTTATATTATTTTGTTTAACTCCAAATACACCTAATATAAGCATATCCCAGTAAGTTTTATTAATTACATATATTTTAACATATTTTTTTTAATATGATTCTAATAAAAATCATTTCCCATTAATTAATCTATGCTCTTGACTTTTCCAATTTTATGTATTAGTTGTTGCTTTTAATGATTAATTGTTACAAATTTTTTCAGCACTATTCAGATTAAAAACCGAAATGAGTGCAAGCAATGATTATTTGGAGGAGTACTAGAAGAAGTATAGCTGTCCTAGAAATTAATATTATACTCAAAGAAAGCAGGTTACTTCATTTGGTGCAGCTAATAATGTTATAACGACATAAATTAACGGTAATGTTAACTGGAATTATATTTAAACGTTTGACAGAATTGTAAACTTTACCTTTTTTGGGTGTGTTTAGAGTGATAAAAAGTAAAATAAAATAAAAAAAATATAAATTTGTAATTCATGCAGTGAAATAAGAGGTGAATAATTTTTAAAAATTTTATAAATTTTTAATTATTTATAGTAAACCAAACGGAGCCTTAAATAAACTGGCAGATTGGTATGCATTGGAGTCTCCTTCATTTCTGTCCAGCCAGATTTTGTACCGCATTGACAGTTCCTCATTTCTATTTTGTCTCATTTTATTGCTATTTGCATACCATTTTAATGTATATATATTTAACATATAGTACACTATAATTATACTTAATTTTCATCGTATACATATTTCACAAATATTATATAATTTCTTACACAGTGGAGAGGACTAAATAACCTAATCTTTTTAGGTGGGGGTAATGAATCATGCTAAAATCCTCTACTTCGTGAATTTAACACAAATTCTGATTAAATTTGAGAATTCATTTTGTTAAATTCTCAAATTTAAAATAAATTCACATCTCCCTAATTTTTGAAAGACTAGCACAATATTATTATGATTTAATATACACTAAGTTATTAGTCTGAGTTACAAAATAGCTCATAGTAATTAATGAAAATTTTCAAATATCGTGATTTTATTAATAATAATTTAAAAAATTAATTAATGTGTTGTTTGCTATTTGCATACCATTTACATATACTCTAACGACACTCCCGCTAATCATAATATTTTATGAAGGGTACTCTCAGCTCACTAATTAGTTTCTTATTGTTTTTAACTTCATATTATTTTGTACATGCGTTGTAAAAATCATCGAGCCACCTTTTGTATGTACTGTCTGCGCACTTTCAGTGGAGGTACGCATGAGTCGATTTGATTCAAATTCACATTTAATTTAAAATTGAATTAATTTTTTTTGGTTACTAAAATTTAGAGTCGAAACCGAATTGATTCTAAATTAGAATCGAACTGAATTGAACTAAATCAAATAAAAAATATTGGGGTAATCAGTTTGGTTTTTGGTTTAAACCAATTGGGGTCGGGTTTGGTTCATTTTCCGTTTAATTTGGATTGGTTCGTGTCAGGTTCATTTTTCGAGTCAGAACTATGTATTACAGATGAGTAGTCGATTAGATAATCGCCGGCCACCACCCAAGACTGGCGATGCCGTCCATTTATTAGAAATGCTTATCATCTCGTTAACAGCGAACGAAATAGATTGTCAAACCTTATTATCCATATATTTGGAGATTTAGATGTAATAGCATCCTTGGCAACTTGGGTGGAGGAGTCCAGGTTGAGAAGTACAAGCCACAGATAAAAACTTCAATTAGTCGATTAGATGGAATTAATTATATAAGCTGAAGACCATCGATTGAGATTTTAAAATAAGTAGGTGTTTGCATGCATAAGTTTTAGTTAAAAGTTGCTAGTTGTAATTTTGTGTGTTTGGTAAAATAAGTTATCATTCTTAGCAATTTTTTGTAATTTTTAGGTGTTCGGTACAATTTTTAGCAATATTTAGTAATTTTTAATAACTTTGAATGTTTGGTAAATTTTTTATAATTTTTAATAACTTTTGTGTGTTTGGTAAAACTTTTAAAAACTTTTAGTAACTTTTGAATGGAGCAAATTATTGTAATAGAATAGAAAAGTAGCAAAAGTTGAGATTTTACCAAACACCTACTTTGTAACTTTTGATAGATTTTTACATATTTTTATACCATCAAACGTGGTCTAAGAAGGATTAGATATATCAGATTCTAAGGAAATATATCTACCTTCTGCTTTTGAAATGGTAGAAGTTGTAGAAATGGAATTTTTTTATTTTAATCTCATTGAAGGGCCAAAAACAGAATTTTGTGCTGATGAGCGGGAAAACCATCAAACAATTTCAGGTGGCTAGAAAATCCTTGATTTGCACTGCTGTAGTGTGGTTTTCCTTTGAATGCAGTACATGGTGGTGCTAGAAATGTCACCGAGGGTGATTCATCATTGTCAGCTCTGGATGAAAAGAGGGAACCTGTTATATAATGTTTATATACTATATATTATATGTTTTTAAGTTAATTCGGATTAGTTTATTTTCAGTTTAGATTTGAATTGGTTCGGACTGAGTGATTACTAACTCGAAAATTGAATTAAAAATATTAATTTTTTAATTTTTTAATTGAAAACTGAACCGAAAACAATCTAATTCCGAATTAACTCAAATTAAAATGATTGAATTAGTTTGATTTTTGAGTTATTCAATTTCTTTTGCACCCTTAACTACCAAAAATAAAAGCAATAATCCCCTTTGACAGTCCCATCTTTGCTTTGGTTTTCATAAAGAAACACTCTTCCTTCTAAGAGCTATAGATTACACTGAGAAGCTTCTTTTATATCCCCACCGCTCCTTTCGCCTTCTGAACTTGTCCAAGCAGAGGTACACAAAAGGAAAGGCTTTGATCGGGCTAATTTTCACTTTGGTGATAATTAAATTCTGAATTATTGAATTAAAATTAAAACCGTTCAAATATATTTATATATTATTAATTTAAAAAATATAAATATATTTAAATCATTAATTTTTAACTCAACAATTCCAAATTAAATTGTTGACCCGCTCGACCGTGCCCAGCCTTTGCTCCTTGTGTTTATAAATTACCATCACACCATCCAAAGACGGGCATGAAAAAGAGGCATCAGACATCAGTCCACATACTGGACTCTCTGTGTATCAGAACCAACGGATCGATTCAAATCAACTATTGCTTTTAGAGGCTGTTTGGCTAATTAAAAAATAACAAAATTTATTAAATTTTAATTATTTTTTGTATTTTTTTCAATAAAATTTTAATATTTATCACCTTTATGTCACATCTTTATATTTTTACTGTATTTTTTTCTTATTTTTTTTTCAACCAAACAACCCCTAAGTTCATCCTCTGCTTTTTTATTGTTATATTCACAGATGATCAGTGCAAGGGTCCTTTGCACCAGAGACTGCTTGCCAGTACTTGCAGCAAGGCACTGTGGACTCCGTAGCCACAAACATCACATCCCAACCAACCAACCAACCAATCAGCTTTGCTTCTCCTGATTCTACAAAAACTTTTACAGAGCAGAGGTGATACATGGATTTGACTTTACTATTTCTGATCCACGGGACCGTACTAAGATAACTGACTTGGACCCAACAATTAAGAAGACTTCATTTAGTTTAGTGCAATTTTTTTTTTAATTAACCTTCAGATTTTCTTTAGGATTAATGTTTTTACATTTTTTATTAGGTATGATTTGGAAACTTATATTAAAAGCATGCTTCCTTGTAGTTTACTGTAACATGTATTAATAATTAAATTTAAAATTATAAAATTACTCTTTTATTGAGTATTTATATCTTCAAAATAATTTTAAAAAATAATATAAAATAACGAGAATAAAAATACCAATATATAACAAAAAGTATATTTTTAGCATCTTTCTCATACACAAAAAAGGCACCAAACCATGCCTTAGTTACTCCCTGGACCTCATCGTCTGAATGCCTAGATTTTCAAAACTCTGGTATTATGTAATGTCTGTCTCTCAAGCAACTTTGGGTCCATTTTGTTAGCTAAATTTTAACAAAAAAGTACAATAAAAATAGAAAGATGTGATATAAAAGTGATAGGTGTTAAATTTTAATTGAAAAAATTACAAAAAAAATAATTAAAAATTAGTAAATTTTGATAAATTTTTATAGGCCAAACAAGGCCTTTATTCTATCAACCTTTATCTCTATCCCTCTAGAGCAATTCCTATTTTCCTTCTATCACGCTCTATGTTGTATTTGTAGTTATTTAGGAAGTGTTTAGTTGGTTAAAATTAACTAAAATTTATTAATTTTTATTAATTTTTTATACTTTTTTCTAATTAAATTTTACTATATAGCACTTTTTACATCAAGTTTTTGTATTTTTATTATACTTTTTGGCTACATTTTACCAACTAAACACCTCCTTAAAATCATGTTATTTGGCTCTTTGCCTTCATATGTATGCGTGCAAATTTTTCTTATGCTAAATCTTTATCTCAAATTGATGAGAACGTAGGATTGAAAATATTACGACAATAAAAACTGCGTTTGATTTACTAAAGAATTTTGAAAATTTTAAAAAATTTTAAAAATTTCTAAAAGTTATTTATTTTTTATCTCACTGTATTAATTACAAATTTATAACTTATTTCACTTTATCTCACTTTTTATCATTCTAAACATACCTAAAATATTATACTCCAAAAATAAGGAATGTTTTAGCTCAATTAACAAAAACTAATGAAAATCTTAAAATAAAAACTAAAGCTATTGGTTTAGTGATTTATGAGATTAATAATTTTGAATTTTTATTAGACAAGCATGCGTCAATATGATTCACAAACAAAGACAATTCGATGAAAATATTGATGATGACATAACACATTCATCAATTTAGAAATCTTTTTGTATTGATTATTTTATATACATAATAGATCAACCTATCTCTTTGATTGAAAATAAGTTTAAACAATTCTTAGAGAATAAAAATATTTTTTTATTTCTTATTTATTTCAAGGTCAAGGGTGCATCAAAATATAGACTGAATCTTATTTAAGATACTTGATTGTTAAGTATATCACAGATTAAATGAATTAAGTATGCCATAAAATGGATTGAATGGATTTTGTAATATACTCAATCTAATTTAAAATCTTATTTAAGATTGAGTATGTTACAGAATAAATTGAATAAATTAATTATATTATTTTTTGAAAGTAACATGTTGGAACATTTTGAAAATAAAACTTCAATAAGTAATTTTGTAACTTAAAAATCTGGAAGGACCAAATTAATAAACTCCCTAATTGAGTCAAACATAAACTAGCCGCATTTCAAATTCTCGAATAGGCCCCCAAATTTTACATGATTCAACCCTGTTGATCCAGCATAACACAATTGACCATACAATAAGCCTTGTATCAAAACCAGTTGAACCCAGAGCCCAATTTCATAACATTGGCATATATTTTCGTGATACCAATTAAGGCTTTTGCATATATGTAGTCTCTTCTAATTAATTAAAGTTGGCACCCATGGATAGGAATATTTTTTCGATCTTCATTGACCCTACCTTGTTTCACGGCACAAATTTTAATTCCCTTTCAGATTCAGTACTACTGCATAGTCTATATATATATATATATATATACACACACCAACTTTGACCCGTTTCTACCATTTGAAGGGAAACTTAAGGTGGGTTCGTAGCAATCGTTTTCGGCCCACCATTCTGAACTCAGAAGTCTTCGCACAAGTGGTTTTTTAGTCATAAGAAATTGAATTACATGCTGAAATCCCATGGGACCTTGTTTATTTGAGTTTCGCAGCAAAACAAGGGACGGCCAAATTTGTGATCATCAAACAACTGCTGTGATCATTTGATCTCTTCAAGCCACATTTGATTTGTTCTGATTTTTTTTTTCTTTTTCTTTTTTAGACTGATTGAAATTGCTGTTCTCAATTTGCCAACTTTAATTAACTTCGCCCCACTTCATTGGAGACCAGTCACACCATCGATCATTTTCATAACCCTCACCATGTCCACTTTCTTTTCTTTTTCCTTTTTGTTTTTTTGAGATCATGCTGGATTCATCTATATAGATTAAGCTTGTGGACTCGTGGATTATTCCATAAGATTTACGAACTAAATTATTAGTCCAGAAAAAGTTTGATGATGTGAGAGGCATCGGAAGAGGAAATCTTTTTTCTAAGTTTTAAACCTACGAGAGTTTAAGGTTGACATAATTATACACATACTATCCCTCAAAAGGTTGTCATTTTTTTTTTCAATTCTATATTATCATATGTACTTGGTTCTTATTATTTAGATATGGTTTTTCATTTTTCTCTTAGTTGGTTTTGAATGTAAGTTTTCGGAAACAAATTAAAGAGGTCCATATTTTTGTTGTTGCATGTTTATATATTTATATGTATGTGTATATGTTGTGATCACTGGCAAAGCCAAAAGGGCCAAGTGACCTTTTTAGTTAGAGATGTAAATGATTAAGATAATCACTTAATTAGTTAATTTTATTATCAAATTCGTTTATTTTTTATTTATCATTATCGTTTCAAATTTATTTATTTTTTTAATTAGAATCCCAAACACGTCTCGTCCTAAACCTGCGAAACCCGTCCCAAACCTGTAAAATCCATTTATATTCAATTGATCAAATTATCTATTAGGTACTCATTAAATACCGATTTGAGATAAAAAAATAAAAAATTAATAAATGACGAAAATGTTGAACTTATTAAATTGAACAAATTCATTGGTCAAATGATCTCCAAGTTTTTTTTTTTTGGAAAGGTAAAAGAAATATATTATAAATAATAAAAATAAATATATAAAATATACAGGGGCATAATCTTGGAAAAATATGATAGGAATTACAGTTCATGAAGGACTTTTGAATTTAGTATGGAACAATCCATGATATGTGAAAATAACACAACAAAAATTTTATTTTAGGGATAAAATTGTAAATATATAAATGTATATTTTATTTTATTTTATTAAACAGGTACCCTATAGGTATCGGCGTATCAGGTATCTATAAGTATAAACAGGTACCATAAGTAAATCTCAAATACATCCCAAACCCACATGAGTATTAAATTTCAATTCCAAACTCGTTCCAATCCCATTAGTGTATTTCCCAACAGGTTTTTATTAGGTTCGGTCAAGTCAGGTACCCTCATGTATCTGTCCCATTAATGTCTCTACTTTTAATTTTTAATGTAAAGTTACCAAAATATTCTTAATTTTTTTAACTTTATTTAAAAAAATAAATTAATTCAAATTTGGGGTATTTTGGCTTCATTAAAAAATTAAAGTTAATTCAATTTTTTTTAATATAAAAGGAGTTTATAATAATCAAATATAAGTGCTTTTCGTGAAATAAAATACATTTTTCTAACATAATATATAACATAATAAATTTTATAAACAATAAAATTTAATAATAATTATATATATGTTTTTTGGTAACGAGTACTATCTCTAATAAAATTTAAATGCTATGAAAAGGATCAATTGAATTATTAAATTGTAAATAAGTATAATCAATGGTTTAATTTCAAATGATAATTTTATTTCTTCCTAAAATTAATATCACTTTTTTCCTACTTTTAACCCAACGAAACTCGTTATCATTTTCTTGAGTATTTGATGACCCTTTAATTAAAATCCTAAATCTACCACTTCTAGCGATAGAGGTGTGGTGGAAGAATTATATCAGTCTAATGACTTTAGAGCAGCTATAACCCAATTGGACAAAGCTCAAGAACTCTCAGCACACCAACCACAAGGACATAGTAATATGGGAATGGGGAAAAAAAATAATATTAGAAAGGGGTAACTAAAAGTTGAAGATCACTCTTTGTAGTGTATGATGTATAAAGATATAGTTGCATTCATGCACAATTGGTGGTTTTTGTATAGAGTCCCATCTATCAATTTTGACCTCTAGGGATTGGGAATGTTTGTTTTCCATAAAAGAAGAAGAAGAAAAAAAAAAAAAAGTTGAAAATGGGTTAACATGTCTTGGATCGTTGACTGAGGTTTGGAAGACCACCAAAAGAGGGGTCCTTGTGTGACCGGTTATTTTATTAAAATATAAAATATATACTCTTATTTAAATATATAATAACGTAATTTAAGTGTGATCGGTTATTTTGTTGTAAAAAGTTAATAGAGATGCAGTTTATTTTAAAAAAATGTCATTTTTAATTTGTATCATTCTAGTGATGATATTTTCTTATAAATTTACTAATAAAATAATTATTAGAATTACACCTCATATTTTTTACATTAAAATTTTAAGAAAATTGCAGATTTTAGAGGGATGTTAGGAGCTATGGTTCTAACTGTTAATAGTCCAACCAGCGGGTTACACGGTTAAAATCATATCAGGAATAGGATTTTGAGTTTGGTTCAATTTCGGTTATCTTTTTTGTAACCAAAAAGTCCTTAATGCAAAGGGAGGTGTATAGATTATTTACATATAGTTTTTGTTATAACCCAAATATATATATTTATTATTATTTATATTTTTATATGTTATAGTTTTATTAGAATTGGTTGGCTTTATCTAGTGTTATAATTTTATTAGAATTGGTTAGCTTTATTTAGTATTATAGTTTTATTAGAATTAGTTTACTTTATTTAGGAAATAATTAATTTTTAATTGTTTTTATTTAATGTTTAGGGTAATTGTGGACCATTGGATAAATTAAGAGTTATCCTAATTGGATTAGGAACGAAGGTCCACCGTAATTTAATAGACGTAATAGTATACGATTAGGAAGTTGAGATTATAAATAGTGGGTGTCTTTCTAGGGTTTATTATAATTCTAAATTAGAAGAGAAAGAGAGAGAGAAGAGAAGAGAGAAAAGAGAGGTTACGCGTGAAGAGTGAAGAAGAAAACAAGGTTAGTACTCTTTTTTTTCTTTCTTTAGATGATTGATAGAAAATATTAAAGATTAGTGCGTGCGTATAGATTTATGTGTGCATATAAGTTCATCCCGGTAAAAAAAAAAAATTGATTTTCTGGAATTGTACATATATAGATGTATTTGTGTATATATATGAATTTTATATATAGATAACTTTAGTCTAATGGACGGCTTTTCCAAAAAAAAAAAAAAGTTTGATTTTGGAATGTGACGTCCAGTGCATGCATATATATATATATATATAAAAGTTTACATATTAAGTTCCATTGGATGGGATGTATAAAAAAAAATTATTTATGGTTTGATTAGTTGATTGATGCATGAGTGTGTATATATATACGGGTTATATATAAATATATATAAGTACATAATGATTTGGCAAATTTCAAAAAAAAAAAAAGTTAAAGATTTGAGACAAATGCTGCCATGTGCAGCACGGGATGTATATATATATATGTATTATATATTTTAAAGAGTGGATTTGTTAATAGAAAATTTTTTTTTCTTTTCACGTGATGTATTAAAAGGGATTGCTGGCGGATTATCAATTTGAAAATTTGGAAGGGTTATTTATTTATATTAATTAAATTATTTAGAGGAGTTACGGGTTTATATTTAATAAATTATTAGATGTAAATTTTACGATAGATTCTAAATAATAGGTATTTAATTTCGTGAATTCAGGATCGTGAGGAATTATCCTGATTTATTTTACGTGTATATCTTTGGACACCAGGTGAGTGATTTTGCTTTGCTATTATTATTTTATAAATTATTCCATGCATAAAGATTTGGAAGTCGAAATTTTTGGATTATTCCTTGTGAAAAATTATATTATTTTATTAATGATATTATATGTTTTATGCTATTGAGCATATGTAAAAATTATTTGGACACTTGTGTTTAATCCTGAAAATTATGAGATTGTGATGGAAAAATATTTTGTGGTTATTAGAAATAAAAATTAAAGTCCAGGGGACGGGCTCCTTAAGTGGTGTGACTCTGGCAACTAGGGAATAAGCCCGTGAAAACCGTGGTGACTCTAGTTCTCAATGATTGTAGGAACAGGCCCGTGAAAACCATGGTGACCTCAATCGGATCGGCTTAGAGAAGAACCTAGGAGCCAGACTGGGTGACTCTAAGTACGACATTGGATCCAATAGACACTGCCCACGAGAAAGTATATTGGCATAATTTATATTTAATTTCCATATATCCATGGATTAATGTTTGTCATCACAGTTTGTGATTGACGAGGTGAAATATGGATGTTATTGCACTCTGATGTGCAGGTTTTGAATTTATTATTGCTTATGCATGGACATGATTACTTGAAATTTTTTTTTAAATTGTTTATTTGAAAATTTATTATTTTCAAATAGATATTATTTTTAGCTTGGCAATTCATTCACTGGACTTTTAGTTCACCATTCCTTTTAACACTTTTCAGGCGAGCATGGAAGAGATTAGATATGGACTCTGATAGTTGGGACTTGGATTCGTGGCCTCTCACGAAAAAGTCTTACGATTATTTTATGGATTTTATTTTTATATTTGGATTAGGTTTTTGATGAATTTGGAATACTTTGATTCTTAACATTTAGTGGTTTTGAGTTTGGGATATTAGTAAAACATTTCTTTAGTTACTTTGATTTTTAAATAAAGAGAATCTCTTATTATTGAAGTTTCTTAAGTTAATTTTGGTTGAATAAAGGTTTGGCTTTCGTGTCCCTTAAGCCAAGGCTTAGGGTATTCAGCCGGTTACATCCTTAAGTGGGGTGTGACAGTTTTTCATTATTTTTAAAGAGAAAAATAATAAATTTTGTAATTTAAATTTTATTTTTGGAATTCTTGAATAAAAATTCAAATCAACTGTACTCAAGAACGTTAGCAAAAATCACGTTAAATCAGTATTCTTGTGAATTCTTATTGATCTCTTTTTTTATGTTATTTTTACAAATATTTACCATAACCGTACGAAGTTGGGTTACTCAAAACAATAACTTTTTCACAAATGTGTATATATATTATGTATAAATAAATGTATGTGTGCATTTTCTCAAAATGGATGAAGTGGCTGATTTTTGGTGTTTGGGTGAAACTGGGAGAAAGAAAGATAGTGAAAGGGTGAGAAAGTTAGGTTTGGGGCTTAGAGAACAGCAGTGCGACATGTTTGCCTTATAATACGGGTCAAACAAGAATCGATGGTGCCATTTCCTTAGAATTCAAGGAAAAAATTTGTGGCATAAACTAATCCTCTCCGAGCACATGGCCTTCTCTTAGTTACCCCTCCCTTTCCCTACCCACTTTTTGAAATAACACTTCATGGACATAACCCCAACCATTCCCAACTGGAAAAATATGCGTGCCAAAATATCCATGGCTTTTCTTTTTCTTCCAAAGGGAGCCAAGTGAAAATTAGTGAAGTAACACTGTTAATATATACTTCTGTTAAACATAATAATTATTAAATTTTTATATATTTTCATATACTTCTATCCTACTTATGTGTTTTGCTTAGGTGAGTTTGACACGTAGTTTTATCTTAGGTAACTGAATAGATCATTTCTAAGGACGAAACTAGAAATTTAATTAAGGGAGTTAATTTTTTATAAATTTTAATATTTTTTTTCCAATCTTAAAAATATAATTATAGGTATGAGTTTTAAAAATCATGCAAATATATGTAACTTATTCATAAACTCGTTTAAAAAATTATTTAATTAACTAAATTAGACTATTAATGACTCAATTTAAAAATAAATCTCAATATTTTATTAATGACTCAATTCAAAAATTAAGTTTAATAATTTACTAATCGCTCAACACAAGAATAAAGTACTCTCATAATTTATTAGTGGCTTAGATCTTATTAATGACCTAACACAAGAATCAATTCTCCTTTTTTATTAATGACTTAACGTAAAATCATTTCTTATTAATGACCTAAAAATTAAGTAAGAGGGCTGGGGTTATATATTTATAAATAAATTTATAATATATATATATATATATAAATTTGGGAGGGCGATAGCCCCTTGTTGTTATAACCTAGTTTCGTCGCTGATCGTTTCCGAATATTGTTTCCTCCAATTGGTGGAGTAAGGAACAATAGTAGCAGTCAATACGTTACTAATTTATATAAGACAGGAGAACTATAGATTGAAGAAGGTTTGCAAGATTCCTGCAGTGAAAATGCTTAACTTCTAGTAATTCGGGGAAGATCGATATAGGTGAGATGTCTTTAAATTAAAGAAGGCTCAGCACGTGTTAACATTAATCACTTGTTTTGATAGAAAGTTGTAGAAATTTTGTGGAAGGGTGACCCATCATTTTCTGTTGATTTTGGTAGCAATGCAGTGAATGAATCTCAACCATGTGGCAGTGAATTTGTTAAGCAATCTCATGATCATGATCATCAATAAAAACAGCCTTAGCAAACCTACTTCACTAGAGATTAGCTGCTTTCAATAAAAAAGAAGAAAAAGTGGGTTATCTAAAGACTAATCACATTTCCAAAATTGAAGAAACAAAGCACCCTTTTGTTACAATATTAGGTAATTTGAAAATGGAAGTCATAAATTACTTATGTTGATTTTTGCAATGCTGCTAGCTCTTTGCCATTTTAAAGCAGCAATTAGTAGTTTTAGTGATACTAATTTTGAAATATTAGGCTCCTTTTGAATAATTAAAGATTAAATCCTTAGCTAGACTTGATATTAAATTGTATTAAAATGTAAGTTAGAGAATTAATTTATGTAGTAATAAATAAAAAATTTCTAATAATGACTAATAATGTAGTGGATCCGCTACTTAGTAAAATTAAAGAGCCACTATTTTCAAAGATTTTAAATACTACACTTTTGTAGTAATTAATTTCAAATCCATGATGTAATTTATCGTGTTAAATTATTCCAACTCTGTTCGGATAATTAAGAATTCTAAATCAATGAATATGGAATTATATTGTATTAAAATATAAGAGAGAAGGTTAATTTACGCAAAAATATATGAAATTTCTCTAATAGTTACTACAAAAGTAACGGTTTTATTTATTTTTTTTGATCGATAATGGCTCCATTACTCGCTAAAATAGTAGAGTTACTGTTGTAAAGAATTTCAAATAATTATTTTTTTGTGATAATTTTAAATTAATTATAATTCATTTTATTAAACTAGTCAAATTCATATTGAAATTACTATCTAATTAAACTATCAAAATTATATTTGAGTTATTTTTTTAAAAAATTAGCAATAAATTCTTTTATTTCAAATTCATAAATACAACCACCTTAAATTCATAATAAAATTCTTATTTCGATAAACAAAGTTTTATTTAAACAATTATCATTTAATAATTAATACAAAAAATTTACATAAGGTGCGTTTAAAGTAATAAAAAGTGAAATAATATAAGATAAAATGAAATAACTTATAGATTCATAATTTATGCAGTGAAATAAAGAGTAAATAATATTTAAAATTTTTCACCCTTTTTTTAAATTTTTTTTATAATCCAAAACGCAGTCATACTAATATAAACCCAACCTTAAATGATATTTAAAACTATAGTCCCATATGTCGGGCTAGTTGAGGGTGGCTTCCTGAAGTTGACAAGAAACTAACATGCCTATAATGACCTTAATCTTCATTCGAAAACTTTTTAAGAGATAGTACAGGTTCCTGTTTGTCATAAAGGCAAACATTTAGGTCTCTCCTGAGAAAGAAGCAAAGGGCACATGCAGTAATAGAAGAGGCAATAAAGTAATTATCCAGGGTAAAAAAAAAAAGTCAACACTAGTAAGGACTCACAGTGCTGCATTTACAGAACAACATAACTATCTCTCACTTTCTCTCTCTCTCTCTCTACACTCTTCCAATTGTTGCTCAGCTTGGTCCTCTTTCTCGGAGAGGTTCTCTGCAAACTATAATTTCTGTAATTCAATCCTGCTACAGGTGCACTGCATCAGAAAGTGATAATAAGCAAAAAAAAGAAAGGCAAAAAACAAAAATCGAAATCACCATCTGATCGCAGTCACTAGTAATTATTTATATATATATATATTTTGGCTTCTTTTTATAAACACTGGACCATCTTTCTTTTTTTTTAAACATACCTTGCCTTTTAAGCACTTCTTATAAACCACTCCTTTCTCTTACTTCCGTAATCAAACCCCACCTCTCTCTCTCTCTCTCTCTCTCTCTCTCTCTCTAACTACATCTCCACATTTTGCAGATAGCATGCCTGAATGTCTAGAGAAAGGTAAATGATCTCTCTCTCTCCCCTAACAGTAGCATACTTCTAAACCATCCTAAATATTTAAGCAGTATAAATTAGATTAAAAAAAACGGAAAAAAAAAAAAAAACCTGAAACCCTAGTCACTTCACTCAGTCATGCACTATGTGTTTTCTTGAGGACAACTTCTGCATAATCCCAATAACAATTGATACACAACATGATATATATATACACACACACACAACAAGAACCCTATTAATCTTTGTACATTTGATTTTTGGCCTAATCCATTGTAGTATTAATATATATATATATATATATTTGGTTCTTGACAGGGAGAGATTGGAGGAGATAGGGAAGAAGATCAAGAGAGAATCTGATGCATCGTCTCAAGTACTGGGAAGAAGGCATACGATCGGGCCACCCGGAACCCTAAACACCATCACTCCTTGCGCAGCTTGTAAGCTCTTGCGGCGTAGATGTGCTCAAGAATGCCCCTTCTCTCCCTATTTCTCCCCACACGAACCTCAAAAGTTCGCTTCCGTTCACAAAGTATTTGGCGCAAGCAACGTTTCAAAGATGTTGATGGTAAATTAAATAAAATTTTACCCAAAAACTATTTTAATTTTAATGTAAAAAGTAGCCTTAATAATCATGGTTACCATTTTGAAGCGTTGATAATCTCATTTGTGTCCTTCGTTATTAATAGATATTTTTGTTAATTTATTTTGTGATCAAACCAGGAGGTGCCAGAGAGTCAAAGAGCCGATGCTGCAAATAGTCTTGTTTATGAGGCCAATGTAAGGCTTAGAGATCCAGTTTATGGGTGCATGGGAGCAATTTCAGCTTTGCAACAGCAAGTTCAATCTTTACAAGCTGAACTTAAACTAGTAAGGGCTGAGATACTCAAATATAGGTACAGGGAAAGTAATAGTACTATAATTCCTCCTCATCATTTAGCTTTGCTTTCTTCCGGGGCTGTTTCGATTGTCGCACCACCACCAGCTCCGTCTCTGTCACCGCCACTGGCCCGCCCTCCTCCTCCTCTTCCTCCCGCTTCTTCATCTTCTTCCTTTTACACCCCACCATCCGCTCCCACCGGCTATAGCTCCATCTCTAGTGATAATGTCTCCTACTTTGGCTAAATTGTAGGGTTAATATCTCATTTATTTATCGATATAATTATAATGAAGCAAGTGAAATAATATAATGAGATCATTGGAATTATGGGTTGTTGATGCTACTCTATCAGAATTTTTGATAAGGATATTGTATCAGAATGATATGAATTACTGGTATAATTGTAATAGAACACTACTTTTCGGTTCACAAAAAAATCACATCATTTTAGTTACTTTTTTTTTTTATTAAAAATTTTGTTTTCATGGTTCTACTTGTTAGTAGTGCAATTGTAATGTAATACAGTCTTACTCTGACAGACATCCTATATCTGTTTAGATATTGTTGCGGTGTATCTTTCTTTTCTACTCGTTGTCTTCATGAATTCTTTACTTTCCAGTTTTACCATCATTAATAATTCCCTCCTGAAATACCACTAACTGGGAGAAAAATTAGATATAATGATGATTAAATAAGTAAATTTATATAAATATGTCCATAGGGTAAATCAAGCATGACTTTTTGATCCTTTTTAGGTGGTGTTGTTCTCAATTAATTTGAACATCAAATGAGTAGAAAAAAAGAAAAGAAAACCTGAAACTACTCTATCATATGAAAGTCGAAAATGACGTAAAAAATCTCAGATTCTGACAACAAGGTTTCACCCTGAGGTAGATGGGACTGTATGAGATTTGGCTCACTGCAATAGGGTTTAGTACTTGTCTTTGTCTGTGCCATTGAAGGATCTGAATGTTGTTTTTAATTAAATTAAGGTGTTGACAAAGGGGGTAAGTTTGTGTTACTTCCCATCTAGGTTAGAATTAATCCTTCAAAAATTTGATCATGTGCAGAAACAATGCAACAAGAGAGTAGAAGCACTTTCTCATCCTTGTAAATTACATAATCATTACTCCTGTTGACAGATTAGATATACAAACCTTACCTTGAGATTTTTATTCAACCAGTGTTATAAGTATTATTCCATTGAATCCATTCATTAGTTTCCTATCCTTCTTCCTTGAGATGGGTTTTGTTATACATAGAATTTGTTACCATTGTTTCGGATTATTAATTATTATATACTTCCAGTTCATTTTGACTCTCATTTCCTTCGAATGGAAAACTCTTGATTATTTGACAAGACGATAAAGAGAGAGGGTGCTGCCTTATTGCTATGTAACTATCGCAGGCAAGTATAATAAATATTATGAATTTAGGAATATTAACACAGATAGACTGACACGGAAAACTCATATTTATTTATTTTATGATTTTATTTTAATTTGTAATTACATCATCTTTAAAATTAGAAAAATAGAGTTAAATTATTACGGTGAGAAGTACTGTCTTTACATTGTGAAGAGAAGAGATCTAATTGTGTGTATTTGTGGGGCAAAAGTAAATTCTAATCTCATTAGCCCCTTTTGTAAGATGGTTACAGTTGACTTAACAATTTTATGTGGAAATGTCAATGCATGGTGCAGCGGCTAGTGACATTTGTTTCTTAAAATTTGTGGGTTTCCTTGGCGTGAAGAGTTATTCAACCACAGTGTAATCACTCCCTTAGCTATCTTCTCTTTCTTTCTGTTCCCGCTCTGATTGTTTGTGTACATATATATATATATATATATGAATAATGTATATGATATTAATTTCAATATCTACCTCATTAAGTCCCCATACAATGTCATACAGAGATGTGATAGAATTTGGTCGGTGGTCATAGTCGCTTGAAACAATGCCATCATATTTGTCTCTATATATTCAAGGAAAGAGGAGAGTAATGGTGAAGGTAAAAAAAAATGGTGAAGTTATATATATTCAGCCTTGGTTCGATAATGGGAATTTCCATTATTTTTTGTCGCCCCCCCCCCTTTTTGTGTGTGTGTGTGTGTCTTATGCGATTTTTTAATCAAAATTGAATTTTCTTTTTATTTTTTATATTTTTTAGACATGTTATTTACATTTATCAAAACAATTATAAAATAAATACCTAAAAATAGGAGAATCCAAGTGCATGGAAGAAATTCATGTTTTAAATATACGTACATAAATTTTTTTATTTTTAAATATTATATATATATATTTTTAAAAAATATGAATAACATGTCTGAAAGTAACTAAGAAAAAAAAGTTCAAATTTTAAGAAAAAAAATCCCTATGAGACAAAAAAAAAAGTAATTAATCAGAAAGATACCAACTATTCTTGATTTAGTAAAATTCATACGATACCCCCTCACGCACCCATTACTTCAAATTCTACATAAAATGATTTTTAATAACTATTTATCTAATTAGTTAATTTTCTCTTATATTCTTCAACCACATATATTTAAAAAATAAAAATAATACTGTTATTTATGGTGCATAGCAATATCCACTAGTAGTCTTTCTCTCTCTCTCTCTCTCTCTCTTAATATGGAAGGAGGGCGGCACCAGAGATTTTAAGTAAATGCACTCTAGTCTTTACATCAAGACTTACAAAATCCTATTATATACATATATATATATATATATAAGTGCACTTTCTCCATCCCCAAAATCTCATCTTTGGCTATACCTTTATGCAACAAAGAGATATTGGGAAGTGCTATCAAGGTGAAGGGAGACAATATAAATGAACTGGTTGATATCATTTAATATGGATCTACATATATATATATATATATATTCATTTAAATGTGCAGTGAGCTTATCAATGCACATGAAGATTGGAGCTCCTCGGTCCAAATTATACGCTGAGCAAACTTAGATTTCACTCTAACATTTTGACAGATCATGTGGATTTATAAACCCTAGCCTGGTACTTCAAATTCTCATATATATATATATATATATATGTGTATATATGTGCGCGCGCTCGTGCGCTTGTGTGTGACAGATCATGTGGATTTATAAACCCTTGCCTGTTACTTCAAATTCTCTTATGTGTGTGTGTGTGTCTTTGATATGATAAAAACTATTGATTGAATTTAAACTAGCTAGTTGACAATTTGAAAGTTAGAATAAAGCTTTTTTTTTCCTCCAATAACGCCTCTAGAAAGGATAAAATGGACAATTCAGTTCATTAAAAAGTACAGATACAGACTCAAACATAAGTCCAACGATTTAAAAAAAATAAGAGTATCAAAAAAAAAAAAAATACAAATATGACGTACACAATAAAACTAATTCACCACTATTTACTACATAATTTAACAAATAAAATATAACAAAATATAAGATATAAAATTTAGTGATCCTAAGAATTTTGAGCAATTAAATTTTAGATTTTATTTTAGTTATATATTTAAATAAACAATGAAAAAATATTTGAATTCGTCATATATTCAACACCTATTACAATGTAACGTTAAAATATTAGAAATGTTATTCTTACTCCTTTGATTTATACCTTGAATTACATCTTGACCCAAAACGACATTATTTGTAATTATCTCTTCTGATTCCCGTATAATTTATAATTTATATTTATATTTAAATATAATAAAATTTAGTATACATATAAAATGTAATATGAATATTAAATAATTAATTTATTTTATAATTTAATTTATTTTAAAGTGTAAAGTCATACAAAAATATTTCTTTCTCAATCTAACATATAAATATTCTTACAGTTAGAGAGAAGCTATCCACGCGAACATTCTACCCTCTCCCAATTGAAAAAAAAAAATTAAAACCATTAATTCTATGAGAAAAACAAAAAACAATTGCAAAATAACATTATTTTGGTACAAGGTATAACTCAAGATGTAAGTCAAGAGAGTAAGCGTAGCATTTGTAATTAAAATATATGTATTTCATGCATATCAAATACAAATATTACATTTATTTTAAAATATCAATCCTTCGTAATAAATACACAAGACACGACTAGTAATGCCTCTCGTGACCGTGGAAAATGGATCCCGAAACAAATTGGTAATGGATCGATTGATTGCTCTTGTCAAGCACGTGAGACTTGTACCTTATGACGTAGTAGATATTCCAAGGGGATTTGGTGTGATTTCACTGTCTATGTTTGGTACCTTTCGCTTTCCCTTCTCTTCTCAGCTTTTATCAATAAGGTTATAATCATGAACATCAATGAATGGTCCAGTATACACTGGTGAAGGTATATATCAGAGTCCAAAGCTCAGGTAATTTTTAGGTTTTAATGGGAGGGTTTAAATAAGTTTATTTTTTGTTATGTCAATATATTACAAGGTACAGTACATATATATATATATATAAGCAAACTTTCCTACCGTCATGGCACTAAATTATTAGAAATTAAAATAAAATTTTTGTTTATTTGCAATAGGAGACAATTATAGCAAAAAAAAAAAAAAAAAACTGTTTAGTCTTTATTAGCGACTGTCTCTATTGGTCGTAAAAAGTCTCCACTTAAACTCACCAGCAATTGTTACAGCGATCATTAATAGTTGTTAGCAGTGACACAATTGCGACCCTATTTGCGACAGTCACCAAGCGATCGCTAAAATTTATTAGTGGTCACTGTGCCTCCACTGACAGTTGCTAAAACTCTTATTTTCAGTAGTGGTATTTATTTACTTGACTCTGTATTATTATATGTCCATAATTAACTCTCTCTTTCTCTTTTCTTTAGCACAGATCCCTTTTCAAACCGAGATATGGCGAAAATTTAGTTACAATTCTGGAGTATTTTGTGCAGCTGTTAGATAAATTAAGAGAATTGATTTGGGCACAAAAGTAGTTTTTAGTTTTTTCTTTTCAGCTTATTTTTTTTTATATAATTTTTTCACTAAAATTTAATTTTTCTTTTAGAAATTGTAGTTTTAGGTTTACTAATCCTATTCGTAAAATAAATAATAATAATAATAATAATAATAATAATAATAATAATTGAAAAATTCACTGCCGAATTACAAAAAAGCAAAAATAATGCCGTTCTTATTACCCTTAATTTGTATTCGAAAACCTCAATAACTAAATCATTTATGGTCACTCACTGCAGGGTTTGGAATAACAGGCATATGAAGGATGAAAAAAAAGTTTTTTTTTAATTTTCTTTTTTAACAAATGTCAACACGTCTAAAAATTATAATTTTTTTTAAGAAATTAAATTTTTGTGAAAAATTATACAAGATGAAAATAAGTTAAAAAAAATTAAAAATAACTTTCAGTAACTAAGCATAACCTAAGACAATAAAAAGATTAAAAGATCAAAATCAAGAATAATGAAACTATTCAATCAAATTGAATTGAAATAAAAAAAAATAATAAAATAAAATAAGCTAGAATGATGATAATGTTTATAACGTTCACAAACAAAAGATAGACTTAAATCTCACCGAGAGAATTTCAAGCCTTCGCTGTGTTATATACAAAATGATCAAGTGACTGAATCTATTGAATAGTGCTTATCAAATACACAATCATTTAAAGGGTCTAACATGAGAAGTTTTCAATGCAGAAGATGGTATATATGTATAACTTCATCTCAACGACTATTCCTATGCAATATTACAGCCAAATTATTCATCGCCATCACAACAAGAATCATTCACGAACACAATCAACCCAACACTTTTCACAAAATTCTCAATGTGACTAATATAAAGGGAAAATAGGTAGGAATTGTAAAAATGAGATTGATGACGAACATATATATAAATTAGAATAACATGGATTAGATAGAACATGTAACCATTATTAAAACACTATAATTTAAAAATTACATATCATATCTTCAATCAATTCTAAACAATCACAACACGTATACGTCCATAAAATTATAACTAGAGAAAGAATATATATTCATATTATCTCAAATGATATCCTACCTTTAAACTCGTATTTTATTTGCATATAATTAATAAAGGTCTCACCAACACATGTTACAACCTCTTTAATAGCATGTTCTTATTTTGTCTTTCCCTTAATAAGTCATTAAATTTAATTTAAATTGCACAAAAAAAGTTAAAAAATTAATAATAAATAAAATAAAGGAAAGAAAAAGAAGAAGAACAAGAACAAGAAGAAGAAAAAGGAAAACATAAAATTAACTTTAGTATGTGCAAGATAGAATGCAAGAATGAAATCATCCTACACTTTGCTCTATCAAAAACGTCCACAAATGAATCGATGAACAACATAAGTTTCGCTGATAGTGTGGTCTAGCCATATGGGGCTCAAGTAGATAAATTTTAGATTTAGATAAGAGTGGGGGGTGGGGGGGGTCTATGGAAAAAAGGTATATAGTTATATTAATTTATGACCTTCGAAGACAACCTGGAGAGGGAGAAGATCTTTAGTTGTTATTATTATTATTATTATTATTATTATTATTCTGTTAATGTCCTATGTATACAATATTACGGTGGATTTCTTATTCTACTGTTAATAAAATAATTCCTACTTATTAAAAAAAAAGAAAAAACAAAGAAAACTTGAAATTATGTCATTCATCGTTTGTGCTAAGGTACCCATCATATGACACCGAAAACATATAATGGGTGTGTTTGGAATTAAACAAAATAATATAAAATTTTATAAATTTTTATAAATACGAATTACGAGCAACAAAATTTAAATTTTTTATTCACTGCATAAAACATGTGACATTAACTTTTATAATTTTATATAACTCTAAACACGCCCAATATATAGGTTTCGTTTGATTTACTGTAAATTTTTAAAAGTTTTTGAAAAATTCTAAAAATTTTTAAAAATTATTCATTTTTTATCTAACTGACAAATTAGAAACCCATAATTTGTCCATTTTTTATCATTCTAAACATACCCATCATATATATAACAAAGTACACATAATATATATAGCATTTTTCTAATTAACTAACGGGAACTTCAAAGTACACATTTCTACCATGAAATCAGAAGCAACAGTATAATTCATTACCAAATTTTTCAAGCTCAAATCAAATTATATATCATCATTGTCATGATGAAACCTTAATTGACCTTCCTGCAATTCATCCTGATCTCACCCTTGGAACCAGTGAGGGGGCTGATATCGCCCATCTTGACCATCGCCGAAGCAAAATCGGACCTGAAAGAGCCGTCGCTGGCGGTGTATCGACGCACGATTGAGTCGGTGGATCCGCCGTTAAAGAGCTGTTGATCGGAGTGGAGAAGCCCTCTCTTGTTGATGAGGTTCTTGAAGTAGTTGTTGTCGAAAGCCGTCGGAGTTTGTAGGTCGAGAGGTGCCAAGTTGCTGTCGCCTGAGCCGGAGGTCCTGGGGCAGCTTCCTTGCCTTGCTTTAGCAAACGAAGGGTCTATGTTGGTTTCGTTGTATATTCTTGCTCTGAAGGAGGTGCACCTTGCTAGCCCAATTGTGTGACTACCTGTTTTTTTAGCATAAGGCCGTGCAACAAAGTATAGCTACGTTGATTGGATTAATTGTAACATAATAATCACACACTAGCTACTAGCAAGTCTTTTTCTTTTTATTTTTCTTTTTAATTCTTATAATTTATTCTGGCTTCATTTAATAAATCGAAAGAAATCAGCTTATTTTTAGTTACTTTTCCTTTTATGTGATATATTTTTGATCAAAATTTGAGGGTTTTTTTTAGAGCGCGTTTGATTTGTTAATTTTTATTAATTTTTGTTAATTATAATCAATTTAACTTCGCTAATTTTCTCAAACGTTGTCAATTTTTGTCATTTTCTTTTCCAAAAATTGAAGAAGCATTTATTCGAATAGGTAATAGTTCTCAAATTTATTTTGGTATACTCATCAAATACCAAAAAGTAAGGAAGTTATTAATTTTTTTTTTTTAAGTTAGCATTCCAAATGCCCCCTTATTCTTATTTTTTACTAACTTTTGCAGGGACATGGTTACTTGAAAATTTTTTTTGATTAAATTGTTTATTTAAAAATTTATTATTTTTAAATAAATATTATTATTTTTGGTTTGGCAATCCATTTACTGGGCTTTTAACTCACCCATCTTTTTAACATTTTTCAGGTGAGTATGAAAGAAATTAGACATAGACTCTAATAGTTGGAACCTTTAAGTCGGGGTCTCTTAGATGTACGTTGGGTACGTTTTTTTTTTTTAATCTGAAAAAATGATTATAAATCTGCACATTAATTTTAATATTTTTAAATATTTTTAATTTATTTTAAATATGAGTAACCTATCTAAAAGTTATGTAAACATAAAAAAAAAAGATAAAAACAAAATTTAGTAAAAAAAAAAATCATATAAAAATAACAAAAAAAGCGAATTTCTTTTGAATTTACAAGACGAAGACTCAGCATAATGTAGCATCACTTAATATATATATATATATATATAATCACCTTAATTAATTATAAGATCATCATTGCTTTATTATAATTGCTTTTGTGTCCATTTGAATGATCCAATTTTTTCAAAAGTTACAATTTTTTACAAATTCTTAGCCATTTTTGTATACATTTATTTTAAAATTTTAAATTTTACAAATTTTTACTAATTTTTAATAACATTTGTTAATTTTTTGATAACTTTCCTAATCAAAACCATTGATATGCGTGGTTTTAAGAGTAAATTTTAATTTAATTTTTTAAATGTTAAAAAGTGTCTGACGCATTATATTTTTTTTTAAATTTTGGCCTTC
This sequence comes from Vitellaria paradoxa, assembly GCA_019916065.1. NCBI lineage: Eukaryota > Viridiplantae > Streptophyta > Magnoliopsida > Ericales > Sapotaceae > Vitellaria > Vitellaria paradoxa. The sequence continues at coordinate 37,457,038 of CM034242.1, read as the reverse complement.
CAAACACTCTTTTTTATATACAAATTCTATCGTCAGATGTTTTTTAATTATAAATCGGTAATGTTGTACTATCACAAAACTTCCCAAAAAAACATTAATTAAAATAATTTAGCAGGTTGGCTCTTTTCTTAAAATAATAAATCACCAAAATTCCATTTAATTACAAGATTTTTATTATTACACCATTTAATTAGTTTTATTTTGTTATTAATTATATCATTTTCCTGTTCAAATGCTTGTAGATAGCATATATATATATATATATATATATACACCTTTTTATGCGACCCTAGTGTATTCTTATTTTTCAGAAAATGATATCTTACCATGAAAGAAAATTGTTCTAAAAAATATAAATGAACAGGGCGGAGTCACACCCAATTAAGGGTGGGTGGTCGCCACACCTAAAATTTAAAAAAAAAAAATTTATGTTACCTGTATACATAAATTTAGAAAAAAATTCTAATTTAAGAAAAATTTTATTTAAAATGGTAGGAAAAATTGTACATTTAAAAAAAAAAAATTATTTAGAATACGAAGGAAAAATTTGCGTCACACCTAAAAAAAACCACTATAAATAAATGTTGTGATAATAAAAAAAAATAAATATTTTGGTTGACAGGCACTTAATTAATTTGTTGAGCTAATTTGATTTATTAGTAAGTAATTAAGAAGAGAGTGACGGATGGAGATGGAGAGCAGAGACCAGAAAGAGCAACTGTGTCTTTCGCAGAGAGGCCAAGAGCATTGAATCTTGAGACAAGAGCACTAAGATTAGAAGTTGGAGGTGGAATGCCCCTATTGGCCGCGGCCTTGCTAGCTGACCTTGCATCTCTTCTTCCCAGTTTCACATTCCAATTAGGCCCTCCAAGCTGTAATTTAAAAATATAAACAAATAACTAAAAACACATGTTAACGAAAAAACCAAAAAAAAAAAAAAAAGAGAAAAGGATATTTGTTCAGTAATGTGAGATCGAGAGTGTTGGATTAAAATTTAATTGTTTAAATATATTTATATTTTTTTGAATTTAAAATATATGGAAGTATATGTACCGTTAAATTTTAATTAATTATTCATAATTTTAATGTCATGAGAGTAATGTCAGCATCTCCAAATCGGTTGATGAATCCAGAACAGTGAGTTAAGATGTGATGTTAAAAGTGAATTATCAGAAGTGATGGATCTAAAATTTGATTTTTCAGCTCCACGGGAAAAAAGAAATTAAAAAATTATAAGTAAAGGATAATTATTAGACTTTTCTTAGGAAAAAAAAAATCAAAGTGAGCCCTGAAGGATATTTAAATTTTTTGTTAAAATTACACCCTGCTCCTAAAAATTATCCACCGACGAATCCCTTTACTTAATTTTTGGTGATTCGAAAATTAGTACTTACTATGACAACGGAATCTCTGGCAGCAATGGCTAACAAATCAGCACATGAGACTACCCTTGGACATACTTTTTCTACTTTAGCTTTTATCCTATCGACTACATCAAATCCTCTTGCAGAATTGAGATTCGGAGCTGCAGTCTTCTCTCCTGTGAAAGAAGATGTGTCATCAAGCAAAATTGATCCATCGCATCCCTGAAAAAAAATAATACCCAGTATCAACAACTTAGGCAAAGTCAATCAAAGTTATATGTAGTCCTGTTTAAACATTAGGGTTGGTCAAGATTTTTAGACCTAATTAAGTGTCAAATCCATTTAGAAGGTTGATTAATTAAATTTCCTTTCATTTGAATCAAATCATTCTTTTTCTTGGCCAACTCTAAATAATTTTTACGCTCATTAATTATAAATTTTACATCTATCGTTGGTTAATAAATCCTTAAATTTGATGAATTTAAAGCAAAAATTTATTTTGTTCTGTTAAAATTATTTTGCCATCAATAACCACTTCATAACTATTCACAACATGAAAAAAAAAATGTGCAAGTAATTGATATTTCAAAAGTTATTATTTATTTAAGTAATTTTATTTTTACTTATTTTTTTTATTTTTATTTTTACATTTTAATACACTATTAGTATACTATATGGTATGGGCAAGAAGAGTGAATAAAATAGTGGTAACAGAAGGGAAACTAACAGTCGGCACTAGTGCTGGCAGTTGAATGTTCCATTTTGCGTGTGCGGTTTAGGAGATGCCACCTCGATTTTCGTCTCTTGTAACATAACTTTGATTACCTGTTTGTTTTAGACTTTTATTTATTTGAATGTAAAATATTTTTAAAAAAAATAAATTTACTCAAATTTTTAAAGAATGGAAATAAACGGACGTTTTTTTCTTTTATACACATTGAACAAAAGGAATCAAAATATTTAAACTTATAAATTTTAGGAAACTAACAGTACGTATTATCAGTCCGATGACAATTAATTTCGAAATAATTAAATTAAAAATTGATGATTTAAACACATTTATATTTTAAATTTTTAAATTTTAGTTTAACTATCCTGAACTTAGTTACTTTCCAGCTGATATCACACACAATGCCTAACATATATAGACACGAAATGGTATGTTAGATCACTTGAAAAACTATGAAGATAACTAGCAATTAATCAAAACAGATAAAAAGTACCAGAATTAATTACATTAACAAAGCAGTCATGGAAGAATAATCGAAGAAGAGAGGCGCCCATCCGGGCCTCTTTCGACACAGCAGATTGCACTACAGATTTCACGGTGGTAAAAAGTTCTGGGCAAGATTTGGAGTAGAAAGTTGGGGAAAGTTGAGCTGAAGTGCTACCTATAAGAAGCATTATAAGGAAACACAAACTCATAATGGCCTTGAAAGAGCAAAATGAGGCCATTTCTGGTATATATATATATATAATATTACAACTTACAAAGGCAGTGTGTGTGTGAAGAGGGTGGGTTGTGAACAATGCCCTAAAAACCAGTGGTACATATAGAGAACTTTAAGAGACTAAGAGTGATATATATATATATATATGTATATATCAAGGTGTTGTGCCCTCGGTAAGTTGCCTAACTTGATCCATCTCTGCAGGGAATATCCATGTTGGGTAGAAGACAAATGCAATAAAGAGAAACAACAAATTAGGAGTTGAATTGATTGAATTATTTTTAAATGGATTAATCGAAGATAAACTAGAGCTAGGGACTGATGCAGGCGGTCCTCTAGTGGAAGGTGATTGTTCATATCTTCGTCCCACATTGCTTGGGTGAGAGGTTGTGAAGTGCCTTATATATGCAAGTGTCACCTCTACCTAACAGATCGGTCTTTTGGGTTAGAGCCGATTTGCATCAACTTGGTATCAGAGCCAGTCCAAGTGGGAAATATGTGGGATCACACGAGACGTGTGTCTGTGAGAGGGGAGGTAATGATGCAGGCGGTCCTCTAGTGGAAGGTGACTGTTCATATCGCCCATTTGCATCAACTTGGTATCAGAGCCAGTCCAAGTGGGAAATATGTGGGATCACACGAGACGTGTGTCTGTGAGAGGGGAGGTAATGATGCAGGCGGTCCTCTAGTGGAAGGTGACTGTTCATATCGCCCATTTGCATCAACTTGGTATCAGAGCCAGTCCAAGTGGGAAATATGTGGGATCACACGAGACGTGTATCTGTGAGAGGGGAGGTAATGATGCAGGCGGTCCTCTAGTGGAAGGTGACTGTTCATATCGCCCATTTGCATCAACTCGCCCATTTGCATCAACTTGGTATCAGAGCCAGTCCAAGTGAGAAATATTTGCATCAACTTGGTATTAGAGCCAGTCCAAGTGAGAAATATGTGGGATCACACGAGATGTGTATCTGTGAGAGGGGAGGTAATGATGCAGGCGGTCCTCTAGTGGAAGGTGACTGTTCATATCTTCGTCCCACATTGCTTGCGTGAGAGGTTGTGAAGTGCCTTATATATGCAAGTGTCACCTCTACCTAACAGATCGGTTTTTTGGGTTAGAGCCCATTTGCATCAGAAATTTATAGAGATTTCATAAAATATAAGATAGGCAAAAGGTGTTAGAGAATTTTAGAAAATTTTCAGAGTTTTTTTTGATTTTTAGTAAACTAAACACAGCCTATATGTGCCTTCCACATCTAAGAAATTAAATACATATATATATTCTACTTTCCACTCGATTTAAGTTCTTGTTGAAAATGGAAGTTCAGTGGTGTTTGGAGTTCTAAAACAATTAAAAATAAATAAAAAATTAGTGTAAAAAGTGGACACGTATGAAATTTGATGCAAAGTAAAAACAAGTTTTAAAATTTTTTAGATTTTTTAAAAAGGAAAAAGTCTGAGCTCTAAGTGGAGCCTTGATGGGTACGTAACCAACGGAGAAAATAGATGGCTTAACCACCATTATTGTAGGATAGACATGTATCTTTCGTTTTATTAGTCTCTTTTAAGTTTGTCTGAAGTTTAAATTTTTTTTTTAAATACTTTCAAAATTCTAAATGTTTTTAATTTTTTTATCAATACTAATTTTTAATTTTTATAAATATTTTTAAAACTCCAAGCGTCACCTTGGTTGAATGAGCTATATCGAATTAACCTCGAGCACAAGTTCAAAATCTAAGCAACTTTTTCAGTTAAATCTTCTTTTTTTTTGGTGTTTACTAAGAAATCATAAAAAAACTTTTAATTTTTACTAATTGTTTTTAATATTTTCAATCAAATTTTATTACGTATTATTTTTATATTACCTTTTCTTTAACCATTCAAACATCACTTAGTTAAACTTTCATATATTTACCAACTTGTATAAATATATATATTACAGGTGGTAATTACAATTTGAATTTGTGAAAATTCTATATATACACATTTATCTCAATTCGTTAATTGTCATAAACTTGTAGATATATAAACTAAATTATATGTATATATATTTGAAAACCCAAAAAAGTATAAAAATTTAAAAAAAGTAATTAAATTTTAAATTTTAGTTCACGAGCTTGATATAACTTGTATCTAACTCAATTAATTATAATTAATTATTAAATAAGTATAATTAAGTTTAAACCATTTAATCATAATTCGTTACAAGTTGGACCTAAGCACGTTGACTCGGGCTCTAATATATATATATATATATATAAATTGATGTTCAAGTTCACTAGTTCCCTTTTTCATTTGTCATTCATTTTTTTATTATTTTTTTTTGTCAAGGTCACTGTAACAGCTGTCACACCATTATAAATATAGTATTTATGATTGATAGCTAGCTTCATGTATACTTCCTTTCTTGCAATTATTTAATTTTGACGATTCAATTTCCATTATAATATTGTTTTAAAATAATATCTTTATTGCAAATATATATGTAAATATACATAACATTGTAGCGGAATTAAATATTTTAAATTTCAACGTGACAATCAATTTTTTTATCTTTAATTATTTCATATATGACTAAACGAAAAATTAATTTTAAGAGAGAGCTAGACAGCGAATTTTTTCCAAGGAAAAAAAAGTATTGGCACAAGAGTATTCTATTAGTAATTAATTTTAAGAAGAAGAGTTATTTTTTTATAAAAATTAGTTTTTATTTTTTATAAAAATTAAAAAAACTAATACATGCAACACAAAAGTATCATATTCGGAGACTTACTTACAAGAAAGAGAATTAAATTAATTGAGAATTATTTTAGAAAAAGCGAGTTATTTTCCGCCAAAGCTTAAAGTTGTCTTCTCTCAACACAAAAAAAGTATAGATAAATTTCAACTTTTCGACTGAAACTATTAATTGGTATTTAGTTCGTCAAAAAATATTATAAAAAAAAAACTAATCTTTACCTATTTTTAAAATTTTTTCAACTAAATTTCATTATGTGTGTCACTTTTATACTAATTTTTGGCCCATTTAGAAGTTAAATTTTTTTGTAACTTTTGATAATATTTGGTAAAAGTTGATAAGTAAAAATTTTTACCAAACATTTGGTAATTTTTGGCTAAAGTTGATGGTGAAAATTTTTGTGTATTTGTTAAAATAAATAGAAAAGTAAGTGAAAATTTTTGTGTATCTATTAAAATAAATATAAATTTATATTAACTTTTAGCAACTTGTTTTGTAAAACAAATAGAAATTTTTAATAATTTTTTAGATTTTTTAAGTACTTTATAAAAATTTTAATAACTTTTGAGTTTGGTTAAAGTGAAATGATCATAATACTTCTCGCCAACTTAGTAAAAGTTGGTGCTTTCGTAACCTATTAACTTAACAAAATTGATAATTTTTGTATTTTACCAAACCCCTAAAACACAAAAATATCGAGGGCTTTTTATCTTTTTTAACCATCCAAACACAAACTAACCTCGTAAAAGTGAGATTTGATTGGAAGGTAAGCTAACACCTACTATTAGTTTAATTAACACTTTTTTGTATAAAATTTCTTTTAAATTATTTTTGAAGGCCAAGGAAATGTTTAAGTAAATGTTATTCTCTGATTGGAATTAAAAGCCGGAGGTTTTTTTTTTTTTTTTTTCCTACCTTAAATATTTAATTTTTTTTATTTCGCATGAAAAAAGGTTAACTTTTGTAGTTAATTTTTAATACAACTTTTGTTTATTATTAATTTTATTTTTTACGATAAATTAAAGTGCATTATTTTATATAAAAATAAGTACAGAATAGTTATTTCGCATAATAAAATAAAAATAAAAATTAAAGATTTTCTTTATTAATATATTTTCTTTATTAATATACTTACTAACTTCTTGGCTTCCAGCGTTCTCCCTAAATTATCCGACTAGTGAAATGATTGGTCCGACATCCGTACATCGTTTAAACTTCTAAACGTTTTTCTTCTGGTGATCATTAATACAAAGGCGATTGGAGCTTCAAAAATATAATTTAAGTAATTTTTTTGACATTTAAATTTCAGTCATAAAATCACGTTTCTTGAAAATAAATAATTTCATTTAAATAAATTTTTATTCATTCGAATAGATTTTTGTCAAAAACTTTTTAAATATTGTAAGAACTTTTATTGAGATTTGTAAAAAATTTAAAATTTATTCGAGTATATAGAAATTTATTGGTATTTATAAACATATATAAATTTATAATAATTTATATAGTTTATGTAGTTTGAGGTAAAAAAAATTTGATAACAAATTATAAAAATTTTCAAAATTTTTGAGAGTTTTTTAGGTACTCTAAACATGCCCATAATAAATCACTAGATGCTAAAAGACATCCTTAGTGTGTGTCTATATATAGACATGTGTTTTTAGGGGGGGAAGGGGAAAGAGGAAGGAGTGCTCCCAATGATATGAAAGTTGGATGTTGTTGAATTAAATTTTATGATTCACATATATTTATATGTTTTTTAAATTAAAAAAATATAAATACATTTAAATAATTAAATTTTAATTCAATAATTCTCAAATTAACATTATTCCCTATATTCCTTTGTCAAGATCAATGTAGAACCCAAATATAAGTACTTCACTTAAAAGGGCATTCGAAACTCCAAAAAATAACGAAAATTATGATTTGAATAACTTTAAGACATTTAAAGTTTAGTCACTAAATTATAATTTTCAAAGATCAATAGTTATCTTCGAATAGATTTCGACAAAAATTTTTTGACTTTTATATTAGAATTTTTAACTTTAAATCCGTCCGAATAGATTTTTAGTTTGTTCCAATGAATTTATTTCAGAAATCTTTGAAAGTTGTTGAAAAATTTTTGGACTTTGAAGCAATGTTATTAAGTTTGTAGAAATGTTATTGGGATTTATAAAAAAATTATTAGATTTGTAAAAAATTGTTAGAATATGTAGAGAGATATAAATTTATAAAAATTTCACGAATTATGAGATGGAAGAAATATAATAGAAATTTTAGAGATTTTTAGAATTTTTTGGTAATTGTTTGCCCTTTTCAAAGTTTGAAGCGGAGCTTTAATGACCTGGAGCTTGGATAATAACTTAAGGCTATGTTTGTTTAAGGGGATTAGATGATGGAGGATAAGTAATATCATGGGATAATATATGAGATTGGATAAAAGATAGAATTAATTTTTTATGTGGGATTATTTTTTTGGTGTTTGGTTTGTGGGATATAAAGTGGGATAAAAGATGTGATTTGATATGTGATGTAATAGGAAATAATTTTGAACCTTAAGATCTTGGAGGGAAACACATCCGGCTATGGGGGATAAATAATCCCACATACCCCACAGGATACCACATCCGGCCATTTAGGCCATAACTCATCCAATCTGTGGGACCCACGGATGAAACCAAAAACAAAACAAACACCACTTTTGAGTGGCCCCACGGAAAACTTCTCCAATCCGACGTTTTAATCTGGGCATCAAACATGGCCCAAGAGTAATCCCAAGGGAATGATCGAGGCCATGACCTCTCTTAAATTTTTAAAATCTTTTAATAATCTCGTTGATTTTAGAATTTTTTAATATAAATTTTAAAATTTTTTTAATATTCCCATAAATTTTAAGATTTATCCGTTGGCACCTATAAAGGGGTTGTTTGGAGTAAAAAAAATGAGATAAATTGAGATAAATTGTGGTTTGGGAAGAGTTCGTAATGCGTGCAGTGAGAGAAAAAAATTGATGTGATATAAAGTTAACAGAGATTTATAGAGATTTTTGGAGATTTTCAGCAAAACATATCAAACCAAACATGCCCAAAATTTATAGAATTTTACTTTATCCCACACAATACAATTTTTTTTTTTTTTTGTTTTTACATTAGTACTCCTTACGCAAAATTTTAAGTCCGCTACAAATTTCAAAAAGTAGCGAGGCCATTATTTTCACATTAATTATTATAAAATTTTTTATGTATTGTTATGACAAATTTTGACCATATTATTTTTATTTTAACATAATTTAATATTAAATTTATTAATTTAAAATTCTTAATTAATTATCCAAAAGAGTCTATTTCTGAAAAACTAGACAGGGATCGAACTGCGTGATTTTGACGTGATGGAGACTGGGTAGGGGAGCCGTGGAAAAATATAATAATTAAAAATAAATTTTTGAAAATTTGTGACAAGATTACCTTTTAAAAGGGGTTGCGGAAAAGTTCTGAAAGGGATTGTTGGTGCAGAAACGTTCTGAATTAGAGTGTTTGTTAGGTAAAATTAATTAAAATTTATTAATTTTTTTATATTTTTTAATTAAATTTTATCACGTATCACTTTTATATTAAATTTTTATATTTTACTTTACTTTTTAACTAAATTTTTATCAGAAAAACACCTGTAATCATAGTGTATGTAATTAATACCTAAAAAAATTCATTTGCCAAATCCGTTCTCACGGATTCAAAAAAATTAACAAAAAATAGTGATAATAGTACTCGTTTGAAGTTTTCGACACAAAGGTACTCGTTTGAAAATTTTTTACACGAAGAATATAATTGTATAAAAAATTTACACATTCAGTTAACCTACTTTCAGATTTTTTTATTTTTTTAAGAAAATATTAAAATTTTTTTAAATTAATGATGGCGAAAAAATTAGAAGTAAATGAGTTGTTAGAGATTTATAGAGTTTTTTGAAAGTTTTTTTTTTTTTAATGCCAAACCGACCCATATATTGATACCAACAACCTATGAGATTTAGTTCATACTTAGGAGATTTTGTAAAAAAATAAAAAATAAAAAAATAAAATTCGAACGGCAAACTGGTAAACACATACAAACAGTTCTATTGCAAACTTTAAGCCTCTGCTGTATTCCTCAAACACCAATATTCTCTCAAGGGGGCGTGCTCGAACTAGAACTCTCTGACTCAGGCTGCTCTCTTGAAACGTGTTATGTCAAAGATACATTCCTTACAGCCTGTTAAAAGACAAATATGTGGAGGCCATAGCTGGGAATAAATAGAAAATACGAATCGGACTTCTCACCTTAATAAGAATTCCTAACCCACTGCATATTAATTCTTATTTACGTAAATTATAATTTATGCCACTAAAAATTTATAAGTGAATTCTCTATTATATTTGAAATTATATTTTGAGATTCACATTATTAAATGCTTATTTTATTTCTTCACGTTAAGATTACAAGTATTCGTTTCTTAAATTAAATTATTCACAATTTAATTCAATTGACATATTTATTGTTTGAGAACTTCTCCTTAACTTATTTGAAGCATTGAATACAAAATCCACCTATAGGGTTTGACACAATTAAAACTTTTAAGTTTTCTTCAGAGGTATCATCAATCCTTACACTAGAAAAGTGAATTCTGTCAATAATTAGTATTTATTATATAGATAATGTTGTCATTCAATATATTAAACTTATTAACTCATAAGGAATCTTACTCTTTTATAAATTAATTAACAAGTAGTGTCTAATAATCATACATGAATAAGAACATAAGTACTCATAATAACAATAATTTATGAATTATTCTATATAATCTGTATAAAAATAATTGTCCCACAACAGTCTTGTTCAGTACATAAAATATACTAGTATAAATTGAAACATTATTATTCCCTATAATTAAGACGAAGCTATTAAAATCTTGTGGTATAGTCTTATCGATGGTGTGTCTAATTATATCTTAAGACTGTGAATAAAAAACTTATATTTTACAAGAATCAATTATATGATATTATGTGTATGAGTCATAGTCGACACGTTAGATTATGTACTGCGTATAATAAAAGACACATGCATACAATTTTAAGACAAACATTACTTGCTCATCTTCTTATTAAAGTAAAATATCTAAATATATTAACAAACACTAAAGTCCATGATACAGAGCATGACTATTAGTATAAATCCCTAGCACATTTCATGTCGTTTTCTCATTTAATTATTTTGAAAGTTTTGGCACGGTGAGTTTGGCCGGCGAGGGGGACAACGCATTAATTTCAATTCAATTCAGTTCATGTGTGTTGTCTGGTTCAGTTAATTTGTGGCCTCAATAATAAAATAAAATAAAATAAAATAAAATAAGAAATGAGCGCTCTTGAAACCAGAGAGGCAGAGATTGTGACAGTCCAGCTTTAATCGGTTAAATTAAATTTAGTATTATAAATTGGATGGAGTTTTATTTTGTATATTTTTTCCCTTGCAATAAATTAGAGTTCAATTCGCATTAAGTACGGAGTTATGTGAACAGAAAAAATTCTATCAGATATTTATAATAAGTAAATATTATGAATTTTCTTTCTCTTAGATTCCATAAAAAAAAGTGTAAATTAGATACCAATAATTTATATAACAAAACACATCGATTAATATAATAATTATATACATAGAGTGAAAAAGGGATGAGTACTAGATGGTTCGTGCGAAGCACGGACATTCACGTGTGTTCAATATTATTGTACAAATTTCACGGGTCAAAAATTTATCACTAATTAATGAGTTAGGCATCCAGTCGCATCATGAGTGGGTTGGCAGTGAGATAAAGTGAAATAAATTGAAAGTTTGTAATACGTGCAGTGAAAGAAAAATGTTAATGTGATATAAAATTAATAAAAATTTATAAAATTTTTTAAAATTTATTTGTAAACTAAACGGAGCCCGCATAACACATCAATCATACACATACATATATATATATATATATATATATATATATATATGTATGTATGTATTTTACGTAGTACTTAAAAGAATCCAATGTGGACTTGGGGATGATAATTATCCGCCAGTCAAACCTACTCTTCCCTAACTACAACAACCCTTATTTCTCCGTATTGTTTAGATTTGAGGCTTGGTGTAGGAAAAAAAAAAAATTAATTTTTTTAATTAATTATTAAAAAAATTAATTTCTTATGTTTGGAAAGAGAAAAAACTAATTTTTAATAATTAACTTTTTAATTTTTTTTTTTGTTCATTTAATATTTTTGTCTTTCGTGATTTAAAATATAAGAGGATAAATTTAATTATTTCAAAAAAATTCAAAAAGTTAAATACTCTTTCCAAACAAAACCTAACCTTACTTTGGTCTTGTATTACTTTTTCTACTAAATTTTAATTTTGTTTCCTTCAGCAATTTTTAAGAATATTATTCGCATTCATTAAAATAAAATTTAAAAAAATTGTAAAAAAATCATTTTTTTCTTTTTATATGCATGTAATTTTTTTTATTTAAAAGAAGCTTTTCATAGTTTTTTTTTATAGTCATGAATAACATGTTTAAAAATTATTTTAAAAAAATCAAAATTTGACAAAAAAAAGACATAACAGGAAAATAAGTTAAAAAAAAAATAAAAAAACTAAAAACTGGTTTTTTTTCTCCAAACTAACCCTTAGTTCCCAAATTAATTAACACCTTGACTGCTTCCCTCTGGACTTAAGGAGAGTTTAATACAAAGAAGCAACCTCTGTTTTTTTTTTTTTTTTTTTTTTAAATTCTTTGCTTCTTGGAAAATGAGAGAAAATATATAATTAAAAAAGTAAGACATCACGTCCATGGGACGAATCCAGGCGATGAAGAGAACCCCAAAACAGATAAATATGAAAATTTCCTATTAATTAAAACGTATCCTTTTTTCAATGACTAAAATTAACATTGTAAATCCCATGCATATTCAAATTGAAAATTATTAAGTGTAAAGTCTAATTTAAATAAGAATAAACCCCTATTTTTATATTTTAGATTTTTTTTTATGTGTTAAGCTTTCTTATAATTATAAAAGGAAAGTTAGAATTGTCTCTACTACAATCTTATAACTTTTTTTTTGTATTTTATCATAATAAAATATTCTAGCACCTGTAAATGTACGATGAAACAATTAGTTTAAATTAAAATGACGTAAATATTTGTGTCTCGTCCTCTTTTTATTTGTGATTATTGTCTGATTTCGTTTGCTTTCAATTGCGTGCGTTTGCGTGGAGGTTTGGTTGTCCGAATCTCCAACAAAAATAACAAAAACTTACGAGTAGGGGGAGGATTAGCTGTAATTAACTTTTCTTTTCTCCTGTTCCGCAAACATGGGTCGATCGAATAGAAGTCCGTAAAAGTATTTGTCTCTATTAATCGATCAAAAAAATTATACTAAAATATTATTATTTTAATCATATTATTTTTGCACTTTTTCTTTTTTAATTTCTATTTTTATTTTTATCATTAAAAGTTATAATTGTATAATTTCTTCAACGTTTACCATTTATGTTCTGCATTATCCCGTTTAGAGTAAGAAAAAATAAGTTAAATTGAGATAAAATGTGATTTGAAGTTGATTTTGGCGCCTTTTTTTTATGAAAAGTAACAAACCGTGAGAACAGTTTTTCAAATCTGTTTTCAAGGATTCAAAAAAATTCACAAAAAATAGTAATAATGGTACTCGTTTGAAAGCTCTCGACACGAAGAATATGATTATATAAAAAATTTACATATTCGATTAATTTACTTTCAGATTTTTTATTTTTTAGCGAAATATTAGAATTTTTTAAAATTTGTAATGGCCAAAAAATTAGAAGTAAAAGGGTTATTGAAGATTTATAAAAATTTATAGAGATTATTCATGATGCCAAACGGGGCCAATGTTGGAAGGCTCCGGCCACGGCAATTAGTTAATTTTATGATACAACTCTCTCTCTCTCTCTCTCTCTCTCATTTTGGCACAGCATAATTTGTACAATATGTTTTGAATACTTCAACACTTTCGTCATAAAATGTACACAGAAAATGAACAAAGATTAAAACAGCGGAAACATGAGTCTTAAGCTTGGTTTGAAAAATAAAAAAGTTAGTTTTTTTTTTTTTTTTTTTTTGGAGTGACTAGCAGTTATCTACTTAAAAAAATTAGTTTTTTTTTTTAGGAAGAGAAAAAATTAATTTTTTAGTAACTAACATTTTAAGTTTTTATTAATTTAACAATTTTGCCCATCTATGTTTAAAAGAAGCATAACATATAACATGATAAATTTAATCATTTTAGAAAAAATAAAAAAAGATAGTAGCTAATACCTTTCCCCCCTAAACGGTGCCTTAAATTTGAGAATCACATTTTTCTGTGGTGTCTAAATTTTATTAATTGGTTGTCCATGTTAGTATTATGGATTAATTATTGACAGAAAAGAAAATAAAAGGATATTTCCAAAATTATATATTGAACGAGAAAATATATGCAATTTGAGGAATGAAAAATTTTAAATAAAAAAAATAGTTTATTAAAAAGTTTTTTTTAATATTTTTTAACTCAATCAATTAAGAGCGGCTTGCAATAAGGCCGTAACTCATTTGGGTGCGGCTTCAGTTAAACTAGTATCAGAAAAAAAGTATAAGTTCAGTTTGTTTTAGTGTGTAAATTAATTTTTTTTCCAAAGTACGAGTAAAATAATTTTTTTTAAGAATATTTTACATTGATGCAAACAAACCTAATCCCAAAAATCATTAAAAAAGTTAAATCCAAACGAGGCCTTGCGCTGTTCCCATGAGCAAGGTCCAATTGCCAGGGACTCAGGCAGCTAAAGTGAGACCCCTTGATGCACTGGATAAAGGGGAAGTTGATAATTATATCAGTTTCATAACGTTGGTATAGGACGCTTATGAATGCATGCGCTGTTAAAATTCAACGGTGCTGATTAGAAGTCACAGGACTGAAGCCCCAAATCGGATGCACTGTGTCATCACTTCCAAAATTTGGGCTCCAGAAAAATAGTATATCAGCGGATGAGTTGATATGGGTGAGCCCACCCAATACTACAAAGCCCAAAATAAGTAAGGCCTCGTTTGGAGTAAGAAAAAATTAAATAAATTGAGATAACATGTGATTTAGGGTTAATTTTGGCACTGTTTTTTCTAAAAGTCACAAGTCATGGGAACGGTTTTTCAAATCCGTTCTCACGGTCCATTCCCACGGATTCAAAAAAATTCACAAAAAATAGTGATAATGGTATTTATTTGAAAACTTTTGACACGAAGAATATAATTGTATAAAAAATTTACACATTCGATGAACTTACTTTCAAATTTTTTTTATTTATTTAGCGAAATATTAGAAATCCAAGTGGCAATCGTTCAAATTCCTCCCAATCCAACTATTCCCCCCATCTCTCCCCCTTGTAATTCTATCCACAATTGTCACTAGAAACCCATTCAAGAAGTTCCCCACGCCAATCCCGCTAGTGAAAAATGTAGTCCCAAGGCTTTGCATCTCCTTGGGGGACTGATCATAGAAGAACTCGAGCAATCCAATGGCGTTGAACACATCAGCTATCCCCGGAAGAACATACTGAGGAAGCAGCCAAAGTATGCTCATTGGGACTATCTCTTTAGGCCCGGAAACATGGTGAAATCTTATAACTCTCATTCGCTTGACCTCCACGGCGTAAGCGATTGCAATGGCGATGATTTGGATTATGAATCCGATCCCGAGCCTCTGTAGCAGCGTGATGCCTCGTGGGTTCCCGGTACTGTGGCGCAAGAAGGGGACGAAGCAGCGGTCGTACATCGGAACGGAGAGCAACATTGAGAGTGTCACGAAGTTTCCTAGGGAGGCTGCCGGGATTTGGAAGGCGGAGGAGCCACTGCCACCGAGGTGGCAGTCCATGGTGGTGCCTTGTTTGACGAAGAGCGTGTTGATTTGTGCCCAGATGGTGTTGGGGACGAGGGTGACTAGCCATATCATGGCCATGCCCAACACGAGTTTGGCTCCCTCCACTTGAGTCACTGTGCATGGAGTCCTTGTGGCATCAGGGTTGCCTTCTTTGATTGCAGCCTTGTCCAAGAACCTGATATGATCACAGATATGTGTAAGTTTTTACTATATATATATATGTATCGCTCAACATGAAAGGATTTAAATTTTATTTCAATGGATGTCGCAGTTAGTAGAAAAATAGAAACATTTTTTATGTGTTAATGGGAAGTTTAAAAGAGTGGTATAAAATTATTAAAATATCTAAGAATGTTTGGAAGTAATTTTTAGTATATTGTGTTTGTATTTTTTACGTAGATAATATAATTATTGTTCCACTAGGATCTCGTTTTGATGTCATAGAATATAAAGACTTTGTTTTATCTGGGAAGAAGTAAAAGGGAGAAAGGAGGGAAAAGGAAGAGAAAGTGGAGAGAAAATTAGTTGGATTTTTTTTTAATCAAATTTTCTTCCCCTTCTCTCTAAACCCAGTTACCAAACAAGATTGGAGAAAACATTGTTTTCTTCTTTTTCATTTATACATTGTTTTCTTCTTGTTCATTTATCTTCTCTTCAAACTAATTAAACAGATTGGAAAGATTTTCTACAATTTATCTGGAAAAACATTCTTGATCATGATATATATCTAGCTCAATAAATTTGAGAGAGAGTTAAAAGTGGCTCATTCGATCCTTTTTGAGGGACGACCATGAGCAGCCAAGTGATAAGCTTTACTAGACAGGATAAGTTTTTGATTGTCACTTACTTTAATTACCAAATATACACATTTTGGGGTTGTTTGAATGTCCAAAAATTAAAAAATAAAAAATTAATGTAAAAGTAATAGGTGGTGAAATTTAATTGAATAAAGTTGGTAATTTTTTAGAATTTTTAGTAAATTTTGATAAACCAAATACCTCCTTAGAAGCAGTGGTGGAAAAAAAAAACAGTGATATAGATATTTCTAATCAAAAATGGAATTAAAATGCAAGCTATTCAAATATTGCAGATGTCCAATTAAAGACAAAGTATTGCATGACTACAATTAGAATTGGATTAGGAGTCTAAATTCAGGACGCGGAAGAAACCAGTGCACCTCGCAGATAGGGCACAAGGAGCGCGTGGCTGCTCCTAGGGCCCGCTGGGAGCCTGCAAAGAGAGTGTGGGTTCGCCTTTTTTATTCCAAAATTCCAGTATAGTCCACAGGTTGCTGGATGGATGCTCAATGGTTCGACCTGCTAGCACATGCACAGCATAGGATGCTCGAGGGATCGATCTATACGATTTCTCAATGTAATTGTTTTCTATTTTGCCAGTTTGTGACAACCTTTTTGTAATTTTATAAATATGCACCTAGATTTAATGAAAAATATATTGGAGACATTCTATAAAGACCCAGAAAGAGTTCATTCATGGGGAGCATAAGTGTCTTTCTCTAGATTTTTTATACTTTTCTTCTCAACTTTTTGAGTGAGACAGAAAATCCACTTCTAGGATTTATCGAGTGAGTCGAGTAAGATTTGCTAAAGAATTTATACGAGTGAGTCGAGTAAGATTTGCTGTAATAAATTCTGATAGAATCTTGTAATCCGTTAATGATAGTTTTGACCATTGAGGTTTTTCTTTATGTGAAAAGGTTTCCTCGTTACTCGTTGTTATTTTTCTGGTGTTATTAGTTCTTGCTCTGTAGATAATTGTTTAGTTCATAAATTTTCAGACATGTTTGTTTATTCCAGGATTGCAGCCCCACTCCTAAATGTGAAAATCATCAGACCGCCATGTGTTGAATCTTGGTGTTCCTTTTATACCCCTATTTCAACCACACTGTAGAAAAATATATATATATATATATAACGACGACTTTTCTTTTCTTCTCTTTTTCTTTTTTTTTTTTTGACATGTACCCTTTTTTTTAATGGTTAACACCTTTTTCTTGAAATATTGTAAACAAAAATTCGTGTAAATATTTTTAGGGCAGGCAACGTAAGTGACCAATCAGCAAAAGTGTGGTACATTTTTACAATTCATTTGCGGAGCTCAGCGGTAAAATCAACAGCCATGAACTTTAGCTGGCTGGCTAGGCTCAAGTATTTCCCCTTCTGTTACACATTATGAAAATGTTTATTTTGGTTAAATAAAATTCATTTACACTCCCATTGAAAATATTTCTCTCTTAAAATTGATTTGATTTTAAAATAAAAATTTAATTTGATTTGATAAATAAAATTTTATATTTTACAACACATTTTAAATTTAAGAATTGAATTGATTTAATTAAGAAAAATACCAATATTGACCAAGTTAATAAGAAATATAAAATATGATAAACATAATATACAAGAATAAATTCATTCACTTATTTGGATAATTTAAGAAAATAATAAATTCTTATCAAATTGTATTTTTTTATTGGATTTCAAATGATATAAAAATTAAATTTTAAAATTTAAGTTATAGAATCAAATTAAATCAAACTCATAAAAATTTTATTTTAATTTCAAACATAAGAATTGATAAGAATTCCAATTAAATGAAATCAAATTCCAGTCCTGAAAGTAAACTCAATCGGTAAAATCTTAGATTTACTCTCCAAAGGTCACTAGTTCGATTTTCTCAGGACCACTAGAGGGTTTATCCGGTTGTCAACTTCAGAGTCTTAGAGATTAGTTGAGATGTATGCAAGTTGGTCCGAATATCCTGAATGACAAAAGAATAAAATAAAATCTCATCAAATCTATCATTCCAAAATAGAGTGTTGGGTCCCACGTGTTGTTGTATGCACATAATCTTTCAATTTGGATAAATCTAAGCCCCTCCAAAAAAAAAATAAATGAAAAAAAAATAAATAAATAAATGAAAAGGTCATTAGACAAATCTCAAGAGGGAAGAAATTATGGCAATTGGTTGGGCGTGCACTGAATTTTTGTGACTAGATATATATGTGGAGTTGTTAAGAGTGGATTTTCGATTGTTCACTCATTACATCGACACCTTTTTCTTCCATATGGAGCATATAAATATATAATGGCTATATATTTGTATTCACACATATCTAAAACAATTAATACCTAAAAATCGAGCCCACTACCCACCTTACAACGAGTTTCACACGCATAACTAATCATCATCTTCATAATTTAGGGTTTGATTTTAAAGGGAAATAACAGAAAATATATATATTTATATATAATTTCCTTATCAAATGAAGGTCAATACATATAAATTGATACAATGTCATCACATCCCACTGGCTATTAGTTTGTAATCAAGCAAGATGATTGGCACTTTGAAAAATTAAACCGAAATGAATCAATAGTGAGCATATATCCTTATTGCCTTAATTTTGCTCCAAAAATGGTTCTCAAGTATCACTCTCTCCTAAATGCTAAGATGGTTGAGGCTATAGGTGTTAGCTGATTGGAAATATGATGCTATGGCCCTAGCTGTAGTTCATAGATTCGAATCACCTCAACCCATGTTACAAATAAAGTATACTTGACATTCTCACATGGTATCGACAAAAATAGTGTTGAGTTGTCATCTGGGCTCGCATGTGAAAGTATTTTTTACTCACAAATGAATAGCTAGGGTAAGAAATAAATATATTTGAGAGAAAAAAAAATCAAGCAAGTAGAAGATAAGTTGAAAGAAGATAGTTTAATATAGTTTAGTTAGATCCAAATGTAAATTAAGGAACATGATAGCACGGAAGAATAAGTCAATATATTCAAGTAAAAAATGAAAAAGAAAATAAAAGAGAACCTGAGATTATATAGACTAAAATTATAAAGAAATTTTTAATAAGTAATTTCACGTAATCTTATAAAAAATATATCTTATAATTATAAAAATAAATGAATAATAAAGATTCATATAGCCTATTTCAATTAACTTTCCATAAAACTTTATTAAGTTAATTGTTTGTACTAGCAAAATAATTTATGCCCATGTGTTCAATGACCATCGCTCATCTAGTGGATTTACACAAGTAGTGTCTTTTTATTGACACGAGCTTTGTTCGACTTGTAACTCATTTAGGATCAAACTCAAGTTTAGAAGTAATTAGGTCAAAAGTTTATAAGTTGATTTGATAAAATAATATATTTTTATAATAATTTTTATGTATTATTTGTTATATTTTTTATTTCAAAAAGTAGCATTATTTTTAGTTTTATTACATTTTTTTAATAACTGTTTTTGTTTTCAATTTTTTATTTTCAGTTGTAACATTTTCCTTCAAAATAACAACAAAAAACATATTTAGTAATGCAATTTTATTTACAATGATTAAATTCATTTTATTAAAATATGAATATATATATATTCATTTAATCGGTCCAAATTATACGCTGAGCAGACTCAGATTTCACTCTAGCATTTGGACAGATCATGTGGATTTATAAACCCTAGCCTGGAACTTCAAATTCTCTTATATATATATATATATATATATATATATATATATATTTAGGGGTGTTTGGTTGGAAAAAAATTGGGTAAAAAGTACAGTAAAAGTACAAAGATTTGATATAAATGCGATATGTGGTAAAATTTAATTGAAAGAAAATATAAATTTTCTGTAACTTTTGGTAAGTTTTGATATTTAGTTAGAGATTAAACAGTCGCAATATATATATATATGTATATATATGTGCGAGGGCGCGCCCACGTGCATGTGTGCTAGATCATGTGGATTTATAAACCCTTGTGCGCGTGTCTTTGATAGAATAAAAACTATTGATTGAATTTAAACTAGCTAGTGGGCGATTTGATAGTTCCTGTTTGACAACGCTATCATTTTTTTTTTGTCGTTTTTCTATTGCCGTTTTTTGTTTTCTGTTACCATTTATTTTTTTTTGAAATAAAATTAAAACTACATTTGAAAATGTAAATTTGTTTATAATTATTAATTTTTTATTTTAGAAAATATTTAATTTTATTAGTTTTAAAAATTAATAGAATTTAAAAAATATATTTTATATTAATTTAATTTAATTAATATAATTAATTAAATTAATAAAGTAAATTATTTATTAAAATCCTTTAAGTCAATAAATATAAAATATAATAAATTATATTAAATTATATTATTTATTAAAAATAATTTAATAAAATATATTTTATATTAAATAAACAATTAAATTAGATTAATTATTAAATTAAATTATTTATTTTTAAATTAATTAAATTCATTTAATTATTTATTAAAATAATTTAATAAAATATATTTTATATAAATTAAATTAATTAAATCATAAATAATTTAATTTAATTATGATATTTATTTAAAATAATTTAATTGTAATTATTAAATTAAATTAAATTAAAAATTAATGTAATTAAATTATTTATTATTAATTATTTATATAAATTAATTTAATTATTAAATAAAATAAATTAATTATGATATTTAGTTCAGATAATTTTGCAATAATTAATTATTAAATTAAATTAAATTAAATTAATTTAGTTTTAGTATTTATTAAAAATAATTTATATTAATTTATATAATTAATTTAATTTATTGAATTTAATTATATTATTTATTAAAATAACTTATTTTAATAAAATATTTGAATAAAATAATTTATTTATATGTAATATATATAACAAAAATAGACAAAGTTTTAAAATTAACAAAATATTGGTAACAGAAAAGAAAAATTAGAGTGAAAATAACTTTTTTCTGTTTATATTTTTATTTTTTTTAAACAAAAAAATGTAAACAGGTTTATCAAATATGTTTCTGTTGCGAGTTTACAAAATTTTGAAAATATAAACAGAAAAACAGAAAACGAAAACGTTACCAAACGGAACCTTAAAATATGATTTTTTTTTTCTCTTCCAGTAACACATCTAGAAAGGATAAAATGGACAATTCAGTCCATTAAAAAGTACATATACAGACTCAAATATAGGTACAACGATTTTAAAAAAAATAAAAGTATAATAAAAGAAGATACAAATTTGACAAATGCAACAAAACTAATTCACTAATACTCACTACATAATTCAACAAATAAAATATTACGAAATACGAGATATAAAATTCAGTGATCTTAAGAATTTTGAGCAATGAAATTCTAAATTTATTTTAATTATATATTTAAATAAATAATAAAAAATATTTAAATTCATCATTTATTCAACACCTAGTACAATGTACCATTAAAGTATTACAAATATTTTGTATATTCCCTTGACTCATACCTTAAATTACACCTTGATCCAAAACGACATTGTTTTGAAATTATCTCTTGTGATTCTTGTATAACTTATAATTTATATTTATATTTAAATATAATAAAATTTAATATACATATAAAATGTAATACAAGTATTATATAATTAATTTATTGTATAATTTAATTTATTTTAAAGTATAACTCCGTACAGAGATATTACTTTCTCTTTCTAACATGTAAATATTCATACAGTTAAAGACCACACGAAAATTTTACTCTCTCTTAATTGAAAAAAAAAATAAAATTCATTAATTTTATAGGAAGCACAAGAGATAATTGCAAAACGACATTATTTTGGGTTGAGGAGTATCTCGAGGTGTAAGTTAAAGGAATAAACGTAACATCTATAATTAAAATATATATATCTCATAGAGATCAAATACAAATATTACATTTATTTTAAAATATCCATCCTTCGTAATAAATACACAAGACACGTTTATTATGGAGTAGTAATGCCTCTCATGATCATGGAAAATGGATCCCGAAACAAAACGGTAGTGGATCGGTTGATTGCTCAAGTCACGCATCTATGACTTGTACCTTATGACGTAGTAGATATTCCAAGGGGATTTGGTATGATTTCACTGTCTATGCTTGGTACCTTTCTCTTTCTCTTCTTTTCTCTTTTCTCTTGATACGCGAGAATCCGCAGTTACTTTTCCGTAAAAAGTACGCTCAGGGCAAGACACGTTCCGTGACCCTAGCCAGCAAATGACCACGAAAGGTAAACCAGCTTAGACAAGTCCTGACTGATCAACTCGACCGAGGGAGCTGTTAGAAGCCCGCCACAATAAATGGAAGGCTGTCCTACTGAAGTGAGATTCGAACTCGGAACCTTGAGAGATTCAAACTCGGAACCTTAAGAGCCGAGCCCATCAGTCGCTCCCGAACTTCACTCGGCCACCCCGAAGGGTTCTTTCCCTTCTTTTCTCAGCTTTTATCAATAAGGTTATAATCATAAACATCAATGAATGGTCCAGTATATATTGCTGAAGGTGTACATTAGAGTCCAGAGCTCAGGCAATTTTTAGATTTTAATAGGAGGGTTTAAATAAGTTTATTTTTTTATGTCAATATATTACAAGGTACAGTGATATATATATATATAGCAAAATTTCCTACCATCATGGCTCTAAATTATTAGAAATTAAAATAAAGTTATTTATTTGCAGCGGGAGACAATAATAACAGAGGAAAAAAAAATCGCTTAGTCATTACTAGGCCTCAACTTAATTTTACTGGTAGTTGTCACAGCGGCCGCTAATACAATAGCAATTACCGCAATAATTATTAATGACAACACAATTGCAACCCTTTCGAGGTGGTCACAAAGTGATCGCTAAAACTTATTAGCGACTATTATATCCCACTGACAGTCACTAAAATCTCATTTTTAGTAGTAATATTTATTTACTTGAGTCTGTATTATTGTAAGTCCACATAACTCTTTCTTTCTCTTTTCTCTAGCACGGATCCCATTTCAAACCAGGACATGGAGAAAATTAAGTTGCAATTCCGGAGTATTTTGTGCAACTGTTAGATAAGTTAACAGAATTGATTTGGGTACAAAGGTAGTTTTTAATAAGTTTTTTTTTATTTTTTTAGCTTATTTTTATTTTATACACTAAAATTTGAATTTTCTTTTAGAAATTGTAGTCTTAGGTTTACTAATCCTATTCGTAAAAAATAATAATAATAATAATTAAAAATTCACTGCTGAATTGCAAAAAAAAAAAAAGGAAAAAGAAAAAATAATGCCGTTCTCATTACCCTTAATCAATTTGTAGTTGAAAACCTCAATGACTAAAATCATTTATAGGCACTCACTGCCGGGTTTAATAGGCGTGCGAAGTATGAAAATATGTTTTTTTTTTTTTTTTGATTAATTATTTTACAAACGCTAACATGTCTAAAAATTATAATTTTGAAAAAAATTTAATTTTTGTGAAAAATTCTACAAGACGAAAATAAGTTAAGAAATTTAATAATTACTTTCAGTAACTAAACATAACCTAAGAAAATAAAAAAATTAAAAGATCAAAATCAAGAATAATGAAACTATTCAATCAAAGTGAATTGAAATAAATAATAATAATAATGCTCACAAACAAAAGATAGGCTTAAATCTCACCGACAGAATTTCAAGCCCATGCTGTGTTATGTATAAAATGATACAAGTGACTGAATCTGATGAATAGTACTTATCGAATACACAATCATTTAAAGGGTCTAACATGACAAGTTTTCAATGCAGGAGATGGTATATATATAACTTCATCTCAACGACTATTCCCTATTCAATATTACAGCCAAATTATTCATCACCATCACAACAAGAATCATTCACGAACACAATCAATCCAAAGTATACATTTCCACCATGAAATCAGAAGCAACAACATAATTTATTACCAAATTTTTCAAGCTCAAATCAAATTATATATCATCATCGTCATGATGAAACCTTAATTGACCTTCCTGCAATTCATCCTGATCTCACCCTTGGAACCAGTGAGGGGGCCGATATCGTCCATCTTGACCATCGCCGAAGCAAAATCGAACCTGAAGGAGCTGTCGCTGGCGGTATATCGACGCACGATTGAGTCGGTGGATCCACCGTTAAGGAGCTGTTGATCGGAGTGGAGAAGCCCTCTCTTGTTGATGAGGTTCTTGAAGTAGCTGTTGTCGAAAGCCGTCGGAGTTTGTAGGTCGAGAGATGCCAAGTTGCTGTCGCCTGAGCCGGAGGTCCTGGGGCAGCTTCCTTGCCTTGCTTTAGCAAACGAAGGGTCTATGTTGGTTTCGTTGTATATTCTTGCTCTGAAGGAGGTGCACCTTGCTAGGCCAATTGTGTGACTACCTGTTTTTTTAGCATAAGGCCATGCAACAAGGTAGCTAAAATACTTTGATTGGACTAATTGAAACATAATAATCACACACTAGCTACTAGCAAATCTTTTTCTTTTTATTTTTCTTTTTTAACTCTTATAATATATTCTGGCTTCATTAAATAAATCGAAAGAAATCAACTTATTTTCAGTTCATTTTGGTTCTATATGACAAATTTTTCATCAAAATTTGAGATTTTTTTTAAAGAGTGCGTTTGGTTTGTCAACATTTATCAATTTTTGTCAATCTTTATCAATTTAACTTCCGACAAATTTTGTCAAGCTTTGTAAATTTTTGTCATCTTTTTTTTTAAATTAAAGTGAAATCGGTTTGAACAGGTAATAATTCTTGAATTTATTTTGACATGCTCATCACATACCAAAAAGTAAAGAAGTTACAATTTTTTTTTTTTTTAAGTTGGTGATCCAAATGTCGTCGTATTCTTATTTTTTACTAACTTTTAGGTATGTTAAGTATGTTTTTTTTTTTTATCTGAAAAAATGATTATAAATTTGCACGTTAATTTAAATATTTTTAATTATTTTAAATATAAGTAACCTATCTAAAAGTTATCTAAACATAAAAAAGATAAAAACAAAATTTAGTTAAAAAATAATACAAAAATAACCAAAAAAAAAGCGAATTTCTTTTGAATTTACAAGAAGAAGCTTCAGTATGATGTAGTATCACTTAATATATATATATATGGTCACCTTAATTAATTATAAGATTATCATTGCTTTATTCTAATTGTTTTTGGGCCGTTTGGATCATCAAATTTTATAAAAAGTTATAACCTTTTATAAATTTCTAGTCTTTTTTTTATACGATTATTTTAAAACTCTAAATTTTACAAACTTTTGCTAATTTTTAATAACTTTTATTAACTTTCTAACAATTTTTCTGATTAAAACCATTGAAACGTATCACTCAATTCCATTCCAACAACAAATTTTAATTTGATATTTTAAATGTCAAAAATGATCGACACATTATACTTTTTTTAAATTTTAACATTTCAAACACCTCATTTTGTATACAAATTCTATCGTCAGAATTTTTTAATGATAAATCCATGATGTTGTACTATCATAAAACTTTGCAAAAGACATTAATTAAAATAATTTAGCAGGTTGGCTCTTTTCTTAAAATAATAAATCACCAAAATTCCATTTAATTACAAGATTGTTATTATTACACCAGTTAATTAGTTTTATTTTCTTATTATCTATTTCATTTTCCTGTTCAAATGCTTGTATATAGCATATATACATATACACAACTTTTTATGCGCCCCTAATGTATTCTTATTTTTCAGAAAATGATATTTTACCACGAAAGAAAATTATTCTAAAAATACAAATAAATAGGGGTAGAGTTATACCCAGCCAAGTGTGGGTGGCCATCGCACTTAAAATTAAAAAAAAAATTATTTTACCTATATACATATATTTAAGAAAAATTTTACACTTAAAAAACGTTTTATTTAGAATAATAGGAAAAATTTTACGCTATACTTAGAAAAAATTTCACATTTAGAAAAAATTTTATTTAGAATATTAAAAAAAAATTTGTCACACCTAGAAAAAATTTTCTGGCTCTGCCACTATAAATAAATAAATGTTGTGATAATAAAAAAAATAAATCTTGTAATTGGCAGGCACTTAATTAATTTGTTGAGTTAATTTGATTAATTAATAAGTAATTAACAAAAGAGTGACAGATGGAGATGGAGAGCAGAGACCAGAAAGAGCCACTGTGTCTTTGGTAGAGAGGCCAAGAGCATTGAATCTAGAGATAAGATCACTAAGGTTAGAAGTTGGAGGTGGAAGGCCGTTTTTGGCTGCAGCCTTGCTAGCTGACCTTGCATCTCTTCTTCCCAGTTTCACTGTCCAATTTGGCCCTCCAAGCTGTAATTTAATAATATAATTTAATAATATGAACCCAGAGCCATAAATTAAGATATGATGTTAAAAGTCAACCATTAGAAGTGACGAATCTAAAATTTGATTTTTCAGCTTCGGGGGAAAAAATTAAAAAATTATAGGTAAAGGGGAATTATTAGACCTTTTTTAGGAAAAAAAAAATTCATAGTGAGCCTTAAAGTATATTTAAATTTTTTTGTTAAAATTACACTATACTCCTAAAAATTACCCACCGACGAATCCCTTTACTTAATTTTTGAATCATCAAAAATTAATACATACCATGACAACGGAGTCTCTTGCAGCAATGGCTAACAAATCAGCACATGAGACTGAACTAGGACATACTTTTTCTACTTCAGTTTTTATCTTATCGACCACATCAAATCCTCTTACAGAATTGAGATTCGGAGCTGCAGTCTTCTCTCCTGTGAAAGAAGATGTGTCATCAAGCAAAATTGATCCATCGCATCCCTGAAAAAAAATAATACCCAGTATCAACAACTTAGGCAAGGTCAAAGTTATATGTAGTCCTGTTTAAACATTAGGGTTGGTCAAGATTTTTAGACCTAATTAAGTGTCAAATCCATTTAGGAGGTTGATTAATTAAATTTCCTTTCATTTGAATCAAATCATTTTTTTTTTTTGGGCCAACTCTTCAATCAAGCATATTTTCCATTCATGGAATAATAATAGAAAAAAAGAAAAACAAAATTTTCTATCTTAATTGTGATCCCAATCAATCAATCAACTCTAAATAATTTTTACGCTCATTAATTATAAATTTTATGTCTATCGTTAATTAGTGAATCCTTAAATTTGATAAATTCAAAGTAAAAAATGATCTTGTTCTATTAAAATTATTTTACCTTCAATAACTATCCACAACATGAAAAAAAAAAATGTGCAAGTAATTGATATTTCAAAAGTTATTATTTGTTTAAGTAATTTTACTTTTACTTATTTATTTATTTATTTTTTACATTTTTAATACACTACTAGTATATTATATGGTATGGGCAGGAAGAGCGTATAAAATAGCAGTAACAAAAGGGAAACTAACAGTAGGCGCTGGTACTAGCAGTTGAATGTTCCATTTTTGCGTGTGTGCTTTAGGAGATGCCACCTCAATTTTCATGTGTCGTAACATTACTTTGATTATCTGTTTGTTTTAGACTTTTATGTGTTTGAACGTAAAATATTTTTTAAAAAATAAATTTACTCAAATCTTTAAAGAATAGAAATAAACAGAGTTTTTTTTATTTTTTTACACATTGAACGAAAGGATTCAAAATATTTAAACCTATGAATTTTAAGAGGCTGACAGTACAATGATAATTAAGTTCGAAATAATTGAATTAAAATTTGACAGTTCAAACATATTCACATTTTAAAATTTTAAATTTTAGTTTAATTGTCTTGAATTCAACTGTTTTCGAGATAATGTTACACACAATAGCTAATGTGTATGGTAATTTGACTTAGGCCTCTACTCAAAGTGACTGGAGACTAACATGAAAAGGGTTATTAAAATATATATGTATATATATGTTGATCACTTAATAATAGGTTTACGACCTAATTTATAACTCAAAATTTTGTTCCTCAATAACCTTAGAACAAAACTGAGCAACACGCTAACTGTGTTGTGGGCATTAACATATATAGACACGAAATCGTATGTTATATCACTTGAAAAACTATGTAAGATAACTAGAAATTAATCAAAACAGAAAAAGGTACCCGAATTAATTACATTAACAAAGCAGTCATGGAAGAATAATCGAAGAAGAGAGGCGCCCATCCGGGCCTCTTTCGACACAGCAGATTGCACTACAGATTTCACAGTGGTAAAAAGTTCTGGGCAAGATTTGGAGTAGAAAGTTGGGGAAAGTTGAGCTGAAGTGCTACCTATAAGAAGCATTATAAGGAAAGACAAACTCATAATGGCCTTGAAAGAGCAAAATGAGGCCATTTCTGGTATATATATATATATATATTATTACAACTTACAAAGGCAGTGTGTGTGTGAAGAGGGTGGGTTGTGAACAATGCCCTAAAAACCAGTGGTACATATAGAGAACTTTAAGAGACTACGAGTGATATATATATATATATATATCAAGGTGTTGTGCCCTCGGTAAGTTGCCTAACTTGATCCATCTCTGCAGGGAATATCCATGTTGGGTAGAAGACAAATGCAATAAAGAGAAACAATAAATTAGGAGTTGAATTGATTGAATTATTTTTCATTGATTAATCAACGATAAACTAGACGTAGGGACACTCGAACTAATTTCCAAAACATGTTTTTCAAAATAATGGAACTTATGGTTAATAATTTTTCGGAGAAATCCAATAAAGAAATATGCATGATCTTATATTTATATATATCGTGAATGAAAACCTGTGAATAATTTCATGTCTAACTCACTCTTAAACAAAATTCTTCATACGGTACTCTAATGACAAGTATATTTGCACGAGTATGCAAATCTTATTTCAAAACTAAGGGTGCATTTCACTTTGTCCCTCATGAGTATTATCTATGGTTCTCTTTGAAAAGTCTAACTAGTTTTTTAATTTTTGGTCACTCAAATTTTTAGTTTTTTTTTTTAAATGACTAAATTCACTATCTTACATTTTAAATTTCTTGTAAAAATATAGACAGTTGCCAGCTACCACAAAGAAAAAAAAAAAAGAAAACACAACTTTTTTTTATCTAAACTTCTTAATGAATTGCAATGTAACTCCTAAGTGACTATTTTGTCCATGCAAGTTATCAAAGAGGAAATTCTAACTAATTAAAAGTTCAATCTCTTAATTTATTACAAAAAAAAAGTAAAAAAAAAAAAAACTCAGGCTTTGAAGTAAATTTCAAGTAAAATCTAGAAGGAGCAAAGTAAAATTTGTCCTAAAAACAGTTACCTACCTAACTCCTCTCTCCAATTTAATTCCTATTACAATCTAAAAAATGTTATCTTTGCTACATATTTAACAATATATATATATATATATATAATTGCTGCAGTAGAATTTAGGATTTTTAGTCCCCATATTATAATATGATGGTATGTTTCTTTTCTCCTATACTTTTTATCAGGTGGAACACTGAAAAGTATACTATGGTAGCATTTAGAGTAATAAAAGATAACGAAAAATGTAGTTTTGATAAAATTTTAGTATTTGGCATTTAATTACCAAATTATATTTTTTATAGATAAATAGTGTAACTTTTGAACTTTTATGATAAAAGGTTGGAGAGAGAAGCCGTTAGAACAGTTTTTTTAGATCCGTTCTAATGGATTTATGTCAGATTTTTTTTTATATTGTTGAACTTTTTAACTTCTGCATCAGAATGTTAGAGAGAGACACTGTTGAAACGGATTTTTGGGTCCGTTCCAACGAATTTATGTCAAATTTATTAAAATTTGTTAAAAAATTGTTAAGATTTATAAAAAAGTTATTCAGGCTTATAAGAAATGTATTGGGATTGAAAATTTTGTTGGAATATATAGATATATATAAAGATTTATAGAGATTTTATAGAATATGAGGTGGACAAAATGTGTTATAGAATTTTAGAGTTTTTCAGAAATTTTTTTTTAATTTTTAACAAGCCAAATGCAGCTTATACGTGCCTTCCACATCCAAAAAATTAAATACATATATATATATATATATATTGCTTTCCACTCTATTTACATTCTTGTCAAAAATGGAAGTTTAATGGTGTTTGGAATTCTAAAAATTAAAAAAAAAATTTAAAAATTAGCGTAAAAAGTGGACACGCATGAAATTTAATTGAAAGTAGGAACAAGTTTTAAAATTTTTTAGAGTTTCTCAAAAAGAAAAAATCTGGGCTCCAAATGGAGCCTTGATAGGTATGTAACCAACGGAAAAAATAGATGGCTTAACCATCATTATTGTAGGATAGACATGTATCTAATTTTCATTTTTATTAGTCTTTTTTAAGTTTGTTTGCAGTTTGAAATTTTTTTGAAATACTCTTAAAATTTTTGAAATTCTCAATTTTTTTAATCAAATTTCATTTAAGTGTCACTTTTTACATTAATTTTTAATTTTTATGAATTTTTTTTAAAACTCCAAATGCCAACTTTGTTGAATGAGCTATATCTAATTAATCATAAGCACAAGTTCAAGATCTAAGGAACTTTTTCAATCAAGTCTTTTTTTTTTTTTTTTTTTTGGTGTTTACTAAAAAAATCATAAAAAAAAACCTTTAATCTCTACCAATCTTTCTAATTTTTTCTAATTAATTTCACCATATGTCATTTTTACATCAAATTTTTTTTTTTACCATCCAAACACCACTTAGTTAAACTTTTATATATTGATTAACTTGTATAAATATATTTTACATGTGGTAATTATAATTCGATTCCATGAAAACTATATACATATCTGTCTCAATCTATCAATTGTTATGAATTCGTAAATATGTAAACTAAATTATATATAATAGATTATTCTATTTGTACAGATAGAGTAGATGGGGCGTAATCAATCGTTTGTCACTAGAAACATTACTTTTTTGTCTGACATGCGTGTGTTAAGCATGCTGCCAACGTTCATCCTGAGTCAAGATTGAAACTCTCTATAAGATTCATAGTGATGGAACAAAATATCTCTCATTTTTTCCTCAAATATATTCTTTTTTTTAGTTTTCAAAGGAATGTTTTTATCAAATTCTTTGATTCTCTCTTTTTAATATGGTATTTTTATTTTGGGACGAACCTAGTTACGAAATCATATTGATAATCTCAACTCGTGTCATAATTCGTTTGAAAGTTAGATTTATCTCAAATTTTTACCTTGTTCCTATTACAAAATATTGAATTTCTATCCACACAAGACTTAGTCTTTGAATTGAACCTCTTTCCGCTTTCAACAATTCATGGGGAATGAATCGGAAAATACTTATCCATTTGTCTGACTTGGCATCGGAGGAGGCCTCGTAAAGGCGAGGATAAGGCGCATAAGGGAATCACATCAACTAAAATACCATACAGGGAGGCACCCCATATAAATATTTGAAAACCTAAAAAAATAATTAAATTTTAAATTTAAATTCACGAGAATGATATAAGTCGTATCTAACCTGATTAATTATAGTTAATTATTAAATTGATCTTCAAGTTCATTAGTTCTCTTTTTCATTTGTCATTCATATTTTTATTATTTCTTTTGTCAAGGTCAGTGTAACAACTGTCACACCATTATAAATATAGCATCTGCGATTGATAGCTTCATGTATCCGTCCTTTCTTGCAATTATTTGATTTTGACGATTCAGTTTCCATTATAATATTGTTTTGAAATAATATCTTTATTGCACATATATATGTAAATGTAAAATAACGTTGTAAACTAAAATTTTTAAATTTCATATATATATGACAAACGAAAAATTAATTTAAAGAGAAAGAAGAGTTATTTTTCATAAAAATTAAAAAAATAATACATGCAACACAAAAGTATCATATTTAGAGAATTATTTACGAGAAAAATAATTAAATTAATTGTGAATTATTTTAGAAAAAGTGAGTTAATTATTTTCCGCCAAAGCTTAAACTCGTGTACAGTTGCCTTATCTCAACCCAAAAAAAAAAAAGATAGATAAATTTCAACTTTTCAACTGGAAATATTAATTGGTGTTTAGTTTATCAAAAAAATATAAAAAAATTGAAACTATTAATTGGTGTTTAGTTTATCAAAAATATAAAAAAAGTCTAATATTAATTTACCTTTTTTTTTTAATTTTTTCCAATCAAATTTCATTGTGTGTGTCACTTTTACACTAATTTTGATCTCGTTTAGGAATTAAATTTTTAGTAACTTTTGGTAATATTTAGTAAAAGTTGATAAGTGAAAATTTTTACCAAACACTTCGTAATTTTGGCTAAAGTTGGTAAATCAAAAATTGTGTGTTTGTTAAAATAAATAGAATTTTGTATTAATTTTTAGCAACTTGTTTAGTAAAATAAATAGAAATTTTTAATAACTTTTGAGATCTTTTACGTGTTTATAAAAATTTTGGTAAATTTTGAATTTAGTTAAAGTGAAATGACTATAATACTTCTTGCCAATTCAACAAAAATTAGTGTTTTGGTAACCTATCGACTCAGCAAAATTAACAATTTTTGTATTTTACCAAGCCTAAAACACCAAATATTGATATTTTTTTACTTTTTCTTTCCTCCTCCAAACGAGGCCTTTTTATTTTCTTTGACCATCCAAACACTACCTAGCCTCCTAAAAGTAAGATTCGATCAGAACGTAAGCTTACACCTACTATTAGTTTAATTAACACTTATTTGTATAAAATTTCTTTTAAATTATTTTTGAAGACCAAGGAAATGTTTAAGTAAATGTTGTTCTCGGGTTGGAATTAAAAAGCCGGAGTTTTTCCTTTTTTCCTACTTAAATATTTAATTTTTTTTGTTTCGCATAAAAAAAGGTCAACTTTTTCTAATTAATTTTTAATACAACTTTTGTTTATTATTAATTTTATTTTTTACGATAAATTAAACTGCATTATTTTATATAAAAATAAGTACAGAATAGTTATTTCGTATAATAAAACAAAAATAAAAACTAGAGATTTTTTTTTACTAACTCCTTGACCTCCGGCGGCCTCCCTAAATTACCCGACTCGTGAAATGATTGGTCGCTGCATCCGTACATCGTTTGACCTTCTAAACGTCTTTTTTCTAATGGTCAGTAATACCACGCGCGTTTGGAATTTTAAAAATTAGTAAAAATTGTAATTCAAGTAATTTTTTTATATTTAGAGTTTAGTTACAAAATCAAGTTTCTCAAAGATAAATAATTCCGTTTGAATAAATCTTTGCCTGTTTGAATGAATTTTCGTCAACATTTTTTTGACTTGCCTATCAAAACGTTTTGAAAATTGTAAAAACTTTTATTGAGATTTGTAAAAAAGTTAAAATTTATTAAAATTTATAAAAATTTAGTAATATTTATAAATATATATAAATTTGTAGAGATTTACATAAATTTATATAATTTGAGATTAAAAAAATTTGATAATAAATTATAAAAATTTAAAAAATTTTTTAGACACTCCAAACATACCCAAAATAAGTCACTAGGTGTTAAAAGCCATCGCTAGTGCATGTCTATATATATACACGTGGGGGGGGGGGGAGGGAAGGAGTGCTCTAAATGATATTAAAGTTAAATATCATTAAATAAAAATTTAATAATTTAAATGTATATATATTTTTTAAAAATTAAAAAATATAAATATATCTAAATTATTAAATCTCAATTGGATAATTCCCAAACTGACATTATTTCCTACAATCCTATGTCAAGCTCGATGTAAAACCCAAATACAAGTACTCTAGTCAAGGGGCGTTCGGAGCTCCCAGAAATAACAGAAATGATGGTTTGAGTAAAATTTAACCTTATTATTTATATTTTAATATAATTTACTATTAAATTATTAATTTAAAATTCTTAATTAATTATCCAAAGGAGCCTATCAGTGTGTGTTTGGAGTTGTATAAAATAAAATAAAATTATAAAAATAAATATCTCATAATTTATATAATTAATAAAAAATTTAAATTTTATTATCTCGTAATTTATATTTATAAAAATTTATAAAATTTTATTTTATTTTATATAACCCAGACATAGTCATATATCTGAAAAACTAGACGGGGATCTAACAAATTTTACGTGATTTTGACGTGATGGAGACTGGAAGGGCAGCCGTAGAAAAAAATAATAATAAAAAAATTGAAAGTTTGTGTATAGCCTGTTTGGATGATTAAATTTTGACCTAAAAATATAATAAAAATAAAAAGATGTGACATAAAGATGGTAAGTGTTAAAATTTTATTAAAAAAAATAAAAAAGTAGTTAAAATTTGTTAACTTTTGATAAAATTTGATAGACTAAACAAACTCTTAAAATATATATATATATATATTGATACCAACAGCGTATAAAAGTTATTGTCACGTTTTTTAGGTAGTGAATAAAAAAATTTAAATTTTATAATATTATAATTTATATTTATAAAAATTTGTCGAGTTTTGTATTTTTTTAAACTCCTAACAGTGCCATCAGTTTAGGGTGCGATGAGAATGATAAAAAGTGAGATGAAGTGAAATAAAATGAGATAATTTATAAATTCATAATTTATACAGTAAGATAAAAAGTAAATAACATTTAGAGATTTTAAAAATTTTTTCAAAATTTTTCAACAGTTTTAAACAAAACAAACACACTTTAGTCCATACTTACGAGATTTTGTAAATTAAAAAAAAAAAATGGAACAGCAAACTGGGAAACACATACAAACAGTTCCATTGCAAAAATCTTCTGCTGTATTCCTCAAACGCCAATGTTCTTCTAAGAGTGTGCCCGAGCTTGAACTTTCTAAGAGCTAGTGCATTAGGAGAGCTAAAAAAAGGCATTTTAGGTATTTTTGTTAATTAATACAAAATAACTTTCTTGCACCCACCTCTTTAAATCTGAAGGTATTCTTCCTTTGACTATAATATCTTACTTATTTTGCCGAGAAATTATTCATAAGCAATCTAATTATTTATTATTTTTCTCCCGCACTTCTCTTCTCCTTCTTCCGCTTATACAGGCCTCCAATTTTAAGAAACTAATTTTTTAATAGATAATTGGTAAAATGACTAATATTGATGTGACTTGGAAAAGAAAAACAACTAACTAAACTCAAAATATATACTGTTTACTAAATAATGGGTGTGTTTGGCATTCAACAAAATAATACAAAATTTTACAAATCTCTACAAATACAAATTACGAGACAATAAAATTTAAATTCTCTATTCACTATATTAAATACAAGATATTAATTTTTATAATTTTATATAATTTTATATAACCCCAAACACACTCAATATAAGTAGCAATCGGTGCATTTGCTCTAACTCAGGCTACTCGCTTGAAACGTGTATGTCAACAATATATCCCTTACGGCCTGTTAAAAAACCGTACATATAGAGGCTACAGCAGGGAACAAATAGAAAATATGAATTGGAATTCTCATGTATATAACACTTCTTAATTCACCACCACGAATTAATTTTTATTTACATAAATTATAATTCACACCACTAAATAATTATAATTAAATTCTCTATTATATTTGAAATTATATTTTAAACTTCTTATTATTAAATGCTTATTTTATTTTTTCACGTTAAAATTATAAACACTCGTCTATCAAATTAAATTATTGACAATTCAATTTAATTAACATATTTATTCCTGAAAAATTTCCCCCTAACTTATTTGATGTGTTAAACTCAAAATCCACTCATAGGGTTTGACACAAATAAAATTTATTAGTTTTCTCAAGGTTATTAACAATCCTTAAATTAGAAAGTAAATTCCGTTAATAATTAGTATTCACTATACAAATAATCTTGTCATCCAACACATTGAGCTTATTAACTTATAAAGAATCTTACTCTTTTATGAATTAATATAACAAACAGTGTCTAATAATTATACATGAATAAGAGTATTAGTACTTATAATAACCATAATATATTAATTATTTTATATAATCTGTATAAAAATAATTATCCCAAAACGGTCTTGTTCAACACATAAAGTGTAGTAGTATAAATTGATACTCTATCATTTCCTATAATTAAGACAAATTTATTAAAATTTTATGATATAACCTTATTAATAGTGTGTCTAATCATATCTAAAATTGTGAATAAAAAAATTATATTATATAAAAACTAATTATCTGATATTTTGTGTGTAAATTGTACTCCACACATTAGATTATCTATTACATATTATAAAAGACATGCATGTACAATATTAAATAAATAATGTAGGACAAACATTACTCACTCATATTCTTATTAAAATAAAGTGTCTACATATATTAATAAACACTAATGTCCACGATATAGGGCATGACTATTAGTATAAATCAACACCATTCATGTCATCTTCTCATTTAATTATTTCGAAAATTTTGGCACGATGAGTTTGGCCGCCGAGGGGGGACAAGGCATTCATTCCAATTCAATACAATTCAAGTGTGTTGTCTGTTTCAGTTAATTTGTGGCCTAAATAACAAAAAATAAAAATAAAATAAAATAAGAAAGAAATGAACACTCTTGAAACCAGATAGGCAGAGACTGTGATAGTCCAGCTAATTAATGGGTTAATTTAAATTTAGTGTTATAAATTGGATGGAGTTTTATTTTGTATTTTTTTTCTCCTACAATAAATTAGTGTTCAATTGGTATTAAATATGGGATTATGTGAACAGAAAAAATTCTATCAGATATTTATAGTAAGTAAATATTATGAATTTTCTCTCTTTTAGGTTCAATTAAAAAAAGTAAAAATTAAATATTAATAATTTATATAATAAAACACTATTAATATAATAATTATATACATAACGTAAAAAAAAGAATGTTGGACGGTCTGTGCCTTGTAAGGACATTCACAAGTGTTCAATATTGTAAAAATTTTAAAAAGAAGAATGTTGGACGGTCTGTGCCTTGTAAGGTCATTCACAAGTGTTCAATATTGTACAAATTTCACAGGTCAAAAAATTTATCACTGATTAATGAGTTAGGCAAACAATCACATTACATAACGCATCAATCATATATATATATATATATATATTGTACGTAGTAATTAAGAATCCAATACAAATTGAGGAATGATAATTATCTGCCAGTCAAACCTACTCTTCCCCGTCTACTGCTACCCTTATTTCTCCGTATTGTATAGACCTGAGGGTTGGTGTAGAAAAAAAAATTTTTTCTTAACTAATTATTAAAAAATTAATTTTTAATAGTTAACTTTTTAATTTTTTTTTTCATTTAGCATTTTGTCTTTCGTGGTTTAAAATATAAAAAAATAAATTTGATCATTTTAAAAAAATTCAAAAAATTAAATATTCTTCCCAAACAAAACCTAAGCTTACTTTGGTCTTATATCACTTTTTCTACAAAATATTAATTTTGTTTCCTTCAGCAATGTTTAAGAATATTATTCCCATTCATTAAAACAGAATTAAAAAAATTAAACAAATTCATAAAAAATCAGTTTTTTCTTTTTATATGTATGTAATTTTTTATATTTAAAAGAAGTTTTTCACAGTTTTTTTTATAGTCGTGAATAACATGTTTAAAAATTATTAAATAAAAGATCAAAAATTGACCCCCAAAAAAAAAGACATAACAAGAAAATAAGCTGAAAAAATAAAAATAAAAAAAACTAAAAGCTGGCTTTTTTCTCTAAACTAACCCTTAGTTCCCAAATTAATTAACACCTTGACTGCTTCCTTTTGGACTTAAGGAGAGTTTAATACAAAGAAGCAACCTCTGTTTTTTTTTATTTTCTGTTTCTTGGAAAATGAGAGGAAATATATAATTAAAAAAGTAAAACATTACATCCATAGGACGAATCCAGGCGATGAAGAGAAACTCAAAACAGACAAATATGAAAATTTCCTATTAATTAAAACGTAACCTTTTACAATGACTAAACTTTACATTGTAAATCCTATGCAAATTCAAATTTGAAATTGTTAAGTGTAAAGTTTAATTTAAACAAGAGTAAAAGTTTACTTTTGTATTTTAGGATCTTTTCTTTTAATGTGTTAGGCTTTCTTATAACTAAAAAAAAAAACATTTAGCGTTGTCTCTATTGTAATCTTATAATCTTTTCTTATATTTTATTATAGTAAAACACCCCAACACCTTGCAAATGTACGATTAAATAATTAGTTTAAGTTGGAATCATGTAAATCTCTATGCCTCATTCTCTTTTTCTTTGTGATTATTTTCTATTCTTGTTTGCTTTCAATTATGTGGTTTTGCTTGTGGGTTTAGGCGTTCGAAACCCCAACAAAAATTAAAAAAAAAAAAAAAACTTATGAGCTAGAGGAGGATTAGGTGTAATTAACTTTTCTTTTTTCCTGTTCTATAAACAAGGGTCGATCGAATAGAAGTTTGTATGTTAGTGTTTTTGTGTTGGTAATGCCTTTGTTTGTATTTTGTTCTTAGTTAGTCCTCAAGAAAATGTCACAAGTGAGCGGAAATGGTTCGCTAATATAAACCAAAGTGTGTTAGTGAATCATAGGAAAAGTTAGGAGAAGAATTGTTGAAGATAGGGATGCATTCATGCTCATATTGCAGCTTGAGTTCAATGACATCCTCTCAATGTTTAGTTGAAAAAGAGATTTACACTTAACAATATATGAATAGTGGAGTTCACGGGCATGGGAAAGGCGGCTCACACCCACGAGCTTCCCCTTTCACCTAAAACATAGTGGATTTTTGTTTAATATGTGTCCAGTGTGTTTCGTAAGTATGAGCTGAGAAGCTCTTGTCCAAGAGCTGCTCTAGTTGGTCACACAAATTTTTTAAAGGAACACAAATTACTATTTAACCTCTTTCTCTCTAATATAAATAATAAAAATCTTTTCCCAATCTTAAAGTTTTTGACTTACACACTGTTTACCCATTATTTTAAGCAAAAAGCTGAGAAAATAACGATGGGCT
Source organism: Vitellaria paradoxa (assembly GCA_019916065.1). NCBI lineage: Eukaryota > Viridiplantae > Streptophyta > Magnoliopsida > Ericales > Sapotaceae > Vitellaria > Vitellaria paradoxa. Next base: position 37,417,820 of record CM034242.1, on the reverse strand, counting down.
CTTGGATTTCTTAGTGCTCATGTGATTCTGTCCATCTTTGGCTCTAATCTTTTATCATCAAGCTCAAACTTAGATCTGTAATGTGAAATCAGATTAGAGAGCCGCCACTTCAAGGATTGAAGGTGAATTTTTTCACGGATTGAGATAAGTTGTAGTTTGTTCTAACAAGCAAAGTCAGGAAGTATTATAAATAAGTAGATCATGGGTTTTGATTGGGAAAACTTGTAATACTTTCCTTTGAACTCCTTGTAATCGCTTTTTATCTAGTGAAGATTTCTACTTTGATTTGTTTAAGGATTCGGAGTTGTTTTCTTCTTTGAGTTCAAATGAATTTTTACTCTTGTCAACAAATTCTTGTCTATTTGTGGTGGGTGTTTTTGTTTAGCTGTTTTTCTTACTCATGGATGGATCTTAACAAACTACTCACAACTGTCATAAATTAGTTTGGGTACTATTTTGATACTTTCACTGTAAAAGTAATTGTCTCTATTAATCAATCAAAAAAATTATACTAAAATATTATTATTTTAATCATATTATTTTTAACTTTTTCTTTATTAATTTTTATTTTTATTTTTATCATTAAAAATTATAATTTTACTTTTACTTGATACAAATCTTGAGTCAACCCTATGCAGAACATAAATGGTAAACACACAATGTTGGAAGGCTCCAGCCACAGCAATTAGTTAATTTTATAATACAATTCTCTTTCCCACTCATATTTTGACATAGCTTAATTTGTACGATATTTTTTGAATACTTCAACATTTCCGTCATAAATTGATCACAGAAAATGAAGAAAGATTACAACAAAGGAAACATGAGGCTTAGGCTTAGTTTGGGGCTTAGTTTGGAAAGTAAAAAACTTAGTTTGGAAAGTAAAAAACTAACTTTTTGTTGTAGGTGGTTAGTAGCTAACTACTAAAAAACTATTTTTTTTTTTTTTTTTTGTGTATGGAAAAAAAAAATTAACTTTTCAGTAACTAATTTTTTAATTTTTTATTAATTTGACAGTTTTGCCCTTCTATGTTTAAATGAAGTATAAAATGTGAGAGGGTAAATTTAGTCATTTAAAAAAAAAAAAAAACAAAAAGATAGTAGGTGGTACCTTTCCCAAACGGTGCCTTAAATTTGAGAATCAACATTTGTTTGTGGTATCTGAATTTTATTAATTGGTTGTCCATGTTAGTATTATGGACTAATTATTGACACAACAGAAAATAAAAGGATATTTCCAAAATTATTTATTGAACGAGAAAATATATGCAATTTGAGGAATGAAAATTTTTAAATAAAAAAATAGTGTATTAAAAAGTTTTTTTTTTTATTTTTGAATATTTTTTAACTCAAACAATTAAGAGCGCCTTGCGATAAGTCTGTAACACATTTGGGAGCGGCGTCAGTTAAACAAGCATCAGAAAAAAAGTGTAAGTTCAGTTTGTTTCTGTTTATGTCAATTATTTTTTTTATAAAGTATGAGTAAAATAATTTTTTAAAAAATATTTTACATTGATACAAACAAACCAGATCCCAAAAATCAATAAAAAAGTTAAATCCAAACGAGGCCTTGCGCTGTTCCCATGAGTAAGCTGCAAGATCCAATTGCCAGGGACCCAGGCAGCTAAACTGAGACCCCTTGATGCACTGGTTAAAGGGGAAGTTGACAGTTATATCAGTTCCGTGATATTGATATAGGATGGTTATAAATGCATCGGAGCTGTTAAAATTCAATGGTTCTGATTTCAAATTACAGGTTTGAAGCCCCAAATCGGATTCACTGGGTCAGAAATGGGCGGAGGATATTACCACCAAAATTTGGGCCACAAATAGATTGTATATCAACGGATGAGTTGTTATGGAGTCAGCCCACCCAATACCACAAAGGCCCAAAAAAAAGTAAATAAGTTTAAGAATGTTATGAAAATTTTTGTTTTTTATAATTTGAATAAGAGTAATGCTACGCAATAAATTTAGGGTAATGTGGCCAACCATTTGAGAATAATAAATTTATAAAAATCTATATTAATCACAACTTTACTTTTAAATAAGAAAAATGTTACTCTGCGAGAAAATAAAACTTGATGATGTGACGGTGATAATTTTATAAATAAGTTTGCCTTTATAAACATTTTATTTTGAAATCATAAGTATACTGTTGTCCACAAATAAAAATTTCTGATCTTACTTTCTGATTCTATAGCACTGCCCTTTGAATAATGCTACACCAACTTTAATCATTGATTTTTGTAGATCTAACGTAAACAACAATCAATGTCCAGAATTCACCAACCGCGATACTCGAGCACTAGCAGCGTGCTAATTTATACACATGTATATATATATAGTAAACATTGAAAGCAAAGTGTACTAGGGTTGGAAATACTTATCATATGATCCCATCACACGGGAACATATATTTGGTTTTAAATCTAATCCAAGTACATGCTAATGCTAAACGAAAGAGTGAACATTACACATTAGATGGTTTCTCAGATGGGAAACTAATTAACAGATACCCTAAATTAAACTACTTCAACTGCCATTGAAAGCAGCTTATGCCGCCGCCCATCGAAAGACCTCTTACACTTGAAACCCCAAGGATGATGTGTCCAAGGATTTGCCTTCCACCTGACCACCATAACCTTCCTTGTTCACTTCCATGGATTCTCTTTTATAAACATACACGCTCGATGCCCACAAAAAAGCCCCCATATTAAGTGCCGAAATGACCAGAAGAAACCCATAGTAGAAATCCAAGTGGCAATCGTTCAAATTCCTCCCAATCCAACTATTCCCCCCATCTCTCCCCCTTGTAATTCTATCCACAATTGTCACTAGAAACCCATTCAGGAAGTTCCCCACGCCAATCCCACTAGTGAAAAATGTAGTCCCAAGGCTTTGCATTTCCTCCGGGGACTGATCATAGAAGAACTCGAGTAATCCAATGGCGTTGAACACGTCAGCTATCCCCAGAAGAACATACTGAGGGAGCAGCCAAAGTATGCTCATTGGGACTATCTCTTTCGGCCCGGAAACATGGTGAAGTCTTATGACTCTCATTCTCTTGACCTCCACGGCGTAAGCGATTGCAATGGCGAGGATTTGGATCGAGAATCCGATCCCAAGCCTCTGAAGCAGCGAGATGCCTCGTGGGTTTCCGGTCCTGTGGCGCATGAAGGGGACGAAGCAGCGGTCGTACATCGGAACGGAGAGCAGCATTGAGAGTGTCACGAAGCTTCCAAGGGAGGCTGCCGGGATTTGGAAGGCGGAGGAGCCGCTGCCACCGAGGTGGCGGTCCATGGTGGTGCCTTGTTTGACGAAGAGCGTGTTGATTTGTGCCCAGATGGTGTTGGGGACGAGGGTGACTAGCCATATCATGGCCATGCCCAATACGAGTTTGGCTCCTTCCACTTGAGTCACTGTGCATGGAGTCCTTGTGGCATTAGGGTTGTCTTCTTTGATTGCAGCCTTGTCCAAGAACCTGATATGATCACAGATTTGTGTAAGTTTTTACTATATATATGTATGCATCGCTCAACATGAAAGGATTTAAATTTTGTTTCAATGGATGTCGCATTTAGTACCAAAATAGAAACATTTTTTAGGTGGGAAGTTTAAAAGAGTGGTATAAAATTATTAAAATTATTAAAATATTTAAAAATATTTAGAAGTAATTTTTAGTATCTTGTGTTCGTAATTTTTACGTAGGTAATATAATTGTTGTTCCACTAGTATCTCGTTTTGATGTCATAGAAAATAGAGACTTTGTTTCATTTGGAAAGAAGTAAAAGGGAAAAAGGAGGAAAGAGGAAGAGAAAGTGGAAAGAAAATAAGTGAGATTTTTTTTATCATTTTTTTTCCCTCACTCTCTAAACCCACTTACCAAATAAAATTGGAGACAAGCGGGATGTTTGGTTGGAAAAAAAATTAACCAAAAAAGTACAGTAAAATTATAAAAATTTCATGTAAAAGTGATATGTAAAAATATTGATCGGAAGAAAGTACAAAAAATCGATAAAAATTAGTGAGTTTTAGTTAGTTTTAGTTAACCAAATACTTCCAAAATTATTTTCTTCTTTTTCATTTACCTTCTCTTCAAACTAATTAAACAGATTGGAAAGATTTTTTACAATTTATCTGGAAAAACATTCTTGATCATGATATATATCTAGCTCAAGAAATTTGAGAGAGAGTTAAAAGTGGCTTATTCAATCCCTCTTGAGGGACCATGAGTTGCCAAGTGATAGGCTCTACTAGACAGGATAATTTTTATTGTCACTTACTTTAACTACCAAATATACACATTTTGGGGGTGTTTAGATACCTAAAAAGTACACAAAAAGTATAAAAAAATTAATGTAAAAATAATATATGGTGAAATTTGATTAAATAAAGTTAATAACTTTTTATAACTTTTAGTAAAATTTAATAAACCAAATACTCCCTTAAAAGCAATGGTGAAAAAAAATAAGTAGTGGGTAGAGGACAGTCGCGGACTTAAAAATTTAATTGATAAAGCTTATCTTAAAAGCAATGATAAATGATATATATATATATATATATATATATATATATATATATAATTATCTTAAAAATGGTAAGACCTATCAAAAAAAATCTAAAATTAGATAAATTATAAATGATTAAAAAAAAGAGGTAAAGCTAAAGAAAAAAAAAGGTAAAGCTAGATAAAAAAAATAAATGATAACAAATAAAAAAAGATAAGACGTATCGAATAAAAAAATATATGAAGTTGAATAAATGATATATAATAAAAAAAATAAGACCAATAAGAATAAATTAGGATGGTAAGATTAAAAAATATATATAACTAATTTTTTTTTTTTCGAAAAGAACAATTACTCCCACTTTACCATAACTATCTCCTCACAGAAGGTCAATTACTAGCTTAGTGGTGAAGTATTTAATCCCAACAACCAGAAGGGAGAAAGAGTCATGGTCTGCAAGCAGGGAATCTGTACGGAAACTTCCATGTGGAATCCAAGACTTTTCTTCTGGTATCAATTATGATTCTACTATTGATTCCTTCCATGGCCCATTTCATTATGGTGGATTGTGTACCTACAAAATAGGATACTGGAGACCCCAATTGTGATGAATTGCTGTAGTTTGTTTGGCTCTAAAGTAAGAATGGTTTGTTTGGTTCCGAAAGTGAGAATAATGTAGTGGTGGGGGCAGACTGGCACCATATTATTGGGGGTGTTTGGTTAACAGAAGTTTGGTTAAAAAATATAATAAAAATATAAAAATTTGATATAAAAGTGATATGAGATAAAATTTAATCACAAAAATATATAAAAAGTTAAAAAAAATTAATAAATTTTGGTTAATTTTAACTAACCAAACACCTTTTATATAAACACATACATCAATCCCTGTTCTAGCGCTACCTTGACCAAGGTTCCGTCTGATTTATTATAAATTTTTAAAATTTTTAAAATATATTTATTTTTTATTTTATTATATAAATTACGATCCCACAGCATACCTTACTTTGCGCCCTACCCTGACCTGAGAGGGATATCGACCAATCGTTGAAGAAGACTAGAAAGGAAGACTCTGAGCAGTGCACAGGTGGATGTACTTATGAAACGAGTGGTCAGTAAACATGTGTGAAATGTGGGCGCCACTTTCAGCTATGAAAAATGAGATTTCCTAGCTAGTCATGCAATATATGTATGTATATATATATATATATATACTTGAGGTCCCCGCACCACCGTCTTTCTAAGATTTTTCAACCATTGAGGTCCACCAATTTATGAATTAATTTCTTGCCCTAAATTATAGAATTCTATGACTAAAAAGATTGAAAATATATATATACCACAAACACGCCTCTACCCTACCAGTAGTACTAGACTACAATTTCCGGTCGCAGTACGTAATAGTATGAAACTGTGTAAATATTGTAACCACCAAAAGCTTGGATACTGGGTTCATTTATGGGTATTTCTTTTTTCAAGCCCTACTCATTTTCACACGATGAGAAGGATAGTATTTAGAATAATAAAAAGTAAGATAAAATAAAATAAATTGAAATAAGTTGTAGATTTATAATTTATATAATGAGATAAAATTGAATAATTTTTAAAATTTTTTTATATTTTTTATCATTTTTTTTTTAATTTTTCACCATTCAAAATGGAGTCAAAATATAGTCACGATGCCAAAGAGAGTCACTCAGTCGCGGTCGTCCAACCCAGCCAGCCATCCATCCATCCATCGGTGATGCAATGACCGATGTAGGGGTGGTCTCCAAGATTCGAAAACCTTTAGTCTTTTTAGAGGTCTAGTGTTACTGAAAATTAAAAAAAAAAAAATTGAAAATTTCTCAATGTTCACTCCCTCTGGTATTTTTTAATTTTTAGTGTCCATAATTTTTCAGCTTTATCCTAGCTAGGGTAAAATCAATTTTTATATATTTTACCGAATCAACAAAAATAAACTTACTGACAATAACAGACTATTTAAGGGTAATTAGTAACTATCGATATCAAAAGTGATATTAATATTTTTACTTATTTAACAATTGATACTCACACCAATATTTTATCTAAATTAATTGTTCAAACCTCGACTATCGATATTATCAGTTAATCAATCAAATGCCAATTTTTTACTCTATATAAAAAGTAGACTTTTTTTTTCTTATTTAATCATTTCGGTTTTAGTATTATAAAAAATGGTTAAATCATTAATTAATACTGAAATCAAAAGTCTTACCTTCCAAATAATTGATAGTGACACCAATTTTTTACACAATTATTTGTAAGTGAATCAATTGATTCGATTTTTTCGGTTAACCAATTACCATTAACTAATTAACTAAATTTGCACTCCCGTCCTAAAGCATCAAATCTTGGGTCAGTCCCTATATAGACTGTGATGGAATTAGATAAATTTGCATCTTCTTGGTTAGACGAAATATATCTATTTCTTAGGCGTGGGTTCGAATCCCGTAATTACACAAGTAGGGGTGGCTGAAGCGTAAAGCAATCAAAGCCACTGCTTTAGACCCCCATAATTTGAGGGCCCCCAATTTTTAAAAATCTTTTATACCATAGTTAAATTTAATATTTGAATATATTTTTAATATACGTTTTGTATAATAAAAGCCTAATCTAAATTAAAAAAAAAGTTTATAAGAAAAAATGTAAAAAGTTTAAACTAAATGAAAAAAAAAAGATCACAAGAAGTCCCAATATAAATGAGAAAAAAATCACAAGAAAAAAAAAAAAGGAATGCCTCAATCTAAATGAGGAAATGGCTCGTAAGAAAAGGAAAAAAAAAAAAAAACGAAAGCCTCTACATAAATGAAAAGAATAATATATTCAAAGAAGGAATATCAAAAGTCTTATAAGGAAGAAAGATCAAAAGTTTTATAGATCAAAAATTTTATAAAACCATCTCTAACGTGTAGAAATCCAACCCTAATACACTCTCTCTCCCTCTCTCCCTCTCAGCCTCTCTCTCAAAGTTTAAACTTTGAAGCTAAAAAATATATTGGTAAAGTTTTTAATTGCAATATCAATCAAAGGGATTTTTGAGGTAATGTTTTAAAAAAATTTATAGATTAATTTTTGTTTTATTTTTTTTTTAACATAGAGTAGTAGTTTGATTTTTTTTTCTTTTTTAACATACGACTTTTAGATGACTTTTCATCAATCAACGAAAACTCGTCGTCGATAACAAATCATTAGTTTTGTCAAGGTTCAGATTTGCTCGAGAAAGGTATAGCTCTTCTTTTTTTTTTTTTTTCTTTCTTATTTCTTTCTTTTTTTTTTTCCTTTAAGACTTGTTTGTTTAGTTTTGTTTCTATAACTCTATTTAAAAGATATTTGACGATTAATTTTGGTGTGACTTTATTTGGTGAAAATCTAATTTGGGGAATATTGTGAAGAAAATATTTTTTTATTTCTTTATTTTTATTTCAATGTATTATTCGATAGATAACTAATTCAATTATTTTTTTATTCATATTCTAGATCATGTATTAGATAAACTTGAATATAATGATTTAATTAATAATTTTGCATCTCAAAAAGCAAGAAAAATAAAATTTAAATAATATCTTTACCATAACTAAAAATGTAAAAAGTTATAATTTTTTTTTTAAATGTAAAGGCCTCATTTGTGGTTATCGCTTTAGGTCTCAAAACACCTTGAACCGGCCCTGTGCACAAGTCACGACTTATCACTGTAGATATTAAGAGACGGGTGTGTATGATACAAATCAAGAGTGATTCACTCCTCCTCCTCAAGAGTTTGGTCGGAGAAGTGAATCTCTCAGGTCAAATTTTTTTTTTTTGGTAAGATATAGTGTCACCCCTTAGAAATGGTACTAAAGCTATATAAATTAACTCACCCGAAAATCGGAGTGTGATGGACCCGGCGTTTTCCGCAATTAACGTAATGTTGGAGGTCGAACTCATGAAGCTCCGAGGAATGGCTAGGGACCTTGAGCTTCCTGTTGGCGAATGCCGTTATAAGGACTCGAAGGAGGTCCCCCGCAGGGCTCTTGGTCTTTCTAACTTTGTGCCTGTAAAATGGCGTTCCAACGTAGAAGACGAAGAGGGACAGCAAAAGACCGGCCGTCGGGATGCCATACCCTAATCCCCAACCCAAGTTCTCTTGTACGTAGACAAGCCCAAGGGTGGCCAGAAGCGCCCCTACGAAGGAACTGAACATCCACCAGTTGAAGAACGAGACCTTGAGCTTTTTCTCGTGCGGGTTGAAATCGTCAAACTGGTCTGCTCCGAAGGTGGAGATGTTGGGCTTGGTCCCGCCGGCGCCAAGCGCGATGAGGTACAGAGCCGAGTAAAAGAAGGCGATTTGTGACGACGACGCCTTGTTGCAGACTCCGCTGGTGCAATTTGGCTTGAGGAATTTGAGTGATACTGCCATTGTGAGAAGTACCATTCCCTGTTGGTGTTTTGAACTTTGTAATTAGGAGATCATCCTTATTGACAGTAGATACGTATGATATCTAAATATGTGTGTGTGTTGTGAGTTTCTGCAACCGTGAAAGGAGGAGGTGGCCAATGTATAAGTGTGAGAAAAAATTCTAGCTTACGAGATAGTTTTTGGTTTTAAATAAGTTCAGAACTGCCCATCAATCAATTTTATCTTCAGATAATTCTAAGATTTTCTTTCATTCTTATAAACTGGCCGTCAATCCATTCCACGTAAGATACCCCAACAATACAAAATATATATATATATATATATATATATATTATAATGGAGAAATGGGCATTGATTACCAGGACATAAATGAGAGAGGAGAGTGTGAAAGTCCAGAAGCGACCAAGGTAAGAATCTGCTACGTAGGCACCGAGGATGGGTGTCATCCACACTGATCCAGACCAGTTATTCACGTTCCGCACAGATGAAACTGTGTCTTCATGGAGTCGCGTTGTCAAGTAAACCACTAAATTTGAAGCTATTCCATAGAAAGCCATCCTCTCAAATGCTTCATAGCCTGATAAAAATTATATACGTATGAAATATTAAAGCTATTTAAATTGAAAGGACTTCCATCCTCCATAACTTAAGTAGAACATGAATGTGTAACTTTTTTTTTTTTTTGGGTCAACATGAATACTCAATAGATCACTTGTGCCTGTTTTGAGCACTAAAAGGAGCTACCCCCAAAAATAATAGAAAAACTTTGGTGTTTGGTGTGTTGCTCAAAAAGTTAAAGAAAGTTTGAGAAAACTTCAAAAAAAAAAGTTAGATAAAGGTAGAAATTTTTTATGTGAAAAAAAATTAAAAATGATTAAAAAAATTGGAGATTTTTGGACTTTTTATGATTTTTATGCTGCAAACAATCACTGTAGATTACCAATTGTGAATTAACATTGGTTTGTAAATTAAATTGTTATTGTAATATGTGCAAGAAAAATGTTATTGTACCACAAAAAAATCAGAATAATATAATAATAATAAAATAATTATAATTAAAATAGAATTATATGATTATACAAATTTATTGCTTTCTAGTAATATTTTCGTAAGTCTTTCAAGTCATTCTATATTAGATTCTTTTGCATTACTCTATATGCAATTACCAATGTATATAGTACAAGTGTTTTGTGTTGACAAAAATAAAAAGTGATATGCTAATATCATTTTTTTTCCCTAAAAAAAAAAAAAGCATCTCCAAAACCCGACAAAAAGTGTAAACTTTAAGCCTGATTATTTTAATCTAAAAATATTTTTAAAGAAAATACTTTTAATTATAATTTTAAAAAGTATGTTCTTAAAGCATGAGTAAAAATATTTTCTCCATTCTATACAAAAACAAACGGAGCCTTGGTTAAGAATGTTTTGGCTACACTTCTAATGAACAAATGGAGAGTGAAAAAAGAACAAGCAATTGTATACAATCAGAAAATATAAGAATCAATTTAAAATTACAAAAAAAAAAAAAAACCATCAACATATACTTTAATTTGTTTACAAAACTTCCCTGCTGTTACACCATTTTGGCAATTTTTTTTTTTTAAACTTTTTTGGGGGTTATATTTTCTGATAAAATAAACAAAGTTAATGGGAGATACATAGAAAGAGAGATACCAACAAGAAAAGCACAGGCTTTCCATTTGCCTGTTTTGGAAGCCAGGACGGGCTGGCCGTGGAGATCCACAGTGCCATCTTTGGTGTAGTCTTCAGCTTCCATTGGACAGATTAATATGTGCACAGCAGAGGTTGATGATTGATTAAATATGTATACTGAGAGCACTGAGCTGCAAGAAGATGGCATAGCTCAAAGTCTAATGGCGAGCTATATATATGCATAGGCACTGCTGCCACCGGGATTACCAGAACAGCCGGTATTCAAGTACCATTATTCATTCAAAATTAATTACACATTTGACATCTATGTTTATTCCAGGATTGGAGCCCCACTCCTAAATGTGAAAATCATCAGAGCGCCATGTGCTGAACCTTGATGTTCCTTTTATACCCCAATTTTAACCACACTGTAGAAAAATATATATGTGTGTGTGTATGTGTGTGTAACGACGACTTTTCTTTTCTTTTCTTTTTTTATTTTTTTGATATGTACCTCCTTTTTTTAATCCTACAAGTAGGGTGGCTCTCTCTCTCTCTCTCTCTCTCTCTCTCTCTCTCTCTCTCTCTCTCTCTCTCTCACTGTCCGCATGTTTTTTTTTTATTCTTAATGGTTAACACCTTTTTTAAGAACTTAAAATATTGTAAACAAAAATTCATATAAATATTTTTAGGGCAGGCAACGTAAGTGACCAATCAACAAAAGTGGGGTACATTTTTACATTTCATTTGCGGAGCTCAACGGTAAAATCAACAGCCATGAACTTTAGCTTGCTAGCTAGGCTCATTATCCTCCTAGTGTTACACATTATGAAAATGTTTATTTTGGTTAAATAAAATTCATTTACACTCCCTTGAAAATATTTACCTCTGTTTTAATTATGAAATAAAAAATTAATTTGATTTGATTTACTAAAAAAAATTATGTTTTCGAATACATTTTAAATTTAAGAACTGAATTGATTTAATTTAAGAAAAATACTAATTTTGATCATGACAATAGAAAATAGAAAATATAGTAAAAATGATATATGATGATAAATTTATTCACCTACTTAGATGATTTAAAAAAATAATAAATTTTTATTAGATTATATTATTTTGGATTCGAATGGTATAGAAATTTTAAAATTTAAGTTATGGGATCAAATCGAATTCAACTAATAAAATTTTATTTTAATTTTAAACAATAGAATTGATAAGAATTCTCATCAAATAATGTCAAATCCCACCCTTGAGAGTTAACCCAATCGGTAAAACCTTGGGTTTATTATCCAAAGGTCACTAGTTCGATATTCTCAAAACTAGTAGAAGATTTATCTGGTTGTTAACTTCAAGATCTCAAGAATTAGTTGAAATGCACACAAATCTGGATACCTAGAATTACAAAAAAAAAAAAATCAAATCAAATCAAATCTCATCAAATCCACCATTACTAATGGAATGTTAGGTCACATCTGTTGTCACATGCACGTAATCTTTCAATTTGGATAAATCTAAACCCCTCCAAAAAATAAAAATAAATAAATAAATGAAAAGGTCATTAGATAAATCTCAAGAGGGAAGAAATTATGGCAATTGGTTGGGCGTGCGCTGAATTTTTGTGACTAGATATATATGTGGAGTTGTTAAGAGTAGATTTTCGATTGTTCACTCATTACATCGACACCTTTTTCTTCCATATAGAGCTTATATATATATATATATATATAATGACTATATATTTGTATTCACACATCTCTAAAACAATTAACACCTAAAATCGAGCCCACTACCCACCTTACAACAAGTTTCACACGCATAAATAATCATCATCCTCATAATTGAGGGATTGATTTCAAAGTGAAATAACAGAAAAAGAAAAAAAAATATATATATATATATATAATTTCCTTATCAAATGAAGGTCAATATATATAAATTGATACAATGTCATCACATCCCACTGGCTATTAGTTTGTAATCAAGTAAGATGATTTGCACTCTGAAAAATTAAACCGAAATGAATCAATCGTGAGTATATATCCTTATAGCCTTAATTTCGCTCCAAAATGGTTCTCAAGTATCACTCACTTCACAGACGCTAAGATGGTTGAGGTTATAGGGGTCGGCTGATTTGAAATATGATGCTATGACCCTAGCGGTAGTTCATAGATTCGAATCACTTTAGCCCAGTTTACAAATAAAATATATTTGATATTCTTATAAGGTTTCGACAAAAAGTGTTTAAGTTGTCATATGGGCTCAAATGCGAAAGTATTTTTCACTCAACAAGTGAATATCTAGTGGAAGAAATAAATATATTTGGGAGAAAAAAATTAAGTAAATAGAATATGAGTTAAGAGAAGATAATTTAATTATATCTAAATGTGGATTAAAGAATATGATAATACTAAAGAATAAGTCAATATATTTAAATAAAAAAATAAAAAAAATGAAAGGTAATCTGAGATTATATAAACTAAAATTATAAAGAAATACTTAGTAACTAATTTTACGTAATCTCAGAAAAAACATAATGCATAATGATAAAAATGAATGAATGATAAAGATTCGTATTCCAATTAATTTGGCACTGAGACTTTACTAGGTTAGTTGTTTGTACTAGTAAAATAATTTATGCCTATGTGTTCAGTGACCATCACTCATCTTGTGGATTTGCACAAGTAGTGTTTTTTTTCACTGACACCAGGTTTGTTTAATTTGTAACTCATTCAGGATTGAATTCAAGTTTAGATAATCAGATTAAAAGTTTGCAAATTGATTTAATAAAATAATATATTTTTATAATAATTTTTATATATTATTTATTATATTTTTTATATCAAAAAGCAGTATTGTTTTTAGTTTTATTATATTTGTTCAATAACTGTTTTTGTTTAATTTTTTATTTTCAGTTGTAACATTTTCCTTCAAAATAAAAGTAAAAAACATGTTTGGTAATGTAATTTTATTTACAATGATCAAATTTATTTTAATAAAATATTTAATTTTATTAAATTTTTTACATAATTAATTAAATTTAATGAATATATTTCATATTAATTTAATAAAAATATATTTAAATTATTTAATTAAATATGATATAGTTAAATTAGTTAATTTATAATTAATCTTAATAAAATAAATCATTTTAGTCATAAATTATTAATTTAATCTTAATAAAATAAATCATTTTAATAATATACTATTTTTCACTAAAAATAATTTTAGTTCAATTAAGTATTTAAATAAAGTATTTTATTTTAATATGATACAATAAATAATTTTAACAAACTGCCACATCAATCGGTAAAAAAAAAAAAAAAATACGGTGAAATTTGTCGTGGTAAATAGCATTATTCAATGAAGAAAGAAGCTAGGAAGATGAAAATTTTACCCCTAACTTCAAATGGCTAACGTTTTATGTCAAATTAAGTTTTTGGTTAAATCCCTTGTGAAAAAGAGTTTTTAAGGTCCATTACCTTTTGAAAAAAGATTAAAAAAAAAAAGGTGGTGGGAAAGATGAATGAACAGCTAGAAAAAGCTATCCCATTAGAAGATAATGAAGAACCATTTTTATTATGAAAGGTCTCCTCAAAATCATGCAAATGATGCTCCACTTAGAAGGCTTATGTATGGTGCCTTGCAAATCTACCATATCAACTTATTGCCTTTCCAATTGGGTGCTGTGCCATATCCACAATCTTTTCATCCGTTCGCGAAAAACATATATATATACATATATATACATACACACAATATATACAAGAAAGTTGAATTTTATTTGGATTTCTTGACAACATTCCTTGGAATTGATTCGACCACTTTTTATGCTTTTTAAATCAGGTGCATTTTTATTTTATTTTCTTCATCGATCTATCATGAAATAGAAGACTTCATGAGTAAAAAGTGTTTCATCGGGAGCAATTATTCAGTGCTTCTAAATTAAGCATGGTATTCTAAATAATTACCCGCGCATTTAAAGTTTCGAAAAATGTTAAAAAGTTCTAAAATTTTTTATAATTTTTTATAAAACTTTTTTTATCTCGTCTATGTAAATTTCTATAAATTTGTATAAATATATATACCTCTACAAATTTCAATAAATTTTCTACAAAACCCAGTAACATTTATACAAATTTTAAAAAATTCTAACAAACAAGTCAAAAAATACCCGCCTAAATCCGTTTGAACGGACGAACATCTGTACAAACGAAATTATTCATCCGTATTTTTTGTGATTTGTGATTTATACTCTAAACGAATAAAAGTAATACAAATTATATTTTATTTTAATTTTTGTAACTCCAAATGGCCTCTAAATGTTTTACATCAGCATATATATTTTGATGATATGTGCTTATAATGAGCACACAATTTTATATTTTATTATATTTATTTTATTGTTCATTACATATTAAGTTTTATATTTAGCATGGTAATAATGCACTATTCCAAGTAAATTTCTCGTGCTGACTTTGATATGTTTTAGGGTTAAATCACGAATTAATGCTCAAAATGTCAAGTGTAAAGTAGGTCAAGTATAGTAGGAAGATATGCGAGAAATTGAGCTCAATTGCATTTCATGCATGTTGAAACATTGCCAAGGCAAAAAGTGGTTATGTTCGAAGTTGGAAACATGAAAAATCCACTTAGTAATGCTATTGTTTTTTTATTTATATTTTTTTCTTTTTTTCTTTTCTGTGGTCTTTTTTCTTAAAATAAAAATTAAAACTATATTTAAAAATGCGACTCTGTTAACAATAATTAATTTTTATTTTAATGAAATATTTAATTCTATTATTTAAAAAATTAATTGAATTTAATAAAATATATTTATATTAATTTAATTTAATTAAACTAAACTAAATTAATTATATTATTTATCAAAATTTTAGTTTAATAAAATATTTGGATAAAATAATTATTTTAGCATGATGCGACAAAAATGAACAATCTTAAAACTGACAAACTATTTATAAGAGAAAAAAAAAAAGAAAGAGAGTGAAAATATTTCTTTTTCGTTTACTTATTCTGTTTGATTTTTCATTTTTTAAAAACAAAAAAATGAAAACAAATTTAACAAATACATTTTTATTACTAATTTTCAAAAATTTATGAAATATAAATAAAAAATAGTAAATATAAATATTACAAAACAGGATCTAAAGTTAAAGTTGGAACCCTGGCACAGGTAAATTTAGTATTTTTCTAGTTGGAAACTAGTCTGTGTTATAACTTCAGGTGCCAAAAAAACTTGCATTGAAACGCAAAACTCAAGTAGGAGCGTGAAGGTCATTTTAGGGATTATGGGCTATTTCTGTAAATTCTATTTTGGAGAACTATAAATCGAAATTCTATGGTTCATTTTTAAGTGACTTTTCATTTTAGGTAGAATAAGGAGAGGTCCAAGCCTCCATAACTTGAATTCTTCATTTTTATATGGATTTGATGCAATGCTAAGACATGGAAGATTAGGATTCTTGATTCCATGTATTATATCATAATACATTGGGCTCTTTAAAGCAACTATTGATAATTTTATGAATTGAATTCTAAGTTTATATAAGTTATTGGTATGATACTAGTTTTGATTATATGTGAATAAAAATTATTTTGACACATGTACCGTTCTGTGATTTATCTAATTAATCCTATATTTCATAAATTTTTACAAAAGTCATTGCATTTTATTAATCACATATTTTAAAGTTAAACCCTCCCTCTCCAATTCACTATTGATGGTTTGGAGATGAATTTTTTTAATTACCTTTGGTTGTATGTGAGATGCCTACTAGATGTTTGATAAAATGTCTAAACCATCTCTTCATTAGTGTTGTCCATTTTCTTTCTTTTTTTTTTTCTTTTTTTTGTAATTTTTAATCTAAATTAGTCCCAAGCAACTTCAAAATAATTGTTATTTAATTTGTGATCAATTAAGTTAACTTAAACAAGTTAGAGAGAGATGTTAGTGTGAAATCTAAATTCTCCACGAGAAATCGATTCTAGGCTTGCTGGTTATTACTTGGTGGCATTCCTGTGCTTGAGAGGGACATTACATTTCGAATGTCATCAAGTTTTTGACTTACTTTGCACAGATCAGCTGTGACCTAGGGCAGCACTATCCTCCAAAGCATAGAATAATTTTTAATTTCTATGATTTACAAAATGATTAAGAATAGAAAACTAGCTGACGTTTGATTAAAAAAATTGAATTATTAATAATAAAATAAATTTATTAATTGATAGATGATGAATTATACTAATTTAATTTAAAACAATTTATATGTATAAGGGTAAAAAAAATGTAAAAAAAAAAAAAAGAAAAAGAAAAGAAAGAAAGAAAAACACTTCATAGAGATAAATTTGACTTTTGTGGAAAATTGTTTAACAAGGTCTACCAAACATGTCCAAATTTTTGAAAGTCACAAATAAATTCAAAAGTGGGAAGAAATTACTCCAAAAGATACCTTAAATTTGTGAATATTTCTTTACAAATTCCATTAATTATTAGGACTAGTTCTAGTCTATCACATTGCAATATATATATATATATATTGTCATTGACTTTGTTCAAGAACAATCTTGCAATTTCTTATTCCATACCAATAAATTAAAATGATATTTGGGAAAAAAAAGTTAATAGTTAAACTAACAGTTATTAACTTTTTAAAATGGTCGAATTTATTTTTTTATTTTAAATTTTTTTAAATTTTAAAAAGTAAAAATATTAAATTAACAAAAAATTAAAAAATTAACTATCAAAAAATTAATTTTTTTCTAAACATCCAAAAAAAACCCGAATCTTTTTTTTTTTTTTTTCAAGCTTAACATAAATTTAAAAAAAAAAATTGAACTCTTGATCTCGATATGAGAATGTGGACTAGCTTACTAATATTCAATTTTTTTTTCCATCCAATCAAATACATCAAATACCAATACAGATCAAAGCAAAAATTAAGCAAACACAAAGCCCGACCCAAAATTTCCGGAGGCGTCAACGTGACATGTGACTCAGCGTTTGTTAATGGGATAAGATTAGATGGGATGACTGACCGACGGAAACAGAAGTGACAGAAACAGAAGTGACAGAAACCAACTGATGAAAGGAAGATGATATGATCTTCTTGAGAGAGAGAGAGAGAGAGAGAGAGAGAGAGAGAGAAGGTGGCTGAACAAGGTTTGACCCTGTAGTAAATAGTCCTGACCCGATCAATTCGGGGTCCGCATACCACTCCAGTTAAGGATATATACCCACCATGTCAGGTCCAGCTATAGACCCTTTCCTAATGATGAAAGGAAGCATTAACTTTGGCTGAGTTTGGTTACAAAATTTGATTTTAATTTTTTTTGTAATTTTTTTTATTATATATAAAATTTTCACTAAAATTTAATTTTTTAAAAAAAATTATAATTTTTAGGGGTATTATTAGTATTCGTAAAAGAAATTAAAAAATTCATGTTCGTTTAGATAAAAAAAACAATGAAAAAATTGGTATTTTTATTTTTTTGGCTTTTACCCAAATAAAAATAAATTTTTTGATTTTTTTTTTTTTTACAAATGTAATTAATATGTCTAAAAGTTACAATTTTTGAAAAAATTAAATTTTGGTAAAAAAAAGGTATATATATAAGACAAAAAAGAAATTTTAAAAGGCTAAAAATATGTTTGCAACCAAACAAAGTCTTAATCGGAAACAATTCTTCCACCGTTGATCACATATTAATCAATTGTGCAATATTTATCGGTTGCGACTTAAAGTATCATGGAGCCAAAATTAAGATAAAATGTGATTTGGCAAATTTCTTTAATATTTGAAGTGTAATTAATAAATCACAAAAAGATAGAAATGGACAGTAAAAATTCATTTGAACGGTCATTTGAATGAATTCTAACAAAAGAAATCCGTTCAAAAGAATCCTAATATAGAATTTTGGGATTTTTAGATATTTATTGCCCCCCAAAAAAAGCGCTCCAAACGACTCTTTAGTCTTAACTGTGCTAGAATTTAAAATTTGCAAAAAATAAAGAGAAAATATAGAAAAAAAATAGAAATTTTATTACCAAATATTGATGATCACATGATACAAATAATATAGCAATTTACATTTTTAACAATCGAAAATTTGATCGCTAGATGTCACTTTTTGATTGTTAAATATGTTTTTAATTAAATTACAATTTTTGTCGATAAAAATTAGTCACAGACAGTATTACTGATCAATAATATATCTAATCGGTAAAAGTATGATTTTTTTTTTTTTTTTTTTGAGACCAAAACATACTTGGCTAGCTACCAAATTTTGATCGACAAAAGGTATGTCTTGTTTAAAAATATATATATAAATAAAATTTGCTTTTCTTATAAAACTCCAACTCGAGTCTCTATCCTAAGTTTGGAGGACTTCCATTAAGTAAATGAAGTTACAAACGCGATAATTACCATCATTTTTTTCATGGTATACATACATATCAGGCGACACTTGATTAAATTTAAGAAATGATGTTGTTAATATATATTTTCAATTTACTTAAAATAATGTAAAATTATTAATACACATGTTACAAGTGTTTTGTTTTGTCATAAATAAAAAAAAAAAAAGTTTTGATAATACTATTTGCCTTTTCAACAATTAACAAAATAAACTTGTGACACATGACATTAACATTGAGAGTTAGCTCAACTGGTAAAATTTGGATTCGTTCTCCAGTGTTCATTAATTCGAGTTTCTACATGGCAACTAAATGATTTATCGGGTCACTAATTTCAAGGTTTTAAGGATTAGTTGAAATGTTTACAAATTGATATAAACATCTTGAGTTACAACCCCAAAAAAAAAGGTGCATGACATTAAATTTTACTTTTATAAAACACATGTGACACCAATTAGTTCAAGAAAAAAATTAATGTGCCCATAGGAACCAAGCAAATTAATGTGCCCATAGAAAAAATCTTCTAATTCTTGTGGTTGTTGTATGTCGCTCCATTCAGAAATATTCCTTCTTGGAATTGATTTAATTTAATTTAATAAATAAAATTTTGTGTTTCAAACACCTATGTATGAATTTGAAATTAAGTTGAATTGATTTACGAAAAATATCAAATTTGACCATGTTAATATAATATAAAGTAAAAATATAATAAATAATATATATGAAAATAAATTTGTCCACTTTTTTAGATGGTTTAAAACGAAAATGAATTCTTATCAAATTTTATTATTTTGAGTTAAATTTTAAATGATATAAAAATTCTAAAATTTAAATTATAAAATAAAATTAAGTTCAATTCATAAAATTTTATATTTTAATATAAGAATTGATGAAAATTTTCATTAAATAAAATCAAATTCAATTAAATTTACCAGTGCAATCAGAATGTGAAGGAATCATGGTGGAGCTTAGAATACGAAGATACTAACAAAGGCTCCATTTGGATTTACAAAATTTTTGAAAAATTTTAAAAAAAACCACGAAATTACTAATTTTCTTCAATTAAATTTTATCACTTATCCTTTTTGTCACTTATCATTTTCTCATCACTTCAACATTACTGTTTTATTTATTTTTTTAATATTTTTAAAACTCCAAACGCTTTTAAAATAAGGGCAACCTCTTTGACTAAATCATTCGGCAGGCATGGACCACAGAGGTGCCTGGCTAGGCTGGGAGAAAAGTTGCAGTTAGAAAAGACGTCATAACTAGGATAATATAATTGAGCACGTTGATGGTTTCCCAGTTGTCAGGCAAGGAAGAATCCATTTGAGATTCACAATGTCTGGTGCCAATTTGGCCGTGTCTCTGACCTAAAGGTTTAGCTTTACATCCCCCCCCCCCCCACCCAAAAAAAGGGGTTTAGCTTTAGATTTTCACAGATAATTCTCGCGAGCTAATTAAAGTATCATTAGACTCTCGCGTGAACGAGGGATCGAAAGCAAATTTAGACATTAGCAACCTGCACATGAATCCATTCAAAATTGGCCTGAACTGTTTGTTTGCCTGGTGTCCAGGGCAAATGGGCATCACCATCAGCAACAGCAACAGCAACAGCAACAGCAACAGCAACTGAACCTCTTCTCTCTGCACAATCCAGAACCACATCCTCAACTAGGCCGGAACCTAGGCAGGTTAGGTGGTGATTATGGCAATAGCCTCTAAGTTTTGAAAAATGTATATCACTTATATATATATATATATATATATATTTTATTAAAAACATTTATGCCATAATTCAACCCTTCTAAAATTTTAAAAAATAATTAATTTTACTAAGAAAAACACTATCTATAGCACATATAAATTTTTGAGTTAAAAAAATTTACTTAAAAATTTAAGTTATGGACTAATATTCCTAAAATTTAATTATTTTTTCTTAATTATAATATATTAGAGTCAATTTTCTTAATTATTATATATAATTCAAAAATATTAATTTATTTTTTATTTACTAAATATATTTTATAATATTAGTTACAATTTTGTTTTGACTCCGGAGCTTAAAATTCTGACTTCATTCTTACCAGGCGACTTGGATGCCTTCTGCATTGTTGTGCCCTAATAGAGAGGGACCTTTCTTTATGTGTAGATATCTATATAATAATATAGTTCATAATTTAACATTTATGTATTTTTAACCGTTAGATTTATTCAGTCGTCAAAATTATTACTTTTTCTCTCTCTCTATTTTAGTTATTTTTTTTGTCACTTCACGTGAAAACATAATTTTTGACGTTTCTCATATTTTTTGAATTCTTTTTTATATATATAAAAGTTATTAAATTAATATTTTAAAAAATATGATAATAATTGTTATAAATAATAAAATTTTACACATTTATTAAAAACATGTAGGGACACCTATTTTTATTTTTCTTTTCACTTTGGTTATCTTTTCTGTTATTTTATATGAAAATATGCTCTCTCACTATTTTTATATTTTTTTCAATACTTTTTATATAAAATTTTTTAAATTAATATTTTTAAAAATATGATAATATTTGTAATAAATAATAAAATTTTACACATTTATTAAATATTGTATAGATATCTTAATTTTTTTTATTAGTAATTTTTATTTTTATAAGTTATTTTTATAATTTTTATGTATATTTACTTTATAAATTTAAATACAAACTATCAACGCATCACATTATATTTTTTACATTTAGACCGGCAATTACTAGTGTAGATATATGTATATGTATATGTCTATGTATATGTATATGTATAGAGTTTGAAATTGACACACACATGTACCTTCTTACAAAATCACTGGTCCACGATCTGAGGATGTGTCCAATCACACTAGTTTCCATTCCCTCTTTCTAGAAAGAATTAATTAAGATGCCCTGATCCTTGGAAAGACCTATCTCAAAGACAATGGAACCCCTACAATAGAAGGGCGCAGCCTGCTGCCCCTTGACAAGATGAGGTGTCTCCAAATACCAAAGCCTTTAAAAAAAAAAAAAAAAAAAAAAAAAAAAAGGCCTACTAAGAAGTATTAGATATCGTCTCCGTTTGAGCTTTATAAATGACAACAAAATTTTATAAAATTAAAATTTTTTATCTACGGTATAAATTAATAAAATTATATGCTAATTTTTTCACTCAAAACCCCCTCTCATCTTGTCATCAACTAATTAGTCAGAAGAAATAATTGTGTCCCCTCTTCCAGAAGCATTTACTCCATTGCTTGGAGAAAATTTTGTTGTCAATCAAGCATAAGCTCTATAAAGCATGGACGCTTTTAAAAATACAAAGAGGTATTTAGTTAGTCAAAATTAATTAAAATTTATTTATTTTTTTATTTTTTTAATTAAATTTTATCACATATCATTTTTACATTAAATTTTTGTACTTTTATTATACTTTTTAGTCAAACTTTTATCTATCAAACACTCCCAAAGTATTAGTGATAGATTTAGAGGCACACTCAAGATATATAATTAGTGAGGTAAAGTTATATTTTTAAGATAAATAAAAACAAAAGGATATGTAAAATTATAATAGCAAGGTAAAATCATATTGCAACATGGGAGAGCTTACTAGCCAAAAAAAAAAAAAAAAGTAGTCAACCTAAATTATCATCTCAATAATTTAATCCATTTGAACCCAAATTCATAAAGGGTGAGAACAAGCAAGGGCGTGGACCACACAGTGGCGCTTGTATTTGAAAAAAAAAAAAAAGGTTATGTAATGTTTATAATTTTTCATTTATGGTTAATAATTTTTCTTTTTTGTTTTTATTTTTCAAAAAAAAAAGTGAAATGCAAATATGTTCACTCTAATAAATATGGAGAGTTATTGTAAAAATTTTCTAAAATAGAGTTGTGTAAGAATAATGCTACAGGCCTCTTTTTTATTCTTTTATGTGTACTTTAGAAAATAAAATAAATTTAAAACAACTACAATGAATGCTCTTACAACGAAACCTACATGTGAAGCATGGATAATGAAACAATACAGTAATATGGTATCGTATGATGGTGAAGATTTCCGAACTTGTTTGAAATGATACAAATGCCCCTCAGAATCATTTGGGAAAAGCCTAATGAAACCTAAGCTGGTCTTTGAGCTGTCCTTTTGAATTGACTGGCCGAGCTCCATAGCACAGATTTATTAGTGCCAAGTTGAATTCAGACGTACACGAGAGACTAGTACAATTACGATTCCAAGGTTTGCACCGCAGTTAATCGATTCAAAGTTATCGGCTTTGGGACCAAATCCTAGAATGGATTCAAATCTTATATTTTTCTTATCGAAAGAAAGGAAGTTGCTGTAAATTAGGGAGTAAATCAAGGAAAAATCATGATTTATTTCTATCTTCAATTTAGCAGTCATTCCTATAAAGGGAGAAAAAAGCCACTGTCACAAGTTTGTTACTAGAACCCTGCCGTTATTCTATAAAAATTTCGATAGATGTTTTCTAACTTAATTGTCGAATAACTTTTGACAGACACCACACTGGTGTTTCGAGCAAATGGGTTTCTTCATTTCCGACAGGTCAATTAAGAAACGATCCGGACTTGGGACCGCCAAATTTCACTATTATTCCCGTAATATAAAAAAAAGGACATAGATAATATAGCAGTACAATAAAAAAATATATAAATTTTGTATATTTTTATTAGTTATTTATGAATATAAATCCATAATAAAACTAATTTAATACATCATTTAATAAATATAAGATACAAGATTTTATAATTTTAATGAATTCAACTATACAAAAGAGAAGATCTTCGCCCTTGAGCGAAACAAAGTGGTGGCTAATGAAGTGGCGAAATTGCTTAAGGCCAAATTCATCAAAGAAGTGCATTATCTTCTTAGCTCTCTAATGTGGTAATGGTCAAAAAATCCAACAAAAAATGAGGATATGTGTGAACTTTTCTAACTTGAACAGAGCCTGTCCCAAGGATAGCTTCCCCCTTTCAGCAATTGATTTATTGGTGAACTTGACTGCCGGCCATCAGGTACTTTCCTTTATTGATGCTTTTTCAAGTTATAATTAGATCCAGATGGCCGAGTATGATCAGGAGCACACAGATCTGATCACTGATCGAGGACCTATATTATTATGAAGTCGTGCCATTCGAATTGAAGGATGCGGGGGCTACGTACCAAAGATTTGTTAATTGATTTTTAAGTCGCAGATCAGACACAACGTAAAAGTATACATTGATGATATGCTGGTGAAAAGTAAACTAGGCTTCTAATCATGTGATAGACCTAGAGGAGAAGTTCAATACCCTCAAGTAGTTCCAGATGAAATTAAACCGAGTGAAATGTGCCTTTAGGGTCGCTTTCAGGAAATTTCTAAGGTTTATAGTGTCCAGTCGAGGTATCGAGGTGAACTCAGAAAAGGTCCAGGCCATCTTAGAGATGCAATCCCCTCAAACAATTAAATAAGTTCAAAGGCTTGTAGGGTGTATAGTTGGCCTCAACAGATTCATTTCAAGGTCTTCAAAACAAGTGCTCCTATTTTTCAAGATCTTAAGGAAAGCATTCGAATGGACCACCGAATGTGAGGAATGCTTTCCAATAACTAAAGCATTACCTGAAGATGATTCATCTACTTAGTAGGACCGTCCTCGAAGAGGAACTATACCTCTACCTCACAGTATCTATTACGGCAGTCAACTCAACATTGGTTAAAAAAGAAGACGGGGTCCAGAAGCTAGTGTACTACACCAGCCAAACACTCAGGGGAGCAGAGGAACGATGCCCAAGAATGGAATTACTTGCCGTCGCTTTGGTGACAGCAACGCGGAGGCTAAAAGTATACTTCCAAGCCTACACCACTGTGGTTCTAATCGACCAACCTTTAAAAAATGTGCCTTATAATCCAAAGACTTCTGGGAGACTAGTTAAATAGTCAGTAGAAGTTAACCTGTTTGACATATAATACTGGCCTCGACTAGCAATCAAAGGGCATACAGTAGCTAATTTTGTCGTCGAGTTCACAACTGCAACTGATGTTTCCCTTGAGGAAGAGGCCATATGTCAGACCTGAATCTTAAATGTAGACAGTTCATCAACTTAAGAATCAAGCGGAGCAGGTATTATATTGATATCCCCGGAAAGCTGCAAGGCTGAATATGCCATACATTTTAATTTCCCAACTTCTAACGATGAGGCTGAGTACGAAGCCTTATTAGCTGGACTTCAGATTGCTCAGAGAATGAGGGCAGATCAGATCATTGTACGAAGTGACTTCTAGCTAGTGGTAGAGCAGGTTAGAGGAAAATGCAAGGTTAAAGAAAACAACATGGTGGAATATTGTCAAATGGTAAAAGACCTCGCCAAAATTTTTTCAAAATATCACTAGAAAGGGTCCCTAGGCAAAACAATGAGAAGGCAGACAGGTTGGCCAGAATAGCTTCCTCGAGAGACCAAAATAGATGTGCCGATGAAAATTCTCGATTCTTCAAGTATCCAATCGATTGAGGTGCAGCAAATTAAGACTGAGGCAGAATAGGCAAAACCAATTAAGGATTATCTGGAGAAAGAGATCCTTCCTGATGACCAGAATGAACAAAAGAAAATTAGATACCGAGCTACAAAGTATGTACTACTAAATTGTGTTCTCTACAGAAAGGGTCATACCATGCCCCTACTCTGCTACGCTAACAATGAAGAGGCCATTGTTTTAAAAATCAGATCGGACCGACCAGTTCAACCGGTTGGACCGTTGACCGATCGATTTTTATTTTTAAATTGTAAAATAAGAAAACTAATATGCACTAGCCTAGAATTGAACATGTGTTTATTTGGTTGTAAAATACTATTCTCCTACTAAGCCATTAATGCTTATTATTTTATATTTTTGTTTAGTTTTACTTATGCAATATGTTAGTTTTGAGTGATTTTATTTTAGGACACTTTTTATTGACACTTTTTCTTGGTAAAACAAAACAAAGTAGAAGAGTGTGTGGAAAAATATAAATTTTTAAAATCATTATATAATCCTAACAAATTTTGATATTTTATTTATATATTTCAATATATTTATGACGTCACGGTTTAACTCTAGTTGAATTCTAGTGGAACTAACAATTGAACCACTAACCCATGACCTAGTTCTTTTTCTAGTTCGATGAACAGTCCAGTTTTTGAAACATTAGAAAAGGCGGACTACATCTTGAGAGAAATTCACGAAGAGATCTGTGGTAATCACTCAGAATGGAAGAC
This sequence comes from Vitellaria paradoxa, assembly GCA_019916065.1. NCBI lineage: Eukaryota > Viridiplantae > Streptophyta > Magnoliopsida > Ericales > Sapotaceae > Vitellaria > Vitellaria paradoxa. The sequence goes on along the minus strand of CM034242.1, from coordinate 37,391,545 downwards.
GTTAGCCAAGAAAGTCCTAAACACTGCATACTATTAGCCGATTATAGAAAAAGACGCCCAGAACTTAGTGAAAAGATGTGACAAATGTCAAAATTTTGCCAATGTTCCTAGGATGCCAACTCAGGAATTGACCCCGATTCAGAGTCCTTCGCCCTTCGCCCAATAGGGAATCGACATTGTTGGTCTATTCCCTATGGGCAAAAGGCAGAGGAAGTTTACTGTAATGGCCATCGATTATTATACCAAATAGGCTAAAGCTAAGGCTCTGCCAAGTATAAAAAAATAAAATATGCGAAAGTTTTAATGGCAAAGGGATTGTATGCAGGTTTGGTATTCTAAAGGTAGTAGTGACTGACAATGGGAAACAGTTCAAAGGACGGTTGTTTAATGAACTATGTGAACAGCATAGTATTAATCACCATTATTCGTCCTCTAAGCATCCTCAAGCTAACGATCAGGTGTAGGTAAATAACAGGTCGCTCTTAAAGATTATCAAGACCAGACTTGAAAAAGTAAAGGGGGTTATGGGCAAAACAACTACCAAATATACTCTGGGCTTACAGGACAAATGAAGCCCCACAGGCCATACCCCGTTCGTTTTTGCCTTTGGCACAGAAGCTATGATTCCGTTCTAAATCAGATTACCAGTCCAAGAGTCAAGCTTTATGATCAGGAAGTGAACGAAGACACATTAAAGGTTAACTTGGATGTATTAAAGGAAAAAAAAAAAAAAAAAAAAAAGCTACAGGCAACCATCCAAATTGTAGTTTACCAGTAGAAGATGAAGCAATACCATGGTAGGAGGGCCAAGCTAAGAGAATTCAAAGTTAAGGATTTGGTCCTCAAAAAGGTGAACTAGTCGACAAAAGATGCACGAGAAGGGAAGCTAGGACTAAGTTAGGAAGAACCTTATTTTGTAGACTCCTACACAAGAAAAGAAATCTATTAGCTTAAAGACTCCAATGGAAGAACCTTACCCTATCTATAGAATAGGGAGCATTTGAAATTTTATTATACCTAAAGAATAATAATGAACACCTTCTTTCTTTATGATCAAATTTGCAATTCTGAATGTTTAATAAAGTTTATTCTTGAAAAATTCCCTTGACCTAAGTTTATTCTGGAAAAATTTTATCATACCTAAAGAACCTTACACTCACGATTGAAGGTCAAATATTCGGTTGGTTCAAGAGTAACCGACCGAAAGCGAAAAGCTATCGCTTAGGCCAAGAGCCTAAGAGACAGATCAACAGCTCAGTCGGTCCAAGAGTGGTCGACGGACAGCAAAAAATTGTCCCCTAGGCCAAGAGCCCAAAAGATAGATCGACAGCTTGGTTGGTCCAAGAGTGGCCGATTAGCAGCAAAAAACTATCCACTAAGCTAAGAGCCTAACGGACAAATCGACAGTTTGGTCGGTTCGAAAATGACTGACCGACGGAATAAAGCTATTCACTAGGCCAAGAGCCAAAAAGACAAATCAACAACTCGATCGGTTCAAGAGTGGCCGACCGATGGCAGAAAGCTATTCGCTAGGTTAAAAGCTAAAGGACATATCGATGGCTGGACATGTCAAGAAATTAAGGAAGCTGACCTATCATAGGGGGTAGATTCAGTACGTCAATTAGACTGATCTTATTAGAAAAAGTTAAGGGATGAACGGAAAGCCCAGAACCTTGAAAAGATGGATCGAACCGTTATCAGATCCAGGTAACAATTTTATCTCGCATCATATGATCATACTACACTTGCAAAAATAGAAAAAACAAATGAGAAAAATATAGCAATAATCGACAGAATAAACTGAACAACATTTTATAATTAAAAAAAAAAAGTTCATTTCAAATTATAGATTTCACATGGAATTACAAATAAAAGTCTCAAAAATCTACAAAAAAAAAAAAAAAAGAGAAGCTGGAGACTGCCTACCACTCTTCGGTATTGCCCTGGCCTGTATGAACCTCCTCAGGGTCAACCTCCTTTTTGTCTTGAACTTGCTTAGAATCGACCCATTTCTTGTCCTAGTCCACATCTTTTTCGGAGATAGGGGATGCAATTGCCCCACCAACAAAGACCATCTCTAAGAGATCGATGTGAGGATGAAGTTTGAGGACCTCGTTCCTAGCATCCTCAAAGCCGTCTTGAAGGCTTCAGCTAACTAGTCTTAGCTTTCCTCGCTCTCCTTGAACTCCCTAATGGCCTGGACAACTTACTCTTCCATCTGTTTCTTAAAGACCTCCACTTTTCCCACCAGCTCCGCTGTCCTTTGTGTAGCTAGCTATTTCAAATTTGTCTCCACAATCAGGGCGGAAGATAGGTTACTTGAGTTCTTTAAGGCCTCAACTCTGGTAGCCACGGCGTGGTCCTAGTCGGCAACAGTGGCTGCAGCTTCTGCACGTGCTTTCTAGATGTCTTCTTCCAAAGCGACCATGCGAGCCAAAAGATACTTGTTCTTCCTACTTTCCTAAAAGAAGTCTTGGTTCACCTCGATGTACCGTGTGCCAAGCTCAGCTGAGTAAAGTATGACCTAAAAATTTCAAATCAAGTCATAGCAAGAAAAACACACTATAGATTATCAAGTAAAACGTTAAAGTAATACATTGGCAAGGTCAGGGGTAATATTTTTGGCTAACTAGGCCGGAGAGATGCCTTTGACCGAGCCAGATTGTCAGGGGTAATGATCCCATCCATTCTCTTGATGGCCAAAGATGGATCATCCTATGATGTTGATGGGGGAACGATCCCGAGGTAGCTCTAGTCTCTGACTATTGCTTGGAAGAAAGAGAGAATGAGATGCCCCACATGCGGGCAGGTCAGAGCTGGAGGCAGGAACAACATGTTGCTCCTAAAGAAAATTAGAGATAGGGTCCTCATTCCTAAGCTCCATCTCAGAAGTAACCTCCTTAGGGGGGCCCGAGCTCACGATCTTTATTCTTTTTGCTGATTTAGGGTCCGGTCCAAAAGGCTTCCTTCCCTTTTCCTTTATATGCTTCTTTATTGAATTTCATTTTGTCAAAAGAATAAGGGAAATCAGCCGCAGCGACGTCAGAGTCTGCAACCATACAAAGACAAAAGTAAGTTATGTGAAAAAGATAAGAAACAAAAACAATTAATGACTCATTCTTCTCACATTCGATCTCTAGGGCTTCCAAGCTCGATTGAGGGCTAAGCATATGCTCGACCAAGCTTTCCGCAGTGATTAAGACATTGTAATGGCGATCAAGTGAGTCTAAGCCAGTAAAATCCTCTCCAACTAGGCGTCAGGTAAGGAGGGTTGAACTTTGACTGAGCAAAGTGAAGACATAGTCAGGGTAACACAAAAGAAATACCAAAACTGATCTAGGGTTGAGGAATGGACGTACCCTCTTTGCCAGGTTGGCTCCAGGCAAGAGCGCAGTAAACCGATCTGTCCTCTTCGATTTCCTAGGGAGTGAACTTCCAACCATTCCCATGTAGGACGAAGAAATTCTCTTTCCAATGTTTGACTGAGAATGGATAGCCTTCAACGAGGTTAAACTCCTTCATTCGAGCAGAGAAATAATACCAACCTCGACCAGACTTAACCACCCAATAGTAGTGCAAGAATTCATCTACTGTGATGTGTTCGTTGGTGAAAGCCTCCCAGATCATGGCACACCTGACCAGGATCTTCCAACTGTTGGGCACGAGCTGAGCTGGGTCCAAGCTAAGTTGGGTTTAAGCTGAGCTCGGATAGTACCTCCCTAATTGGACGAGCCAGCGGGAACCAAAGCCCGCTGGACAAGGCAGCTTCATACATTGTGACCACCCCTGACATCATTGGCAAGCAGACTATGTCCTCGGGGGGTAGACTAACGACAAGACAGATTCTTAGGGGTTAGAATGCTTTTGGAAGTTTCTTAAGCTTGTCTTTATTGATCACTGAATGGATCCCGGTGCAGTCAAGCTTAAGAGGACCTTTCCCCGATGTGGATGCCTCACTGTGGTGAAAATCAGGGTCGCTGGCTGAAGGTTTAGGGCCTTGGATAGAACTCACAACATTGGTACTAGTCTAGGGGAGATTATCGACAGATGATTCTTCAATGTTCTCGGCGATGACCAACTTTCAGTGATGAGCCATCGTTTCAGAAGGGTTCAGGGTTTGTAGTCTATAGCTATAGTATTCAAAGATCAAAAAGGTTGAAATCGATTTAAGAAAAATGGGATCCCCAATAAATTCTATGGAATTAGAGAGTCTACCCTCTCTTTTGTAGTGCCATAGACTACGGATGAGAAACCAACACATAAAGGAAGAAAGAATCGTGAAAGTGATGAAAAGAAACAGATGAAACAAAATAAAATAGGCCGAGAAGAAAAGTGCACCAAGAAGAATGAAAACGGGGGCTCTGTGAATCGAAACTTGAAAAGCAGTGGAAATGGCAAAAGAAGTCGAAAGGGGAAGACGGAATGAAGGAAGAAAAGATAAAGAGGATGACAATTAATAAATGGTGTTTTTGAAATAAACGGCAGATAAAGCCACGTGAAAGCCATAACGAAGCTAAACCGCCAAGCGCGTGAGGTGCAAATCTGGAATGGAGGTATGGCAATGAAGCCATAAAGAATAAAAGAGACGTGTATTGGTATGACCATAAGGAATGACATGCATTAAAAGCACGCGCGGCTCCAAATAGTTGTAACCATCAAATTCCCTTAGCTCTACCAACAGACCTAAAGAATTATGGGCAATTGATAGTGAAGATTTCTGAACCTGTTTGAAATGACACAAATGCCCCTTGGAATCATTTGGGAAAGCCCAACAAAACCCGAGTTGGTCTTCTGAGTTGACCTTCTGAACTGAATGGCCGAGCTCCATAGCATGGATTTATTGGTGCAAAGTTGAATTCAGACATGCACAAAAGACTAGTACGATCACGATTCCGATATTTGCTCCGCAATTAATCGATTCAGGGCTATTAACTTTGGGATCAAATCCTAGAAAGGATTCAAATCCTATATTTTCCCTATCCAAAGAAAGAAAGCTGTAGTAAATTAGGGAAGAATCCTAATTTGTTTCTATCTTTAATTCAACAGTCATTCCTATAAAGAGAAAAAGAAGTCACTATCATAAGTGTATTACTAAAAGCTTGCCATTGTTCTACAAAAATTCCGATAGATATTTTCTAACTTGATTGTCGGAGAACTTTTGGTAGGCACTACACTGGCGTTTCAGGCGAACAGGTTTCTTTATTTCTGGTGGGTCAATCAAGAAACGATCCGGACTCAAGATCACCAAATTTCACCATTATCACTGCAATATAAAAAAATAAGGATATAGATAACACGGCGATACAATAAAAAAATATATAAATTTTGTATATTTTTATTAGTCATTTATGAATATAAATTCATAATAAATCTAATTTAATACGTTATTCAATAAATATAAGATACAAGATTTTATAATTTTAGTGACTTCAACTATTCAAATCTAAGTTTTTGTTAATCATATATTTAAAAGAAAAATAATAAAATAATAAGACATATCATGTGATATATCAGATATATAATTTGAAATATATAAAAAATGTTGTCCAGTACGTATTAAATACGAATATAATCATACAACCACCATTTTAAACTACCTGTAATTCATATGTATATACAGTGGCCTAGCTATGGTTGGCTGAGAGGCAGCGGTCGTTGCCACTGAATTCTGAAAAAAAAAATAACATAAAATAAAAAAATTAACTCGATTTATGGAAAAAAAAAATTGTTCTTGAAAGCTCATACTCTCATAACTGATTATCATGTCTTACACGCATATATTATACATGATGTTTAACTCACAAACAAGTATAGTTAAAAGTACTCATCGCGTGGGCATTCAAAAATCAACTTCCAAACTTTTATATTCTCAAACCCGTAAAAAATTATAAAATTGTATTTAACATGTAATATTTAATAGGAATAAATATTATTTTTGTAAAATTTTATTTATTTTAATTATATATTGTATATTTTATAAAATTACAAATGAATCACTATCCATTTCTCTTCCTTTCAAAAAAAATAATATTTATTTTTCATATACTCGTTAAAACTTATTTTTGAAGGAGTGAGGTAAAAGAGATGAAAAGTTGTGAGAGTAAAAAATTAATAATTATTTTTATAATGGGTTTGTTTGAACTCTATAGAACTTTACAAATTTCTATAAAATTTAAATCTTTATTTACGGAACGAATTACGAAATTTTAAATTTTACAAATTTACACTAATTTTTACAACTCCAAACATCCCTAATATTTACTTAATGAATTTTCTGTCTCCACTAAAAAAAAAAAAAAAAATTATGATTCCATTGCTCTGTATATATAACTGAAGGTGGAGATTAACTGCTATTGCAAAGCTATAGTATTACAAGAGAAAGTTTATCAATGGCTGCATATATAACAAGTACGTTTGGCGCATTAAAAATGTTAAAAAAATTTAAAACTTTCTAAAAATTATTCACTTTTTATCTTACTATATGAATTACAAACTCCTAAATTATCTCACTTTATCTCATTTTTTATTACTCCAAATAACCCAAAACATTAAAAGTGTTATCATGCTACTCTTCCTAACTCACAATCTCACAGCATGCCTCAGGACTGATATCCCCTTACCGGTTGCTAGTTCATTTGGACCAGACCTCCCAAATAAACAAAAAAAATATAAAAAGAGTTAATGTAAAAATGACATGTAATGAAATTTACAGAAAGAAAGTTAAAAAAATTAGTAAAATTAAAAGTTTTATGAAATTTTATAGAGAATTATAAGGCTCTAAAAGACCTATAGATGCATAGTTAAGGTTTTCTTTATATGTTTATGGTAATTTCGTGAGTTGTAAAGGATGCAATTGACGAATCTAATAATCCATTTAGATAGATTTTACATATTCAGTTTACCAAACAAATTTTCATATTTAGTTTTCAAAAAAAAATAGAAACAAAAATTAAAAATTTTATCAAACGAAGCCTAAAAGATTTTCAAGTTGCAAAAACACTTACCCCACGGGATATAATAAGCCACATACTTACAATTATCACCAACTAATAAGTACAATTATCACAATCAAATTGTAATAACATGCGTTTTAAGTTACAAAAATTAGTATAAATTTATAAAAAATATAATTTCATAATTCATGTAGTGAGTAAAAAATTTAAATTTTATAAAAATTTGTAAAATTTTGTAGAGATCCAAACTAGATAAACATATACACAGATAAAACAAGTTAAAGATACATGTTACTAACAAGACTACAATGTTTCTCATTATAAATATATATATATATATATAGATGGAGAAGATGAACATATTTCTCATAAATACTCCCCCCCCCCAATCTATAACGTTGCCTGTTAATTTCAACCTATAGGGCAGGGCAACATCCTCTGATGGTTGCATCTGTTTGGCCAATAGGCATGGTGATTGGTCAACTTGCAGCATCAACACATTATACAAGTACTTTATATCATTAATTTGCAATTGGAAATAAATCCCTTGGAAGTTCAAACATGTAATAAGTATACTATGCTCCTACAACTTACACAAGGCTACATTTTCCTCTCAAGAAATATCAATTTGTGTGGTTCAGAATTATAACAATGTACAGTAGAATTTGGGGAAGTAATTATGGAGGACTGGCCTTGCTACTCATGGCAAGTGGATGTATTCATGAAATGTATTCTTGTAACTATACAAAGTTAAGTCAATTGGGTCGGGTGCCTATACTTCATATCTTATCCAACTCATCTTCTGATACCTCCTCCTCTGGCAGCTCAAACTCATCAACCTCTTTGAAGTAAGCTCTCTGCTGCTCAATAAACTGTTGTGGCAAAGTACTTTTTGAAACATCTTGCTCCGGCATTGAGTAGCGCCTCTTCTATCCAAAAAAGGGGGGGCACCAAGCAGGGGAAAAAAATTAGCAAGAAAGTCATCGATGCAGAATCTAACACAAACAAGCCACATTCTACAGCATAAAGGAAGCATTTAAAGAGTGAACACGGCATAATTCAAGGTGACAATAAGATCACTGTAAGTGAAGGTATACAACACTGGCTATCTTCAGCATACAAAGATGGAATTTTTCACCAAGAACAAATTCATTTTATAAAATCTTGATTCAGCAGGAGCCGTCCCACCCGTGTGAGATAAAAGGTAAACTTATACATCATACCAAGCATAACCAAAGAAGCGTATTATTTTTCCATAGAAAACGCTCAAGCAGTCGAAATTTAAACAGAACACCCCATTGATCAGAATACAGTGTTATTAACACAACACATACAACACCTTAAGAACAGAGTCCAAAAGCCAAAAAAACAGGAAAAAAAATAAAAAAACAGAGATAGAGAGAGAGAGAAGTAGGGGAAAAAAGAGCAAGGAATTCCAATTGGAATGGAAAAATAAAAAACAGTAAAGTGATGGAATGAAGAAAAAGGATCCATGTAATCAACCCCATTTTGGGAAAAGGCTAAATTGAGTTGATTTGTGTTGCAGAAGGAAGAATTGAAAGGGGGCGGAAAAGCAACAAATTCCGATTGGAATAAAAAAAAAAAAAAAATTAGAGGAGTAAGTTTAGGACATCTGTTCAAAATAAAAGAGACAACATAAACGGGAATAGACAATTTCTGTAGCAAACCTTTTTATCCTTTGGATGAGAAACTGTGCAGGATTTGGATATGCCAGGATCTCCAACTTCATTAAATTCATTCCTATTTGGAAGGCAAGGAACAAACAAAATAGTGTCAGTATAAATGGTAGACATGTCACATCAGCAAAGAACATATGGTGAAGACACTACCAAAATCAGAATCAGAGTTATTTTTGCCAGTGAATTTCTAAATATTTGCCATAGACACAGATGCCTTATGTTAATCAATCAATATTACCCCTAGACACAGAAGAAGAAACACACATATTATCCTAAACTTCATAATAAAAAATAAAATAAAATAAGAAGAAAAAATAGCCCTCATGCATCATGTGAACTGAAAAAAATCTAACTAGTGAGTGCGGAGGCGATAAGACTTCATCTTTCAAGATATTTAGCCTCTATTTTCAACAAATCAAAATATTCACACAATTTTGAATGGAATTGCTCGGAACAATTAGACCTGATGAAACACAATCAAGAATAAGAAAAAGGTATTAAACTTGATGAAATAAGAAGTTTAAAAATAAAACAACTTGGAGATTCAGACCACAGGACTTCTAAACATGAAACACTACAAAGGTCGTAACCTTCAAGTTTTGAATTGACAACCTAGACGATGCACCAGCCATATATTTCCATCAGGCATTGCAGCAAAAAAGGTTACTTATCTTTTGTATTAGTGAGAATTCATTTTCAATATTTATTATTCTCGAATAATATATTTATCAACATTATCATGCAATATTCCGCATAGGTCCTTGTATAAAATCCAACATCATAGCTAATTCATTCACAAAAATGACATTTGACCTGATGAAATAGAATAGTCTAGTCGGATAGTTGAACACAAAAGGTGAACAGCAAAATATCTTTAACCCAGGCAATAAACATAATATTTATACTATTGTACACTTGAGCAATGTTGTTGTGGCTTGTATTTTTTTATTTTTTGGTCCGAAATTATAACCCAATCCGAAAGTCTCGCGGTGCAACCCGTTTGGTTATTTTTTGGAGGTTTGTGGTGGTAGCGGAGGGCATGGGCCGATAGGCCCGGGCCCGAAGCCCACCACTGACCTCGGGGGGGGTGCGGGGGAGGGGGGGCTACGGTATGGACCTATTTAAATATTAGGATTTTGGGGTTTTCTTTAGTGAGTGATCAAGAGAAAAGCCGGCCGGCGTTGTAACTTCTTTCTTTTCATCAAAGTGAAATATCTCCTGTGTCTTGCCCGTGGACGTAAACTTTACAATCAAACCACGTAAATCTTGCTGTCTATTAATCTTCTCTTTTCTATACTTTAATTTGTGCATTGTGTGATCCAAGATTGTGTGCACGATTTTCTAACAAATTGGTATCAGAGCAAGGTGTAAGGTCAATTTAGGGTTACTGATGGCGTCGTCTTCAACAAAGTATGAGGTGGAGAAGTTTAATGAAAAATCGAGTTTCAGTTTGTGGAAGATTAGAATAAGATTTTCACTGATTTTGCAAAGTTTATGGAAGGCCGTCGAGGATAAACTTCCAGAAGACATTAAAGAGGCAGATAAGGATGAATTGAAGGAGAGGGCTTTAAGTGTGATTTTTGTGAGCGTCACTAACAATGTCCTGCGAGCGATTGCTAGTGAAAAGACGGCATCTGCGGCATAAAAGAAATTGGAGGAACTGTATTCAGTAAAATCACTGACAAACCGCCTCTACGTTAAGAAGAGATTGTATAATCTGAAGATGAAAGAAGGTACGCCCATTAATAAACATCTCGATGAATTTAATTCAATTATTATGGATCTAAAGAATATAGATATTGATATCAATAGTAAGGATCAGGCCTTGATTGTGTTATGTTCATTGCCGTCTTCCTATGAGACTTTTGTTGATACTCTGTTATATGGGAAAGACAGTATTTCACTTGATGATGTTAGTAACTCTCTGAAATCAAAGGAGTTGAAAAATAATTTTCAAGATGACAGATGTAAGTCTAAGGGGGAAGGTTTAGTGAGCAGGGGAAGAACACAGTCAAGGGAAAATCCTTCAAACAGGAAGAAGTCCAAGGCAAGATCAAAGTTAAGAATGAAAAGAGTCAACTGTTTTGAGTGTGGGGAGCAAAGTCACTACAGGAGAGACTGTCCCAAGTTGAAGAATAAAAGGAGAACAAAAGCAGAAAGTTCTGCAAATGTTGTTGCCAGAGAAAACAATACTGATGACAGTGACAGCGCTAGGGAAATTTTATCCGTGAGTTCAAATCATGGACAAAATTCCTGAGTTCTTGATACTGGTGCTACTTTTCACATGTGTCCACACAGAAATTGGTTTGTCGCTTACAAACAGATGAGTAGTAAAGTTTTTCTGGGGAATGATCGTGCATTACCTGTGAACGATATAGGTAATATCAGATTGAGGATGTTCGATGGAGTTATCAGAACAATAGAGTGTTGGCATGTTCCAGGACTGAAGAGGAATCTGATCTCCCTTGGGACACTTGATTCTCATGGATACAAATACCATGCAGAAAATGAAGTTCTCAAAGTGTGCAAGGGCTCTATGGTACTCATGAAGGGCAGTTTGGTTTTAGGATTGTATATTCTTCAGGGCAGTACAGTTTCAGGGGAAACTGCAGTAGCATCTGGAAGCAACCATCAGAATCATATTCAGCTATGGCATTGGCGTCTTGGTCACATGAGCGAGAGAGGATTATCTGTGTTGAGCAAACAGGGTCTGTTGAACGGACAGAAAATAGAATCATTGGCTTTCTGCGAGCATTGTGTGTTTGGCAAACAGACCAAGGTGAAGTTCAATAAGAAGGCAGCGCACAGGACTAGAGGTACATTGGATTATATCCATTCAAACCTATGGAGTCCTAACAGAATTCCTTCCAAGAATGGCGCTAAGTATGTTATGACTTTGATTGATGACTACTCTCAGATGGTTTGGGTGTATTTTCTTAAGACAAAAGATGAGGCTTTCTCAACTTTTGTGAAATGGAAGACAATGATTGAGAAGCAGACAGAAAAGAAAGTCAAGCGTCTTCGAACCGATAATGGGTTAGAATTCTGCAACCGTGAGTTTGATGCATTCTGCAATAATGAAGGAATAATGCGACGCCACACGTGTACAGGAACACCACAACAGAATGGCATTGCAGAACACATGAATAGAACGCTTTGTGATAAAGCACAAAGCATGCTCTCACATTCAGGGTTAGGAAAGGATTTCTGGGCTGAAGCAGTTAATACAGCCTGTTTCTTGGTTAATCAATCTCCATCTACAGCTGTTGAGTGCAAAACTCCTTTTGAGGTCTGGTCTAATTCACCTGCTGATTAAACTCAGTTGAGAGTGTTTGGTTGTCCTGCGTATGTTCATGTGAGGGATGGTAAACTTGAACCGAGGGCAAGAAAATGCATATTTCAAGGGTATGCATCTGGAGTGAAAGGCTACAAGTTGTGGTGCAATGATCCAAAGTCTCCAGGATTAATTATCAGCAGGGATGTTACATTTAATGAGTCTGCTTTATTAGATAGCCAGAGGGAGAAGTCAATAGCAGAACCAGATCATGGTGTTAGAGAACAGGTGGAGCTTGAGGTTAATACTTCAGCAGTTCAGTTCAGTGATCCAATGGAGTCTAGGGCTGAAATAGAAACTAGGCAACAAGAGGTGCAGGATCTTGATCAAGAAGAGGATACACCTGAGCAACAGCAGCATGAACCGTATAGCATTGCAGCCGGCAGGGAGAGAAGACAGATCAGACGCCTGCAGAGATATGCAGAAGCAGATTTAGTTGCGTATGCTTTGTCAGTTGTTGAAACAGTTGATGTGCATGAACCGAATAATTATAGAGAAGCTATTTCTTGTTTAGATGCAGATCAGTGGGTTGGTGCTATGGGTGAAGAAATTGAATCTCTCCACAAGAATCAAACTTGGAAGCTTGTGACATTGCCGGGGGTAGAAGCACCTCGATATAAGGCACGTTTAGTGGCTAAAGGCTTTACTCAAAGAGAAGGCATTGACTTCAATGAAGTATTTTCTCCAGTTGTGAAGCACAGTTCCATTAGAGTCTTATTGGCTATGGTTGCTCTTCATGACCTAGAACTTGAGCAGTTAGATGTGAAGACAGCTTTCTTGCATGGGGAGTTGGAGGAGCAAATTTATATGAGTAAGCCAGAGGGATTTGCCATTCCAGGAATGGAAGACCATGTTTGCTTGCTTAAGAAATCTTTATATGGTTTGAAGCAGTCGCCGAGGCAATGGTATAAGAGATTTGATACATTCATGGTTCGTAATTGTTATACTCGTAGCTCATATGATAGTTGTGTGTATCATAGACAGCTTCCAGATGATTCTTATGTCTACTTGCTACTATACGTGGATGACATGCTTATTGCTGCTAAAAGCATGGTTGATATTAAGAGACTGAAAAGACAGTTGAGTGATGAGTTTGAGATGAAGGATTTGGGGCCTGCGAAGAAGATATTGGCCATGGAGATTACCAAGGATAGAAGTGTTGGAAAGCTTTTCTTATCTCAGCAAAATTATGTTGAGAAAGTGCTTCAGCGTTTCAACATGGATAATGCGAAGCCGGTAACTGTTCCATTTGCTGCTCATTTCAAGTTATCTGCAGACATGTCACCAAAGACAGATGAGGAGATGGAGCACATGTCAAGTTTTCCTTACTCGAGTGCCGTGGGTAGTATCATGTATGCTATGGTTTGCACTCGACCTGATATTTCACATGCGGTTAGTGTTGTGAGTAGATACATGGCGTGTCCTGGGAGGGAACACTGGCAGGCGGTGAAATGGATTCTAAGGTATCTGAAGGGTACTACAAATGTTGGTCTGACATTTGACAAGGCCAATATGAGTAATTCAGTTGTTGGCTATGTGGATTCAGCTTTTGCAGGGGATATGGATAGGAGAAGATCTCTGACAGGTTATTTGTTTACTCTTTCTGGTAGTGCTATTAGTTGGAAAGCAACACTACAAGCTACAGTTACTTTGTCTACCACAGAGGCTGAGTATATGGCTTTTGCAGAAGCAATAAAGGAAGCTTTGTGGTTACAAGGTTTGGTGAGTGATCTTGGGTTGATACAAAACAAACCAGTAGTGTTTTGTGACAATCAGAGTGCGATTCATCTCACTAAGAACCAGATACATCATGAAAGAACTAAACACATTGACGTTAGGTATCATTTCATTCAGGATATTGTATCATAGGGCTCAGTTAGTGTACAGAAAGTCTCTACACATGATAATCCTACAGATATGATGACCAAGGCAGTCCCTGTTAGCAAGTTTAGACATTGCCTAGACTTGGTTGGCGTTTGTGGTGCTCAATAATGCCCTTCAGAGGGCTTTTGGCAAAACAGAGTATTGAGATGATTTCTTTTGTTGATGATAGAGAAAATTTAAGCCAAGGGGAAGTAATGTTGTTGTGGCTTGTATTTTTTTATCTTTGGGCCCGAAATTATAACCCGATCCGAAAGTCTCACGGTGCGACCCGCTTGAATATTTTTTGGAGGTCTGTGGTGGTAGCGGAGAGCATGGGCCAATATTAGGGTTTTGGGGTTTTCTTTGGTGAGTGATCAAGAGAAAAGCCGGCCGACGTTGTAGTTTCTTTCTTTTCATCATAGTGAAATTTCTCCTGTGTCTTGCCCATGGACGTAGACTTTACAGTCGAACCACGTAAATCTTACTGTCTATTCTTCTTCTCTTTTCTATACTTTAATTTGTGCGTTGTGTGATCCAAGATTTTGTGCACGATTTTCTAACAAGCAGAAACCAAGAAAACCAATTCAGCAATAGATCCATCAACACCACCACTAAGAATATCATATTAGTGCATGCCAGCAAGAGCCATGTGAGAAAGAGAAAGAGAGAGTCACCTTATCTTCCGGGTCCTTGGCGGCAGGGGAGGGCAACTAAAAGGCACAAAAATTGCCTTCCTTTTATTCCTTGTATTCATCAAAGAAGGGAAACTGATATCCTTCCCATTATCCTTCGTTTTTCTTAGAGATGGGAAACTAGGATGCTCAGCTACTGCCTTTGCTTTATCCTTTGTTTTCTCCACCAATGAACAAGTGAAAGGTACAGCAGCTGCCTTCCCTTTATCCCTTGATTTCTCCACCAAAGAATAAGTGAAAGGCGCATCAAGTGCCTTCCCTTTATCCTTCGTTTTCTGCGAGGGAGGGCAAGTCAAAAGCGCAGTATCTGCGGCAGCACTATCCTTTATTTTCTGGGTACGGTGGCAAGTAGAAGGTGTGGAAACTGCCTCCCCCTTGTCCTTTATTTTCTCTGCGGTATGTCTTCTATTGTAAACTACAAGAGGCTCAAATACATCTTCAGTCCTATTGCCTTCTGGGTGGGAAAGAAAGAAAGAGAAACATAATAAGTCCCCTGGACAACAATTTTTTCCTATCTAAAAATAAAGGATAAATAATAAAAAAAAAATGAAATTCATACCATTCTGCATCTCAGTAATTAAAAAATTTACACGTTCTAGAATTAAAACCCAATTTCTAATCACACAAGCGACCATTGATATACAGTTAAGAGGAAGATATCCATTACAAGCAGCACTGAACCAATACTCAATTCATAGTGTCCAAAACCAATAAATAAATAAATATACAAAAACCATCAATATTGCAAAATAAGCAACAAATTTTGAATACTACTAGCACAAACGATTTTCACCAATACTCAATTCCCAGGTATTCCAAGAACAAACCAGTAAACGCGTTATACTACCAGCACGGAACAATTGAAACTGTGCACACACGCATACACACACACATTCATATCTAGAGAGGGAGATTACCGGGATTGGCGACGGAAACGCGGGAAGGGGTTGAGGGCTGGGTTTGAGGGATGGCCGTGCTAGACTTTGAGGCATTGTCGTTGAAATTAGATGATCCAATGCTGGTTTCGGATTTGGAGGAATTGGTGCCCTGTTTGTTAGCAGAGGCATTATAGGGTTTCGAAATAGGCTTTGAATTTGGTTTTGGTCTAGGTTTTGGTTTTGGTTTGGGTTTGGGTTCTGATTTTGATTTTGATTTTGGTGTTGCATTTTGCGACAATGGATTGTCGGAGAGGGAGGCAGAGAGCTTTCGAAGGACGGTCGAGGTGGGGACGACGAGGTTGGTGCTATCGGCAAACGGTTTTCTATTCGCCGGCGACGGCGGTGGCAGTGGTCTGCTTCTCTGTGAATCACCTTCCATTTCAGGACATTCCTATTGATAGAGAAAGCACGCAATGTAGAGAGAGAAAGAGATGAGAGTTGTGTGACAGAAGCTACTTACTTCCTACTGGCGGCAAAATGCCGAAATTGAAACTCCAGGAGATACGAGAGACAGAGAGAGCTCAGAGTGGCCTGGACTTCGACTCCGGGTCGCTCCCGACGAATCGAGAGGCACCGGCCCATTTTGACCAAATTGGATCAAGCCCAAAACAAATCGTATTAAGCCCATGGATGAGAATATATATATATATATATATATCTGTTTGGTAACACTCTGAATGAAGTCAGATTTTTTTTTTTTTACACCAAAATAATTTTTTCATTTTAATAGTTTTTAAGCATGTTATTTACTTTCATACAAAAGATACATCAAAATAAAAAAAATTATAGGTGAAAAAGGTCAGCCTTTTTGCCTTCCGTTAATTCTTCTACTTAAAAACATCTTTAAAAAATGGTTAAAAGTAAATATAAATAAATAAATAAATAAATTTCCACTAAAAAGTCGTAAAAACAAATAATAAAAAAAATCCGACTTCTTCTATGGTCAAAGTATGTGAGATCTAACGTTTTAAACCACCAAAAAAAGAGAGGGGGGGGGGGGGGTTCTGAAACAGTGACGGTGTATCCAAAACCTGGAAGTGGGGCTGAAGCTGGGGCTAGACTTCAGCCTCTGAAGTTGCCGGAAACGCCATCGTTTGATGGCTTTTGTTGGACAACCGGGGTACGCGTTTTTTTTTTTTTTAATAAGAAAAGTTTATAAATAAAAATAAATAAAATAATTTATTTTTTATTTGATTAATATGGAAAATAAAATACAATAAAATAAAAATTATTTTTAATATATTTGTTAAAAGTAGAAATATAACTAAATTTTACGAGTACGGTTGTCTGTGACAAGGTTAATGGGAAATTGTGTAGGTAACGAAGACTTCGCCATACCGTAAAACAAAAATATTTTACATAAAATAAAATAACATCTTACCAATTAGTTTCTTAAAAATATATTGATTAAAGATTAAATGACGTGTATGACACTCACTCACCTATTTTTAAATAAAAAAAATAAGTCTATCTTTGCACTTTTTAAATTATTCTTTACATCCTTATTTACTTTTTTTTTTTTTATTTAGGATCGGTTTAGATATCTAATTTTCAGTCAACTTTTAGTATTTTTTAGGAAAAATTGATAGATAAAATTTTTGGTATATTTAATAAAACAAATGGAAATTTGTATGTAACTTTTGGTAATTTTTTGTTGGCTTAGCAAAAATTTTGATAACTTTTGAATTGGAAATTAAAGTGAAATAACTATCATGTCACTCGCTAACTTAACAAAAAATTGATATATTGACAACCTACCATATAAAATTATTGACGACTTTTAGTGTTAACAAACACCAAAAATAATACTTAAAGTTGGTATTTTTTATTTTTTTTATTTTCCAATTGAGTCCTGTGAAACCGTAAATTTCTATTCTTATATATAATTTGAATAAATATAAACATCTTTCGTAAATAAATTTTTATAAGTTTTGACAAAAATAATTAACTTAATTTAATTCAAAAGAATATGTTAGATAGTATGTTAAAGATTAAAAAAATTAATTTATATTTTTATTTTTATTATACATGTTAAAAATAATTTTTATTGTATTTTACCTTATTACTTCATCAAATAAAAAATTAATTACTTTTATTTATAAACTTCGCTTATTGCAGCACTCGGGCCATTGTTCAAAAAAAGAAAAACACTCGGGTTGTCCAACAAACGCTATCAAACGGTGGCGTTTTGCTGGACTTCAGGGGCTGAAATCAGCTGCACTTTTCCTCCCAAAAACAGGCAAAGTGAAGCCAGTGGTTTCACTTCACTTCCATCGGTTTGATTGAACTTTTCAGTGGTCTAAAAATATACAGTTTGAGATCAAAACCAAGGGGCCACACCAACCACAAAAGGGCACCACTCCCAATACACACAACTCGATCTATATCTCTATATCTATATATATTCCCCCAATCCTTCCCTTCAATCGCAGCTTTTATTGTTTGTAAGTTGAAACATATTCAAGAAGAAAGAAAAAAAAAATGGAGGCCTTGCAATCTTGGGTTTCAGCACACAAGCTTACTAGCATTGGTCAGTCTTCCCTACTCTCTCTCTCTCTCTCTCTCTCTCTCTCTCTAAAGTTACTAGGCAGTGATAATCAGAACATGTGGGGTTTTGCAGGAACACTCTGGGCATCTGCAGTTGGGGCATCACTAGCGTATTCAAGACGGAGAACTCCCCTAAAGCCAAGTCTTAGGCTCATTCATGCTAGGTATACTTAGATATCTCCTTAGCTAGATCACTTTCTTTTGCTAATTTCCTTTCATAATTGATACAAGAGTAATGCTACATTCGGGGGCGAAACTAAAATTTTTAGTTGGGTGGGGCGAAGTTTTTTTTTTTTTTTTTCTCCTTAAGATGAATTTAGGCACAAAAAATTATAATTATTATTATAAATTATATTTAGTGAATAAAAAAAATTAATATACATGAATTTTTAAATTTTGAATTATATGTAGTTATCGTTTGGCATCTTTAAAAAATAAAAAAAATTCTAAAAATTTCTATCACATTAACTTTTTTATTTTACTGCTCGCATTGCGAATTTATAATTTTTCTCACTTTATCTTATTTTTTTCACTTTTTATCACTTTAAACACACACATAATAATTAAAAAAATAATTAAATTTTAAGAGGCTAGTCAATAATATAAAGTTTTTAAAAATATATATTTATGTGATATTTTATTGACCAATTTTAATTACTTTTTAAAATTTAATGGAGGTCAAATCATAATAAACATTTTTTGTAATTAAGTATTTTCAAAACGGAGAGGAATAGTCAATCAAATTCCTAAAATTAAATCTCAACTATTAATTAATACGAAGTTAGTAAATATATTTTTAAATTAAATAATTAGATTAATAATTGACGATTAAGATTCAATTTTAAGAATCTAACTTTGAAAAATAAGTTCAGACTTCCATAATCCGTTGACCTTAGGGGAGCTTGTCCCTGGCTTATAAGAATTCTTTTACGTAATTAATTTTGAAATAATGATGTGCCAAACACATAATAGTAACAGATCTTATAATATTTTAATAGAAGAGCACATATAGAAACATAATGACTTTGTTTGGAGTCATACGAAATAAAATAAAATCTTACAAATCTTTATAAATACGAATTACGAGATAACAAAATTTTAAATTTTTATTTACTGCATGAATTACGAGACATTTATTTTTATAATTTTATTTTATTTTATATACTTTTATATAACTTCAAACACACTCAATATATATTCTAGATGAATAGAAGAATTTATTTATTTATTTTTTTTTTTTTTTTTCTGGTGGCCAGAATGCATGCCCAGGCCTTGACCCTGGCGGTGCTCTCAGGGGCGGCGTTGTATCATTACTATGATGAGATGCGTGCCGGCGAGAAAGAAGAGAATGTTGCTCCAAACATGGCAAAATGAAGCTGCTCTCGCTCTTTAATTTAAGTTCAAAGTTATTATATATAAGTTTTAGGGGCTTATATATTTATAATTCAATGTATTATTATCAGTCCAGTTTTTCAATATATAAATTTGAGCTACGTATAAGCTTTATGTTGTAATTTACATTAATTATTAGTCTCTGTTGCAATCATATAAATATATATAAATCTAACACTTTTATAATAAAAATGCATGGACTTAGTCTTATTAAGAGGCGGTTTGGAGTACAAATTTTCTCCAACAAATTTTTTAATTTTTTTAACTTTCTCTAAAAAAAAAAGAAAAAAAAATCAACGTTGCTTCAATTCTTAGTTAAATTTTATCAAGTTTTTTTAACTTTTACAATTTTTTACTAGACACAACTTTTTTTTTTTACTTTTAAAAAGTGACATGATGCAGCACCAAAATAATAGTTACAAAAAATTTTTCTTGTTTTAGTTTAGCAAATACTCTAATTAAGTGATTGGCCCAAAGAGAGCCATACCATTTTTATGTTATTTTTTAGTAAAAAAGTATTGCAATGTGAATGAATTAATGACAAAAATAATATATTGCTAAAATTTGTCGTCAAATAATATGACAGTGACATTTGTAAAATAAAAATATATGCCGGTAAATTATTGTTTTAATATAATTTTATCAATGAGTTAATTTTCATCTGGATCTTATTCAAATTAGATTTAATAATATTAGGTCAGATTCGTCCAATTAAATATTTGACTCAATAAATTTAAATTCTTTAGGTTTAAGGGTTAATGGATCTGAATACGGATGATCCACTAGATTCATTATTTTTAAAAATAAAAATTAAAAATATAAAAATATAAAAATATATGTATACCAAACCAAACATTTTCTCATTAGGTGGGGTCGATTATATGAATTTGTCGATATCACTTAGATAAAAATATATATATACACGTATATAAAATTTATATATAATTTATATATAAGAACTTTGAGGGTGTTTGGATACTCAAAAAAAAACTTAAAAAATTTCAAAAATTTTCAAAAATTTTTCAAATCACTCCAATCAAATTTTGTCACTTATCATTTTTACATCACATTAATCTCAACTTTTGAGTTTTTTTGAGTTTTTTTACTCCAAACACTCCCTCTATACTTTGGGCGATATTAAAACATCGAAACTTGTGCCTTTTCACATTAGGGCCCATTTAGTTGGTCAAAATTTGGCCAAAAAGTATAATAAAAATGAAAAGAAGTGACATAAAAGTGATAAGTGTTAAAATTTAATTGGAAGAAAGTACAAAAAATAGTTAAAAATTGATGAGTTTTGGTATAATTTGATAGGCCGAACAGGGCTTAAACTTATGAAATTCCAATTTCCAGTGAGATCTGCCTCCTACGTAGACAGAATTACAATGGGTGTGTTTGGACTGAAAAAAATGAGATAAATTGAGAGTTCATAATACGTGCAGTGAAATAAAAAAGTTGATATGATATAAAGTTAACAAAATTTATAAAATTTTTTGTTATTTGTTTACAAACCAAATGGGGCCAATACATATATAAATATATGTATATCTCCGAAGTCGTAAATTAACGTGTTTGAATTTGTTGGGAAAAAAAAAAAAAAAAAAAAACTAAGTTAACTAACAAACAGAGAGTGAACAAAAATATATATATATTAAAAAGTAAAAATTAATTACATGAAATTATAACTAAAATAAATTTTATGATTAAAAAATAAACAAAATGTTAAAATTCTCAATCATACCCATCATGACTTACTAAAAATTTCTTTGCTTCTTGTACATATATAATATATGCATTTTGAATAAAATAATTTTTATTTTTATGAAATGATGATTTTAAAAAGAATATATTTTTCAAAACAGGTCAGTCCGTGAACATATGGATTTGGATTGAATTTTATAAATTAAATTCGATTACTTTCGGATCTGAATTAGATTTATTATAATTAGATCTGAATCTGACAGACTTAGTTCAGATCATATCCAGATCTGTCCCATTGACATGCCTATTTTAATATATTCAATAATAAACAATATCACTCATATCCATCCAAACTAGTTCAATTTGTTTTTATTTTTTATTTTTTTTATTGATTTTAAAAGTTGAGAAGAAACTGATGCATAATATCAAAAAGAAACGTGAAAAGAAAATTATTAGGAACAGTCCATGCGAATGATGAGACAATTTGATCTGAGTTGTTGACATGGGTAGTTATAGTTGCGATCGCACATAGAGCCTAATAATGTTGAAAATATACTTTGTTCATTTTCTGACAACACATTAGAAATAGTAATATATTGGCTTCGTTTGCTTTGTAATTTCTTTTTTAAAAATTTTATAAATTTTTATTAATTTTATATTATATCAATTTTTTTCTTTCACTACACGCATTACGAACTCTCAATTTATCTCAATTTACCTCACTTTTTCTTACTCCAAACGGATCCATTGGCTCCGTTCGGAGCTATACAAAATAAAACAAAATCTTACAAATTTCTACAAATACAAATTACGAGACAACAAAATTTAAATTCTTCACTCACTGTACGAATTACGAGACATTTACTTTTACAATTTTATTTTATTTTATACATTTTTATATAACTCCAAACACACCCATTATTCTTGACTAGAATAATTTATTTTTAAATTCATTAAAATGACATCTATTTTTAGTAAGTATTAAAATGACATCTTGAATACACAAGAATTAAAATAAGAGACTATAAAATATATTATTAACAATTATGAAATATATTGAATAATTGGATAAATAAATAAAAAGGCTTTACAAAATATCCTGTCTATCAATAAAACGTGTCTAATTTAGTTTGTTCGGAAAATAATTTTCTAATGCTTTAAGAAAATTCTCTTATCCAATCTATTGAAAAAAAAAAAAAAAAGAAAAAAAGTGTAATCTAAATTCAGTAGGAATTACAAGTAGCTTTTGAATTAAAATATAAAAAATAATTAATTAAAATAAGCTCGTAATCTAATATTCTAAATAAAATAGGAATGACACTCATCTAAATGAAACTAAAAATCTAAAAAATTATTTATTTCTTACTGTCACTTTCTATATCTGTTGGTACTTAACCTCTTCTAAAATTTTAAAAACTCTTCCGCTGTGCATCCTACATTATTTTGCCCTTTGTTTTGAAAATATAATTTGTTAATTTTCATAATGAACTAGCTAGTTAGAATCCAATTAATGCCTAGGCTCCGTCTAGTTGCAAAGTTGGTTTTAGCCTTTTTTTTTTTTTTTTTCCTTTGTAACTTTTTCGTTTTATACGATTTTTTCACCAAAATTTAATTTTCTTTTCAGAAGTTATAATTTGTAGGCAGTTGCACTAGTAAAAGATTTTTTAAAAAATTCATATTTATTTGAGTAAAAGTTAAAAACTAAAAATAATAATTTTTTATTACTTTTTTTATTTAAACAGATACTTTTTAACCCAAACGGACATGAAGTTTTTTATTTTTATTTTTTTAAATGTGATTAACATACTTAAAAATTACAACTCCTAAAAAAAAAATTAAATTTTGATGAAAAAAGTATACTTAAAATTACAGATCTTGAAAAGAAAACTAAATTTGGCTGAAAAAAGTTATATATAAGACGAAAAAAATTAAAAAAAAAAATTGGAACCAAGTCTTGTAACTAAAACGAGCCTAATTTGTCACATCTTGTGAGACGTGAAAAGTCCAAGCAGAAGAACTCAAAGTTCAGCAGCCCATTTAAGGAAATGGACTCCAAGTCCAGGCCAACCATTTTAAAGAGTGATGAAGAACATATTTTCAAGCTGCAGGCTTAACATTCATCGCTTGAGCTTTCAGCGATATCACACAAATGGGTAATTTTTGTCAACCGAGAGTGTGTGTGTGTGTGTGTGAGAGAGAGAGAGAGAGAGAGAGAGAGAGAGAGAGAGATTGGTTCTCTAGCTACCAAACTTGGATGAGTTTCTCCCTTCTTGCGTGTGATAAATATCATTACCAAGGACTTAGAGATTGATAAAAGAGTACAAGCGGTTGGTCTAAATTAACCATGTATTTACAAAAGGGGTCTTTAGGGGACAAATTAAATTCCAAACTGGCCAGGCTGGCCGGTAGAATCTATATATTCTAAATATGTTTATGAAAAACACATTTCTACTCAAATTTTTTTTTTTATAAAAAAAGTGTGATTTTAATGAGTTAATTTTTTTAAATAGTAAGTCTTTTAAATATTATAATATTTTCATATAATTTACTAACGAAAATTCTACCTAGCGTACTCATTTATAAATAAGTTAGTATGTATTAAAGTTGTGACTCATATGTATTACGTTCAAAAACTAGAAAAAGTTGATAGATGTTTGACTATAGTAGGTTGAGCCACTACTACAATAATTGATAAAGATCACACTAAGAAATTCATAAAGATCACGGCTTTAAAAAAAAACGTGATAAAGATTTATGAGTTAAACTTTTTATCTCAGTCTAATTAAAAAATTGAGATAAAAAGTTACTTTTAATACTTTTTATCTCATTTTTGTTAAAACCGTGATTGTATTTAAAACGAGATAAAAGATCAGTGGAAACCATCTCAACAAAAAACTGAGATAAAAAATTAGTGAAAACTATCTCTAGAAAAAACTGAAATAAAAGATCAGTGAAAACATCTCTAAAAAAAACTGAGATCAAAAAGTGAGTAAAATTATATCTTAAAAAAAGCGAGATAATTAAAAGAATGAGAGATAATATTGTTATTTTTTTCTTTATATCTCTCTGAAATAATTTTGTTTATCATCTTATATGATTTAAATTAGATTTTGTAAACTTTATTGTAACATTTATTAATTTTAATTAATTGAATATGATATAAAAACTATAATCATAGATCAATAAACAAAAAAATTTTAAATTAATGTTAAAACTAAATTTATCGAATCAAATTTAAATAACGCTACATATATGATTATTATTTTTTTCAGTAAATATATGGAAGTAGTTTTCATAATTTGTATAACTTATAACAAGGTGAATATTAAATATTTAATATCTAATAAATATTTAGTGTATCCTTAATATTATTTATATTTATTAATTTTAATTAATTAAATATGATATAAAAACTATAATCATAGATCAATAAACAAAAAAATTTTAAATTAATGTTAAAACTAAATTTACCAAATTAAATTTAAATAACACTAAATATATAATTATTATTTTTTCAGTAAATATATGGAAGTAGTTTTCATAATTTGTATAACATATAACGAGTTGAATATTAAATATTTAGTATCTAATAAATATTTAGTGTATCTTTAATATTATTTATATTAAAAATGACATTATTTTATATTTTGTTGGAAGTGATAAAAATTTAGAAATAAAAATAATAAAAATTTTCATTTTTTTTTGTTTTTTTAGAACTAATTTTTGAATATAATCATTGAAAATATTTTTTGTATTACAAATCAATTTTTAAAATAGTTTTCAAAAATTTTGTTTTGAACAATAATTTTCTAGAACTAAAACTAAACGCGACCTAATTACTTTTAAAAATATAATACAAAATGAATAAAAATGTATTATAAATAGTGAGTTATGATTAAATATATGCTATACACAAAGAGTAAAGGAAAATAAGAAAAAGATTTGAGATTATTTTTAATTAAATATAATAAATATTCATAAATTATTTATTAAGTATTCACATTGTTCTGTATATTACTTACGATTTCAAGTTGTTGCAAAAAGTTAAAATAATTAAATAAAAGTAAATTTTTTATCATTTTTTTTCGATCAATTGATCAGGAAAAATGTAACTTTTAATTACTAATTGGTTGACAAAAGTCATAATAAATTATTGTAAAAACTTAAAATAATATAATTTTATTACTTTTAGTAACCCCTAAAGTGATAAAAATTTGTTTATATATATTAATATGCAAAATGTATATATAAATGATAGGTTGGACTAGCGGTCAACTACACTAACTTCCAAATGAATGACAGGGGTTCGATTCTCAGCAGCAACAAAAAAATATGAAATATATAAGGTTGCTATAATGATAAGGTGGTAAACGGTGCTATGATGACTTGATAATAGGTTGCCATGTGGATTTTTATTATTTTTAAAATTAATCCATTTTTTCAGCGTGATTATTTGTTTATATTTGATCACGATTTTTCAAAAAAAATGAGATCAAAATACATAAAAGATCACACGAGATTTCTTTTCATCTCAGTTTTTACAATAAAGATCACGCTTTTAGTGAGTGATTGTTGTAAGTTTTCAATCACGGTTGTAAACTGTGATAAAAAAGAAGTGACTTACAATCTCACCTGAATCAATCACGCTTTTGTGACTGAGATAAAAAGTAAAACATCACGCTTAAAAATTGTGATGTTTATGTATTTTTGTAGTAGTGAGCACAGCTGAATGAACGGAAGGAAGTCATCTGTCTATTCAAATTCACATTGGTTAATGAGAATACAAAAAAAGTTGGAGGTATAGGAGTTTTGCTTACCTTACTCTGATTCATTGAAAAATACCAAGAGGCATGTTTGAAAAGTTGACTGTGTAAGGAGCGCACAAATACTAGCTCGAAACTCCCACAAAAGCCATTACTATGAGTGTCTGCTTAACAGTTTTTTTAAATTATATTTAAGAAACTAATTTTATCTAAGTTTTTAAAAAATATTTATATATTCTAAGATTATATTTACAATTTTTATTAATTTTTACTCTATTTGTAAACGTAAGCAAATTATCGATTCACATAAAATTTTTATTATTTCGTTGTGTATATTTTTGTATTTATTTATTTGTTACTTTTTACTAATATATTACAGGAAGATGATCTACTGTTCCGCCCAACACATGCCATTGCAAAGGGAAACGTTGCATTATATATTTGCCGTTCCAAGTGGGATAGTTCCGTTCTCCTTTCTAACTTTCCATCGTTATACTTTCATCATTATTATGTATAGAAAGTTTTTATTTATAATGGTAATTAATCCTCTCAGAAGTTGGCCAATATGAATACCTGATTAATTAATAATTATATACATATGTATATATCGACAATTTTACCCTCCACACTTTCCCTTTTTCATTTCTAGTTACCTTACTCCATCTAGTTATAAGTACATGAGAAAATGTTATTCTATCTTATTATTATAATTAACATTATTTACAAAAAATTTTGATAATTTTTTACAACTTTTATTAATTTTTCATAATTTAAATAATTTTTAATGAACTTTTAATAAATTTTAATAACTTTTTCATGAAGAATTATTAAAAATTGTGTTGTCAAATGGAATGATTGAAATTTGAATACATTTATTTTGATAGATTTAATATTACAAAGTGAAAAATTCTTTAACACTCACTATTCTAACTTGTTTTCCCGATAAATTGTTTTGATCAGATAGAATTACGAAATATAATAGTGGTTTGGCTCATAAATTTTTGTTAACAAAATTAATCTTTATCAAATTTTTTAACTTTTTTCAATTTTTTCTATCAGATAAATTTTTAATTTTTACCAATTTTCTTTTATTTTTATTAACTTTTTTTAATTTTTTAAATTTTTATTAATTATTTTTAATTTTTATAAATTTTTACTAAACACGCAATCAAAAACTAATACTTCCTTTTTATTTTTTATGTTGTCAAACAGCCTCTATGTCTTTACAATTGGCATAGGGATTTGAACCAGAATTCTGGATCATTGGAAAGGATTATAAAGAGAACCCCAAGGGGGACTGACTGATTACTCAGTCTGCTAGATTGTTGAATTTCAAATATATTTATAAATTTTTAAGTTAAAAATATATATAAATATTTATAAACTGTAAAATTTTAATTAAAAAATTCATATTAAAGTTACCATGGAATTAACAATACCCTTACCATCATCCACCCCCTTCTTTGTAAAGAAACCAAAATGATCTTTGGTCATCAACTTTTTTTTTTTTTTATTTGGTAAGCGGGAAAGAGATTCGAACTTAAGTTATGAGCAGGTAGAAGAAACTCTCTACCACTAAGTTACAAGTCACGCTCGACATCAGCTCTTTAAAAAGAGAATAGTAAAAAATGAAAGAATATATTTTAGTATATGTGTATGGCAGAAAAAAAATGAAAAGAAAAAGAAAAAGGGGAAGAGTTTTTATAAATCGGGGAAGACCCTAAACCATTAGGCTTTAGTAGGCTAGCATATTGTCCTCATCCCAGTCTCAGTCTCTTGGAATTGCTTCCCAGTTCAGGATTAATTTAAGTTCTGTTTGGTTTCAAAAAAATTATTAATTTTTTTTAATTTTTTTAGTTTTATATAATTTTTTTAGTAAAATTTAATTTTCTTTTGAAAAGTTTTAATTTTTAAGCGTGTTAATTTTATTTGTAAAAAAAAAATTGAAATAAATTAAAGAAAAAATCTTCAGCAAAATAAGATGGTTCTCTCTCTCACATTTCTTGAAATAAATTAAAGAAAACAATGGAACCGTACGGGAAAAAAGAGCTACGTACGTAAGGGACACTAATTTATTTCATTTTGTGGATCAAAAAATAATAAACAGATAACTTTTTAAAAATATTTTTATTTAATTAATCGGACGAAAATAAATAAAAAAATAAATAACTTTATTTATAACCATCACCATGTACAAAAAATAAACTAGAAGTCTAGAAATGATTGGTTGCCTCATTGGACTCTTAATTAGGAAACCCATTTCATTTCATTTCAAATTTTCATCCATAGAACCATGGATGGATCTGCAATATCCTCACATGATGTAGATATTTTTTTTTTCCCCTTTTGTGCTTGTTTAAAATAATATTATACAATTAAATTTTTTAATTAAAAAAATACACCATTAAAATAATGTGACCATTTTGCGGGTTAATCATTTAAGATAAACAACCCACTAAATAATTTTTTATTACAATTATTCAGTATATATTTCTAGCTAAAAATTCAATAAGTGTTACATTTCTCAATTATTGACTACCCCGCAATTCCAAATGAAACAGAGGAATGCTGTGTTCACAATAATTTTTTCAGCATTACTTATAATATTTCAAAATGAAAGGTGTGTTTGGAGTTGTATAAAAGTGTATAAAATAAAATAAAATTGTAAAAGTAAATGTCTCGTAATTTGTACAGTGAGTAAAAATTTTAAATTTTATTACCTCGTAATTCGTATTTGTAGAGATTTGTAAGATTTTATTTTATTTTATTTAGCTTCAAAAGGAGCCGAAGTCTCGGATCAAAAAATAAGAACAAAAAATTCTAAATTTGATACACTTTCGCACTCAAAATTCACCTGTCTACTAATTTACAGTATTTTTCATGGGGTGTCTTCTCAAACAGATTTGAGTGCATGTAAAAAGTATATTAAATTTGAATTTTTTTTTATTTTTTATTTTCTTGGTTCAAAATGATACCTTTTTGGTATGTTGTAAAAGATTTTAGGAAAAAATTATTGTCAACGTACTATTCCTCCAAGAAAACATGTGCGCGCATGCAGGCATCCGCACCTTATTATCAAAGTGCTACTTTACTAAGACATGTTCAAGGGCGGCTGGTAACTTAAAAAGTTATGTACGACTATATATATATATATATATATGCGATTCTTTTATATATATATATATATGTATATGTATGTATGCACGCACCCACAACAACATCCTTGGTTATTAGAAGAAATGCCCATATTTTTGGACTGTTAACGTTAGACTTGGAATTGAAACCTTGCCATTATTAATTCCGCCCGTGC
Organism: Vitellaria paradoxa; assembly: GCA_019916065.1. Taxonomy (NCBI): domain Eukaryota; kingdom Viridiplantae; phylum Streptophyta; class Magnoliopsida; order Ericales; family Sapotaceae; genus Vitellaria; species Vitellaria paradoxa. The sequence goes on along the minus strand of CM034242.1, from coordinate 37,362,352 downwards.
TTGCTCAATTATATTTCTAATTGAACTTGGGATCTTCGATCCTCTAATGATTTATATTGGCAAAACAAATAAATAAATACTAGCTAGTTTCTCTCTGATTAACAACATTCCCATTTCGGCAAAGAGAAATTAGGCATGGAATGCGGCTATATATGCTAATCTTGCTCACTGGTTTCGCTCCAGTTCTTGATAGCCCGAGAGACAGCTTGTTTTACTACTTGGGCATCAACACTTTCTCCACCCTCTTCATTCTGCAAGAAACCGAACATATTTATTCACTACATAAAATGCAAAAAAATACAGGAAATATAATATATATATATATATATATATATATATATATTAATGATAATCAAACCATTGTTTATTTAATGCTATTAATAATCAATGGATGCAAATCAGTACAAAAAAGTGAGTCATTCTATCATAAAAGATAAAGAAGATAAAAATTAGACCTAATACTAAGGATGTATTTGGAGTGATAAAAAGTGAGATAAAATGAGGTAAAGTGAGATAAGTTGTAGGTTTATAATTCATATAATGAGATAAAAGTAAATAACTTTTAGAATTTTTCAGTATTTTTTATTATTTTTTAGAATTTTTGCCACCCTAAATGGAGCATAAGTGAACTAAAATTATAAGAAAAAAAACCTAATTCATATAACTTCACAGAAAAAGTAATCCATGACAAAAAACTAAAGGAGGAAAATTCGAGACAATTCATGCAACGGACTTTAATTAATTGATGGTTAAAACTTTATTAAGTTGAATTAAACTAAATCTAATCCTGTGCACTAAAAAAATTAGATCACGTTTGCATGTGACAGTTGTACTAACGCAAAATGTCATACAATTAATAGTGCAAGTATAAGCGAGTATATATATATATATATATATATGTGTGTATGTGTGTGTGTGGAGTGGACATTTTAATTGATCTCTTACTTCTCTTCCAACTGCTTCTAATCGAAAGCTGTCTACGCAGGAAATACTCGCATCCAGCACATTAAGACCCAGCTCTTCAAAAGTTTCCAATATTGAGACAAGCAGACCGGGGCAATCCTTTTCTGATATCACATTAATTAGATAACCCTTTTCTAGGGTTTCCACCGTAACCTGCTGTAATATTGAAAAAAGCAAAATGACATCAGTTACAAGGTTTAACGAAACATATATAGACAATTTAATTAAATATACTCCCTGACACCCAAATCAGCCCTCTCCCGCAAAATGGAAACTAAAATGGGAATCAAGAAAATTCAATCGATATAAATATATATATATATATATACATACATAAAAGAATGTGGTTTTTTTTTTTTAACAACTGATAAAGAAGGAATGTTGTTTATATGTGTGTGTATATATATGTACCACAGGGTGTGGATCTTGGTCACTTGAATTTGTCGAAGTCTCAGTGTCTTGACTCAGTCTCTCTACCTTGTGTTTCAACTCCTTTATGTATTTTGATGCATCTATTATGATTGATGTCTCATTTGGCTGCCACACATAACAAAACTCGTAGGTTAGAAACCCAGTTTGCACCACCGTTTAATAAGTTTTACCATATAATCTATTGATGGTGTTTGAATAACAAAAAGTATAGTGAAAATATAATGATTTAATATAAAAGTGATACGTAATAAAATTTAATTAAAAAAAATAATAAAAATTAGTAAAAATTAATAAATTTTAGTTGATTTTAGTCAACTAAACATCCTTATAATCATTTTTTCAAATTATCCCAATTATCCTACATCCTTGTAATTATTTTTTCAAATTATCCCAATTATCCTACAACAGGGTGACCAGAAAGTAAAATAAAATGGCCCACACACCAAAAGGCACCAAAGTAGAAAAAGAGAAGATAGCAAGAAGTCATTCAAATTAAGGGTTATAAAAATAGACCAAAGCTTAATTTATTAACCAAGAATTCTATTGACAAAAGCAAGGGCACGGGAGAGTAAATACCTCCACATGTTTCTCCACATGAATTATATGTCATGTGCATATGTGTATATATATATATATATATACACATAGATATAATAGATACAGGTATTGAGTACAATTGTAGAAAGCCAATGAAAAGCAAATTGAGTTCTCAGAAATGCAGAGAATTACTGCGTGAGAGTTTGTAATGGAACGAAGAAGTTGCAGCTTCTCATGCAGTGCTGCTCTCTTGTGCTCCCTGGAAACCATGGTCTCCTTCCCTTTGCCTTTCAGATTCCACCCCCCTCTCTCTGTATCTCTCTCTACAGAACTGAAGATGTTTAAAGAGGGGATGAGCTCTTAAATCAATATCATCACTTGTCCGCTTCCCATATGACTGCCTCAGTTTCTTCACAACCAAATAACATATATCAAACCTCATATAATATAGTACATTAAACGTGTAGTTACCCATTTGCCCTTTTAAGAATTTCCATCCTGAAAAAGAAGAAATTGTTATAATATCCCTTTACACATTTTGTGGCAAGGAAATTCTGACAGCTCAACAAGCTAGCATTTCCGGCCAGGTCTACAAACATTACACATTTATATTAAAGAAAATCAGAAAATTAAGCAAGCATAATTTTTTGATACTATTACCTTAGAAATATACCTTATATGGAGAATGAATAAAATTAGATAACATAAGATATTCATAACTTTAGGTTGTGTTTATATTTATTGATTTGAAAATAAGAAATTTAATAATAATTGTATAAAAAAAATTACTTAAATATAAATTTGCTGGCTTGGGCAAGAATTTAATCATAGATTTAAGTAGTTTAAAGCTCCTAGTTGAATAACTAGCGATTCAAATCAATAGATTTAAAATTAAATTATATTAAAATATAAGTGTAATTAACTTATGTAATGAATATTATAAATTTTTTCTTATAATGATTAATGATTATAATTAAAGTAGTGACGCCATTATATATATATATACTTTTTGAAATATAGAATTACTATTATAAAGGATTTTAAATAATTATCTTTTTTTTAAACGATTTCAAATCCCTCATCAAATTATCATAGAAAACTACTTAGATTTACGATGAAATATCTATCTAAATAACAAAATTATGTTTGAGTAATTTTTCTTAATTAATTAGCACTAAATTTCTTGATTTTAAATCCATAAATACAAACATAACCTATAATTAATTATGATAGATTTAAAATTATCACAAAAAATAAAATAAAACAACTATTTGAAATCATTTATAATAGTTGCTCCATTGTTTTAGAAAGTAGGGGTACTATTACTTTTGTAATCGTTATACTTAGAAATATTTTTATCTATTATTACATTAAATAACTCACATTCTCTTAGGTTCTATTTGGATAACCAGAGATTTCAAATTAATGAATTTGAAACTAACTTGTATTAAAATATAAGTGATAAAGTTTATTAACTAATAATACATATAAATTTTACAAATAATTAGTAATGATAACCACCAAAATAATCATGTCACTATTTTTTAAATGATGAATCAATAATTAGGAATAATTTCAAATAACTAGTTTTTCTTAATGATAATTTCAAAATTTTCATAAAATCATGTAAACTATTCAAATTCATGATAAAATCCCTATATAAACCAATAAAATTATATTTAACTAATTCTCTTTAAAACAATTAATACTAAATCCTTAATTTCAAATTCAAAAATACAAACATAATCTTATATTTTACTACAACTTAATCATAAATCTATTGTTTTAAAATTCATAGAGATTCAAACATTACTTATAATACAAAATGAAAATTTATACTAAGCGCTTGAGGATAATTGAAGATGTATAAGTGCGAGTAATTTTATTATAAAAACTTCGCAAACAAAACAAGATTGAGCGTCAAAGAGCGAAGATAAATACAATTCTTGCCTACCTAATTACACTCAATTTCTTGGTGTAAATTTTTCTAAGGATGGTCCGGTGGTATACATCAAAAACATAGAATTAATCAAGGAGTTAGGTTGAGTGAACTGTTGCCAATTCTTTGAAAATTTCACCCAACCAACCCCTTCAAATTTTTTTCCCCTACCCCAATAAAAAATAACCAGCATGACAACACTTTCTAAATGTGGTGCTTACTCGTTACTGAATATTCATCATTAAACTAAACGTAATAGTGAAACTTTACATTCTAATGAAATTTTATTAATGAAATATTTTTTTCTTCTTCTTATAATACCTTTAAACTCGTTATAATTACCTATAACTTCAATGAATTTGAAAAGTATATTTTTTTAACAACCACATAATTTAGTAATTTTATCTGTTATATTTTTTATTTTCCTTAAATATCCTTTAACTATTTGCTAATTTTGCAACTCTTTTATTTTTTAAATGTTTTTTAGTTAGTTGTTATCTGCTTAAATATTTATAAATATTTATTATTTATTATTTGAGCAACCTTTAATAATTTTTTTATAATTTTATTTTAATTAAATAAAAATTATACAAATAGTGTGTGTAACTTCCAGTTTAAAGGCTTGGTTTGGGAAGTAAAAAAATTAACTTTTTTTTTTAACTAATTACTAAAAGGTTAATTTTTTATATTTGGGAAGGAAAAAAAGTAAATTTTTGGTAACTAATTTTTTAACTTTTTATTAATTTGACGTTTTTGCCTTTGAAGATTTAAAAGAAATTTAAAACGTAAGAAGGTATATTTAATCGTTAAAAAAAAATTAATAACTAATAACTCAATTACTAAATATTTCTTATCGAAAGGAGCCTAAGTTAGTCAGCATGTCTCATCACAAACTTGAATCAAGGCCTTGTGTTGAGTGCCACTTGCAAAACTTGATTAATACTCTGTTTGATTTTATGTTAATTTTATTAAACATTTTCGTTTCAACCATCAAATCAAGACTAATAACTTTGATGGATGGGCTAATTATCCAAAAAAAAAAACAAAAAACAAAACAAAAAACTTTGATGGATGGGCTGGCTTTATATTTTCTTTTACCAAAATAAAAAGAAAAACAAGAAGCATGGATAGAGGGGTAATTTTATCTACGAGGGTGAATATATGACAGTGCATGGATGAAGGATGTGTAATTCAAGGGAATCATGCACTCGTGATCATCATGGGTAGGAAGTGAATACATATACGTCTGTCTGTCTATACACTCTTCACATATATGTACATAAATTCTTATCGAAAACAGCAACGGAAGCGTCAAAACAGATGTTTAGCTGTGATTTTTTGGATGCCTCCAAACACTCCTCACGGGGGATATTGAGTCCCCAGCTCTCTCTCATCCCTCCCCTCCCCCCCCCCCAATTTCTCTCTCACCTGCCGTCCCCTTTTGTCCTCTCCTTCTCTCTCTCTACACGTGCCACTCTATCTCCATGTCACCTCCTCCTTGGCTAGCTAATATATACAACAAATTAGATAGATGTCTAATTCTCTTGTACAAAATATTGAACAGCTAGGGATCCATATATTACAAAGAATGAATAAATATTTACATCTAAGCAATGAAATAAAACTGTGTAAAAAAATATATAAATATATATATATACACGCGCGGAGAGAAAGAAAAGTAAGGGTTTGTGCTCAGTATAGGTTACAAGGGTAACGCACATACTGTAGGAATAATACTTCACATCACATGCGCAGCTCAATGGAATATCAACCTCTTGTCTAAAGTATAAACTGCACATAAACTTACAAACAGAAAAAATAAACATTGATTTATGACAAGACTACTCAATTATTTCAGCTAAACACATTTTCATGATATGTGTGTGTGTGTGTGTGTATATATAGCTGTAAGCACTGGCTTAAGTATATGACAAAACCCTAACCCAAGAGACTGAAAACGTCCAAGCACAAGAAGATCATTCTGACGCTACACATCAGAATTCAGTATAGTCTAGGTTCATTTTCAGGTCTTTCTTAATTATACAGTGCCAGGACATGAATCAGCTCAAAGATATATAGCTGGAGGCAACAAATTGTTAATTATTGCCGCTGAGGGTGAATCATTTCTTCATCAGTTTGATTGCTTCCCTCCCCCGCCCCCCCCAAAAAAAAAAAATTATACTTTATAAACGAAAAACTCAGATTTAGCAACATCAGTTCACACTGTTCACAGTAGAATTTCCATGGAGAACAAATTAATTTGATTTTGATCAGCTTTTTGGATATATATATATATATTCAACCAGCCTCCCAACATTCTAACTATGATGGATATATATATATATATATATATATAGATATTGTTGTCCTTGTCTACTAATTAAAAGCATCCAAGAATCTAGGAAAGGACATTTACAATTGTCTAAACTAGTAAATAGGAACACAATAATTATTTCAAAAGGCTTAGAACAAGTGCTGGGGTACTGCATTAATCAAGAAGCCTTTAGTTATATCAGCTTTCCAAATGATATTTTTTCAGTGAGTTTGGTTATCACATACAATTGTAAAAGAACTATACAACAAGTAGTTAATTTGCTTCTGTTTCACCGCAAAGGCAACTTAAGCTTTTACCCAGATCTTTGGAAATAGTTAAATTTATGCTCCGGATCGAGAATTATAATTTCTCAATTAGGGCTTTTTTTTTTTTTTTGTCTTGATATGAAATTTGATCTTTAGAAATCTACTATCTGAAGCGAGAAAAGTGTTGAAGTTTCTATGTCTAATGTGACTTCACTAATCCAATTCTCATGCATCATGGAAGTGTGCTCATATGCGGAAAGGATGGAAGGCATTTCAACTTGAATTACCACGAGTGGCCTAAGAATTTGTCAGGAAGAAAATAAGAATTCAAAATTAATATTTTTATTTGGTTTTAGTAGAAAAAGGTGAAGTTAAACGCACAACAAATTGATAAATTAAAATAATTAAATTAAAAACTTATTTTATTAATAAAATTATTTTATTTTTATATATTTTTTAATTCACTCAAATAATATGCATTTAGAATTTTATATTTCTTCCCTCTTTTTCCTCCAATTTTCTTATCATTTTCCTTTTGTTTTTTTATTCTCTCACCAAATTATTTGAATTGAGAATTTGGCAGAAAAGAAAAAGAAAAAGAAAAAAAGGAAAGAAATATAAAATCTTAAATTATTTTATTTGAATGAATTAAAAAATATAATAAAATTAAAAATATTTATTAAATATAATGTTTTGTTTAATTGTTTTTTATTTTTAAAATTTTTAAAAGAAGAAAATTTTGAATTTTTATCTATTTGTCTCTAAATAAATTTTTAATCCAAATGCAATGACAAGGAAAAAAAAAAAAAAAAGAGGAACAAACCATGCATTAACATAGGCGCAATTATCCCCCAACACGGGTCACTCAAAATGGAATATGTTGGTACCAATAATACATTGGATACGTGGCAGTCATTCTGAGCACAAATGTGCTGAGCTCAAGTATAGACTTAAGAGATCAGCCCCGAGCAGAATTCATTCCTAACTTCAAAGATTTAGTTTCAGAATAAAATAAATAAATTTTGGTTCAATTTCAACTATAAGATAAAATTGTTCCCTAGGTTAATTTGAGTGGCTCGTGAGTATGTTTTCCACAGAAATCACGTGAGTTCAATTCTTGACTCAAGCCAAATGTGCGTGAAAGACAGTGTACATCTCCCCAATTTATTTATCGATTACATAGTTGTTTGAGATGCACAATAAATCGATGAGAGTTACGAGTTACAAAAAAAAAAACTATAAAGTAACATTATAATTTAACTAATCTGTTATTATAATTCAGTTAGTTCGTTATTTTGTTACTAGAGGACATGATATGACAATTATTCTTTTTCAACATGTGACACTTCACCTATTACTCTAAAAAAATCATGCGCATTAAATGAATAATAAGTTGTCATTATAATTACTAAAAAATTTTATAAGTTAGTGAGATTAATATAATTTTATTGTCAAGTTTATACCCCTAATTTATATTTTTTTAGCCAATACATAGTTCACGAAAAAAAGTACGCTCACTATTCCCTACAAAGTTTTTCTCTTTCTAAAATACATTTTGAATTTCTAACTGATTGCAGTTTCGGAGACCTTTTGGCCGATCAAAGCCCCTTCCCGACCTACTCCTTCACAGTTTTATTTGACTACAAATTATTGAGGGACAAAACTCTAGACAAAGTGATCACGCACAAAAATTTATTTCGTTCTCGCAGAAAATACACAGAAGAAGATCCATCAATCCACCTTAATCTGTAGAAGGAGTTGGGTCCCGTAAGAACCCCAAAGTAAGTTCCAATTAAAACCCAATCAATTAGCGAGAATTAAATTGTAATCCATGTCCAAGGACTGTGTCACGAGATGTTATAAACATTTGTATATATGCTTGCTGCACATTGCAGTCCATGCCTGTATATATGTATAGCTAGCTTTTGGCATTGTATTTTGCTTCCAATATTGTCTCCATTCCAAAAGGACAAATTACGTACCCACCTATTCACATGTGTCCCCCTTAATCATTACAACAGAACAATATACTCCATACGCGTATGCTGTTCCTGCCTTGTCTCTTGCATTCCAAATCTTTTTTTTTGCTCTTCCATCTTTGGGTCATGAACTTGTATGATTCTAGCTTAGGGTAAATCTTAATTTTCAAATAATCTTTGTATATATTCTCTCATGTTTTGTTTGAAAGTTTAGAAAAGAGAAAAAATATATTGGTGAGAAAATTAAAAAAAAAAAAAAAAAGCTAAATTGTCACATTTAATGAGGAATTTATTTTCCGTTGTTAAACCCAAAGGTGATGAGTGTAAGAAAGAGAATCTATTCCTCGTTAAAATATTTTTAGCAACGAATCATTTTTTATACTGGTTGAGATAAAATTAATTAAAAAAAAAAGTAAAGCGTATATTTTATTATCATTATATCTTAAAATACATGTGCAATTCTTTTCTCTTATTTTCTTTATTTGAAAAAACTATGATATTTTAAAGAAATTATTAATAAATTTTTGTCTTCTCTCCATTTGCGTCCAACTTTTGGCGAATAAAAATGGAGGTTTTGGGGCTCTCTATTCTCTTAATTTCTTTTTTATTTTTTTCTCTCGTCATAGAAAGTACAAACAAAAAAGGGATTTTTATTTCTTTATTTTGAGGTTTAATAGAGAAAAGAAAAGAAAAAATTAACAAAAAAAGAGAAATAAAACACATGATGATAATTTTATTTCATTTATTTGAGAGTTTACGAGAGAAATAATTTTTTTTTTTTTTTTTTCTGTGAGTTGGGAAGATTGAGATGAAAAAAAAATATATAACGCATATTTTTGTTTTATTATTATGTCTTTGTATATATATATATATATATATGAGAGGAGGGTGAAACCCACCAATATTTTATTAATAACCCTGAATTGTGACCAAAGAAAACCGTATGGTTACATGGTGCAAACATGATTAATCCAAAACAATCTAATCAAGATTTAAAAGCTTAATTTACAATTATATCTCAAGATATGAATGCCATTCTTTCTTCTTATTTTTTATTTGAGAGGCAAATATGTTATTTTAAAGAATTTCTTAATGAATTTTTCTTTTTCTTTTAATTTCTGTCTAATTTTTTTGTCAGATGAAAATTGATCAAAAATTTTAGAATTCTCTGACGTTTTATTTTCTTTTCATTCTCCTTTTTTTTTTTTTTTTTTAACAAAACTCACAAACAAAAGAGAAAGATTCTTATTTCTTTTTTTTTTTTTTTGGTCTTCTTTTCTTTTCATTTTGTTCCAATCAAAGGGGTTATTAATGTAAATGTTAAAAATTTGTCCTTTTAAGCCTCCATTTTTCCTGTGGCTTCTCTTTGCTTGTTAATTTGGTATGTATTAATTATATTTAGTATTATGTAGCTCGTGATCTTATATTAACATCAAAATGTTAATTTTCCATAACCTTTCATCTTTTTAAGAACTCAAAATGGGTTTTTGGAGAACAAACTAATTGTCAAATTTTTCAGATCAGAAAGAAGAAATTTGATTATTGAGTAGAACTCTTTTTTCTGCATTTGCATTAGTCCTATTTTTCTCTCTCTCTTCTATGTGTGACTTGAAAGATTCTCCACAATATGATTCGTAATTTGACAACAAATGAAGTATTCAAATTTAATTTTTCTAAGTTGCTGTGGCCGCATTTGCATGAGTCCTATTTTTCTCTCTCTTCTATGCATGACTTGAAAGATTCTCCACAACATGATTAGTAATTTGACTACGAATGAAGTACTTAATTTTTCTAAGTTGCTGTGGCCTGATGCTCCATTGGAATGATGATATTGTGAAGAAATGATAAAAAAATATAAATTAAACAGATAAGCAATGACTTTGTCTTGGGCATGTCTGACATAGCCTTTTGATATTCCTTCATCTAGCTATACTGGAAGCAATATGATTGATTTCTACTTGGATCCTTTAGATCCAACAAGTTATTTTAGTTTTTTTTTTCTTAAAGAAAAAAATCATTTGCAAAGAAAATACCTTCTCCCTATGGGTGTGTAAAATCGAGCTGAAATCAAAAATTAAAAATAGTTAATTCGATTCTCGGTTCCATTTTAGTTATTTTTTAAGACACGAATTAAAATTTAGTTCGATTTTGATATATGAAGAACTAAAATAATGGAAAATCAAATTAGAAATTAAATATATATAATATGATTTTAGATAATATAATAATAAATTTATTAAAAAAATAAAATTAAATATTAAACACCTATATATACCAAAAGAATTTTGGTTCATTAGATATTACCCATAATGGAACCGAAAGTCGGTTAATTCGGCTCTTGATTTAATTTTTTGGTTTTTTTTTTAGAGAACAAAATTATTTCAAAGCAAAATCAAAAGCATTTAATAATTGAATTCCAATTAAGTTTCATCAATTAACTATGAGGATGATAACATATGTACTTTCATGCACCTAAACACCAAGGGCAAAGGGGTATACATGCATTTCCATATATTATGTTTCTCCATTTAGCTAGCGAGGCAATGTTTAATTAACCTTGAGTTGCTATACGTATATGCATGTCAACCAGAGCAAGAATAGTTTGCAATTCTCAATGTTGTTAGTTGCCAAAATGTTGGAGATTTGGTTTGTTTCTTTTTCACATGTTTTTGATAACCAAAAAGCATGCAAGGTGGGGTGTTTTTGGCATATGAACCTAGATATAATTAATTACGTGCTTTCAGCCCCTTAATTAATTTACACTTCAAAGGTTTTTAAGTGATTTTACGATTCTGGATTTCTGACCTGCCTGCACCCTGGTCTCTTTTTTATTAATTTTAATTGTGGGTACCATGTTTGTTACTTTGCTTCAAATTAAGGTGGTGTTTGGATGAGAAAAAAATACAACGAAATTATAAAGATTGATGGGAAAAAGATATGTAGTAAAATTTGATTGGAAAGAAAGTACAAAAAGCTAAGAAAAATTGATGTGTTTTAGTTGATTTTGGTAAACCGAACAACCAACAAGTTGTATACCAAATCAAGATGAGTTAATAGTCTGTAATGAAAAGCACAGTCAACTAACAAATTGAGGTGCATGCCCACATTAATCTAATAATTAACAAACACACTATAAATGAGATGAGAAATCCTAAAATTGAAATATAATTTTAAGAGTTAAAGTTGTATGTTCAATCTTAATTGGATTCATGAGGAAGTTCATCTAATGGTCAAGATTAATTAAAATATTTTTATCTATTGAATGAACTTTTATAAGAACTGAAAGATTGAAAATACAACGTTAATTCTTAAAATTGTATTTTAACTTCACAATTCACAATCTACTCTTTCAATATGTGTTTTTCACTTCACAACTCCCTAATTCACCGGACTACCCTTTTTTAGAATAAATTCAAAGAAAATTGAGTAATTTAAGAGTTTGAGAAATTATTGAATTAGGAAATGTGGCCCGTGACAATGCAAAGTATTTCAAAAATGAGGCTCAAGTTCCCTATAAAGGACAAAGCTAGCTAGATGCCAAAATGCGTATAAGCATATATTTTGTTAAATATATATCAATAATATATGGTCCCCAAACTTACATAAGATCTTAAAATATATCTTTATTTATTGTTGATTAATTTTGAGTTAAAAGTTTTTAACACATGATATTAAAATTAAGTTTAAAAATACTCTCTTCTTATTTGTTGTTTAATTTTTCGTCTATACATTTTTCGTACTCAGTACGCCAACTTATTAATTACCTCTTCACATGAAAATGAAGCCGCACATGAGACGATATATTGGGAACTACATTGGACGTCATTTTTCAACCAATGAATGTCACTATTTTGTCCATGGTCGCTAACTTTTTCTCCTTCCATGGTATAAATTATCTTTTTGCAGAGCAGCATAATAGGGTTATTTGTGATATCTGCAACCAAAACTCACGTGAGCTGCACTTCGGGAAGGTACATTCACATGCAAATGTGTCAATGAAAGCAAAATAATTTAAAGTGAAAAGTTTGTGATAAGTGCCTTTGGTTCTGCATGGAGAGGAGAGTAAAGAGGAAACTGTTCTGGTGGGCGATAAAAGAATCTGCAGGTATACAATATAAACGCGTGGGACAAAAACTTAGGTTGGACGTATATGCAGTGGTGTTTTTAACTACTACTGCATCTACAGGGTCAGTTTGGAGTTTCGAAAAATACTTAAAAGAATTTTAAAAATTCTTATAATTTTTATAATTTTCTACAAAATTTTTTTCACCTCGAACTATGTAAATTTCTATAAATGTATATATTTCTACAAATTCGAATAAATATCTACAAATTCCAATAAAATTTTTCTATAAATTTCAATAACATTTTAATAAATTTCAAAAAGTTCTTATAGAAAAGTTAAAAAATGTCTGCCTAAATCCATTTAAATAAACGAAAATCTATCCGAACAGAATTATTCGTCTTTATTTTTTTTGTATTTTATGATTTACACTCAAAAAAGTCAAAAAATAACCTAAATCATATTTTATTCTAAATTTTTTAGCTTCAAATGGCCCTAAAAGTTTTGATGGATAGATAGGAAGAAAAATGTTTATTATTTATGTTTTCTTCCCCCCCCAACATGGTCCTTTGGGAGATCATAATTTTTGAAGGAATCAAATATTTGTGATTTTTTTTTTTGGGGCAAAGGTGAAGTTTTAATACAAGATTTTTTACTGCTCTAATACTATATTAAAATATTAGTAATTGTTGCACATTTGACTACTTTGAAAACATCTCATAATGTTATCCACTATTTCAATTAAAAAATTAAAAAATTAAAAAATAAGTTTATTATTTATATAAATTTATTTTTTCTGCACATTTTTTTCAACACTAATATATATGTTATAAAGTTTGAAATGAAATAAAATAATGACACAAACAAATCATTAAACCTCAAGAACCAGACAGCCTTTTATTTTGGAGTGCTCTGTATATATCCAAGTAGATTCAAAGAGAAGTCACTTTCAAAGTGGGAAATGGACACATTCTCTCAGTGAAAGAGGTCAGTTTCCATTGGCTGTGATGCATATATACATATATAGAATTCCCCAACTTATACTTACAATGTTATGAAATTGCGGAGAGAGTCCGATTCTTGTGTGTGTGTGTGTGTGTGTGTGTTTTGAAGAAGACATGCCCTAGCCTCTTGACAGCTATGCATCTTTGTCTTCTTGCTAGCTCTGAATCATATTATTATTCTTGACACATACAGCTCTATACTCTCAACAGCATCATTAGAGAATTACAGTAACCCAAGGATCGATACATATAATAGAGTCTAGGGAAACAGCCATGGTTATCTGATTCCACATTTTTGAATGAAGCTAGCATTCATGATGGATTGCACGAGGGTCATGTCTCATCCAAATTCAATGAAGGGGAAAATAACTTGTGGGGTATAACACACTTCATGAGAATGGGAATATATGTACTTAGACGTGATCAATGATGATAGTTGATTTTATTAATAAAATCATGCTACTAGTCTACGTTTGTAAACAGCGATAGGTGCAAAATTGCTTGAATAATCCCAAAATCTTATTGCTAAAGTGAAAAGAAGAATTACTGAAAAAACTTGTGTGCATTGTAAAAGAGATCAACTCTATTTATTGGGTGAGAGATGATGGACAAGAAACTAAATAAAATACTAATTCTTATATTACTTATATTAAATAAATTATATATCTAATATGGATATATATTAACATCTCCCTTCAAACCACCTTTACCTATATTAAATAAATTATATATCTAATATGGATATATATTAACATCTCCTTTCAAACTCAACGTGGTATTGTGATATAGCAGAGATCAACTTGAGTTTGGAGACTAAGAATTAAACTGAACTGGCTAAAGGCGAAGCTAAATGAAAGTTATGAAGTTGGGCATAGCAAATTGAACTAGCTAAAGGTAAAGCTAGATAAAAGCCATAAATCAGGCGTGGTGAATTGGATCAGGGGAAGGTGAAGTCGAATGAAAGGCATGAACCTGGGTGCGGTGGGCTAAACTAGCTGAAGGTGAAGTAGGATGAAAAGTAATGGCACAGAAGCCGAGTGCGAGTCGCAGGTATTGGATGAAGGTCAACAAAATTTGGACCATGGAAAATTCAGAATTGTGTGGCGGTCACCAAATTTGATGAGAACTAATCTATTTAGGATAAAAAAACTCTAAACTCTTATGCATATTGAAATTAATGAAGGAAAGAATTACTGAAAAAAAATTGTCTACTACGAAAGAGATCAACCCTATTTATAGGATGAGATATGACAGAATGAGAAACTAAATAGAATACTAATTCTTACATTACCTATTTTAAATAATTTATATATCTAATATAGATATATATATTAACACTTATTAATTTGACACTTTTAGGTTGGCTTAATTATAGAATTATTCCATTTCAAAACTTGACCTAAAGCAACTTGATTTTGTAGCTTATTTTTCTACACAAAATTCACCGTCATGCTATGGACCTCTGACTTGAACTAATAAAATCAGGTCAATTCAATTAATTTTATATGATAATCAATTTAATTTTGAGTCCAAAGATCTAACGAGTCTCAACTGAACGGGATTGACTCGTTTATGAGTTCTATGTTTCACACAAAAGATGATTGTTTTAATAGAGTTGTTTTGCTTTTTTTTTTTTTTTTTTTTTTGGTTGGGGGTGGTAATTGATATAGTGGCTTTTAATTAATACGATTTTTGCCCTTTTACTTATTTAGTGCTAATTATATTCTCCGTGATTAGTCATTCACCAATAGCAACAAAATGTACCAACCAAGTTCATGAACAGAGAGCCAGTTTTTGAACATTTCTTCTTATGTAAATCAGTTTATAAATTAAAGTAGTCTCTTTTATATGTGTTAGTTTGGAAATTGGAATTAATCTATAGTTTGTGGACCATAAGTTATAAACCCATATGGAGGTATATATATACATACATGTGTGTGTGTGTGTGTGTGTGTGTTTGTGTGGATTGAAATCTGTCCACGCACATAAACGCTCAAAATTTCATGGTGGTCATTGCATCATGGTGAATGAGTGGATGGAATTTCCATGCACACAGAAAGGTTACCAATAATCCAAATTAATAATCTGGTCGAGAAATAGAGAAACATAATGAATTAAAGAGGTACAAAAAAAATATTACTATGTCTTCGATATCGGGAGCCCCACTGATTGATGGTGACAAGCGGATTGCAACATTTTAGGTCACGGGGTCGGTTACAACAATTGAACACTGTGCATGAAATTTCGATAAAAACATATATGTCAGCAATAAATATGTATGTATGCGTTTGCTTTCTGCGTAATAGAGCTGGCATGCCATCACATTAGCCAAGGGTAGAATCGAGAATTTAGTATAGAAAAGTCAATTATTATAAATTTTAATACTTCTTTCTCATACCTTAAAAATGCAATCTTAGAATCAACTAATATATTTGAGAGTTTTCAATAAATAATATAAATTAGTAGTTATAGAATTAAAAAATTAAACATATATATATAACTCATTCATAAACTTGCTTAAAAATTATTCAATTGATGACTAGGTTAGACTATTAATACCCAATTCAAAAATTAAGTCTTATATACTATTAATAATCTAATTTAAAAATCAAGTTTCATATGTTCTAAATAATCCAAAGTAAAAGAATTGGGGTGGCCATATTTAAAATAATAATAATAATAATATATGTATAAATGCCATATATGGGGTGTGTTTTGAGTGATGGAAAATGAGATAAAATCCATACCAAAAAATAAAAGAAAGAAAAGTGAGATAAATTGTAGATTCGTAATTCGTATAATAAAATAAAAAGTAAATAACTTTTAGAAATTTTCAGTTATTTATAGCGAATCAGATGGAGCCATTATATAACTAAATGGAGCCATTATATATATATAATATATATATATATAAATTTTTTTCTAAAATTTGAAGGGGTCGTGACCTTATCATAGTGTACGTAGGTCCATCCTTGAGTATCGTCCCTATCCCTTCTTCACATGAATGGAAACCAGAAATTCGCAGGTGAAAACAACGAAACCTACGAAATTGGCACAAGAGTCCCCCTGTGAATATATGCCTTGGTGCCGAGGCAAACTCCTAATAGACCTTTGTGCATGTCTTGTAGTTGAATTTTTAAGATGCTACGTGAATGGCGGAGAATTATTGCTGAGGTACTGCAAATTGCAAAACAAGAAGCCTCGTTTTTTTAGGTTCTGGGGTTGTGAAGGATAAGAGTTTTTGGCATTTCCAAAATGACTACTGCTCTCCATTTTACTAATGCAAGCAGTGAGAGATTCACGATTTAACCAAGTTCTTGAAGATGGCAAGTATAATTAAATATATAGTACTTTTTACAAACTTTTTCACAAATCTTAGGGTCATAATTCGGAATGTTAGATCGTTTGTTTTCTTAGATTTGATAGAAGTTGAGGTAAGCCAGATTTTATATAATATTTTTTTGAAGACTCTTTGCTAGTCAAGGGTGGTGTAAAAACTCGATTGAATAAAAATTCATACTTTTTCTCTCTTTTTTTTTTAAATAAAGTCTCCTTGCTCAATAATGGCTTTTTTTACTGGACTTTTGGTTGAAGGCCCATTAAAATTCTCTAATCTTGGGGTTTCAAGGGTTGTAGTGAAAATATTCACTGCAGGAGTTACAGTGGAAAATGAAAGGTAGAGATTTATTTGCATTTAATCCAATGCATGATTCCAATTTATTTTAATTAAAATTATTTTTAAAATAAAAATAAAAATGTTAAAAATTTGATTGGAGTACAATTAATGTAAAATGTCAAAAGTCATGTGTCATTAAAAGGCAAACAAATCTCCACCATTCATTTTTTCACTCAGTGAATATTTTCACTGCAGTCCCCTTAACCCTCTTGCGTATTATTGATGGCTTATTAATATACTAATTTAAAGCTAATTTGGAGTTAATAACTTCTTGTTAGAATACATAAGTACACTTTATTAATTTTGTTTAATGTTTGTAAATTTCAGGTTAAATTATAATCAAGATGTGTAGGTATCTTAAATACAAAGTCGATATGATACTATAAAAGGAATTGATAGGAGTCGCAAAAGGTAGCAATTGAGAGGAATGGAGAAAGTCTTGAGAAAAACAGTTGAATTTCATTAGAAGAAAGCAGTTGAAATTGAGAGCATATGATAAAGGATTTAAATCTAAAAGTGTAGGATAAATTCAAGTCCAGTACAAGATAATTTGGTGTCTGGTGTCTCTAGAAAATTAAGTACATTTGAATCTACGTTCAAAGATTAAAATTCCATATACAAGATTTTAATATTTTTTATACCTCAAAAAGACGATATTTGAAACAAATTGGCTTATTATGCTTCTGACTATGACACTTATAAAATACTGATATTTTAGCAGCATTTTGAGTAACACCTCCACGATACTTGAATTCTGAAATTTTTGAGTTACGCTGATTTAGTTTTGGAAGCGATGTAATTTCTTATTTTATGTACAACTCTGTCAAAATATAAATAGGAAAATCTCAACTATTTTTAGGATTACTTCCTCCAACGTTGTACTCTCTCTTCTCATTTTCTCTCTCTATAATCCTATTTTTGATTTTAATAATGCTTGTAACTAAATTTTAACTTGGGCTAGGATGGAATCCGAATAAGAACCGTATAAGTTTTGGTTTATTAATGTGCATTTTTTGCTTTTAATTTGATTTTTTTTTTTAAATCGTTGGTTATTTCAATACAAAACTACGAGTTTCATATTGAATAATCATCGATTTTCATAGACAAGGGTATTATTTGGCGCAATTAGTGCTTAATTTTTTTTTTATTGTAGACATAAAATATTTTCGGCATTGAAAATTTTTTGATTCCCACATTTGCAAATTTTAATATTTGAGATTGATAATGTTGAAATACCTGCCACAACTTGAGCTGCTGAAAAAATAGATTTTCCGATTAAATTATACAATTACAGTGGTTTGATAGATTAATAAAACACAATGATAAATTATAATTTATACTTTAACATAACTCTGAAAAATGAAAACAAAATTAAAAAATTGAAGTGAGACATAAATAGCAAACACAATTTTATTTATGTAAAATGAAAAAATAAATAAAATTACCATAATTTACCTTAATATTATGTCTCTACCTTGAAAAAGATCAAGATAACATCAAATACATTGAATGGCCCACAATCACAAATTCACAATTATTCTTGATTATTCTCGTATTGTTAGCGACTCGGCAAAGCCGCAAAGAAATTGTGTGGACATCAATATATATACAGTGGAGATATGAAAAATACTCTTGAACTATTATTTATAAGTAAAATGATAAATTTCAAAAAATAAAAAGATATTATAGCTTTCAAAATTTTACACATCAATTCTAGATATTCAGTTCTTGTTCTTCACCAAGAAAAGAGATTGAGATGTGAGAGATCAAGAGATAGAGAAGCAAGAGGCATAGAGTGGGAGAGGAGAGACTGGAAGAGTGGATTTGGGTTTGGGAGAGGCGAGAGGCTATAGAAAGAGAAGGTAGGCTTGGGAGAGACGAGAGGCCGATCAGTGGGTTTAGGCGGAGTTGAGTACCGGGTTGGGGTAAAATGTATTTTTAGTTGGTATGGATATTAGATTGGGTATAGGAATGGACATGGGTAATGGGTCAAGTTAAATTTTTTTTTTCTTTTTTTTTTAATTTCAATAATAGTGGCCGCTGTTGCCCGACTGTAGGTCCATTCGCCCTGTATATATAGCACTTAAAAAATAATAAATTGCAGCGTGATAACAAGATAGAAAGGGTTTTTCAGAAGTGAAGTCTGCCCTGTATATTTGACACTTAAAAAATATTAATTTGTAGGGTGATAGCAAGATAGAATGGACTTTTGAGAAGTGAAAGAAGTTCTGATCAAAGGCCTGAAACAGTTAAAAAAGGAGGGGAAAAGTTTTTTTTAATAATTTTACACTATCGCCCTTTTGTTTATATTTTTCTTACACTTCGTTAGTCATGACAGGTTATAATTAGTGTATTCTATTTAAAATCATCACAGTCGTTAGATATCACTTTTTACATGCGGCTATAATAATTCTGAGTAAATTATACTGTTTATGACCTGTCATATCTAGTGGGGTGTAAGAAAAATATAAACAAAATAGTATAATTGTAGCATTACTTAAAATTTTTTTTGACAAAGCCTCTGTGTGCGTGCCTATAAATAAAAGCAAAATAGATGAAATTGAGTTTAACTAGGAGGAACTAGATTGGTCATTTGAGCAGAAAAGTATATTTCAAAGAAGAAAATTTCCAATGGTACAGCTAGCAAAGAAAATTTTTATTAGCAGAAACTGTCTGGTATATCTATCACATCGTAGCTAATTAAAGCTCTTATAGGATTGCCGTAGTACGTATTGTATAGTATAAAATGAGTCACTATCTAACAAGTACATTCACTTTTAGGGAGGTATTGTACTGATGTTACATCGGCGTATTAGATATCGACATTTGTCGTACTTTATTTTTATTTATTTATTTTACTACCAGGCATTGACAGGAAAATATAATTTGACTTGTTTAATTAAAATTTAGAAGAATCTAAAAAATAAATTAATTAGTTAAAGTTAAAAAATAAAAATATATGTAGTATATATTATTGCATTATTTTAATAAATAATAAAAATTAATTAATTAAAGTTAAAAAATAAAAATATTACCTTTTTCATTTATTTTTTTATCTAAATAAATAATTTTTATTTAAATAGATATGAATTTTTAATTTTTTTAAATGTGATTAATATATTTAAAAATTATAACTTTTAAAAAAATAATTTTTAGTAAAAATAAGAGAAAAAAAATTTTAAAAATTTTAAGACTAAATTAAGCGATAGGTGTTCGTGCTTTGCATGAGCATTCACTAGTAAATACCCGTGCAAAGTACGGATCGCTTATCTTTTAATTTGGTTATAAAATTTTTTTAAAAAATTTGTAGTTTTTAAGTATACTAACTTTTAATGATTTTTTTAATTTTTTTATAAATGTGATTAACACGTCTAAAATTTAAAGTATATTTTTCATATAAAGTAATTGAAAAGATAACTAAAATGGGGAGGAAAAGAAAAAATAATTCATATACAATAATTTTGTATTCACATTTTAAAAAAAATTTATAAAAAAAAAATATGTGAAGAGTAACAGGGTGGAGAGAAAAAAATAATTCTAACCATTAAATAAATTCAATGATTAAAAATATGCCAAATTCAAAGTGAATGTATTTAAAATTAATTATTCTTATTTATTTACTACTTATTTAAAATATGTCAAGTGAATGTATCAACGATTTTTGCCTGGCACCCACACCTTATCTCAGGAAAAAAAAAAAAGAATACCATTTTGCTCAGCATCCGCCTCTCCATATGTCACGTACACAACGATTAAATCAACAAAATAAATCAAAAGACTATTACTTTTAAAAACATTTCTAAAAAAATCTAAAGCGGAAAGGAAAATAAGAGAGTATTATTTTATGCAAAACGGCCCAAAAGATAACAAACGGTTGAAAATATGCTAATTATTTAATTTACCTTAAAAACAATGAAATTTTTTTTAAATATTATTTATATATTATTTATTTTTATAGTAAAAATATATTATTTATTTTTTATAGCATTAAATTAATTAAAAATTACTTTTTCAATAAATAGGAGACACCCCTTCTCCATGTCACGTACATAACTATCAAATCAACAAAATAAATCAAAAGAATATTATTTTTAATTTTTAATAATTTAAGTACATTAAAATTAAATTTTAAATATTATTTTTTTAAAATAAAAAAACTTAGTTAACTTTATCTAATATTTATTCAAAAATGGAGAGAAAAATAAGAGTGTATTTTTATATAAAGTGATCGAAAAAATAACTAAAGTGAAAAGGAAAAAATAATTCAACAGTTGAAAAAATTAATTATTATTTATTTTAAATTTTTTAAAATATATTATTATTTATTATATAATAAATTAATTGTTCTAATTTATGTGTACCAATTTATATACCAAATTGAGTTACGCTAGACTGCCCCTCGGGAAAAAAAAGAAAAGAGGAATGTCAGTGGCCCCCAACCCTTCTCTGTCTCTCTCTCTCATTCAGACCGTCTCTCGAAAAAAGAAAAAAAAAAGAAAAATGTCAGTGGCCCCCCAACCCTCCCCTATCTCTCTCGTCATTTACCCTCCAACCGTTGCCCCCACGCTCTCTCTCTCCCGCAGCCGCCCCCTCTCTCCCTCACTCTCTCTCTCTGCCCCATCGAGTGCCACGCACACACATGTCGCATCAAAAAATTGAGCTCCCTTGTAATATAGATATTATTTTTCAATTATTTTAAAACTTCAAACTTTTGAAATACATATGTCCATCGCTCGAAATATAATGGAACAATAATTTCAAAAAAAATTATTAAAATTAAATAATAAGATTAAAGTAATATGAATTTATATTTATCAATTCATTACCCGTTAAATTTTTCAATTTTAAAAATTTAATACTTTGAACTTCTAATTTGTTTGTGAATAATTTTTTTTAAGTAGATATAAATAGAATTTTCACACCTTTTAGTTTATATTATTTAATTTTTTATATTTAATAATTTTATATTAATTAATTATCAATTAGGAAAAATAAATTTCGACATGAAAATTAATTTTTATCATTGTTGAACGTGAGATAAAAATATCATGCCTTCAAGCTCTATTTTTTTTTTTTTAACTTAGAGTGTCTAGGTCAATTTGCGTATATATCGACTAATCTCTAAAATCCTGAAGCTAATTACTAAGTTTAATGAGAAAACTCGAACTAGTGATTTTTAAAGAACAAACCTAACGTCTTACCAATTGAGTCAAGGTTAGTTTCACGCCATTTAATCTATAGCATGTAATTGTTTTTATTTTAATTAATTTTATGTTAATTAGTTATAAATTAAAATTCCTAAACCCAACCTGTCAATTCTTTTTTATTTTTGTTGCACATGTGGTAAAAAAATAGAGAATTATTTTAGAGAAAAGAATGGTATGTTTATATATTCACATGATTTTCTATTTATGTTTATAAATAAGATGATAGGTTCTAAGAAAATAGTAGCTATGAATTACAATAAAGTGATTAAAAACATTTATGATAGAATAGTTACAGGCATAAAAATGCTATTGGTAGTGATTTAAATAAATTTTCAATTATAATTATTTAAATGATATGCTTCAAACCCATTATCTTTCAGTTTTGTTATGGATGAGCATACTAAGCATATTCAAAACGATAATATTATATTTATAAATTAATGAAATTATATCTACAGTTAGTCATCAATTAAAACTTTTGAGGTAGAGTCCAAGGGTGTTAGAGGAAGTAGAATTGGGATAAAATATATGCATTCCAAATTTAGTGAAATTAAAATTATAGAGGGGGCCATTGCAAAAATTAAGGATAAAAAAGTGTCTTAAATTATTACTTTTCAGAATTTTGGATTAATTATTCAGGTAAATAAAAGAATTGAAAACGATGTTATTCATAGAATTCAAGTATAGTAGTTAAAATATAATAGTATTAGTAATAACCCGTATCTACGGTATTCTAAACAAAATTAATATTAAGTTTTTTATATAGTTAAAACTCTAGATAAAAAATCAAATCGAACAAACTATGATAATGCATTATTTTATTTTTTCCCAAAATTTTAGATCTTGGCAACTACTACATGTATTTTGGTCTCTCTTTCCAATTAAATTTTGATAAGCACTTTAAAAAAACATGAATTATGATCCTTTAATTTGAAAAATTCAATTTTTTAGAAACCATAATTGGGTCGAATTTAAGTTAGCATTTTTTATTTGCATTTGATCTCTATCTTGAAATATAATGAAACTTAAAATATATATGATCTCCACTTTTGAAATATAGTAAAATCCCAATCGTTGAATAAAAAAAAAATATTTCTCACCTATTAGATCTTTCTTTGTGAGAGGAATATTTTCAAACACCATCTTATTTTATTATATAAATATTGGGTATTTTTAGGTGACCATAGAATGCCTATTATTAAGTCAAAAGAAAAAAATTATAAGGTAACTATAAAGTTAATTATTATTTATGGTACATAGTATTGATTATTAAGAAATAACATTACCATAAGACAAATGTGACAAAATGAGAGTATTAAGATATATGCTTGGTGATAAGAAAATTTGATAATAAACAAATATATGTGAAAAAAAATTGAAATAACATTGATAGAAGAGAAGTTAGAGAAGATTGTCTAAAATAATTTGGTCATATCTTATGCAAACTAAGAGATGCACTAGTAAAAAAATATATATAATAATAATAATAAATAATTAGATCTAACAAAAATGTGTAAATAAAGTAAAATATAAACCTAAAACTATTAAAAGGATAAAAAATGAATATATTTAAAAAAATGAAATGACACCATTAGAAGAAAAGTCAGAGAAATTTTCTACAATGGTTTTGTCATGTCTTATGTAAATTCAGAAATGCATCAGTAAAATAATAATAATAATAATAATAATAATAATTAAACTAACTAAATGTGTAAATAGAGTGAAATGTAAACGTAAAACCATATAAATTGAAATTGTAAAAAAAAAATTAATTTTAAATAACATAAAAAAATATAACATTAACAAAAATGAATGGAGATAAAAAAAATGCCTATAATCAACTCCTAATTAGTTTTGCACTAAGGTTTCATTTTTGAGCGGAAGTAGGAATGGGACAAGTTTGAGGGTGATAACAAAGTGCGTATGAGGGCAAGAATAATTATGTTTTTTATATATAGGAAATGAACTTGACGAGGGGAGGGAAATGATGTACGTCTAGTAGGGTAAAATAAAAAAATTGAATGAAATAAAAATATAAATAAATAACCATATTACCCTTATAAAGAAAAACAAACATGTATTTAATTTTATAAATAATTTAATTTTAGTAAATTATTTTAATAATAAAGTATAATTTATTTTGATAATAGTTAATTTTAATAAATTATATTAATAAATAACATAATTTAACAATAAATTATTATTTATTAAAAATAAATCTAATTTAATAAAATAACTCATTTTAATCATAAATTATTATGTTAATAGCAATTAATTTTAATAAAATAAATAATTTTAATAATATGTGTTTGGAGTTATACAAATTTGTAAAATTGTAGTTGCAAAATTAGTGTTACGAGTAAAAATTTAAAAGTTTTTAGAGATTGTACAGGTTTGTAGAAGCTTGATTAACTCCAAACACACTTAATATATTATTTACAAAAAATAATTTTAATTTTAAATAATTATTTTAGTAAAATAAATAATTTTAATAGAGTGCCACAATAATGGATAAATTAATGCTTAAAATTACTTAATATAATGGTTGATGTTACATTTTATTTAAGGTAATTTATACAGCAAGGCAGCTCAAGGGAATATTTTTAATCATTGAAGTTGTTTAATGAACAAAATTACTTTTTTTTTTTTATCTCTACTTTGGTTGTCTTTTTTATCACTTCATGTGAAAACACTCTCTTGCTATTTCTATAACTTTTTGAGTATTTTTTATAAAAAATTAGAAATTAATATTTTTAAAAATGTGATAATATTTGTAATATATAAATTAGTATTTTAAACTAAGATTTTTGATCACTATACGAATACTTATTAGAAAAAGTCAACTAAGATTTTTTTACTCAAAAATTTAATATTTAGACTTTAATTTTCTTTTAAAAATTATAAAAAATAAATGTTTAAATTAAAAATTAAATTTTAATGTACATAAAACTTAAAATACATAACGTTTACAGTCTAATAACATTTCCTCATCTCTCTCTTTTTACCATATTCACTTATTAGTTTATCTATAGTCGAACTTGAGTCTTATTCTCTCAAATACATCCTAGAATAATAGATTATTCATCGGCCAAATTATCTTTTCATGTCTTTAGGCATAGATAATTCCCAATTTTGTAAATTGATACTCTATCAAAATTCGTTCTTCTTATTAGGGGTGTAAATGGGTAGGATACCCCCAATTCGTAATTCCCATTATCGAACCTGTTTATTTTTTTACTTATTGTTTCCATCCCAAACCCATTTATTATTTTAAGTTGAAATCTTAAACCCATGAAACCTATTCCAAACCCACGAAACCCAATTGTGGCATTGTTTGGAAAAGCAAAAGCTAATTAGCTTATAGTTCCTAATTGCTTATTTGTAAAATGACCAAATTTATCCTCTTATATTTTAATTTTCTTTTAAATCTCTAAGGGCAAAAATGTCAAATTAATCAAAATTAAAAAGTTACTTAAAATCACTTTTGTTTTCCTTCCCAGACATGAAAGTGGCTGGCTTATTTTTAGTTAGTTAGCTACTACTAACTAGCTAAATATAAGTTAGCTATTTCCTTTTCCAAACTAAGCCTAAGTTTAATACATCGTTACTGGTTATATTGCCCACATGCATTTTTTTTTTTTTACCAAATCTCACAGCAAAACAATTACGAAGCGAAGAAAACTAAACATAAACAAATTTCAACATTTCCAACACAATAGAGATCAATGACAAGATTTAATAAATTCGAATGCAATTAATTTCAAAACTTTTTATAGCCTCAAAATTTAAACTTTGTTTGGAGTGATAAAAAGTGAAATAAAATGAGATAAGTTATGAGTTCGTAATTCGTGTAATGAGATTAAAAAGTGAATAATTTTTAGGTTTTTTTAACAAACCAAATGCAGCCTTAATAGATTTGATTAAACTTCAAAATAAAATTAAGTATGTTGATAACAGTAACTCTACACACACACACACACACACACGTAGAAAGAGAGAGAGAGAGAGAGAGAGAAAAGAGATTTGAGTACATGTAGACTAGGATTATATAGTGGTGGCCATGCAATGAGAATGATGGCGTGGATTTTCTATGCAATATTGATCCTAGGCGACAGTAGAATATAGAATAGAACATAATTACACATAAGAGAGTTTAGCAGTTTCAACTAAAAAATGAGACTAATAGGAGAGGCTTTGAATCGTATGTGGAGGTTACGGTAGTAAAACAATAACCGATAAATACACTTAGGGCAAAAAAGATAAAATTCCATAATTGGCCTTATCTTAAATTTAAATAATTTTATTTTAGGAATAAAATTATAAATATAATATAATATAAATATAAACATAGTTACACATAAGAGAGTTTAGCAATTTCAACTAAAAATGAGACTAATAGGAGAGGCTTTAAATCGTATGTGGAGGTTACGGTAGTAAAACGATAACTGATAAATACACTTAGGGCAAAAAAGATAAAATTCCAAATTGGCCTTATCTTAAATTTAAATAATTTTATTTTAGGAATAAAATTATAAATATATAAATATAAATATAAATATAATATATTTATATTATATTATATTATATTAAACTAGTGCTTAGCAAGTACCCCATAAACGTAAATGAGTATTAGGTACCGGATATCTTACTAACAATTTTCTAAACTTGACCTAAACTTATATGGGTATTAAATTTCAATCCTAAACTCATCGCAATCCTATTAAGGTACTTTTCAATAGATTTTTATCAGATTTAATCGAGTTGGATACCCTTATGTACCCATTTAATTAACATATTTACTCCCTATATGAGAATAAGACATTTTCATGATTTTTAAGGAGAATGGTATTTAAGAAAATGCAGAGGTTAACATACAAAAGTACGTTAGCCTAGTAACATTATGATCGGGGATATTTAATTAAAATATAATGATTCAGCTGTATTTATAATTTTTTAATAAAAAATATAAATACATCTAAGTCGTTAAATTTATTTATTTATCTTTTTTGCCAAGTAGGTCGTTGGATTTCACCAACCACAAGTCACAATATGTCAGCTCTCTCAAATTTGGTATTCAATCCTTTAAAGTACAACTAAATAAAAGAATATAATACTTATACTTATTTCACTCTTATTTTACCTATCCACATGTACTTTAATATATAACATGGTGTTAAAAATTTATTTAAAAAGAGAGTTGATGAGAAACTATTATTATTATTATTATTTTGTAAGCCCTCGTTTAATATAACGTTTCCATTTTATGTTCTTAAAATTTTGTAAATTGGCAAAAAAAACATATTTGTTAAATTATTTTTATTTTCTTTGTTTCCAAAAAAATGAAAGCTTAAAAAGAAAAATATAAAAAAAGTATTTTCACTCTATTTTTTTCTATTACAAATATTTTGTCAATTTTTGTTGAATCATATTAAAATAAATTATTTTATTCAAATATATTTATTAAACTAAAATAGAATATATTAAATTAAATTATAATTAATTTAATTTAAATCAATATAAAATATATTTTATTAAATTGCAGAAAATTCTAAAATAAGTAGGATACTTCCTTCGGAAGTTTACCATGTAAATATTTTGGATATTTTTGTGGAGAATTCTAAAGCATCAACCTCCATTGTTGGATCAATTAGATTTCCACCATTAAGGGGTGTTTAGAATAACAAAACATAGATAATTTGAGATAATTTATGCGTTCATAATTCATGCAGTGCGATAAAAAGTAAATAACTTTTGAAAGTCTTTAGAGATTTTTAGAAATTTTTAATATTTTACATCACGCCAAATAGACCCTTATTGATGAGACGGAAAGTTATACAAAGAGGTCAGCCCCTTATTTGTAAATATTCAAGTTTGAGTATTTTTAATAAATATTAAATTAACTTAAATTAAATTAATATTAAATATATTTTATTAAATTATTTTAATAAATATCATAATTAAATAATGTAAATTATTGTGAAATATATTTTATTCAATTATTTTTATTAAATAATATAATTAATTATAATTAATATATTTTATATTTATTGAATTAAATAATATAATAATTATATTTTATTCAAAATTTAATAAACAATATAATTAAATTATAATTTAATATATTTATATTTATTCAATTAAAATATTTTTAATAAATAATTTAAATTAATTAATCAAATTAATTAAATTCATATTAAATAAATTTTTATTAAATTTAATTATTTTTTAAAAATTTATCAAATTAAATATTTTATGAAAATAAAAATTAATAATTGTAAATAAAATTATATTTTCAAATACAGTAATTTTTATTTTAGAAAAAAATAATTACAGAAATCCAAAAAAACAAAAATAAAACATAAAAAAAGTCACAGTGTTAACGAATGAGCCCAAAGAGGGTTATTTTCTTTTATTATTATTATTTTTGGGTAAAGTATAAAAAATACTCATACAGTTTACTCTTGGTATCACTTTGATCCCACACGTTTCAATTGCAACAGTCAAATCCTTGTACTTTCGTTCAAGTATCAATTCGATCCTTCTGTTAATTGACCGTTAGAAATAACCGTTAGACTGAGGATAAAATAATAATTTCATTTATAGTTTACTCTCAGTGTCATTTTCAATCTAACGGTTGTTTTTAACGGTCAACTAATAGAAGGACCGAATTGATACTTGACCGAAAGTGTAAGAATTTAACTGTTACAATTAAAACATGTGAGACCAAAATGATATCGAGGGTAAAGTATAAGGGTATTTTTTTTGTACTTTACCCTTATTTTTTTAGGTGGTTCTGTACGTGACCTGCGGGTGCTTGGCTAGGGTTAGCTTTGCGACTCTCTTCGGCGGCAGTCGGCAAAAAAGCTGAAGAAAGAACAGAGCACGAAGAGAGCGAGAGAGATGGGAAAGAAGGCGAAGAGCTCAAGGAAAGGAAAGAAAGCATGGAGGGCTAATATAAGCACAGAGGACATAGATGACTACTTCGAGAAGTCGACCAAAGACGCTCTCTCCGGCGGTCCTCTCACTGAACTTCCTAGTGAATCCCTTTTCTATGTTGACAAATCCAGAGGTGTGAGTCTCGTCTGATCTTCTGAAGCCCTATACTTTACTGCTTGGTTGCTCAGAAAATGTTATCTTTTATATATACAGTTGATTTGCAAATTGTTAAGGGTATGAGTTTTCATCAAATAGGGAACATTGAGCTAATTCCATATGTTGTTGTTGACTTAATTCCTGTGTATCAAACAGTTTTGTTTTTGCTTGATTTTTGGTTAATTTTGCTTGATGTTTTCTTTTTACTTTCAATATCATGCATATTTGAAGTAGCCTACTGGGTGGTGCTAAATGGGGGAATACTATTTTGCATGTCTTGTAAGAACCTATTTACATGTGTGAGTGGTATTGTTGAAGAAGTGATTATTCATAATTTTATTTTATTTTATTTTTTGTAGCAGTGCAATTTGCTGTGGGGGTGATCAGCAATGAATTTAAGTAATTTCTTAGATTTGTTATTTAAACTGGCCTGAGAACTTTTTGTCCTCTGCCTCTGTCGATTGTCTGCAATGGGGGCATTTGGCATAAGATTAATACCGAATATATTAAGGCCTTCATTTTTCCATGACCCGAGTTAATTGAGATTCCATTTGATTTAATTAATTGCTTAATCCACTCAAACAATTGTACCAGTAATATTATTGTTTTCCTCCAATGTTTGGATTTTTTATTAATGTGTTAAAATGAATGTTTTGTTAAAACATGGTATCTAATACTTGATGGCATAAAAATAAGATCAGAAAATCACTGACATTAATGGAATACGTTTGGAGGTACAAGAAGGGAGGGTGTTCTGTAGCATCATTCATATTGTGGGAGTTGGGGACTTGAATTGAACATCAAATGAAATGATTCTAAAATATCCACTAGTTTTGGGCGGTGATGAGAGGCAATTGACATGATGCGCTTAATGCATGTGAAATAACTTTTGAACTTGATTTCCATAATCCCCTTTTTTTGCTTGCCCCACTGACAGTTTTTGTAGGAAAGTGTTTCCTCCTCCTTAGTTGCACCAAGCATGGAATAATGTGAGATATTATCTCTGTTTTGAATAAGGGTGCGTTTGGTTTGCTAAAAAAGCCAAAAAATCTCTGAAGAACTCTGAAAATCTCTAAAACTCTCTAACACATTTTTCTCATCTCCTATTTCATGAAATTTCTATAAATATATATGTATCTATATATCCGAACAAGTTTTTACATACTCCAATACAATTTTTACAAACCCCAATAACATTTCTATAAACCCCAATAACTCTTCTAAAAATCGCAAAAACTTTTCAACAACTTTTAGAAAATTCTGACATAAATCCATGGGAACGAATCCAAAAATCTGTTCCCACGAAAACGGATTTAAAATCCAACATTCTAATGCAAAAGTTAAAAAGTTTCTGCCGAAATCCGTTCCGTTCCCACGGCACCATTAATCTTCAAAAAACGCAGTTGTGCCTCGAAATAGCAAACGCCAAAATTTTACCTAATCACATTTTTCGTTGTTTTTCAGCACTCCAAACACTCCCTAAATAGCACACTGGTGTTAGGGGTACCAAGTCCCCTTATTGCATGAGGCGCAAGGAGTTTGCCTAAAGGTGTTCTCCTGAGTAAGATAGGACACTACGTTAGAGAAAAAAATTAAACATAACAGACAATAAAAAAATCGCCAAGCATCTAACAATCATCAAAAGTAGACTCGGATATGCATCACTATTTTTAAAGAATAACTTGCATGCTATTTTTCCAATTAGGTTAATATGGTAATTAACAAAAACTAATATAATTGGTCATGCAATAATAACTATTCTTTGTGAAACTATAACTTGTCCCTTTTTTTATATAATAATTCAGATCTTTCAATCAAGCGGAAGATTGAAAAACATAGGGAAAAAGTACTCCGCTGTGACAGCATGTTACAAAGGAATTCTTTTGTTCAACCAGTACCATCTTCAAAGCAGAAGAAATCCAAAAAACAAGGCAAAGAAGTTCAGAAAGTGAAAGATGCTCTTCAAGATCATCCCAAGGTAAGAAAAATTGGGAATTTGTTTGCAAGTCAACATACACATGGGTCATTAGTGTGGTTTTGATCTGTAATTTCTTTTGGAATCTTTCAGGAGGATGGTGTGTCAAATTCTGGCATGGTTGACATATGGGACAACAAAGGTTTCTCCCATGTTGATTGCAATTATGATATTTATTTTTGGCTTTTATAATGGCATGTCATACATTACATAGGCTGTTCTTGACACTTGCAGGTGAACATACTGGCAAAACTAGAAAGGTAAAACCATAATTTCAAATTTATGATGTTATTCCAATGCGCTCTTTGTTTTGGTATGGCATTCTTTTGATGAGTTTCATAGATTATGTATTTTTTTAAACAGTTTGACATTTCTAACAGAAATTGAAGCATTCAATTATTCCAGCTGTAGAAGTTGAGCCGGCTGGATGCTCTTTCAATCCCTCATTTGAGAGTCATCAGGTTTCCTCCAGAGACATGATATCCTATTTTTTACTCGTTTGGATGCCTTAATCTACATAAAATTTGTTGTTTAACTTTTGTATCTGTTTAGGATTCTTTGGCTCGCGCTGTAGCAGATGAAATGCAGAAAATCTATCGACATGAGTTGGGACCTCAGCCAGTTCCATTAACTGTTCCCGGAGAAGTTGTTGACGAAGAAGAAGTGAGTATCTTTTGCTATAATTTACATGAATTTTGGTCTGAATGTAATATGAGGTGGTTTGTCAATTCCTCCCAATTATATATCTCAACCAAACATTACTAAGAAGTAACTATTTCAGAGGTATTTCCTTGAGGCGGATGATGAGAGTGATGATGATAATCAAAATGTCAAAAATCAGGATGATGGTGGAGATATTGAACATGAAAACAGGTCTGCAACTTTTCATGTAACATAAGCCATTACTGCTATTTGAAGACTTACATTTTCTTTGTTCATGTTGAATATTATGCATGATAATATAGGTGCTTAAGTTGCATTTGCCTGTGATTATTGAAGAATTATTTGTGAATGAAATACTGTTTTGCTTGCAATTCAGTGGAGTTTGAAAATCATGACCTTGCGTATATTCATTTCACATTGTGTTTTAATAATTTCCAATATTACTGAGTGATGATAATCCATTCTACTTGAAATTAATAATTTGTATTAATCTCTAAGAAAATGCTCTATATGACTATTTACTAAAGCTCAAGGGTTGGGTGAACTGCCAAGTTCATTACACGTGGAAATTTCTAATTTTTATTGGGCTTATTTTGCCCCTTGCAAATTTTGTTGTCGGGGTGATGTTGGATTCCACTGCACATTGAGTATAGGGTGGTAGTGGTACTGTGTTAATCTTGGCCCTGTTTGCCCTGCCAACATCAAATAGTTTAATCATCCTTCTGTATGACTGTGAATGATAAAAGGAGGGAAGAACATCTTCATAGTTAGGCAGCTGTAGAATCCTGGCCTATCATTACTTTTATGCAGATTCTATCAGATGAGTGGTGTCAAATGTTGAACACAGTATGATAACTTTTAAGAAGCTTAGATTTGGATATGGCTGTGGGACATAAGATTAATTGTCCAAAAATTAGTGCACGACTCATTAGGAACACAACAACACGAACTATAATTATGCATCTTTGTATGCCCACATAATAATATTAACTTCTTATTTCTTTTGATGTTAATAGTGATACATTCGTAATTTGTTTCTCTAAAACAGTAAAGAGTGTCTTGTACATTCTATTTATCAGGAAAAAGTGAATTGCAATCCCTAATATTCATTTTACAAAACTCTAATCGACAAAAGGGGAAATATATCTTAGGTTTTTGAATTTTTAAAAACAAATCTAGTTATAGGTGTAAATCCACACAGCATTTGGCTTTTAAATTATTTTCTAGGAAAATGAAAGGTGTATATCTAGTGTTCGATGTATCCCAATTTTGGTGGCATATGCCTTGTCCAAAGCCAAATCTGAAAATTTATAATAATAGTACGCATGCATTTGGATGGTGTTTGACACCAGCATCAGTCTCTGAAGTATTTTTGCTTAGTGTGAGTGATCAGCTCTAAAAGGGATGGTCAGATCGTTTGGAAACAATGTCAAATGTTGCCTATGGCAGAGTCATTGGAGGTCAATTGGGTGAGAATCAAGACAATCTAGATGGAGCGAGCGAGCGAGAGAGAGAGGGGGGAGAGAGAGAGAGACACTGGTGATAATAGTAGTGTTAGATGATGGAGATGATGATCTTTTTGGGAAGGAGATGAGGTTATATATATACAAGCCAGAAGGAGTCCCTTAGGGGGTGGGTCAAGGCACTGTATTCGCCAAGCAGGGATTCAACCTTGTGTTAGCGCAGCCCTACATGGTAAGGACACCTCCCATGACTTTTCTTAGTGATCTCGGTGGTGTTTGGATAATAAAAAAGTACAAGAAAAGTACAAAAAGTTGATGCAAATGTGATATGTGGTGAAATTTGATTGGAAGATATTGAAAAAAAGTTCATAAAAGTTGGTGGATTTTTGTAGGTTTTGTTAAACCAAACACACCCCTGTTTGAGGGATACTTGATGTTTCCCTCAAGATGAATAAGTGGAGAAATCCCTTAGCCTTGCTTTGGGCTCGGAAAACTCTTGTGGTGCCCCGATAAGGGGCTGCTGTTGGTGAATCCTCCTGCAGTGAGATCATGTGTGACAGTCCGTCTTGCTAGTTGGGTCTTCCCACTGTGGCATCATGGGGAGGCTTTCTCTTTGTGCTTTTCCCTCGTGTTAATGCGATGTAGGACTTGCTGACGTGGCCTAGATACCCACACCTCGTGATAAACACTTGCTTAAATAGTATCAGGATACATAAGCAAGAAATGGGATTAATTTAATTCTACCATTGTCTTGTTCTCTTCAAGAATTTTGAATTTGACACGTAAACAGTGTGACGGCAGCTTGTGTACAAGTTCATTTACATGGGATTTCAGGTTCATTTAGCTCTGCATTTCAGTTTACATGGCTGCATAGGTCTAGGCCAGGTTAAGCTTTTTATTTTGTTTTGTTCTGTTCGATTAATAATTCTCTTAAAAGTCGAGCTTTGGCCTGTAGATTTGGAAAAAGCTTTTGTTATGACAGACCAGGATATTCTCAATTTTTTTTTTTTTAATTTTTTAAAGGTGGGTTCTATGGTGTTTCAATTCTATTCAACTTTTTCTGTTGGGAGATTTTATAATTTTGATCAATGATTCCACAGGCCCTCTACAACCAAAAGGGTTACACGAGTTGAGTTGAATAGGAGGCTTAGGCGTAAGGAACTACTGAAGGCAGAAGCAGAAGGGAAGAAAATGGAGCAACTTTCTAAAGAAATTGACTCGTAGGCCAACTTTTTTATTTATAGCCTTTACAAATATTTTTTACTCTAAAATCCTTCTCAACTGATAGTTTGTTATCGTGGCTACAGCTTGCCAGATATAATTCAAGAAATAGCCAAAGAAGATGAAGAGAAGGAGAGAAGACATCTTCGACGTGTTGTTGCTAAACAAGAAAGATTGAAATCCCGCCCACCACGCTTGGGAAAGCACAAGTATGATGTTTTTCTTGATAAAGATACAATATTTGGCCCTTTACGTTATTCTATTTTCTTGATTCATTGGAAGTCGTTATGAGATGGAAAGAAAAATTTCTTATGAGATAAGTAGTTGATGATGTATTGGTATTACTTTCTTTCTGTTGGTTTCAGTTTTTGGTTGAAAGTATGGAGGTTGAAAATGTAATGCCATTTGTTAAACAGCATTAACTTTCCATAACTTTTTATTTTACATGTTGGTCCACATATTGCACTTATTAATATATATATATATATATATATTTGGGGTGGGGTGGTGTTGGAGAAAAGTAATTTTTTGCAGGAAAGTATTTGATAAGGATCCAAAACAATATTATTTTTTTGCTTCTTATTTCACTGTGAGTGTGCCGCTATGATTATAATTT
Source organism: Vitellaria paradoxa (assembly GCA_019916065.1). Taxonomy (NCBI): domain Eukaryota; kingdom Viridiplantae; phylum Streptophyta; class Magnoliopsida; order Ericales; family Sapotaceae; genus Vitellaria; species Vitellaria paradoxa. The sequence continues at coordinate 37,326,942 of CM034242.1, read as the reverse complement.
TTAGAATGGCTCAAATGACTAGTGTCCTCCCCTTCAGATTTCAGCCCGCACCATTTCAGGTCCTATTATCTGAAGAAATTACTGGTTCTCTCCGTAAGCTGAAGGTTTACTATCTTTTCCTTTTTCCTGATTTTTTCTCTTAGTAACAACCAAGTTTAATTTTCTGTCTCAGAAATTTCAATTCTTGCTGATTTTGTTAATTTTTTGTTGAATGAAGGGCTGTGCTACCCTTGCTAGGGATAGGTTTAAGAGCTTAGAGAAAAGAGGGTTGGTTGTTCCAACAGCTAAGACTGGCAGGTTTGTTGACTTACTATATTTTAAAAATATTAAATTTGTTAAATTTGAATTTTCTAGTTGTGTTTCTTGTTGCTGTGATACTAAAGTTCTTGCACAATACAGGCTTCTGCTCAGTTACTCTAAACCTTTTCTTCTCTTAAGTAAAGAGTGAAAAATAGCTTAGATTGCCTCTCTTAAGTAGAGAGGAGTGTAAAAGAGGCCCGTATTAGAATCTTTATTCGTTTGGGAGAATCTTTATTGTAGAAAATTATTTAGAGAAGCTGATGTAGAGTTGTTCTGAATAGAGAAGCTCTTAAGGGTGTGTTTTTGTGAGGATTTTTTTTTTGGGGGGGGGGGGAGGAGGAAAGGTAGGAATTCAAACTTCTTCTCTTGTTTGATTTGTGTTGGAAAATGAAAGAAAAAAGGCGTGGGATTTGAGAAATTAAAAATAATTAAATTTGAAGACTAATATATTTATGAATGTCTTTCAATTTATTATACTTTTGAACTCAATTCAAATAAGGACATGTATATGGGATTTAGGGATTGAAAAATTAAAAATAATTAAATTTGAAAACAAAATATATTTATGGACGTCTTTCTTTTATTATACTTTTGAACTCATTCAAATAAGGATGTATACGGTAGGAATTTATTTTTGCTTCCTCTTTTCCCTAAGTATTTCTTTCCTTTTTCCCTTGTTTATTTTTCCTCACCAAATCATCTCTCCAAACACACCCTAATTACTCTACTCTAGACTAATCTCTTAAAAGTTGCTGATGTGAATGCCCTAATGCTGTGCCTCTTGCCATTTCTTGGAGGAACATTCTAGGAGGCTGCTTCAGTTTCGCTTGCTATATCTTTAAAATAATCTGTACAACCCTGTTTATGAACCATCAAAATCTCTATCTTCCTCTCCCCCTCAACCCCGCCCCTACACCCACCCCGCCCCCAAAACAAAGGAAGAAAATAAATTATAACAATTACACTCATGCATGCATGGAAGTCGTGTAGATTTACCAGTGTTAATGTTTTATTGGTATCTGCTTGGACAGGAAGTAGAAAGTACACACTTTACCTCTGGGTTGCTTCAAACTTTATGGTGATAGAAGTGCAAGACTCAAAATACTGAAATAGCTGCAGTTTGAGCAGAGTTTCTGCCAATGCTGAAGTTTTCCACCTCTTGTTATTCGTTTCATACATATTTCCTTATTCTTAGTTGTCTAGATGTTGCAATTCTTGCCAAATTTTTTAAGAGATAGATGGTGGATAAAGTCCTACCCTTTTGGTCTGGTTTTGATCATGGGAAACTAATATATCCTGGTATTTCTGCCTCTCGTATGTATGTATACATCTTTAGCAATGGTATTAGCATGTTTAAGTCCTTAAATTCGATGGCAGAAGCCATTATTAATATATGATGTTCTTTGGTGATTTTCATATTATATGGCACTAGATTTTCTCCATTATTCTCAGTTTTAATTATAGTTTTTAGATAAAGGGACGTAAAACAAGGATTGAATATTCGGTGGTCTGCATGAAGCTTGTTAAATTGAACAAGCTTAAAAAATTAGTTTGTGCTTTGTTTATTTGTTTTTTCGAGTCGAATTCAAGTGAATTTTTAACTGAAGTGATCTTGAGTCGTGTTCGAATAATTTGATGTTTTATATTTTATTTATTCATATGTTAAATTTTTTTTTAAATACGTATTTTGAATATATTTTATGTAAATAATATCGAATATAAAATATATCTTTAACTTTTTCATGTATAAATGTAATATAATTATATTATTTTATAAATAATATATAGTTATTCTATAGATAAATTACAGTAAGCCTTTTCCAAACATTTGCTTAATTACGTGTAAATGTTATATTATTTTATTATTAACATAATATTTCTTATTTTAAAAATATTTTTAACACTGCCCTTTAACTTTTAGTCAAAATAGAGATATTAAATAATTAAATTTCTAGTGAAATTGTAGACCTTGATAGGCTAGTGAAAAAGGGGTGTTAGACTCATTTTAGAATTTTATATTTTAAAGTGTAGGAAATATTAAATAAGTTGTATTATATAAATATTCTAATTACATTCATATTTGTATTTAATATTAAATACAATATTAATGGTTGAGTTTCGATGTTAATAATATTTATAAAATAAAAAATATTTATTATAATTTTTCAATAATGTGAAGTTAATGGAGGTTGAGAAACTAGCTTATTTTTAGTTAGCTAGTAGCTAGCTAGTTTGGGAAAAAAGTTAGTTAACTAGTTAAAAATAAGTTAGCTAATTTTGTGTTTGGGAAGGAAAAAAGTGACTTTTTTTAAGGTAAGTTTTTAATTTTTGTTAATTTGATATTTTTATCTTTAAAAATTTAAAAAAAAAATTAAAATATAAGAAGTTAAAATTAATTAAGCATTATTAAAATTAAAAAAAAAACCCAGTTACTAACCGGATTTTTCAAACGGAGCTAGTGTGAACCACCCGTATTTTGAAAAACACAACAATGATCAGACGGGCAAATCCGACTCAGTGCCTTCGAAAATCGAAACAAATCTAATATTAGTGTTACGTAGAATTGTGGCTCCGTTTGGATTTATACAAAATAAAATAAAATTTTATAAATTTTTACAAATATGAATTATGAGATAATAAAATTTAAATTCTTCACTCATTGTATCAATTACGAGATATTTACTTTTATAATTTTATTTTATTTTATACATTTTTATACAACTTCAAACACATCTTGTATTAGAACTGAAAATTGAATCTAAAATTTTAAGTAGTATTGGGTTTATTTTTTATTTTTTATATTTTATGTTTTAAAAATTCTGAAAACAAAAGAATTGAATATAAAAAAATAAAATATATTCTGTTTTTTTGTTTTGAATTTTTTTATTTTAGATTAAAAATGTTTAAAATGATTTTTTATTATTTTTTATTTTATGTGTAAACTTATTTTTTATTTTTTAAAATAAATTTTAAAAACACAAGTGACTAAATAAGTTTTAACTATTTTTTTTATTTTTAAAATATAAAATAATAAATACACTCAAAATAAAAAAAATAAAAAAATAAACCAAATGACATCTTACTTTTTAATTATTTGGTTGAATTATTTTAGTTTATAATTTAGTTTTGATTATTATTATTATTATTATTTTGAAATCGAAATTAAATTTGGTATGGCCAAAGTTATTATTTCCCAAAATTAAAATAATAAAAAATGAAATTATATATGATAATATAAATATAAAAAAATAAATTAATAAAAATATATATATATATTTATAATCAATTAAAAAAGTAGAAACCCAAACCCGTGCCCAATTTCAATTTTTGATTTCATTCCCCGTTTATCACTCCATCCTCTTTTCTTCCGATCTCCCGCTCTCCGCTCTCACTCGTCTCTCTCGCTGACTGAACGGCGCCGCCAGCCGATATCGATCGGAATATTTTTTGCACCATGCGCAAGTTAGCGGCCCAGCTCACGGCTGTATGTTGTTCTTGTCTTTGTTCTGTTCTCTTGATCATTCTTTGATCGATTTATTTATGATGAATTCTACTTCTTACATCTATAGATACGTGTGTATATCTATATATATATATATCCACATATTTGTCTGTCTCTCCGTCTTGATTGCTTAATTGTTTTCAATTTTGAACCTGACCTCCTCTGTTCGTAGCTTTTCAATCTCAGTTTTGGCTGATTTTTGTTATTTTTTGATCTTTTACTTACTTTTGTATGTTGCAATCTGCAGTATTTGTACAGAAGCAAAGCAGGGAATGCGCAATCTCGCAATTTCTCTTCATCATTCAGTGGAAAAGGTCAATGATTTAGCATTGCTTTCTTTATCCTTCGTATCACCTAGCACTTATTAATGTTTTAATGTGATTATTTTGGGTGTCCCTTTGCGAAATTTGATTAATTTCTGTCTAATTTAATTACAATAATTCAGTCATTTTTATGCTATGTTTAGAAATGGTTGATTGAGAAAATGTTTGGAACCGTTTTTTGAGTACAACTGTATGGGAAAATTATGATATTAGAAATCTGTTGCTTAACTTGCAGAGTCAAGGAGAGAAACCAAAAAGAAAACAGTAAATGGACAGTAGATTTGGAAGAAAATGGAGATATTTCAGATAAAAATTGAGATATTTTGTAGCAATCTTGTCTTTGAAATGAAGTGAGAGGCAGACACTTTGTATAAGAAGAAGGAAAGTTTAATACTATGCCATGTTTAATTAAATTCACATATATGTGAACGGTGTTACTAAACTCCAACAGACCATTCAAGAAGCTAAAACCAGATAAGATCCCTTGAAATCCCAACAGTCTTTTACTGGAAAGGAAAAGGAAAAGCCGAAAAAACAGAAGAAATTGGGTGTAGCGAAACGGCAACCACTGGCTTGAATAGACACTAAACCAGTGACCTTATACGATTGGAGAAAATTTCTCATGCATTTGTACATGGAGGAGAAAAGAAACAAATGAGTACTTCATTGGATATACTTTGGATGTTCTACCTGGGCAGGATGGAAATACAAGTTCAGGTTATAATATGTAATTTTACTGTGTTTGGAAAGCTGTAAATGGGTGACATGTTGGTTGAATTTGTGTTCATTTGATTATTGTGAAAATAATTGTATGTGATATGCTAGGGCCTTAGTTTGATCAATCTAGACATGAGAATTTTAGGTATAACTTCATCCTAGTCATTTACTATGGTTTTTAATTTCAATAATATATATATATGCCATGTGAGCTGCCAGTTTGTTTGTTGATTAACAAGTTGGTGCAGCAGATAATATGGTGAGTTGCACAATTTTGCATTCTGGAGTGTTTTATTTCACATTCTCTAGTGACTATTTTTGTTTATGACTCTTGCTTGGTTTCTAGATGAGCACTCCATTGAAGAGGAGGCTGAAAGAAAAATAGGATGGTTGTTGAAACTGATATTTGCTGGGACGGCAACAGTTGTTGGTTACCAGATATTTCCTTATATGGGTATGTCTATTCATTCTAGCATCAGTTACTGACTAGTTTGTGTTGCTAAAATGACTGGGTTTTGTTTATTTGGAAAATTGACTTTTCCAGGGGATAATTTGATGCAACAGTCTGTGTCACTTTTGCAAGTCAAGGATCCCATGTTTAAAAGGATGGGAGCATCTAGATTATCTCGTTTTGCAATAGATGGTAAGCATAATCTATATTTTTTTCCCCAGATTATTACTGCTTGAGAGCGACTTCTCATCAAATGTGACGGAACACTCGTCATGCAGTGAGACTAAATAATGATGGTAAATAATTTTTTTACATTCTGTTTAATTGTAATAAATTGGAGATGAATTTGCATACAATATTTGTGGAACTTTATCCAAAGGAATTAATGGGCACTAGCCCACGTGTCTCAAGTACAGGCATTGTTTTCTATCTAGATCTTAAATTTAGTTTTGTTTCTTCTCATCCGTAGATGAAAGAAGAATGAAGATAGTGGAGATAGGTGGCGCTAAAGAGCTTTTGAATATGCTAGCGGCTGCTCGAGATGACCGTACACGGAAGGAAGCTTTGAAGGCTCTTGTTGCCCTTTCACCCTCAGGTCGACTCTTTTGCAGAGTTGCTTGTTTGTCTATATTTTGATAATTTCATAATAATATGATAGGCCCCCAATCAAGCGGGTTTACACAAGAAAAAGGAAAAAGGGCCAGCAGAATGGCAATCCAGCCCAAGGAGCAGAATAAGAGTATTTTGGGATCAAATTCAGCAGTGAATTATTTGTAAGATTGTTATTGAGTCAGTCCTCTTTTTGATTGTTGGTACGTGAGTCTGTTTTGGGTTTGTTAAGGAGTCTGTTATCTGAATATTCTGTAATCCAGCCTGTCATATTCTAGAGGAATGATTTGGCGAGATTGTTATGGAGGTCTGTTAGAATTGAGTCTATAAAAAGGGGGAAATGGGGGTTAACGAGATAACGGGGAAAAATTTCTTGATAGCTTTGAAGAATTGTGAAGTCGGGGGAGAGAGGTAGCCTCTCAAAAGCTACTGATATCACCGGTTGTTCCTTCCCATATTCAGAAATCAACTGTCTTTTTAATCCCATCCACCTTTTTCTCTTTTCCTATCATTTGTGTCATTATTCCAAGATAACAGTTTCTTATCATAATACTTTTCTGAAACCTAGGTTCAACCCTTCAACTTTGGTCCTGTATGTTCGTGTGTAAAACATGTACCGATAGTGTTTCATAGATGCATCTTTTCCATTAAGATCCTCTCTAGGTGTTGATATCAGAAGTTTCTTGATTCCTCAGATTATGCTAATGAACTTGATAAAATTCCAAGGGCAGGTTCAGTTTCCAAAGGAAACTAACTATTGGAATAGGGATTGAAACATACAAAGGTCAGTGGGATTAACAACCACCCAATCTGGGATTGGACTGACCAATGTTTCCTTTATTTTAATTTCATGGAAATAAAAGAAGCACAGTCTCACACAACTGTGCTTGGCGAAAGAAATTCAAGCCCACATACTATTAAAAGCAACAACTCTATCTCTGCTTCGTGATCTGCATTCATCAGGCATGATAGGTGCAACCTTGGTCCTCTGTTATTGCAGATGAAGCAGTTGGATTCTTACACCAAGCTGGGGCAATCTCGGTTATTAGGTCTACCCCAGATTCCTCCGAGGACGCAGAAATCGAGAAGTACAAGTTGAGCTTGCTGAATAGATTCCAGGATTTAAGGTATGATACTTCATCATCTTGAGTTGTGAATAAGTTGAACTCTCAATTGTGAGCTTGATACATGTACCCTTACTTAAATCTAAAGGCCGAGTCCATAAGAGAGGCAGTCGTGGGTCCCTACGTTGTTGGGGCAGATGGAAGGTGTTGTGTAACTTCTCTGTTTACTGAAATTGAAATAATTGAAAATTCATTCTTACAGCAAGAGGTTGTGTTTCTCGACAAATTTTTGTTTGCATAATTGCGTGTTTTTGTGGTCAGAGAATCGGTTAACTTCAAGAGAATGACATCTGTGTCTAATTGTGGTATACCATGGTGGCCGTCTTTTGTGTGTTGTGATTTTATATATCTGAAAATTATATTCTTCTAGAACCTTGGGTTAGCTCATGGGAAGAGGATATGGGTTTGCTCCTCAATGGCTAGATGTGTATATATGTATTCTTCTAGTCAATATTGATCAGGCAATTCAAATAGATTCATTGTGACTTCGAAACAATATACTCTGTTGATTTGGGTAGATTCAAATAGATCATAAATCTTTGAGGATGGTTAGCCTACTTAATATAAAACGTGGTTGTGGTTATATCGAATGAGCTGGGTAAGGTAAGATGTTTCAAAGCAGTTGGATAGCCATGAGTAGGGTCCCCTTATCCTTATATATATATATATTCATTTATAATTTTTCTATCTGTATGTGTTTGGATGAAAGATTTATTAAGAGAAAAAGAAAATGATATAGATTTAAAAATCATTTTTCATGTTGAGTCTGCAGTGAAAAAGGGAAAGAAAAACACATGAGGTTTGAAAACCTAAATTTAGCTAAATTATATAATTAATTAATTGATAAATGTCCTTTATTTTATTTTTTTTCGATCTATTCAAATAAAAACATATATTTAGTATTTTATCTCTCTCTCTCTCTTTTTACTTTCCTTTTCCTTTTATTTTTCCCTCACCAAATTTTTACTCCAAGCATCCCCTTGGGTATTTTTTATTTTCATTGTGATTAGTTTTTTTTAATGAATTAATAATGTTATGTTGTGTTGGACGTTTATTTTGATTGTTTTCTAATTAATAGTCATATGTAGGTTGAAAAAAAAAATGTTCAAAATTTTAACAAGTAAAAGTTGGCCTCTCTCCCATATTCGTTAATTTTTTTTTTTTTTTTTTAGTGTTTATACTCTCACAGGTCAGCTTAGCGGGTAGGATTAGCTCGTACTTGTGAGTCCAAATACACCATTGTATATTCTTACATATTATTAAATCTAAAATGAAAATTATGAATTAAATTTGAACCAAATTAGAGCTTGAATGAGCGTTATTAGCACAAACGCCTACTAACAAATCGTGATTGGAGCAATCTTTCATTCATGAGGTGATTGCTTTTCTAATTGAAATTATGCAGTTTCTTCAATTTTATTATTGTTTGTTCCAACATGTCAATTAAATCAAAATACAAATTAAAAATCATGTTTGAAACCAATCGAACCTCAAATGAGCATTTAGACCACATAGACTACAATAGTATTTAGAAAAACGCAATGAGAACAATCTTATTATTCTTGAAGTGATTGCTCTCCTAATTAAAATTGTATTAACTTAAGAGTTAGAGTTTGTAGGTATCTATTTAGAGTAAGTTTGGAGTGACAAAAAGTGAGATCAAATAAGATAAAGTGAGATAAGTTGTGAATTTGAAATTCACGCAGTGAGATAAAAGTGAATAGCTGTTAAAGTTTTTAAGCATTTTCCTTCATTTTTTTAAATTTTGTCACTCTAAAGAGTCTGAGCTTAAATGCTTTACTGAGAGAAATGGTTAAAAAAAAAGGTCAGTACGATAAAATTGTCATCGGAGGATCACTTCTTAATCTTAAATGCTTTACAGAGAAATGGTTAAAAAAAAAAAAAAAAAATTCAAAATACATTGATTTGCTCTAATTCAGTTATACAGATTGGGAAGCTTTCTTATGGGGCTATGTGATCTTCAACTACAAACAACAGATTTGAGGACCAAAAACAAGAAAGTGGGGGGTGGGTGGGGATGTTGAACAAATAATTTAATTAAGCAACTCAAAACTACAACAATCAAAGAAAGGGATGGAAGGAACTATAATTTGCTTCCCATGAGATTATATATATTGCTAGAAATTGCAATTGCACTCGTTATTACTGCCAATAGTACCATTGTTGCTGCAATGCTCTTGTCCTTCTTTGTAGATATGCCATTAACATCTCTGTCAAAACACACAACGATTTTAGTTAAAAGAATAATACCGTACAACTTTAAAAAAAATTAATTTGTTTAACAAAAGGGCCTAGCTCAATAAAAAAAAAAAAAAAAAATTCTATTTATGACCTTAGATCACGGATCTGAGTCATACTATCAACTAACCTAGACTAACTATATTAAAAATGAAAAGTTGTTTATCAATTATCCCAAAAAAAAAAAAAAAAAAAGAAACAACTGATGAAAACTATCTTTAGTAGAATGATATGGATATTAAAAATGAAGTTGTTCTTCAGTGCCAAAAATTAAAAAATAAAAAACAATAACAACCAACTAAAGAATGATATGTATTTTAAAAAATGAAATTGTTCTTCAATGTAAAATGAATAAATAAATAAATAAATAAAAATTGCGAATCAATTACTTGGTAAATAAATAAAAAAAACTCTAATTAAAGTTATCTTTAAGGCAGTAGTAATGTTATATAACTAAATTTTCTTTTTTCATAATTTTACAATAGAGTGATGTGAGATGATTGTAGGCATGCTGCTTTGAAATAAATAACTCATTAAAATTCATTTTTGTTATAATAATGCCATCAACATATCATTTTTATCACATTTTCTAGTAAAAATGTTGGAAGAATATTTTTGTTTTGTTTTTTTTTTTTTTTCCCTATAGTAAATTATATTTAGTACTTCTGTATTTTAACACCTAATTCACTTTGATACTTATAGTTTAGATCGTCTTACTTTACCCCATGTAATTTCAACTATCCTAACTTGCCTCCTTCCATCAAATTTATAAATACGTGACGTTTTCTGTCACATTTTTTAACAGTAACTGATGTAATGCACAAAGAATAAATAGATTAAATACATAAGGGATAGAGTGGAGCAATTTAAAGTACATGTATTGAAGTGAAATCAAAGGTAAAAATACAAAAGTGCCATGTATGATTTACATTTTCTCATATTATATTATTCTCATACGATGTTTTGTAAAATAATTCTAATAAGGCTAGTATTGATTAATGATATCCACCAGAATTTAGTTCATTACCAAAATAATGTGTGACTTATCACTTCTAAAATCATAACCCGCTAACACGGTGTCATTTTCCAGATAGTATTTTCCTAACAGAAATAAAGAATATGGCCATGAAGAAATTGAAAATTCTGAGAGAGAGAGAGAGAGAGAGAGTACCTAAGGGCAATTCCACCTGGGAAGATGAAGGCAAGGGACACAGCAGAAGTTGATCCAATGAACTGAAAGAAAGACCAAATATTTGGGATGGCTATGGCTGCAAGGCAAGCCAGGAGTAGCAGAATCAGAGTAAGAAGAACAAATCTTTTGGTGTCTGTTGCCAAAGGGGGCTTCCTGGGGAAAAGGAGCTCATCAATGTTGGCCCTCAGAGAGAAGTTCAGGAGAGGATACACCAGCATGAGGTGCAATGCATAGCTCAATCGAACCGTGTCATTGAGCAATGGGCCCATTGATGATGATGAATCAGAGAAATTCTGATCAAAATTTACAAGTATGTCAGCCATTATTGAATCTCCAAACAGAAGGTAGCCGAAGATGCCAACTACAAAGTAGATGGAAGCACACAGAAGAAGAGAGATTCTCACAGCCCTGGTCATTTCTGCTGGTTTGCCAAGCTCTGATCCAATGGGATGAACTGCAGAGAGAGATCCATTCAAAGGTATTTTAAGACATTTTGTGTTCACATGGAACCGAACAAAATATGTTCACTTTTTTGGGTAAAATAATTAGAAATTTTCTACATTGTAAGATATTGAAATGAAATAACAGTGGAAGAATAATTTTAATATTTTCATCAAAATTTAGTAAAAATTATTTTTAATGAATTAATTTTTGAGTTTTTATATGTTTCAATATATTTTAATTTACACTTTTCACTTTTCAAATATTCTATTGTCAGTAACCCAGGGATGGCAATGAATATGATATAAGTATGATCTGCTTTGGTTTTATTCATACCTATTTATAATATTTATACACATATGGGTGTAGAAAAGGATATCCATACCTTTTTTTTTTTTTTTTTGATAATTAAGGATATCCATACCTTACTCATACTTACTAGATTATTTTTTTATTTGCGTTATGATTGAATTTTTATGATGAACTAATGATGTTTGTGTTATATTAAATTTCTATTCTTATTGTTTTAAACGTGCATATGTAGTATATCTTATACGTATGGTAGAAAAAAATGTATAAAACTTCAGCGGGTAAATGGAAGCCTTTTATTCATACCTTATCCATACTCGTCACTATATTTTTTTGAGTACCCATACACTCTCTCCCATTAGCTTCGCGAATAGGATATATCCTATTTATAGTAAGATTGCACATATCAATTGGGTATAGAAAAAACCTAACTAATACTACACAATTAGTTCTTTTTTTTTTTAACAAGAATTATTCAATAAAAAGATGTGCCTCGAAAACACTCAAGCTCCTTAAAAAGATTAAAAAAAATTGAAACCTAATTCCTAAACTGAAATAATCAGGGAAAAAAAAAAACACTTGTTTTTTTGTAAACCTTGAAGAAAAATTTGGGAAATACCCATAAATTTATCTCAATGATATGTTTAAGGGGTTATTGTCCTTAAATTCTCTATATAAAGGTGAAAACCACTTTTATTCTTTGAATTTTTAAAAATTTAATTTCATACCCCCTTATACTTAAAACTGAAGTGAATCTATGAATGATACATTAAATTTTAAGTGAAAAACCAAAAATATTCATTAAAAATTAAATAAAATCAGGGTGCACGAGTGTGTTAATCTAAACTATGAGTGTAAACATATTTTTTTAAATTATTAAGAGTTAAAACCATTATTGTTTTTAATATTTTTACTTTAATCTAAAGTGCAAAGAGTATAAATGCAAGTTTTTTAAATTCAAAAGTATTAGTGATTTTCACCTAAAGTAATTAACTCTATTTAAAAAAATGTAAATATATATTTAAAAAATAAATAAAAGGGTTAATTATACTAATACCCCCAAACTAGGGTCTAATATCACTTAACCCCTTTAACTAAAAATTGTTGTATTTACCCTCAATTTTTTATAATATTCTAACTTCACTCCTTTGTTAGTTAGAAAAATGATCAATTACACTAACACTCTTTAAACCATGGGTCATCACTTGGCTTTTTTCCCTGGCATAAATATTTTAGTTTAATCACTTTTGACTAATAGAAACTTTCAAATATCATGAGAATTGCTAAGCCATCAACCTACGTGGATTGCAATATCAACAGTTGAAATGCACCGACTGAAAAAGACTCCTTTCAATTCAAGTCAAATGAAAGTCTCGTTTGGTTTGTTAAAAAATAATAAAAAATTTTATAAATTTTTATTAATTTTATATTATATTAATTTTTTTATTACACATATTACGAATTCTCAATTTATCTTAATTTTTCTCACTTTTTTTTACTCCAAACAAACCCGAAATAGAATGTACTCGAACAGCTTAAGAAAGCCCAAGCCCGAATAAGAAAGTTATATACTTTCAGTTAATCTGGAAGCCAAGAAAGCTCTTACCATTGAAATGAAATGTGAAAGCGGTGACGATGACAGGGACGGCAGTGAAGAGGTTGAAGAAGGAGGCTTGGTCATCCAATTTTGGCAGCCATCTCGGCCTCTTTGTTTTCCCTTCCAACAACGACAAGATCGCCATCACAGAGCATATGCCAACGAACAACACAGCAAGCAGAATCGAGACTGCCGAACTGAACCTCAACGATTCTGAAAAATACCACCACCCAATTGTTCTAATTCTATTCAAAAACACATAACCTCGTAAACATTTTGCAACCGCAGAGCCAGGGGAGAGTTTTGGGAGTAATTGGACTAACCCACGCGCCGGAACAGCACCAGAGGAAGCAAAACGAAGAGAGCAACCAAGGGGAGAGAGAAAGCGCGAGTGTTCCACCAGTGAATCCCCAGCCATTCTTGCAAAATCCCCAAGTGAACTGATCCTTCTGTTTGATTTCCACACAGTACATCACCTGAGAACGATTTGATTCATAAATTATCACAGAAAAATTAAGTTAAATCGTTGAGAACTATAACAGAAGAGATAAAGTGTACGAACAATTCACATTTCGAATTTGTCCCTTCATCTAATTGTTTCAATTTTGTTTTTTTAAAAAAAGTGAAACTATTATTTAATTAATTATGTAGAAAGTTATTCGGACTACCGATGATGATCAGATAAATAATCAAGCAACCGAGAGTGGCGATTATCACGCAGATTTGCACGGCAACGGATCCCAACCGCCCGAAGGATTCGTACATCAATCCGGCGTACGTCTTCGACTCTCCGGCACGCGTGAACCTCATCATGAACTCGACGGACACGTCCACCAGGACCGCCACGGTTGCGATTAAGAGGAAAGCCGGGATTACGCCCAAGACCTTGAGAGTCGCCGGGATCGACATCACTCCGGCGCCGATAATGCTCGTCGACACGTTGAACACTGCTCCGACGCACGACGCTCGACTCTCTGGAGACGGAGGCGGCGACTTCAGCTTCGGGAGGAGCGGCGCAAGTGCTCCGCCTGCTTCATTAGTTGCCGCCGACTTCATCGCCGAGACCCCTCTGGTTGTCCCGGCGTAAGAAGTCTCTGGTCTTTGTTAATGCGATGTCGTCTTCTTCATAAGTAATCGTTTGGGTGGGGTTATGGATAGCCCCGATTTACATACAAGCTTTGGTAAAACTTGGCTGGCTAGCATTTCTTTATTATTATTTTGTTTGGCATGCACAAATGAATGCGGACGCAAAAGTGGGTGATGTGACTTTTTTATGAAAAATACACACACGGATATATGTATATAATTGTACAAATAATTAAAAATAACTTGATTTATTTATTTTGTCACCGCCAATGAATTGAATCACAATTAATGCACCTAGGAAAATTATGCTACAATGAAGACTTTTAAAAGAGATATTGGAAGCGAAAATTGATAAAATATTCACTTCACTTGTGACAGCTAACAAAAAAAAAAAAAAAAAAAAGCATCTCATCATCCTATAAAAAGAAAAGAGAAGGAAATAAAAAGAGTGTATATGCATAAGTAGTGATTAGAGTGATAAAAAGTGAGAAAAAATGAGAAAAAATAAAAAAAATTATGAGTTCGTAATACGTGTAATAAAATAAAAAAATTGACGTGATTGAAGTTTGTATAATTTTTTTTTTTGTAAATGCCAAATGCACCCATAACATACTGAAAAAATTCAACTTCTTATAACATATATAGGTTGTATTTGGTGCACCAAAAAGTGAGAAAAATAATATAAAATGTGGTTTGAAAAAATTTTTTGTATTTGGTGCACACCACTCAAACTGAATTTTTTGGAGATGAATAGCAAAACTTCGTTTTAACGGATCGGATTTCCGTTTGGACGGATTCAAAATTTTAGACAGTCATGGCTTCTTTACACTATAATTCGTCCAAACGGATTGTAGAAACCGTTTGGACGAAAGTTGCCTACGTGATTCCGTCGGAACGGTTTCTAAAATCCGTTGGAACGATTTTAAAAATGCCATAAAAAATAGTCAAAATGAGTGTCATTTGGTAGCTTAGGAGTCCATGGTGAGAATGGTGAAAAAAATTTTTACTATTTGATTAACTGAATTCTAATTATCGACTTTTTTTTTTTTTAAAAGATATTGAACGTTTTTTGAATTTTAAAAAGGAGGGAATGTGTAAAATTTTATAGAGATTTTCAGATATTTTTCAGAGAGTTTTTATGCACCAAACGCAGCCATAAAAAAAAATTAGTATTTGTTGCAAACTGGTAAAAAAAATTTCATCGTCCGTTGCAATTGATACTTTTAAAAGTAGTCACTATTTTAGGAATGGAGTGAAAAAATATGGTTCCGTTTGATTGCAAACAAAATAAAATAAAATAAAATAAAATCTTACAAATCTCTACAAACACGAATTACAAGACAGTAAAATTTAAATTCTTCACTCACTGTACGAATTACGAGATATTTACTTTTACAGTTTTATTTTATTTTATACACGTTTATACAACTCCAAATACACCCTATATATTTCAAAATAAACTACTTGCTTAAATAATAAGTTTATGTTTTCTATTTACTACAGTGATTACCTAGCATGGCCATCTAAAATGGCAGGTGCAAAAATAAATAAATAAATAAATAATGAAGGTTAGAAATCAAGTGCCGGCTCTAATTTTGAGGGTAAATTATTAGGATTGTAATTCATATACGTTACACTTAGTATTAGTAAAAGTGATCTGTTCAGATTTACATTAGTTCGCAGGAATATAGAGAAAGTTGAGGACGAGTAAGGTACAGTTGTACAATAACTCGCTTGGGAGCCACTGAAACTCATTGGTAAAAGCTGAAAAGTATACAAATGTAAGAAAGCTCGCTAGATGGCTCACTGGGGTTGCTGGGTATTAAAAAAGAGTATAACCTCATAACAAGGTACTTGTTAGTAAGATCCGCTAGTTTATCTGAGAAAAACAATGACACTATATTATAAAAGACGTATTTGCTAAAAAGTTCACTGAAAACATCATCCCGCTTCGTTAAAAAAAACAAGAACAATGTATTGCAAAAGACTAACTCGTTAGAAACAAATCTAATAGTTTGAATGAGTTTCTGTCATAATCAAATCAATTTTTTAGTTCTTTTGTACACCTAAATCATTTTTTTTTATTTTATATTTTTTAATCAAAATTTAATTTTTTTAATTTCTTGACAACTTTTAGATATATTTTTTTCGTTGTTAAAAAAATAATTAAAAATGCTTAAACATAGAAGAACTAACATATATGAACCTTTTTGTTTTTAAGCATTTTTTATAAAAAAAAAAAACGTGACTAAGAGCCCGTTTGAAGGCTAAAAAAAAAAAAGAAAAAAAGTATCAAAAGTTTTGTAACTTTTGGTGCGTTTGGTGGAACCATAATTTTTCTTACTTTTCTGCTATGTTACAGTAATTTATTCCACAAAAAGTTTAACCAAATATACTAAAATTGTTACTTGTTTACTCTGTTACATTAAAAAGTTTACCAAACACACAAAAAGTTATCATTTTTCTATTCTGCTACAGTAAAAAATTTACCAAACAACTAAAAGTTGTAAAAATTACTAAAAATTACACTTTATTCCACTAATATACTAAAAATTATAATTAGTAACTTTTAACTAAAAATTACTAAAAATTGCTAAAATTTACGCTGTCAAACACCCCTAACATGACTAAAAAATATTAAACAAAAAATAAAAAATTAATAATATCTAAAACAAATATACAACTATTCTTTAATTTACCCAACTAATAAGCTTAAAATATGCTCATGATTGTCGTTAGAAGATGAAAGACGGGATATTGCGGCGATTCGATTTCGTTTGCTTATTTTAAGCCCCGTTTGGCCAAATCAACAATTACTATAAACTTTTATAAATTTCCAATAACCTTTTACCTCTAATTTTCTTTCCATTACGAATTTCAAAAAATTTCAATATTTAGCTAAAAAGGTAAAAAATCTGAAAGTAGGTTAACCGAATGTGTAAATTTTTTATACAATCATATTTTTCATGTCGAAAGCTTTCAAACAAGTACCATTATCGTTATTTTTTATGAATTTTTTTAAATTCGTGAAAATAGATTTAAAAAACCGTTCTCATAATTTATTACTTTTCATAAAAAAATTTGCTAAAATCAACTATAAATTACATTTTATTTAATTTATTTTATTTTTTCTTATTCTAAACGGTGACTTAATTGGCTCAGCATAGTTTTTTATGAAAAATAATAAAAAATAGAAAAACTATCCCATGGCGAGATCACATGAATCCGACGCAGCGTGATATGTCGAGCCAATCCTTGGCGGGCTTATCCTCGAGAGTTGAGGACGTGTTTGGCACTGCTTATGAGTTATGACAATGCGTTAAAATTCCTTCAGTCAGGAGTCAGTGGACGGCAGATGATCCATCACATCACGACACTGTAACTATCAATACATGATCCGTGCCTCCCCCAAAAATTCCTCCACTCCTAAATAAACATATCCAACTCATATCACGTTCTTATCGGGAAATAAATTTGAAATAGAAACCCCATCTTGGTTCTTATCACCCTGCCGCGTCGTAGGCAAGTTCCCTGACGATTCAATTGGCCTAGGAACTAATCACGTCCACGTCATTGTAGTTTTTACAAATCAACCTTTAACGTGCTTAAATCAAATGTCTTAATTTAATCAAAACTTATAAGTTCAATTAAATAAAATTTATGGCTTTAGTCAAAATTAAATCAAACAAAATTTATGAGCTTAGTCAAAATTTTTTTTATTAAATCAAAATTATTGATTTAAGTATGTCAAAAATTAATGTATAAAATTATTTGCCATAACCAGCATTTATATGTGGATGGACATCAGACTACCACAATTGAACTACAACAATTGATACAAATAACTTACCAAAAAAAAAAAAAAACAATTGATACAAATATTATTTTAAGAAAATAAAAATGCAAATACAATGAGAATTCAGTAAAGTATAAAAAGTAAAATTATATACTTTATTGAAAATATATTTTAATATATCTAATAAGATGGTAAGTATGAAAAATAGAGTGCGGAAGTAACATATTTTCTTTATATAATAAACACTTATTATATCTTAACATGCATTTATCCACAAATGCTTAGAAATAAACATGACATAAACATTGTCAATATAAATAAAAATTTTAAAAAATACGAATTCGATATAACACAGACACTTCAATTCAAAATTAACACAATTTGATCAAATTTTAAAATAAATTAATTATTTAATGTATTCATTAAATTTAAAAATATTTAATTACAAACATGAATCAAAATAATTGACATTTGACATAAATTATGAATTCGAACACAATAAAACCTGACCCATCTGCACCATAGAGGTAAACATGGTGCACACGTGAGGCAACTTTACTATATATAAAAAAAAAAAAATGAGCATAATTACACTTCAACATAGATCACACAATTCCAACTAGGAATGAAAAGAAAAAAAAAGGGGAGTTTTTTTTTTTGGTTTTTTTTGGGGGGGGTAGGGATGTAGAGAGAGAGAGAGGGGGAGAGAGAGAGATTATGACTTCTGTTGGAGTGGACCGAACAAATTAGTGTAAATGGCAATTGAACTAGTCAGGACAGCTAGGAAAATCACCAAAATAGCCATAACCCTATCTCTTCTTGTGGATATACCGTGAACATCTCTGCACAAGAATCCGACCACAAAATCTCAACAACAAACGAAAATGTCCGTTAAAATTAGTAATGGAAGATAAGCTTGGAGCCGTTTGTAAATCTAATTTTTAGCAATTTTTGGTAAATTTTTTGTCAAAATTTGATAGTTGAAAATTTTGGTGTATTTTAATAAATAAGTAGTAATTTTTAATACATGTTAATAACTTTTGATAACTTTTGAGTATTTAATAAAATTTTTGTCAATTTTTTATATATTTAGTAAAAATTTTGATAATTTTTAAATTAAACAAGTTACTTAAAAAAAGATTAAAATCAGAGTATTGTCAAATAACCCAAAAAGAAAAAGGGATGATTGTTTTATAATAAAAATTTATCCACCAAACGCTGCCAAGAAAAGTTCGAACCTTAAAATAATTGCACCCGGGAAGACAAATGCAATGCAAGCAATGGTTGTGGATCCCATGAACTGAAAAAAATACCAAATGTTAGGGAGTGCCACTGCCATAACGTACGCAAGGCCAAGGATTACGCATGTCAGAGACAAGAATCTGGGGGTATCTGTGGCCATTTGAGGCTTCTTTGGGAAGAAGAGCTCGTCCACGTTGGCCCTCAGAGAGTAGTTCACAATTGGGAACACAAGCATGAGATGAACTGCGTAGCTTAATCGAACGACGCTGTTGATTAACGAGCCGATTGGGGAGTTTGAGTGCTGATCGAAGTTGACGAGAATGTCGGCCATGATTGAGTCCCCAAATAATAGGTAGCCGACAAAGCCAACGGCAAAGTAGATGGCTACGCAGAGCAGCAGAGAGATTCGAACCGCTGAGCTCATGTCTGAAGGTTTTCCAAGCTCTGCTCTAACTGGATGAACTGCACAAATGAGGAAATTTCTATCAGATAAGCATCCCAATTGCTCAAATGGAAAAAGCATCTCTACTAGAAAAGAAAGTCTTTAAGCTTGGTTTGATTTAAAAGAAAAGAAAAAAAAAAAACTTATTTTTGGTTTTTTTTTTGGCAGCGTTTTTTAGTCTGGAATGACATTTTACACTAAATTTTGATTTTTTTTTTTAAGAAGTAATAGTTTTTAAGTATACTAATTACATTCGTTAAAAAAAATCAAAAAATTCATATTTATTTAGGTAAAAACTATTCGTTTGTGTTAAAAAAAAAAAAAAAACAACACCACAAAAAAAGTAAGTTTTTTTTTTTAATAACTTTTATCCCAACAGACATGAATTTTCTGAATTGTTTTTTTTAAAACTCGATTAACATATCTAAAAGTTATAACTTCTAAAACAACAATCAAATTTTGGTTAAAAAAAAGGCCAAGTAAGACGGAAAAAAGTTACAAAAAAAAAGCAAAATGTTTTTTGTAGCCAAACAATGCCTAAGCACAGTTTGCATAATTTGCGACAACGCAATAGTGACCATCCATCGAGTGGGTCCCACTGAGATCAACGGTCATGATTGGAGTAATGTTGTGAAGGAAGTAATGTTGTAACAAAGTGTGTAGAATAACTCAAGGAAGTCTTAACATGCACTTACTAGTGAAATGGCACGCGAGGCTCGTGGCTATGACCGGAATAGTGGTGAAAACATTGAACAAGGAACCTGTACTGGAAAAATCCGGGAAGAGTCTCAACCTTTGGGCTTTCCCTTCCCATATAGCATAAACTGCCATCGCCGCGGCTATAGCTACAAACACCAAAGCCAGGAGGATGGACACCCCTGAAGCATGTCCTAGCGATTCTGCAGGGCGCAAGCAATGATAAAATGTAACAACTCAATCAGAATATGCCATACTTGCACTTGATGGTTGATGAGGAAACAGAGTTTTGAATACTGGAATGAATATGGGAAGTTGACATAACAATTTATGTTAGCTCGATATTGAGGTAATCTAATTGTTCATAAGTGTTCACGTTTTTTTTAATTCACATCTGAACCCTGACCTTTAGAGACGTCAATGAGACGGGTATGACCTTTTCCGTCTCCGTTCCCGTACCCTTACTCGTTCCCATCTTCATTTCGGGAAAAAAAAATTTCCCGACACCCATCTCTAGGAAGTAATGAATTTACCGTCCTCATCCTGTTAACTCGCCAAGTATACTAACTATTATAAATTATATATTATATGTATAAAATAAATATTTAAAATTATTATAAATATTATATACATTAAATAAAAATATATATTACATATATATATTAAATAAAAATTAAAAATATATATATAAATCTTTGACTTTGACTGATGTACTTAACCAAAGAAGAGGCCTTTATTTATAATCTTACAAGGTCTCCATTTATTTGTGAGAAATCGATGTAAAACTTCTAAAGGAACCACCACGCCAACAAAATTAACAAATAAATATTTAAACGAGTACAGGGTGGGGCGGGTTGGGGACTATCGTCCCCGTCCTCGTACCTGTTCGGGTAACATTTTAAATTTTCATACCCGTTCTTATCCCCACTATTAACATCCCCATACCCTCCCCGAACAGGACAGGTGAAGCGAGTACCCACCCGGTACGGGTATATTTGACATTCCTACTGACCTTAATGTTACGGAACTGACATTTTATTTCTATATCAGCCTCCCCTTTTCTTACTGGAATTGGAAATATAAAAGTTCTT
This sequence comes from Vitellaria paradoxa, assembly GCA_019916065.1. NCBI lineage: Eukaryota > Viridiplantae > Streptophyta > Magnoliopsida > Ericales > Sapotaceae > Vitellaria > Vitellaria paradoxa. The sequence continues at coordinate 37,305,765 of CM034242.1, read as the reverse complement.
ACTTCATATTTACCAACTTCGGGTGCGTTTGAAGTGACAAAAAATAAGATAAAATGAAATAAAGTAAAATAAGTTGTGAATTTTTAATTTGTACAATGAGACAAAAAGTGAATAACTTTTAAACTTTTTCAATATTTTTCATCGTTTTTTTGAGTTTTTTTTCACTCCAAACAAAGCCTTTATATTTACTAACCTACGCGAGGCAACAAAAGCAGGGGAAGCATAACGAAAAGCACGACAAAGAGGACTGAAAATGCACGAGAGGTCCACCAGTGGATCCCAAACCATTCTTGTAGAAGCCCCAGGTGCAGTGTTCCATCAGATTGGCTTCCTGAGAGAACATCCCCTAAGAGAAAATATATATATATATATATATAGCAGCATATAAGAACTTTTGGATCTATTTATGTGAATGCATAAAACTAAGAGTAGCATTTGTATCTATGAATTTTAAATGAAAGAATTTGGCACTAATCACTGAAGGAAGGAGAATAATAATTGAAAAACATGCATAGACGTGAATTTCAACTTGAATTTGAAGGATTGGATTTAATTCGTTACTTGAATTGAAATCCTTGACAAGAATTCAACTTGAATAAAAACTTTGATAAAATAATTCTCAATTGGCTTCAGTTGTCACTTTTTTGAAATCTACATCTAATCAATGGGAGCCTAAATTGATGACTTGCCAATTTATTTAAGAATAATGCTATATTAGCAGAGATTTGTATCAGAACATAGGGATCATATAGTAGTATGCATGTGCACTCATCACTAGAGACATTTTATTACATAAATGATATTACTAGGTCATTTGGGTCCACCTTTTGCTAAAAAAGTTGAAAGAATATCTTTTCCCTATACTAAATTATAATTCAAAATGATGGTCGGAATTTGAAATGAGTCAAAATATTCACTCACAAGATTTTACACTATGAGAACTAGATGTAGTACACACACTATGCCTAATTTTTTTTAAATAAATATATATTTTTTAATTCTATATAAATTACAAACAAATTTAAAATAAAAAAATTTATTAAAACACTGATAAAATATTAACCGATTAATTTTAAATAGAATTTAAATGAATAATTTATAATTAAATGACAGTTAGACAAAATAAAAAATATGAATTTAAATGAATAATTTATAATTAAATTACAGTTAGACAAAATAAAAAATATAAAGGTAGTAGGTGGTTAAACAAAATATTTAAGAAATACTACAATATATAAAATTAAATTTATTTAATTAAATAATAGTTATTAAAAAAATTATTCCTATAAAAAGCACTAGTAATTATGGAAAGTTGCAGGATAGTAAAGGAAAAAAATGCAAAAAGTTCCATTAAATTTAAAACTTCATTGAATTTAGATTCTAACAAATATCTTGTGTTCATTTATATTATTATATATAGAAATATAAATACTTTTGTTTTATTTTAATTTAATTTTTTTAAATAACTCTAAGGTATTTAAGTTAATTTATACGCATGTCTAACTAATTCTTAGGTGTAAAGTTAACGATGGGTAAACTTTCAGTGGCCAAGACTCAAACTAAGGGGTGAAATTGAAGTTCTCCCAAATCGAATTGAAAACCCAGAAAACTGAAGAATCAAGCAAACACAAAAGCGTATTAAATTGGTGGCCGGGAATGAACAAACAGCTCGGGAATTTCCCGCACAAAACCCAACCGAAGTGTATAATTTAATGCCAGAACGAAAACTGCCCAACAAGGCACTTACCAATAATAATCAGGTAAATGATCAGACCACCGAAGTTGGTGATCATCACACAGACTTGGAGGGCCACCGATCCAAACTTTCCGAACGACTCAGCCATCAAACCGCCGTAGGTCGCTGACTCCCCGGAGTTGGTGTACCTGAGCATGAACTCAACGGTGACATCCACAAAGAAAGCAACGGTGAGGATGGCAACAAACCCCGGAATGATACCCAGGACCTTGAGAGTCGCTGGAATCGACATGATTCCAGCTCCGATCATGCTCGACGACACGTTGAACACGGCGCCAGAAATCGACGACGAACCCTTTTCTGAACATTGATTTTCCGGTGAGTGGACCGTTGGTAGGAGGAGGGGAGATAGGGACTGAGCCTCTGAATTCGTCATTAAATTCTGGAGAGCTCGGCTTTTAATTTTATTTTTTTGTTGTGTTGTGTATGGGTTGGATTTCTTCTTCGATTGTGTGACATTTATACACAAGGCCAATAAATCATCACTCCCCGGCAAAGCTTTGTCAATAGTCATAATTAAATATATTGAAGAAGAATTTTATCTAAATCAATTAATGGGAAGAAAGACCATTAAAATATTCAGGAAATTAGTGGATTTAAGGTTGAGTTTGTTGAGTTCAGGAAAGAAAAAAAAAGTCAAATTTTTTTAGCAGCTGACTAACAATTAATTATTAAAAAATTAATTTTTTTTTGGGTTTAGAAAGGAAAAAAAAAACTAGTTTTATAGTAGTTAGCCTATTAAATATTTATTAATTTGACATTGTTGTTCTTCAAATTTTGGCTAGTTAAGAAAAAGTTAAAAAAATTAGGGGTCATTTGGTTTTTTTTTTTTTTTTTCTATTTTTGTTTTCTATTTTCTATTTTAAACTCAATTTTCATTTTGTACCTTTGAAAATAAGGAAAACAGCTCAAAATTCATTTGATTACTTGTATTTTCAAAATTTATTTTTAAAAACTGAAAATGAGTTTACACATGAAATGAAAAATGATAAAAAGTCGTTTTGAGAGTTTTTAATAAAAAACAAAAAAAATCTCAAAACAAAGAAAACAGAGTATTTTTTGTTACCTCGTTTTGAGTTTTTAACACATAAAACGAAAAAAGAAAATAGAAAACAAAAAAGTAAACCAAATGCCACTTTAGTAGTTAGTAGCTTAGCTACTAGTTTTTTTTTTTTTTTGGCCAAACGGACACTAATTTTCTTTTCTCCCAGTGACCTCCATTTGTAAGTTCGTAAAACAAAAGATTCGTTTGGTAAAACTGTTAGTTTTTAATTTTTGTATTCAATTTTTAATTTTTAGTTTTTATTTTCATAGAAAAATAAAAACTTGAAAACACATTTAGTAATAATAATTGTTAGTTGATACTTATAATTGTTAATTAACTAAATTCAACAAATTTAATTATTTTAATTATATTAATTATTAAAAATAATTTATATTAAATTATTTTTATATTAATTTAATTAATTACATTAATTAAATTATTAATTTAATTTAAATTAGTTAAATGTACTTATTTAGTTATATTTTTATTAAAAATAATTTAATTTAATAAAAATAAAATATATTAAATATCATTTATTAAAAAGAATTTAATAAAATATTTTTATTTTAATTTAACTAATTAAATTCAATTATAATTCATATAATTTAGTTAATTAATATATTTAATATATAATTTAACATATTAAATTAATTATTGATAAAATTAATTATGAATTAAATTATATTTAAATATCTTTATACAAATAAAAAATATATTTTTATTTAACTTATTAATATATTTATATATTAATTATATATTTTATATATTAATTATATATTTTTATATTAAATAATAATATATTTGGTAGTAATCGAAATGAGCGGGAGGTAGTGACGGTGGTGAGAGGCAGTGATTGGATGTTGGTGGTAACTAACAAACAATAGTGGTCAAGGGTTGTATCTGATAGTGGTTGTGTAAGAAAATAAAAACTTAAAAAAAACACATTTTCTATATTTTCATAATTTTTAAAATTTTGAAAACAGTTTTTATTTTTTTGAAAATTAAAAATTGAAAACAAATTTGCCAAACGAATTTTCATGTTCAATTTTCAAAGAAAATGAAAGCAAAAACAGAAAACTGAAAATAAAATAGTTATCAAATAGGCCCAAAATAAATTTTTACAAAATTTTATAAAATTTTAAATTTTTATAAATTATATGAATTACGAGAATATCACGTGTGTCAATTCTCATTTGAAACTTTACAAAACTCTACCAATCTCTATAAAATTTAAATTTTTTACTCATTTCACGAATGTTGAGATTGTAATTTTTACAATTTATACTAATTCTTTGCACTCCAAACACATATTAAATAATAAAATACCCTTTAAAAACACAGCTTTTATGCAATATGGTTTATAAAATATTGTTTTTAAAATCGTTTTTGTTATTTAGGAAGCGTTTGGGGTCCCAAAAAACTTCAAAAAAATTTCAAAAAATTTTAAAAGTTGACAGGTTCTCAGACTATAAAAATTTTCAAAAGCCGTTAAAACGGATCAAAATGGTGCATTCCAACGGATTTTGCTAGAATTCAAAAAAAAAAAGTGATCTGATATTTATACAAAAAATTACACAGAACTCCAAAAATTTTCAAAATCCTCTACTGAAATTTTGACACATATCACTTTACTTTTTAACAATTTTATATCAAATCAAATATAAATATTTAACAATCATTACACAATAATTTCAAAACTCACTTTTAAAAATTTTTAGAGATTATTAAAATTCCAAACGCCTCATTATTACTTAGGGCCGACGCTGTTGCAAATGAGTCAAATCAAGTATTAGCACGTGTATACTTTTTATTAAGGGCATGTTGCACAAAAAAAAAAAAAAAAAAAATCTGAAAAAATATTAAAAATCTCTAAAGACCTTTCAAATACTTTAACATATTTTGTACTACTCGTGGTTCGTGAAATTTATATAAATTTATATATCTTAACAAATTTTATAAACTCTAGTTAATTTTTTACAAACTCCAATAATATTTCACAAATTTTAATAATTTTTCTACAAATTTCAAAAGTTTTTTAACTACTTTTAATAAATTCTGATACAAAATTATTTTGACGGAACCAAAAGAAATTATTTGGGTAGTTTCTCTCTCCAAATAACTGATTCAAAAGTCAAAAAATTTCACTATTAATATTTGAAAAACGTGATTTAGTGGACAAGCACCAAATAATAAAAATTTCTTAAATCACATTTTTTACTACTTTTTATTATTTTTTGCTATATCAAACAGACCTTAAGTTTATTATTTGTGAAATTTTATATTCAAATTTGTATGTTATGTTTATTAGCAGATTCGAGCCTAAATTATGCATACTCGCAAACATACTGTCAAGTCTATTCACAAACTTGATGATAAATAATTTAATGAACATTCTATTTTAACTTAACGAAAGGTGCAAATTAATCAACAACAACTTATAACTAAAGTTATTAATAAAAATAGTTAATTAAAACGTTATGAACAAATTTTAGTTAATCTAATTTTAAACAAGTTTATAAACTATAAATGAATATTTTTACAAATAATAGTTTAGTTTATTCGTGAACTTTATTTAGCTGCATTCATCCTTACTAAAATTTAAATCGTTTGTGGATAATTTATTGAATACTTTTTTTTACTTGATATCTCAGGGTGTGCGGACCAATTTATGCACGACTCGACTAATTTCTGAGAATCCTGAATTAACGGTCAAGTGAACTTTTGATAACCCAATATAGATTCAAAAATAATTAGATGGGTTCGTGCAAGATATTTAAGATGAGTTTGGTGCACCAAATTTTGGTGAAATCTCTGAAAATCTCTATACATTTTTACACATTTTCGCCTTCTCAAAAAATCAAAAAAAGTTCAATACCTTTCCAAAAAAAGTCGATAATTAGAATTCCGTTTATCAAATAACAAAAATTTTTTCACCATTATCACAATAGACTCTCAAGATACTAAATGATACCCACTTTGACTATTTTTTGTGGGGCCAAAGAAAAACTGTTCTAACGGATTGTTGAAACCATTCCGACGGATTTGCGAGGCCAACTTCTGTTTAAACGGTTTCTATAATCCGTTTGGACGGATTGTAGTGCAAAGAAGTCATGACTGCCCAAAATTTTGAATCCGTCCAAACTGAAGTCCAATCTATCAGAACAGAAATCTTACTATTTATCTACAAAAAGCGCAACTTGAGACGTATGCACCAAACGCAAAAAGTTTTCTCAAATCATATTTTATCTCACTTTTTGTCACTCAAAACTCACCCTTAATAACAATAAGTATAAGAGATAAAAGAGTATGTAACCAACAATATAAGGGGTGTGTGTGTGAAAGAGAGAAAGAGAGAGAGAAAAGGGGAGAGAGAGCGAGCCTTTTGCCTCGTCATTAACACCACCACATCTGACGAAGGTACAGTCAATGTGTTAGTGGCTAGTTCAACTCTACAGAGAGATAAAGAGGGACTGGGTTTTGGCGTGGAGAGCCCGGTTCTAACAATGGATTGAAGACCCAAAAAACCAAAAAGACGAAAGAGAAAATGCAAGTGCTCTGTCTTTCTTACTTTTGATAGAATGTATGAAAGCCAAAATTTTCGCCAAAGAGTAAGAATAGCCCTGGCACAGTACAAGACATGGTTTCTGTGAGGTATAAAATTAGCTTGGCCGACCATAAGAGTGGTCTGCCGACCACAAATTGCACCCCCCGAACAGGGGTTATATTCTAGTTAAATTGGGACTAAATCGTTTGCTAGTTACGTTGTATAATTACTTTATGTAATATACTACCACACAACTCCCGAAGATTACATCATCTGGCATTTCATGTTAGTCACCTACTCCCACTTTAAGTCACATCAAAATAAAGTGATAATCAAATCAACAGAAAGCAAGACAGACACTCCATCTATAAATACCAAAAATCAAGACAGCAGAAAGGTTCTTCTTTCGGCTCTTTTTCTCTGATCTTCTCCTCTCTCTCTCTTTACTTACTTACATGAGCTTATATCTATATGAAAAACTGACTTAAGCATCGGAGTGTCCTTGGTCAGAGACTAACTCCGACCGCTTTATTTCACTATTTTCTGGCTTGTAGGCAATCTCCATGGACAAGGGAGAGAAGGGGTCTACGGAGAAGAGGGTAAAAATTATTGCTAAACAGTTTCCGACGACGGGGAGGCAACCACAATCAATGAGACAGAAAGAGAGGAAAGAAGAATCCGCATTTATTGAATTACCTTTTAAAAAAATAAAAAATTTCTTTTTTAAATTTGATGGTGAAATGTGATTCATAGGAATTCAAAAAACGAGATTAAATCTAAAAACTTGAAATTGATAAGCAATTCAAACGCTTGGATCCAAAATTCATCTTCATTACTGTTAGAATAAAAGAAAAAGAAATAATAATCTTCTGTATTGATTGTGTGTCAGAATTCAAGGTTACAAGATCCCTTATATAAGAGGACAATAATCCTAATCCTGATAGGAGATAGTAATCATAATTATGATAGGATATATACAATAAGGAATGAGATAGTAATCCTAATTATGATAGGAAATACAAAATAAGGAATACTAATTATATATATTACTAAATCTAACACCCCCCTCAAACTCAAGGTGATAACGCAGGAATCAACTTGAGTTTGGACATTAACTCAGAAAAACGACCAGGAGGATGAGCATTTAGAATATATATATATATAAGAATATTCTAGAAATAATCTAACACCCTCCAGCAAACTCAATGAGGTATAAGAGAGACCAACTTGAGTTTGGAAACCAATTCATGAAATCGTTCAGGAGGGAGAGGTTTGGGAAATAAATCAGTAGTATAAGCAACGGAGTTCATATGGAGAACGCGTTGAAAAAAATTCCTTATATAAGAGGACAATAATCCTAATCCTGATAGGAGATAGTAATCCTAATTATGATAGGATATATAAAATAAGGAATGAGATAGTAATTTTAATTATGATAAGATATATAAAATAAGGAATACTAATTATATATATTATTAAATCCAACAATTACCCTTCGTCAATTTAACCGTCGGAGTATCTTAAATTAGTATCCCCTGTTTACTTTGATAATTTCTTTGTCTTATAAATAAAATTTTGGAGTAGAATTCACACACATAGACATCAAATTTTTGCTCGTGCAGTTATAATAATTTAATTTAACAAGTCTATCACAATAACTTATATAGGCTTCGTTTGGTGTGAGAAAAAATTTTAAAAAATTGTGAAAAATACTGAAAAGTTATTTATTTTTTATTTTACTTCACGAATTACAAATCTACAATTTATCTCACTTTATCTTATTTTTTATCACTTCAACAGAATTAACTTTCTAATTACACTACCTCCAAACATTAATAGTAAATTAATTACATGTTTCTTCTCCCGTCAATATATAATATGTTAATGCACCTAAAAATACTATATACAAAATTTTATCCATACAATAAAATAAAACGATTTTTGAAAGTATTCCTCTCACAAGATAAGATTTAGTAGTTAAGAATTATTTTTTCTTCTATTCAATAATTGAGATTATTTTTATATTTTTAATTTTTTACTCAATTCTTATTTTAGTAGAGTATACTATCATCTATATCACAAAATAGTTTGAATATTTTAAATTTTATCATATTTTATGGTGAAAATCATATGCAAATTCAAACTGTCAATTTAAATTTCTCCTAATTATAATTTTTAAAAAGTTAAACCTTTTAAATTAAAGTACCATAATTTGTGTTTTCTTTTATGGTGTTTTTCAAAAATTAATTATAAAGAGAAAGATCAAATACATGTAGTACCTACTAAAGATTAAAGTTTTTAAAAAAAATAATTAAAATTCATAAATTATGATAATTTTTTTGATTTAAATTTTTTGTTCAAAATTTTAAATATATAAAAAACTTAATACTGATATTGTTGAGCGTGCGGGGATGAATGATTGTTGGTATATATATATATATATATATATATATATATATGTATATGTAACAATAATAATACTTTATTTGAATGCGACACGTTTTGGTGATCATGTGTCAAAACAAATCTGATGTGTCAACTTTGTCTGGAATAGTATGCAATTATAATTTGTGAGACCGACAGCGCTAAAAAATGACATTCCTGTTGGTCATTTTTTAAATTAAAATAACGTGTTGTTATTGCGGTGGCGTTTGTAGTGGGAAAAAAATTTTAAAAATAATAAAAAATATTTAAATTTTTAAAAATTATTTACTTTTTATTTTATTATTGATAATTTATTTACTTTATTTTATTTTATCTTATTTTTTTAATACTCTAAAAGCACTTTAAATTTTTAGCCACGCAACCATTTCATTTTATTTTATTAATGTATTCGGTGGCCCATTGACCACGGAGCCTGTTGGCTCTTCCCCTAACCGAGAAGGTGCGTCTGTTGCTTTGTGAATCACGAGTTTTGCGCGAGGATATTTCCTTCTACATCCAAAATAATAACAATAATAATAATAATAATAAATAAATAAAATATTGAAAAAAAAAAAAAAAACAATGGTGCCTACCGAATCGATCAAAGACTAAGGCAATTACCTTATAATCAAACTAATTTAATCCAATACTAGCGAGTCCATTTGGATTTTCACAAATAAATTAACATGAAATTGAGTCAATTTTGAGCTTAACGTAAACTCCAACAGATAAACCCGATTCAAAATTACATGAATTCAATATAATTTATACCAAAAAAAAAGTTACTTTCCTTTCTTAATTAAATAAATCTATAAACTTTTCTAACTCAAAACGGTCACTACTAGATATATAAATTTTGGCGAAAAAAATATTCAAACGACCGGTTTTAATGATCACAAAAAGTATACTAGCAACTATTTTTTTATGATCGCCGAGTTTAAGGTTACAAATGACATGCAACAAGAATATTCACGACGACAAGCGATCGCTAATAGTCTCATTATAATCTACGCCAAAATCACTTTTTCTTCCCTCTTTTATCTCTGTTTCTCTCCCTACCTTATGTTCCCGCGCTGCCACGACTCCTCTACCTTCTATCACCGGTCACTGTTGGCCTCTACCTGCAAGTAATCTCTCTCCTCCCTCCTTCTCTCGCTAGCGTGCTCTCTCTCTCTCTATACATACATATATGTATATATATAATAGGTAATATTAGTATTAGTTATTTTTATTCCATTTTTTTTTTCGATTTGAGCTTTGTTGATCCTAACTTTAGCCTGATCTTCTTTTCCTCTCTCTTTCTCTCTCCATTATCATCAGTTATGATTTTTTTTTTTTAATATACTATTCTTTTTGTAAACTATTTTTTTCCTATTTTTTGTGTTTATTTTTTTATTTTTATATACTTTGCAAATTGTGCTTTATTCTTGTTGCTGAGTTTTTTTTTTTTTTGGGAATAAAATATATTATTGCTGTAAATACGTTGGCTTTTATTTTCAAATAAAAATATTATTGGTTTTTATTGAAAATATTGTTGGGTTTTTTTTTTTTTATTGTAGATATGTTGGATTTTTTTTTTTTTTGGTGTGTAAATATGCTGGGTTTTTTTTTTTTTTTTTTGTGAATATGTTGGTTTGTTATGTTGGATTTTTTTGTTGTAAATATGTTGGTTTTTTATTGTAAATATATTGGGCTTTTTTATTGTAAATATACTAGATTTTATTGTTGTAAATATTGTTAGATTTTTATCGTAAACATGTTGGATTTTTAGATAGCTGGATTTTTAATGTTGTAATTTATATTTAGTATATTTTATATTTATTAACTTAAATAAATTTTAATAAATAATATTACTTAATAATAAAATTTAATTGAATTAAATAAATATCATTAATCAAAGTGACAATGAATTATAAGTAAATGAATTTAATTAATAGAAAAGATAATATTAATTTACTTAACATGAAATATTATATTTTATTATAAAATATGCAAATCATTTTAATATTAAATATAACATTAATTAATTTAATATTAAATATAATTTATTCAATTTCTCATAATTTGAGTAATTAAATAAAATTTAACATATTTTTTTATTTATTAAATTAAATTACTTTTAATAACAAATATAAAGAAGTAAATTTATTTAATTTAGTTAATTAATTTAATATTTAAAAAAATTACAATAAATCAAATAAAATCAATTTAATAAGCAAATTAAATTAATACGGAAGTTATTTTTACAAGCAATTTACTTAACATGAAATATGGATTTTTATTAAAAAATGTGCAAATCATTTTGATGTTAAATATAACATTAATTGATTCTACTACATGCATGTAACACAGGTGCAATTAAAATTATAGTAAAAACAAATAATTTATAAATAAATATAATAATATTAAATAATACAATATAAATTAGGGGTATACATGGGTCGATCTGGTTTAGATTAATGTCTAATCCGAAAATTGAACCGATTATTTTCAGTTATTCAAAAATGGACCTAAAATCAAACGAACTTTAACTTAGAATCGAACCAAATCGGATCAGAAATATCAGCTTGAGGTCAGTTTGGTTTTCGAAGTTAGCTTAAATCAAATTGGGTCGGGTTGATTTCGGATTGACCCGATTTATTTATTTTTGAATCCTAAACATTTAAATAAATAATATATTATATAATACTATAAATATTATAATATACATAATATTATATATAATCATATATATTTTATATATTAATCAGTTACTATTTTACAAATAGTATACTGTTTTAATGTTTTATAATCAATTTAAAATAAAAAACTGTTTTATATATAATATGAATAATATCATTATAATATTATATAATAATATGTATATATATATATATATAATTATATATTATACTTTTTTCGAATTAGTTTCAAGTTCGTTCAAGTTAGATTATTTTCAATTCAGTTTCTGTTCAGTTCGATTTTTTGTCTACTAACCTGAAAAACAAACCCAAAATATCAAGTTATTATTTTTTTAACTTAGAACCGAACCGATGATATAGACTTTAACCAAACCAAACTGAAGTGGTCGGATCGGTTCGGTTTTTGATTTATTTGTTTTTTTTTTCACCTCTAATATAAATAAATAAATTAAAAAATATAAAAAATATATTATTACGATCGCTAATGACGGTCACTAATGAAAAATGATTAAAAATAATAAATAATAATTAAGTTTTAATTAAAAATTAATTAATATTTGCGACCGCTACTAGTAGTCGCTAATAGTTACTAAGCGATCGCTAATATATTTTCTCCACATGGAGGGGACTGGCGCCATGTGGCAAGAAAGAATTAACGATTGCTTAAACGGTCACTTAAGTGATAGCTATTTGTTGTAAAGTAGTCACAATAACACACGAAGTAAATTCTCCTGCAGTCACATCAAAGTCCATCGCAATAGCATTAGCAACTGTTTACTTATTAGCAATGACGTATTTGCGTCCCCCTGGTAGTAATTGTCATGCGGTTGCAAATACTTTTTAGCGACTGATTTGACACCTTTAGAGACCGCTTTTGGCAGCAGCTAAACTTTTTTTTTTTAGTAGCGAGTCTTGCTCTTTTCTTTATATATGAAAAATTAAAACTCAAAAAAATATATAGATCGTCTTATTATTTTATTATATTTTTGTGACAAACTTTAGCTTTGGAGGACTCATTTTAAAATTTCTTTTTTTTTTTAGGTAATAAGCAATAAAGAATAAAGTATGCTTTTATCACAGTGAGGACAAAATCAATCCCAAAATCAAAAAGGAAAATTTGAAGAGAGAGAAGAAGAAAAAAAGAGAATCTCTTAAGGCTCATCTGATAACGATGTTATTTTTCTATTTATATTTAATTGCTTATATTTTTTGTTGCATTTTTTTAAAAATAAAAACTAAAATTACGTTTGAAAGTTTAATTTAATTTATAATTATTAATTTTTTATTTTAATAAATTATTTAATTTTATTATTTTAAAAAAATTAATTAAATTTGATAACACATATTTCATATTAATGTAATTTAATTTAATTAATTAGATTAATTAATTTAATTAAATAAAATAACATGAACTAAATTATTTTAATTATGTTGTTTATTAAAAACCATTTAATTCAAATATAAAATATATCAATTATAATTTAATTATATTATTTATTAAAAATAATTGAATAAAATATAACTATTATATAATTTAATTCAATAAATATAAGATATATTAATTATAATTTAATTTTATTATTGATTTAAATAATTGATTAAAATATATTTTATAATAATTTAAATAATTTAATTATGATATTTATTAAAAATAATTTAATAAAATGCATTTCATATTAATTAAATTAATTAATTTAAATCAATTATATAAATTAATAACTAATTTAATTAATTTAATTATTACTTATTAAAAATATTGTTAGTTTAATAAAATATTTGAATAAAATAATTAACTTTAATATGATGCAATAGAAATGAACAAAATATTAAAATTGATATAATGTTTATAAAAAAAATAGAAAGAAATTTTTTTTTTATTATGTTTTTCTATTTAAATTTTCATTTAAAAAAAATCCAGTTTAACATTTGTTACCAATTTTTATAAATCTATAAAATATAAAGAGAAAAATAGTAAAAATAAACACTGCCAAATTGGGTTTAAGCATCCCTCTCTATATGTTATTAAAAAATCCCTTCATTATGCCCCTCCCTCTGTCCAAAAAAATAATTATAATGATATATCCAGGGTCTGTGTGCAAAAAATGATTCGCTTTTTTCATAAAAATAATTCACATGAACGAGTGCGCCTGACAATGAAGAACTACGAAACAGACCTCTCTCGGTTGCCAAATCTTAGGACATAGTGAAGCCCATTGGGCTCGATCTGTCTGTCATATGGGCTCAGTTGGTGTCGTAAGCTCTTGCATAATCAACACGGACCCCCCCACCCCTTCTCCTTTTTCTTCTGGGGTCGGGGAGAAGTCCAGAGTCGTTACTTATGGTGCGCACTGGGTGAATCCCGTCCCGTGACCCTAACCGGTAAAGAACCACGAGGAGGTAAACCAGCTTAGGCAAATCCTGGCTGACCGGCTCAGCCGAGAAGGCTATTAGATGGCCCTCCACAATTAGAGGAAGGACTGCCCCCAAGAGGAGTCGAACCCGGAACCTATTGGTCCCAGGCCCTTCAGCCCGCCATCTAAACCAACTCGACTACCCCTTTCGGGCCCCCCTTCCCCTTTTTCTATTTCTATGTAAAGTCAGTAATTTCCTATCTATTTTTGTAGATATTTTCATAGGAGACATTCCGGGATGTTTGGAGTGAAGGTTTGGTAAACAATATAAAAAAAAAAAATAGGAAAAAGAACAAAAAAAAGGAAAGAAAGAAATTTGAAACATATTTTTATTATTTAAATAAATCTAAAAATATAAGAAAATAAAAATCACTCATCAGTAAATTAATTTTATTATTTTTAATTTCTTAAATACCGTGTACTTTTTCATTTTCTATCATAAATTAAATAAGAGTAGAAATTCTGAATCACATCCTTTTTCTTTCTTTTCTTTTTTTTTTTTTGTTTTTTTCACAAATTCTTAATCCAAACACATCTTTAGACTTCTGTAATTAATGATTTTAAGGTTTATTTTTCTCTTTCTAGTGGTCTAAAACTAATAATTAAAAATGGAGACTGCAGATTGTTGTTGGAATGTAAACTATTATCGCTAGTTAAGGCGAATGGTGCACTTAGATATTCCAATTACTCTCAATGCAAATTCAAAACCCTCGTATTCTTATGTATTAGATGTGATATACACGTGATACGTATTTTTTATTTAATAATTAATAAAATTAGAAAAAAATAAAAATTAATAAGTAGTTAAAGTGTATTTAAGGTAGATACATAAATAAATGAAATTATGTAATTACGTGACAGTTATGAAAAAAAAATTATTTTTTAATATCTTTAAAGTATAGATAGTTATATGAAATTAAATGATATTATAAGAAACAAAGAAGACTTCCTCGAAAAGATTTTTTAATATACTTGAAGTATAGATAGTTATAAGAAGTTAAATGATACTTATGTCTTGTTTGGCACCACTAAAAATCATTAAAACTTATCAAATCTAATTATTTTTTATACTTTCCTCCAATCAAAATTTTTCATATTTTACCTTTATATCACATCTTTATATTTTTATTGTAATTTTTATTCATTTTTTTTTTTGTCAACCAAACACCCTTTTTAAAAGAAAATTCACCAAATTTTGATATTCGCCTTATAATAGTATAGGTGTATACATATATATATATATATATATATGTATGCATGTATATAAAAGTTTCAATGAAAAAGTTCTTCATGTGTCACTTTCTCATTTGACCTTACTCCCCTCATAATTTACCTCCTTGGCCTGTCTTTTTTCTTGGTACCATGAGAATATATCATAAATCATCATTACAGAATTGATAGGTTAGCACATGAATCATGATGTTGCCCTCATAAATTTTGTACCTCAAGTTCTTTGGCACGCAACACGTTTAGTTATATTTAGCCAATAACATAATTCTTACAAAACTTTGAACCCTGCAGAATGAATATATAATTTTTCTTATTTCCATATTTATTATACCCGCCAAAAAAAAAAGGTTTTATTAATTATTTTTTTTCTATTTTACCAACATTTTATTTTTTATTTTTAGGCCCAATTTATTAATATCTTGTTATAAAAATTATAGAAAAAAACTACTTAAAAATCTGCTAAAAAACTTTTAAGTAGTATTTTGGTATTCCTATTTTTATTCATCTTTGTATTTGATTTCCATTAAAAACCCAAAAAAAAAAATATATATGAATTTCATAACTAAATAAAAGCACTCAAAGCAAAAGATAAGATAAAGATTTAATTAAACAATTTCATAAAATATGGAAAACTACTAAAATTGTTTTATCTTTTCTTATTTTAAAAAAAAAAACGTACAACAACTACTAACCTATATCTATATAAAGAAAATAGTAGGGGGTATTAATGAAACTAAAAAAAATTAGTGGAATTTTAATTTTAGTGAAAATTTTTTAATTTGTTAGAATACTTTTAACCTCCCATTAAATTAAAAATTAAATCAAATAACTTTTAAAAACTGTTCTTAATTAAGTCATTTTACAAATTTTAAACTTTTAACCATTATATTATTTTACTTATAAACCCCTAATTAAATTACACAAATGAAGTGACAACCACACATTATATATGCACACTTATAGAGATCCTAAAGTGTTCATCGAACAGGAGTAGGTATTACAGTATCAACCTAGCTCCGTACTAGTTTAAATATTCATTTATAAATTTATATATTTTTATTGTAACATTTATTTAATTTATATAATATATATTTTTATTTACTATATAAATTTTTTTAATATTTATTATATATATATTATAATTATAATTATTATATTTAATTGGTAAACAGGAACGGAAATGAAAAATCCACTACTTAGCAATTTTCATCCCAAAATAGGGATGAGAATGAAAGCAGAGATAAGAACGAAAAATAACATCAATGAACGAGGACGAAAATAGAGAGATGAAAACGAAAAAAGCGATGCCTGCCTCATTTACAGCTAGTAGAAAACAATAAAACAACTAGGGATGTAAATCTGGATGTGTTAGAGGCTTAAGTAGGCCTAACCAGAGAAACTCCGAAATTTGTTGAAACCGAAACCCAAACCAACTCAAGTTCGGGTCTAAGGGGCTAAAATTGCTATTATATTACAGTTTGATTCGTTTGAAGATTGATAAATCCGGCTGCTCTCAGTAATAATAGCCAAAAAAGAAAAAAAAAACTTCAAAATTTTGCAAGGCATATTGTGGGATTATACTAATAACACGGTAAAACTAATACGTAACGTGATTTAATAAAGAGAATATTTATTATAAATGTAAGTTGCACAATAACGAATAAATTTAAAATAAATAATTTCAAATATAATAAAATACTACATAAATTAAAAAAAGATTAAAACACAGTATAATCATTTTTTTTTAAAATGTTATTTGCATCCACTCCTTTTTGAGTTTACTGATGGAATCTTTTGCAAATAGTTTCAGTGAATATAATAAACTTTTGAGTAAACTGCACACAATAATTTGTGAAGAAAACTCAGATAGGAATAAAAGGTAAAATTTTGATCTTCTTTTCCGTAGACACAAGGCATCAAGTTATTTTATTTTTTCTAAAACCTTAAACATCTAAATTAAGTGTAATATTTATAGGTATAAGTTAGTTAAATTGTGAAAGGAAACAATCTTTCAACATGTCGTTTGGTTTGCTGAAAATTTCCAAAAAACTATATAAATCTCTGTTAACTTTATATCACATCAACTTTTTCTCTCACTGCACGTATTACGAACTCTCCCCAAATCACAATTTATCTCATTTTATCTCAATTTATCTCACTTTTTCTTACTCCAAACAACCCCCAAATAGATATAAGTTGGTTGAATTTTGAAAGGGAACAACTTTTCAAAAGGATAGAGTTGGCTGAAAGGAAGTATCATTTCAAAAGGTTATGAATTGGTTGAAAAGATACCCTTTTGAAAAGGACACGAGTATGTTTAATTTATATGGAACAACAAAATTTTTCTAATAGAAACTAGTTGAATTTGGAAAGAAAAAATTAGATAACTCTTAACTACTAAAAATCGAATGTTTTTGTATTTGGGAAGAAAAATAAAATTAAGGTGACATTTAATTTACTTTTTTGTTCTATGTGTTTTATGTTTTAAAAATTCTAAAATAAGGGAATAAAAATGCTTTATTTTATTTATTTTAATTTTTTTTTTGTTTTGGATTAAAAACGCTTAAAACGATTTTCGGACATTTTTCATTTTATGTGTAAACTCATTTTTTATTTCTAAAACAAATTTTAAAAATACAAATGATCAAATACGCTTTGAACTATTTTTCTTTATTTCAAAAGTACAAAATGATAAATGAGCTCAAAATAGAAAATAAAAAAAAATAGAAAACAAAAAAAAAATAGAAAAACAAATCAAATGAGACTTAACTTTTTAGCAATTAATTTTTTAACTTTTTATTAATTTGACACTTTTGTCATTTATGGTTTAAAAAAATTAAAAATATAGAGGGTAAATATAATTATTTAAAAAAAAAACAAAAAGTTGAATAACTAGAAGTTGATTGGCTGGCTTGGGTGCCAAACGCAAACCTAATGCGGCTGAGGCAGATTGGGTATTCGACTTTTTTGAATATTCGACCCAGATTAATTCGGGCTTCATATTTTTTACCCAAAGTAAATTAAATCCCATAGAAAAACTACTCAAGCCTTGACCCTGATGCCCCGCGTTTGACAAGTCAGCAGACTTCCAGCCCAAGCGAAGAATGGGCCCACATCAATACCTGGCAATAGCAACACTAATTTTGATATCACCACTCCCATTTGCTTTTTCCTTCGCTTTTTATTTTCAGTCCCATTTAAATACTGCATCCTTAGTTCTTCTTCACCCACCGTCTCAGCAGCAATGGCAGATCAGATAGCAAGAGGAGAAGAATTCGTGAAAAAAGCTGAGAAGAAGCTCAGCGGATGGGGCCTCTTTGGTTCCAAATACGAAGATGCCGCCGAATTGTTCGATAGAGCCGCCAATGCCTTCAAGCTCGCCAAATCATGTGATTCTTTTCTTACTATTTTCTTTTGATTCGTCAACTGTGGATATTTGAGTATCTTCTCTGTGAGATTGTGATAAGGCATAGCTCTGTGTCGATTTCGTGTTGTGAAAGGGCATAGTTCTGTATCGATCTCGTGGGTTTTGATTTGATGTAGGGTTTTGTTTTGATTTATTTCTTATGGAAATTTTGAAATGTTCTATTGAATCGGATGCGCTTGATGGGTTGATTATGGTGGATGGGGATGATTATCTGATCGAGTGCTTGAAGTATATATGTATTTGCATGTTTGACTTGGCCTCAACTTTTGTCAACTATGTTGAGTAAAATTCATATCAGTTTTTTGGATAGCTTTGCTGGAGAAAAAAAATTTGTGTTGATTTGGCACTAGTAATTTGCTATTTTTTAGTCTAGAAATTGCCTTCCTTCTGCATGCTATTGAGGGGATCAAATCAATCTGGTTAGAAATGCTATTGATTGACATATGCATCTATGTGTAAATTACAAATATTTACTTCTTGATGAGCAATACAGAGTATTCCATGGTTGTTTGCTCTGAGGTTCTAAAATGAAAATTGGTTTAATATGGATTCTTGGATTTGAAATGAATGGATTGTCTTTTAATCATGTATGAATTATGTCTAAAATTAATATTTGATAAGTCACATTTATCCATCAATGAGATAGATGGAAGGATTTAGACAACTTATTATTAGAAAGTTGATGTGGCACCGATAGAAGAGAAGTTGAAAAAAGGTAGACCTAACATGCACTATTGCAGAAGAATGTGTAAATAGAACAAAAGGTAAGCCTAAGATTATGATGGGTCATAGAAAATATGACCCATGATAGAAATGAATGGAGGAAGAGTATTCATGTATCCAACCCCAACTAGTTGTGTTGTATTATTAATAGTAAATTTTAAATGGGAAATTCAAAAGAGTTATTTTAAATCCATTACAGGAAAGATTATTGTTGTACAAATGTCCACTTCAATCGTTACCTTTAGGTATTGAGCCTGACCCTAGTTAATAACTTTCCCTTGTAATTTCAAATTTAAAGGCCAAATTCATTAATTGATCATCTGTTTATGCAATTGCAATTCTTTACTTCTTATCACTTGATATGGGTTACCGGCAATTCTTTACTTCTTATCACTTGATACGGGTTACCATAATGCTCTAGAAGTTATATTCTTGTTCTTTAATTTTTAGAAGATTTCCATTGGCTTCTGCGCTAGAAGAATCACATTTTTAATTATAGAATTATGCTCTCGTTCAAATTTAGATTCATCCATAATTCAACATATTGTGCTAGTATATGGCTTATTAATATCTAATGAGGTTTGGATTCCCAGGGGACCAAGCGGGATCGGCATATATCAAGTTAGCAAACTGTCATATGAAGGTAAGTGCTTCATCTTGCTGGGTCTTCACCTTTCTACTTTTGCAGATCTTATTTTATTATAAGCCTATATGACACGGTTGCTTGTGTTTACAGTCAGATAGCAAACATGAAGCTGCTGGTGCTTATGCTGATGCTGCTCATTGCTATAAGAAGACTAATACTAAAGGTGTGTATTATTTTTAACTTCTCTGCTTGATGATTAATCCCGAACTTTATCTGACCAAATTGACTTATTTTGGAATTCTATTTATTATAATGTACGCTGAATGACGGCATTATAAAAATGGTCTTCTAAAAATGCAAAAACTTTTCTTTTTGTTTCACTTATTGCTAGGTGCCCTTTGGTTATTTTTTCCCACAAGAGATTGGGATCACAATATTAGACACGATAGGATAACATGACCCAAACACAACATGACATGACACGACACAAATATGCTGACCGAAACTGCATGATGTTCATTAAATTTTGAGATAGCATAAACACAAATAGATAGGATTATGAATCCGAACGTGACATAACACAACAAAATTGTCATTTCTATATAAGATGTAAGTTTGTATGTATTTTTTGGACAAATGATAGAAAATATGTACTTATGTATCCACACTGAAGCAACACAATTGAACATGAGAATTTTTTATTATTTTTTTATTCATAAAGAATTTTATTAATCAAAACGAAGTCAAAAAAGCATCAAGAAGATGCCGTGTACAAACCCCGACCGAATTAAAACAAATTCTTAACAAAACACAAATGATTCTATATTGGGATCTATACTCCCATGTACGTAAGCCACTTATATAATTGAGACTAAAAAATACTCTTAAATCTGTATAATGACAAGTCCGCGTCTTGGGAAGTTCTTCTACTCCTCTCCCTCCACACCACCCAAAATAAGCAAAAGATGGCCATGTGACAAGCTCATAGGGACAAGAAATCCACTGGATTCAATTTCTACGTAAAGTGGTTGGATGCTTGAACCAATTGGGATAGGTAGTCCTTTAGTAGAACACCCAGTTGTGCTCGTATTCTGGTGAACTAAGAGCAGTCAATCATATTCTTGGTGCTTACTGCTTATTTAAAGAATTCTACAACATTTTCAATTGTAACTTTGTAACCCGCACCTATGGCCACTTTACCCTTGGAACACAAAACAAGTTGCTTGGTGGCTTGCATCATTTTGTAGCAGAATATTATGACATTGGAATAACATAAATGGATTTAAATCATAGTTTAAATGGGGCCATCTTTAAATCAGCACTTAAATACCTTCTGAATTAGAAATGTAGTTTAAATATTTCATTACTTAATTTTCATTTTTATAAAAATCCCTAGCATCTTTTCTGTTCAGTGATAATTGGATTTAATGTTCTTTCTCAGCAAACAGCAGAGGAATGGGGTTACTAATGTCTCAAATGCATTATGCTTTGCAGAGTCCATATCTTGTCTAGAGCAAGCAGTCAATCTTTTCTTGGAGATAGGACGGCTTAACATGTCTGCAAGATATTACAAGGTAATCTCTCTCTCTAATTTAAGTAAAAATTTTAAAAACATTGAAAGGATGCATCCCAAGTACAAAAGTCTCAATCAACCTACAAGACTAAAGAATCATATCCTCAATCTATACAACGGGAACTTGTTTCCTTGAAAAGTTCATCTATTTTCTACACTCCATAATAACCATACTAAGCAATAAGGAACTATCCCTGCTTATTTTCCTAGGGATATCTCTGCTAGTTTGCTTATAAGCAACTGTGACTTATTTTTAAAAACATTAAAAGGATGCATCCCAAGTATGAAAAAAGTCTTAATCAATCCACAAAACTAAATAACCATATCCTCAATCTATACAAGGGAACTCAACTCCTTGAAAAGTTCATCTATTTCCTTCACTCCATAATAACCATACTAAGCAATAAGGAAGCAGCCCTGCTTAATTTCCTAGTTTGCCTATAAGCAACGGTGACTCAAGGCGGTTTTTTGAATTGATTGTTTCTTACTCATTTGTGTTAGATCTGTAATCTTTACCCTTGTTTGCTAAACAATTAGCAACATGATCTAATGTTTAATCGGAGAAAATCTGTAAGATTAATTTTTTTTCTAATTTATTATTATTATTATTATTGTTATTGTTGTTGTTATTTTTATTCTTGTCGTCGTTGTCGTCGTTGTTATTTGTGTGCATATGATAGATAGAGTTATAGAAGGCATGATTTGTAACTCTTTCCTTCATGTGCAGGAAATTGCTGAACTATATGAGACTGAACAAAACCTTGAGCAGGCTATTGTTTACTATGAAAGAGCAGCTGATCTTTTCCAAAGTGAAGAAGTAACAACAACTGCAAATCAGTGCAGGCAGAAAATCGCACAATTTGCTGCTCAACTAGAACAGTAAGCCTGTCCACTAAATTTATATGTGCTTCTTATGAGGCTAAGTGACTTTTGAGGCCTACGTGCTGCAAAATTCAGCCCACGCATAGCTTGTCTGTTTTATTTCTCTATCTTCTTATGCCCCGCTTGACAAAATTGTCAATTTTTAATTTTCAGATTTCGTATTTATTTATTTTTTTGAAAATTGAACATGAAAACTCATTTGCTAAATTTGTTTCCAGTTTTCAGTTTCCAAAAAAAATAAAAACGATTTTCAAAATTTTTAAAAATTATGAAAACATTAAAAAAGTAATTCCTCAAGTTTTCATTTTTCTCTCCTACCACTAGTAGTCATAACCATCATCCACTGCCAACTGCTACCCTCTTGCAACCACCGTCGTCGGTTGCCACCCACCTTTGACCATCATTGGCTGGCCACTGCCACTGCCACTGCCACAACCACCCGTCACCCACCTCTGACCACACCATCTTTGCTGGCCACCCTACTTTCGCTACTGGTTGCCACTCACCTCCGGCCACCACCGCTAGCCACCTCTCACCTTTGACCACAGTTAACCACCACCTTCGGCTGTCGCCACCTACTCTTGTCACCTACCTTTGACCGCACTACAATCTATTGTTACCAAACGCATTTTCAATTTTTTTCCTATTATGAAAATGAAAACCGAAAATAAAAAAATTGAACACAAAAACTGAAAATTGACAATTTTGTCAAATGGGCCCTTAAGAGGAATTCATTGCAGAAAGTTGATGATATTGCCAATGGATATTATCTAGTTGACCAAATTCCTATGTGTAGTGTGTAAATGTAAATATTGGAACTACCTGCAATTTAATTTATTAGAATATGGAACAACATTTTTCAATGCATTTTGTCACCATTTCTTATGTGTATAATTACTTACTCATACACGTGATAAAAAAATTTTCTTATATTATCTGCAGAAGCTATGCACATCTCTATATGTGCATCTGGATACATTTTAGTACAATCATCAAGTAGTATCTCCTTGGAGACTTTTTCTAATTGGTGGACCATTTGGGTCCTTTTTGTTCTTGGGCTGCATCCTCATGATGCCTTTTGAATAATACATCTATTTACTTAAATTATGAGAAAAAAAAAGGTATATCCTTGGAGGTTCTAATTGCTTATGTGGGATTTACAGAGTCTGCTTCTGGCTGTTTGCTTCTCTTTAAATTTTTCATAGCTATCGGTGGCATTTTCTTCTGATAATCCAGTAACTAACTTGCGTTTGAATTTGGTATGATCAACTTGTTTTGTTTATGGTTTACTCACAACAATATTTGGGACAAAGGGTCTAGTTTGAAAACGAACAATCACATCAATATCAATAGTTTTGTTTCCTTTCTTTTAAATGTATACGTGCACACACATATCAAGGCCCTAGTCTAGTAATATTAATCTGTAAAATATTATGAACCTGAAGTTAAATAATGGAACTATGCGAATGAAATTTGACGACAGCTGCCTGAACCTTCATTTATCTGGAATATACATCATCTTTGCTTTAAGTGAGGTAAAATTTTGTGATTCTTGAGAAAGAATGACAACATTGTCAATAGGATTGAATATGCTCCCAATTTTCTCCAGATACCAGAAAGCAATTGAGATTTATGAAGATGTAGCACGTCATTCGCTGAACAATAATCTGCTGAAGTATGGAGTTAAAGGACATCTTCTTAATGCTGGCATTTGCCAACTCTGTAAAGGCAAAGGGGACACTGTCGCAATTAACAATGCATTAGAGCGATACCAGGTTTAAGCATGTCTCTTGTCCGGCATATTGAATTTTTACCTCATTGCTTGTATTACTGTGTTAACATTGACTGCATTTGCAGGAACTGGATCCAACTTTTTCTGGAACAAGAGAGTACAGATTGCTGGCGGTATGTATAACTTGTGAAAACAGTCCTCAGTTTTGCATCTGACTTCTCCGATGTTAAACTCAATTTTATAGCTGTTAGCAAATGGGTTTGATGATCTATCGGAGGATATGGCCCTAAACAGATCTAATTGGCGTCGACAAATCCATATAGCCGACCCCACCTAGTGGGAAAAGGCTTGGTTTGGTTTGGTTTAGCAAATGGGTTTGATGGAATCCAGTGACACTTTTTTCCTCATTTGATTCTTTTCATATGAAGTGAATATTTTGATGCCTTTCTATCAATAGCATAACTCTCAAGCTACCTCATTTTTAGGTGGTTTTATTTATCACCAGACATTGATGCATACAAAATGTGCGAGATTATTACCTATAAGTAGTTATGTAATTCTTGTAATGATGGGTCAGGGTATTAAAGGAAAGTAAAAGTTTGCTTAAATAAATGATAAATTCTATAAAATTACTTGCACATCTTTTGAAGTTGTGGATGTTTATGGGTGGTTAGAGGATATTAATGGAAAAAAAGCAAAAGTTTCACAAGGGTTCACCAACTACCCCTAGTGTTGCCTTATATAGCAGCGTAGACATTTAACTCATTGTGATAAGAGAAATTTAGCTCAAGTTAAACTGGGAGATTGCTTTTCTTGTGACAGGACTTGGCTGATGCGATTGATCAGGAAGATGTCACAAAGTTCACTGAAGCTGTGAAGGAATTTGATAGCATGACCCAGCTGGTAAAGTGCATTTCTGATTCTATTTGATACTCTAGTTTGGAATCTGATTAGTTTTGAGGTACTCTTGAGTGGGTTGGTTGCTGACTTGTCTGACATGAATGTTAATTGCACCAGAAGTTTGGAATTTAATTAAGACTGATTTTAATTATCATCATGAAATGGTGGTCGAGGATTTGATTTGATCTTTTATTGGCATGTAGTTTAACTAATAATAGCTAGCAGAGTCAATGGGTCGTGTAAATGACTCTAGGTTTTAGTTTGTCTTGAATTCATTCCATCATTTGTTGATGGCTTTATACTGTGTCAGTACTGTCAGACCTCACTATAGTTGGAACAAGTTTGAGTAGTTTTATATATTGTAAATAGCACTTTATTTATTAAAAAAATAGCACTTTAGTAACACGGAATTCATGTTGAATGTATAGTAGTGATTAAATCTCTATTAGAAGTTGACATGAGGTGAAATCTCATCTTAAATTTACCCTTGCTGGCAGATGTAGATTGCTCTTGGTGCAACAACATAATATTTTAGCATAATTTTCTTAAAACATTCATCGCATTTAAATTGCAGTATTCTAGCATCTTAAACTCGAGGGGTGTGTTTGGATGGGGGATCTGGAGAGGGAAAAGAAAAGAGTAGGGAAAATAGAAGGGAAAAGACGAAGGAAATATAAAATCACAAATATATGTTTATATTTGAGTAGGTTAAAAAAATACCAAAAAATAAATAAATAAATAAAAGACATTAACTAATAAATTAACTTGCTAATTTAATTATTTCAAATTTCTCAAATCCCAAGTTTTTTCATTCCATTTTCCATCACAAATCGAAATGAGTGATTTTGAATTTTTACCCCTTCTCTTTTCCCTTGGCAAATCCTTGATCCGAGTACAGCTTAAGTGAATATTTCCTTCTTTTGAGCTGCTTCCTCCATTCGTGTCAGTTTGATGAGAAACAGTTAGTTCATCTGTACAGAAACAATTTCTTCTTAAGTTGTCAAAGTTGATCATTTATGGAAAGAGGATCGAGTTCAAACTAGCTCAAAAATTATTGTTAGCGCTTGTGTTCTGTGTTGTTATTAAGCATTTAGCACAATTTTAATTTGGGTCAAAAACATTGTCTATTCTGTATTGTTTATTCAAATATGAAGAAATAAACTATTAAAATGCTGGGGAAATATTTTCCCAACAGTAATATTCTATAGTTTTACACTCTCTAGAAACAATGACCTTTGGGGATTAAAATGCACATAATACATGACGTGGTAAGTATGAAATAGTTAACTTGTGAAATCCAGTACTTTTGGCTTTTTTTTTTATTTTTTTAACACACACACACACACATCTCTCTCTCTCTCTCTCTCAAATCCTGTCTACATTTTAATTGCCTATCAAAAACACACTTTCGTTGGGTAGGAAAAACACAAAGGTTTTAACTATATTAGGACTTTCTTGATCCTTCTTTATTCATAATGATGGAGAATTTGACCCAAGACTCATAATATGCTAAATTTCCAGCATAATTTTTCTTTGATATTAGAGGGATGCCATGGGCAATGACCAGAACTCTAGGGATAAGATGGAGACTGGAACATTGGCCTAACTTCGCAACATTACTATTAAGCTCCGTACACATTTTTGTGAGCATATTAAATAGAATATCAACATTACTATCACAACTTCTGCCCACTGCTTGTGTGCACTGATGTCTTAAGCTCATTAAACTGATGCTCATCTTGCCTAAGATTTGGATGCTAGTTCTATGTAATTATTGACTGCTACTGTTATGTAAGTTATTTCAACACATTTTACTCCACAGGATGCTTGGAAGACAACCCTTCTGTTGAGAGTGAAGGAAGCTCTCAAGGAAAAAGAGCTCGAGGAGGATGATCTTACTTAATTATTTTCTTAACCGCCGTTGTTATGTCGTTGCAATTTCTCTCTGATGATCATACTGAGTGCTTGTCTGATTGTATTCTTAATTACACTCTTCTTTTTGTGTGTACTAAATTTGTTGTTCCAAATGATATGCTTGCGTTAATTAGTTTTGTAATGGAGTATTGGTTTCCTTTTGCCAATTGAGGTTCGTAAATAAACTCGATGGTATGAAGTTGAAGGTGGATTCTCGTCTCTGTGAGCCTATTGTTTCTCTGCCTTTTTCTGCAGCAAAGTCCCTCATTCTGATTGTTAACAGCACCAAAAGTTACAGAATGTTGTCGACTTCTTTCAACTAAAATTTGTCACATATTACTTTTGCATTAATTTTTTGTAATTTTTTCTTTTAATGTATACTTTTTTGTCATCTAAACACCTTTGACCATACTCAAAAACTGAATGATTCTAGGGCAATGTTTGTCACAACACGCTTATACAATATAACCCTCAATAAGAGTTAGTAAGAGAACTGAATTTGACACGAGTGAAAAGCATATTAACAGAAAATTATTACGATTTCATGCGAATTTAACACATAATATGGGGGGGGGTGTTTGGAGTTTTATATGTATGTACTAACTCTTACAAATTTTTACAAAATTTAAATTTTCTATTTACAGTACAAATTATAACGCTACAAGTTTTATAAGTTTATATTAACCTATACAATTCCAAACACACATTATTTGTTCCGTTGGTTTTTTTTTGGTCCTAATGACTTTTTTATGATTTTTTAATATTTTTCTAGCATATTATTTAGATTCATAATTAAAAATAGAAAAATTCACACGTGGGTAAAAAAAAGTGGGTTTTTTTTTTTCATACGTAAATGATTTTTTTTTTTAATTGGGAAGCATTTTCTTTTCTTGGTAATTTTTTGATCGACGTGAATAATACGCCAAAAGCTATTGAAAAAATATATATTTAAACTTTGGCGAAAATTTATATTAAAAAAAAATGAGCATGCTAGTGGGATGTTAAGTGGAGGCCACATATTTAAAATATTTGAAAATAAGCACAAATACATACAACTATCTCATACAGTCAATCACCCCCAGATGATTCTCAGGCAACTTGGAGAAAAATTCTTTTGACTGACAACTTGGCGCTAGCTACCTGCTAGGTGGGTAAAAATTCTCATACCTTTTATGCCTGGGAAAGGCTAATGTACAAAATCACTGTCCATGTATTTAATCTATTTTTTTTTAGTTTTTATTTTTTACTTTGTTCTCCTGTTAAATGGTTAAATAATTAAGAATTACTGTTCATTTTAAATTACTGTGACGCAAAACCAATCGCTAAATACACAGTTAATCAATCGCGATGTGCCAACATGAGGATTTTCAACATTAGCAGCCATTCAAAGAGTTCTGTAGTAGTATCTGACCAATTATGAAAGTGAGGTGAGGTGAATGAGCAATCAATCACATAGTTCCTGCATGGTCCACGCTGACTGAGAAATATAGGCCAAGCTTCCCATACACTTGAATCCGTAAAATAGAGCAAAAGGAACCAAATCAGCTAACGATTACAAAATTTTCCCGATTCCATGGAAGGGTGGGCAGCAAAATTACGTCTATTCACATGAACTGGAGAGTAAAAGACATGCTGAGAGTAAATATTCAGGATCAGTATTAAGAAATACTACAACTGAGTAGAGTTCAGATGTACTCGTTAAAGATAAATGAGAGGAACGCAGCAGCAAGAAGCAACCATTCCCCTGTATATCTGGAACCTCTCCAAGGATTGCAGCCAGAAGAGTGGATTTGCCTAAACCGACCTCTCCACATATAGCCACCTTTTCACCATATTCTAACCCTTACATTAATATTTCCTAGTGTGGGCTTTGATGGATTCTCGTCCCAAGCAAAAATCAGAAGATTTGATCAGAATGGCGTGGCTTTCCATTTTTGTGTTGCATTTATGCCAGCTATTTCAATTCTCGGGCACAGATGCCTCAAGAAACTTCCTAATCCTAAAGAATGCAACTTTTGCTTCAATGAAACGCCCCAATTACATCAGGGATAGATCTAGCGGGAGACATAAAGTGACAAGAAATGTAAAAACATTATTAGCATGTCAAGGTACTCCAAGAACGTAGCTTGCCCAGAAAGTGGCAGTTGTTGAGACCAATACAAGGGATGACCAAAAGATCGCACCATTGTATCCCTTACGCAGCTGGACAGAAAAATCATCCATGATTATTGTGTGGTTCATATGATTGAAATGACCCAGCTTACACACACAAAGATAATTTGGAATTTTGTTGTAAATAAGAAGCAATTAGAACTTCCACATACTCTTAATAATAATCACCACATGAGCAAATACCATTTTGGAAATGATGAAAACTGATTTGTATCCCTGACTATGATTTTGCTTTCGGTCATCTTCGATATAAGCTTGATTGCAATATGGACAATGCCCCACAATCACGTAAATTCTTGGTAATCCATGATTGGCAGTCCCAGGTTTGGTGTTAATAATCGCAAACACAATAGCTAACTTCTCACTGTGAACTGCTAGGTGATTCTCCTCATCCTCTTCCTCCACATCATGAAGGGCAGCATCTGTCTCAGGGACATTACCTATCTCTTTCATCTTCCCTACTAATATAGCCAACTCTTCATAGTCTTCTTGGACTGGGATGAGATTGGTCACTAGCAAGAAAGGTATGGACTCAACGATCAAGCTCAACATTGCTGACACCAGGTATTTTCTTGATTCCCCGGCCCTTAATGATTGATCTAATGGCAGCAACATCTTCCCATCCACCAGCCTTCGCATAAATACTTGATAACAAAACGTAGGAGGCAGCATGCTCTGCAATCAATTTAAAAAGATGATCTGCCGCAATAAGGCCTACATCCATTTTAGAGTAAACCCAGCAAGCACTCAACAAAGCCACCCAAACCCTCTCATTAGGCTCCATTGGCATACACTTGACAAATTTATAGGCCTCATCCACTCGACCTGCACGTCCTAGCAGATGAACCATACAAGCAAAGTGTTCCAACCTTGGCACCAGCTAATACTCCTTGGTCACTAATTTAAAACAATACCATCCCACATCCAACAGTCCTGCATGGCTGCAGGCCGAGAGAATGTAAACAAAAGCATCGTGATCAGGGGTGACACCTGAGTCCCGCATTCTTGAAAAGAGAGAGAAAGCATTGTGACCTTGCCCGTTCATACCATAAGCAAAAATCATCAAACTCCATGATACAACTGTCCCGATACTGCATTCCATCAAACAATGCTCTTGCATCGCCCTAAACATCCACACTTTGCATACAAGCCAATCAAAGCATTTTTTAATGACAATTTTGGCCGGAGCCTCTTCCTTTCAACATACTCGTGAATCTGCCTTCCTAGCGACAAAGCTGAGAACATCCCCGCAAGCTGGAAGAACACTAGTAATAGTGATGGCAGTCAGGTTCTATCCCATGCGCTTCCATCTCTGAGTAAAGTTCAACTGCCTCCGCAGGCATGGAATTATTCACATAAACTGCAATCATCACATTCCATGAAACCAAACTCACTTTAGCCAATCTCTAAACATTTCCTTAACATACCAAACATTGTCAGCAGATGTATTAGTTACTGCAGGCAAGAGGCTAGCCATTGTGCCACCACTAGGTTTTATGCCTAATGACTCCATTTCCCGACAAACCCCCAAGGCATCATCGAATAGTCCATTCTGTGCAAACCCAGCAACCATTGAGTTCCTAGAAACCACATTTCCAGGAAATGTGCAGTGAGCGGGACTAATACTATAGTTCGACATTTTTCTGAATAGAAGAAGAGCATCTCCGTAACATTGGTCATTCATATAGATTCTGATCATAACATTGAAATGAACAACATCTTTGTCTAGAATTTCCTCAAATACATGGCGCGAAATTCCCTGTTGACCGCAAGCAGTGTCAGCTTTCCCAAGTTGAAGGCCAATTGATGGGTTTGAGCGTAGACCAGGATCGAAGAAGATCTTTGTATGGAGTCTTTTCAACAATTTGATATCTGGGTATTTTTCTAAGAATCGGCCATAGAAATCTTCAGTAATGGCCGGCTCTTCTCGTATAAATTTCAGCGGTTGGGTAGAGAAAATTGGAGTTTGTAGTTGATTGGCGGTTGGGAAATGACCGGGGCGACGAAGGGGATTCGTAATGGATATCATGAACCGACGAGGGTTTTTAATGTTTAAATCCATGAAAAATTCTGATCATGGTGTGAACCCACGAGTTTATTATTCTATTGGTGTAATTTAATTTGGGGGTAGAAAAGTAAATTTAAGGTGGAGATTGAAGGACATTTTAGGTGAACTGAAAAAGTTTTATCAAAATTGAAACTGTTAGGCCCGTTTGGTAACGTTTCCGTTTTCTGTTTTTTTGTTTATGTTTTTAAAATTTTATAAACTCGCAACAGAAACATGTTTGATAAACCTGTTTACATTTTTTAGTTTCTAAAAAAAATGAAAACATAAATAGAAAGACGTAAAAAAAAATGTGTTTTCATTCTAGTTTTCTTTTCTATTGTCAATATTTTATCAATTTTAAAATTTTAGATATTTTTGTTACATTACATAAAAATAAATTATTTTATTCAACTATTTTATTAAACTAAGCTAAACCCTAAATAATATAATTAAATTTAATAAATAAATTAATTATATAATTTAATATAAATTATTTTTAATAAATAATAAAACTAAATTAATTAATTTAATAATTAGTTATTGCTAAATTATCTGAAATAAATATCATAATTAATTTATTTAATTTAATAATTAAATTAAATTATATAAAATAATTAATAATAAATAATTAAATTAAATGAATTTAATTAATTTAATAATAAATAAATAATTTAATAATTAATCTAATTTAATTTTTTATTTAATATGAAATATATTTAATTAAATTATTTTTAAGAAATAATATAATTTAATATATTTTTTATTTATTGAATTAAATGATTTTAATAAATAATTTACTATATTATATTAATTAAATTAAATTAATATAAAATATATTTTATTAAGTTCTATTAAATTTTAAAACTAATAAAATTAAATGTTTTCTAAAATAAAAAACTAATAATTATAAACAAATTTGCATTTCCAAATGTAATTTCAGTTTTATTTCAGAAAAAATAAACGACAATAGAAAACAAAAAATAGAAAACGATAACAGAAAAATAGCAGCAAAAAAACGACAGCATTATCAAACGGGCCCTTAACTTTTGGGATTTGTTTGTGAGTTTAAGAAATAAAAGAGGATGAAAGAAATTATTAAGTAAGAGAGGAGAAAAGAAGATAAATGGTAATATATAAATATTTTTTGTTAGGTTTAGGAGTTTAGGGAAAAAATATAATTTTGTTTTTTGTGAGTTGAGAATAAATGAATGGAAAAAAAAGTGTGTAATAATATTATTTTACTATTGAATCATTTGAGAATTTGGAGGGTGATTAATTTATTTATCTTTAGGGCATGTTTTTAATTTTATTATTATTTTTATTTATCGGCAAATATGTCATTTTAAAACTTTTATTAATTTATCTTTCTCTTTTCTCCATTTTCGTCTACTTTTTTTGGGTATGTTATTCATATTGTTTTTTAATAATGGGGTAATTGTCTTTTTATTTTCTATATTTAAGGTGAAAATCACTTATACTCTCTTCACTTTAATAATCTACCTTTACATTCCTTATATATTTAATTGAAAAAGAATTACAGATGGTAGTAAATTTTCAAGAGAAAAGATAAAAATACCTATTAAAAAATCAAATTGAATCAAGGGTATGATTGTAAGTAACATAAATTATAGATGGTATAAATATAATTTTTAAAGTTATTTAGAGTTCAAACTATTATTTCGACTAATTTTTTAACTTTTTTACTTTAATCCAAAATACAATAGATATAAGGATAAGTTTTTAAAATTCAAGCCATGAAAATGATTTTTACTTTAAGTACGTGGAGTAAAAAAATAATTATTCCTAAAATAAATTATAAGGATTCTTAAGGTAATGGAATCCAACTAATTAAATATTTTTGTGAAAAAAAGATATAAAACAAAAGTATAGTAACCAAAAAAAAAAAAAAAACTTAGTTTCCACGTAATCAAATAAAAAAACATTTAATAGGTGTTTAGATCTTAAAAAAATATAAAAAAAACTCTAATTTCTACTATCCTTTTTAAAATATTTTATTTAAATTTTATTACGTGTTACTTTTACACAATTTTTTATTTTTTGACAAATTATACATCATCTTAACCCTGGTTTGACATTTCACTAATCAATTTTTTTTGTTCTTTTCGACCTTTTTTCATCTTTCTTTTCATGCACGATAATTTTTCTATTTTAATCTTCTTTTCATTTGTAATTTTCTTATAAATATGAACAAAATGTCTAAAATTTACTAAATAAAAAAATTAAAATTTTGAACACAAAAATCATATTTAAAAAAAAATGAAAAACAAGGTAATGGGATGGTTAACATTGAAGAGAAAGGAAGCCTTCTATTTTTAACAATCTCGATCGCAACAAAGTAGCTAGGCGCTCCTCCGCTTTCCTCAGCAGTGTGAATTGGAATGCAACTTATTAATTCCGTCTCCATCTTTTCAACTTTGACACCCCGCTTTGGTTTGTAAGCCTCCTCGTTTCAACGCAATTAATTTAACTGCAAAAGTAGAAATTTGCAATACACAAGTGATCGATCTACTGGCCGAGAGGTGTTTGTGGTCGGCGGTTCGGCGTTGGACGGTAATGCTTTTTACCCACAACAGAACCGTGCGGGTATCAAAAATAATTTGGTGCCGGAGAAAGGGGCCATTTCCTTGTCCTTATTATATTTTGGATTAAAGATTGAGGAAGCTTTTGGAGTATCAAAAATTAATAAAATCAATAAAAATCATAATTTTATAATTTGTGCAGTGAAATAAAAAATAAATAATTTTTAGATATATTCTTTGATAAATTTTAGAGCTCCAAACAGAGTTTTAAAGTATAAAATTAATTGAATCTATTAAATTTGATTGGATTTGTATCTCATGAATTAAAACTATTTGAGCGAAAAAGGCTTTCAACAAAATAGGTGTATAAAAATATATTTTTATGATAAAATGAAACTTTATTTTATTTTATTTTTTAAAAATTAATTTTTTATTTTTTTAAACATTATTTTTTTAACGACTGCATATAAATTTATTTGTCACGTGTGATATAAATCTAATTAAATTTAATAATTTTTGTTAATTTGAACTTTAATCCAAATCACGAAGGGAGTTATACGTTGAATTTTAAGCTAAAGTGTGTGGTCAAGTGTTTTTTGTTCAAAACATAAGAGAGTAAAGTGTAATTACCAAAAAAAATAATAAAAAAAATATTCATCAAATATATTAGTTTCTTAATTTAATTAATTTGAATTTCTTAATTTCTATTTCTTTCTCCTTTTATTTTTTAGCACAATCCAAATAAGAGAATAAATTTTGAATCACTACATCCATTTCCTTTTTCATTGATAAATCCTTGATCTATAAACAGCTTAAAGGAATAAAAATTTTGGCTTTTAGTTTTCATTAAAAAAAATGACTTTTAAAATATTAAAGTTGTTTAGAGAGATAAAAAGAGAGATGCAAGTGAGGGAGAACGAAATTGAATATACATTGAATCAAATAATAAAAAGAGAGAGAAAATCAATTAAGAAAAAAAAATAGTTGATCTTTTCAAAAAAGAAAAAAAAAAAAAAAAGAAGCAAAATCAGAAAGATGAGGAAACTCCTAAAAAAAAGTAAAAAGACAGGAAAGCATGAGACAAACTGGTCTCATTGCATGTTTATATATACTATTATAAAACACATTCATTAATATATAATTTTTTAATTTAATTAATTTAATTTCTTAAATTTTATATTTTTTTTCTTTTATTTTCAATCACGACCCAAATCAACAAGAAAAAGAATTTTAAATTCTTATCTATTTTTTATTTTCTTAACAAATCATTTATTTAAACACAGTTTAAATGAATATCAGACATTTAACTTTTATTAAAAAAAATTAAACTTTCAAAATAATAAAGTTTGTGTCCTAAGAGGTATGTGAGTGATATAGAAAATAAAGTTGGATAAATATAGAATAAAATAATAAAAAACACAAATAAGAGAAAATAGTTGATTTTCTAAATGAAAAAAAAAAAAAAAAAGAACTTAAAAGCACGAAGAGACAAGTGGGTCTCCCATCGCACTTTTGTGCATGGTATAAAATGAAGAAAGAAAGAGGAGAAAGATGTTAAAAATGGTAAATTTCGTTTTCTCCTTAAGTTTTACCCAAAATTTTATTTTGGAACATGATTTGTTTTTATCAATTAAGGACCTAACATTTTAATTAATTGTAATATCGCCTCTCATCAATGACTATTTTATCCACTCTTACTATTAACCACTTAATTTTCTAAGTAAAATAGTCATTAAAGAGGAAGATTATAATTAATTAAAAGCTCATATACTTAACTGTTACAATAAAAAAATTTCAGATTTTAAAGTAAAAAATTTAGATAAAACCCAGAATTAAAATGAAATTTGTCCTTAAAAAAATGAAATTTGCATGTCAAAAAGAATTATTGTATTTATATGATTACCTATAAAATGAATATTATATGAAAAGTTCTCCAAAATAAATATTTGGATTAAAGATTTCATTTTAATAAATTAAAATTTTAAACAGATAAAATTTTACTTCAAATGCAACTAGTGTAATAAAACTTAATAATTTCAAATTTTTTTTATTTTTAGGATGACTTAAAATATTGGAAACAACTTGCACAGACCATTAGTAGTGGGAGTTTGAAATTAATGATAAAATAACGCTTAGATGATATATATATATATATATATAATTAGTCTTTTAGTAGTTAATTACTAGTTACCCACTAAAAAGTTAAATTTTATGAAAATAAAGCTAATTTTTTAGTAGTTAACTTATTAATTTTTGTTAATTTAACATTTTTATTCCTCCATCGTTTAAAAAAATTTAAAATACAAGAAGATAAATTTAATTATTTAAAAAAAAACTAAAAAGTTTAGTTGATAGAAGCTGAATCTTTTTCTACTCTTTTTCAAATGAAACCTACCTCTTTTAATGAAAAAGGAGGGTTGTCGTCCGTTTTAATGCCAGGCCTCTAACAATTTGATCTGAATTGTTATATTAAAATTCAAGGACTTAAATATATTAATGAAATTTTAATTAAAAATACATAAATTTATGTAAATCATTAAATTTTAATTCAGCAATTTATATCATATAACCACAGTCTTCTAAAGAGCACACTCAATAGTTACTGCTCATTTAGCGAACGGCTTCTTTATAATTCTCTGCAATATATCACAAAACTTTTCTGACATAAAACTAGATGAATCTCTCTAAATTTATATATCTCTACAAAATTTAATGACAATTCTATAAATTCCGATTCACTCCCATAAATTTCAAAAAGTTCTGATAAAAAAATTAAAAAATATCTGTACAAATCTATTCGAACGAAATTATTCATCTCAATTTTTGTGGTTTGTGATTTACATTTCAAACACCAAAAAATAGCCTAACCACATTTTGTATCAATTTTGGATACTCCAACCGACCCTTAAGTCCAACTTTTTGAAAGCAAACCACGACTAATGAGGCCGACCACTACATAATTCCACATCCACTAATCTATCTTATATCCACGCATTATTATTGTCACCAAGTTAAGACTTTTAAGGTTAATAATCGGCCGCGTGTACATATCTTTTTATTAAAATATATTTTAATCAAACCACCCCGTAAACCATCTTATAGTATTAATTCCACGAGTGCTACGCTAAATAAAACAAAACAACCTACGGATCCAACCTTGTGAAGGATGAAGGACGCTGACCTCAGAGGGAGGGGGATTGGGTAGGTGTGTGGGGTCAAAAAAAGTTGGCTTGACCATTTCACGGTCCCCACACAATCAACTTACATATGACGAAGAGATCTCACGCAAATGCGCAATCCAACAAGCTCGTCGAGGGAAATTGCGAACGTTAAAAGCTTTAAAGTCAAAATGAAAGGGAATTAAAGCATTAGGAAACGTGAGAATCCCATGCGCTTTTTTAAAACAATACCGTCCCTCATCCAACAGTCCCGCATGGCTGCAGGCCGAGAGAATGTAAACAAAAGCATCGTGATCAGGGGTGACACCTGAGTCCCGCATTCCCGAAAAGAGAGAGAACGCGTTGTGACCTTGCCCATTCATACCATAAGCAACAATCATCAAAATCACGATACAACATCCCGATACTGCATTCCATCAAACACTGCTCTTGCATTGCGTAAACATCCACACTTTGCATACATGCCAATCAAAGCATTTTCTAATGACAACTTTGGCCGGAGCCTCTTCCTTTGAACATACTCGTGAATCTGCCTTCCTAGCAACAAAGCTGAGACATCCCCGCAAGCAGGAAGAACACTAGTACTAGTGATGGCATCAGGTTCCATCCCATGCGCTTCGATCTCTGATTAAATTTCAACTGCCTCCGCGGGCATGGAATTATTCACATAAACTGCAATCATCACATTCCACGAATCCAGATTTCCAACCCATAAATTCTCAGACCCATAACAGGCTTTGAAAACAGAAGGAAATGTGTAGTGATCAGGACAAATACTATAGTTCGACATTTTTCTTAATAGAAGAAGGGCATCTCCGTAACATTGGTCATCCATGCAGATTCTGATCATAACATTGAAAAGAACAACATCTTTGTCGGGAATTTCGTCAAATACATGGCGCGAAATCCCTGGTTGACCGCAAGCAGCGTAAGCTTTCACAAGTTCAAGGCCAATTGATGGGTTTGAGCGTAGACCAGGATCGAAGAAGATCTTTGTATGGAGTCTTTTCAATAATTTGATATCTGGGTATTTTTCTAAGAATCGGCCACAGAAATCTTCAGTAATGGCTGGCTCTTCTCAAGTAAATTTCAGCGGTTGGGTAGCGAAAATTAGAGTTGTTGTTGATTGGCGGTTGGGAAATGCCAGGAGCGACGAAGGGGATTCGTAATGGATATTATGAACCGACGAGGGTTTTTAATGTTTTAAGTCCAAGAAAAATTCTGATCGTGTGGTGTGAGCCAACGAGTTTATTATTCTATTTTGTTTAGGGTGGAAAAAAAATTCCAAAAACTAATAAAAAATTAAAAAAATTATTTATTTCTTATTTCACTACGCGAATTACGAACTTATAACTTATTTTATTTTATCTCACTTTTACCACTTTAAATGTATTTGTGTAATTTAATTTGGCAGTAGAAAAGTAAACTTAAGGAGATGATTGAAGGATATTTTAGGTGACTAAAAAAATTTTATCAAAATTATAACTTTGTAAACTTTTGGGATTTGTTTGTGGGCTTAAGAAATAAAACAAAATAGAAGAAATTATTACGTAAGAGAGGAGAAAAGAAGATAAATGATAATATATATATATATATATATATTGTTCAGGAGTTTAAAAAAAAAAAGATAATAATTTTTTTTTTATTTTTTATGAGTTGAGAATAAATGGATGGAAAAAAATTGTGTATAAATATTATTTCACCATCTATTATTTTACTATTGAATCTTTTGAGAATTTGGCCGGTGATCAATTTATTTACTTCTAGGGTATGTTTGTAACTTTCTTCTTATTATTTATTTATAGGCAAATATGTCATTTTAAAAATTTTATCAATTTACCTTTACTTCCCTCCATTTTCGTCCACTCTTTTGGGTATGTTATTTATATTGTTTTAAAATAATGGGATAATTATCTTTTTATTTTTATACTTAAGGTGAAAAATCACTTACTAGTTCTTAATTTTAACAATCTACCTTTACATTCCTTATATATTGATTGAAATAAAATTATAGATGGCAGTAAATTTTCAAGAGAAAAAACAAAAATACCTATTAAAAAATTCAAATTAAATCAGCGGTATAAGTGTAGGTAACACAAACTATAGATGGTATAAATATAATTTTTGAAGTTATTTAGAGTCAAAACTGTTATTTTTAACTAGTTTTTAACTTTTTTACTTAAATCCAAAGTAAAACAGATGTAAAAGTAAATTTTTAAAATTCAGGCAGTATAAATGATTTTCATATTATACGTTGAGTAAAAAGGTAATTATTGCTAAAATAAATTATAAAAAAAATCCTTAAGATAATGGAATCCAACTAATTAAAAATTTTTGTGAAAAAAATATATAAAACAAAAGTATAATAACCAAAAAAATGACTTAGTTTCCACGTAATCAAATAAAAAAAACATTTAATAGGTGTTTAGATATCAAAAAAATAACCAAGAGAAAAAAAAAACGCTAATTTCTAATAACTTGTTTTTAATTTTTTTAATCAAAATTTATCACGTATTATTTTTACATAATTTTTTTATTATTTTATTTTTTGACAAATCCAAACATCATCTTAATTGTGATTTGGCATTTCACTAATCAATTTTTTTTTTTTCATTTCGACCTTTTTTTTATCTTTCTTTTCATACGCGTTAATTTTTCTATTTTAATCTTCTTTTCATTTGTAATTTTCTTGTAAGTATAAACAAAATGCCTAAAATGTACTTAATAAAAAAAAGTAAAATTTTGAACCAAAAAATCATATTTAAAAAAAAAAAAAAAACCAAGGTAATGTGATGGTTAACATTGAAGGGAAAGGAAGCCTTCGATTTTTAACAATCTCGATCACAATAAAGTAGCTAGGCGCTCCTCCACCTTCCTCAGCAATATGACTTGGAATGCAACTTACAAATTCCGTCTCCATCTTTTCAACTTCGACACCCCACTTTGGTTTGCAACCCTCCTCGTTCCAACGTAATTAATTTAACTGCAAAAGTAGAAATTTGCAATACACAAGTGATCGATCCACTGGGAAAGCGGTGTTTGTGGTTGGCGGTTCTACGTTGGACGGCAATCCTTTTTACCCACAACAGAACCGTGCGGGCATCAAAAATAATTTGGTGCCGCAGAAAGTGGCCATTTCCTTGTCCTTATCACATTTTGGATTAAAGACTGGGGAAGATTCTGGAGTCTCAAAAAGTCAATAAAATTTGATAAAAATATAATTTCATAATTTGTGCAGTAAAATAAAAAGTAAATAATTTTTAAAGATATTTTTTGATAAATTTTAGAGCTCCAAACAGAGGTTTAAAGTGCAAAATTAACTGAATTTGTTAAATTTAACTAAATTTGTATCTCATAAATTAAAACTATTTGAGCGAAAAAAGTTTTCACAAAAATAGATGTATAAATATAAATTTTTATGATAAAATGAAGTTTTATTTTATTTTATTTTTAAAAAATTTTATTTTTTATTTTTCTAAACAATATCTTTTTAACGATTACATATAAATTTATTTTTCACGTGTGATATAAATTTAATTAAATTTAATATTTTTGCCAATTTTAAATTTAATCCAAATCACGGAGAGAGTAGTTATATGTTAAATTTTAAGGTAAAATGTGTGGTCAAGTGTTTTTTGTTCAATACATAAGAGAGTAAAGGGTAATTACCTAAAAAATATAATAAAATAAAAAATATTCATCAAATAGATTAGTTTTTTAAATTTAGTTAATTTGAATTTCTTAATTTCTATTTCTTTCCTCTTTCATTTTTTACCACAACCCAAACAAGAGAATAAATTTTGAATCACGATATCCATTTTCTTTTTCATTGATAAATCCTTGATCTATAAACAACTTAAAGGAATATAAAATTTGGCTTTTAGCTTTCATTAAAAAAAAAGACTTTTAAAATATTAAAGTTGTTTAGAGAGATACAAAAAAATGCAAGTGAGAAAGAACAAATTTGAATATACATTGAATCAAATAATAAAAAGAGTTAGAAAATCAATTAAGAAAAAAATAGTTGATCTTTTGAAAAAAGTGAGGGAAAAAAAAAGAGAGAGACAAGCAGAGTCAGAAAGGACGAGGAAACTCTTTAAAAAAAAAGGACAAGAAAACACGAGAAAAACTGGTCTCATTGTATTTTTATATATACTATTATAAAATACATTCATTAATATATTAAAATTTTAATTTAATTTTTTAAATTTTATATCTTTTTTCTTTTATTTTCAACCATGACCCAAATCAACAAGAAAAGGAATTTTAAATTCTTATCTATTTTTTATTTTCTTAACAAATCATTTATTTAAACATAGTTTAAATGATTATAAAGTTAGACATTTAACTTTTATTAAAAAATTAAACTTTCAAAATAATAAAGTTTTTGTCCTAAGAGATATAGAAACTAAAGTTGGATAAATATAGAATAAAATAATAAAAAACCCAAATAAGAGAAAATAGTCGGTTTTCTAAATGAAAAAAAAAAAAAGAAGAACTTAAAAGCACGAAGAGACAAGTTGGTCTCCCATCGCACTTTTGTGTGTGGTATAAAATGAAGAAAGCAAGAGGAGAAAGATGTTAAAAATGGGCCCCTTCGGGGGTGGTCGAGTGGAAGTCGGGCTTGCCTTAAGAGCTTGGGCCTCTCGAGATTCTGGGTTCGACTCCCCCACGGGGGGATGGGTTACCGCTGTAATGGCGGGAGCCTAAAGGCCTCCTCTCGGTCGTGCCGGTCAGCCAGGGCTTGCCTAGGCTGGTTAACTCTTCAGGGGCCGTTGTCGGCTCGGGTCCTGGAGCGTGCTTCACCTTGTGCGCACCCTAGTACGGGGTAGCGGCTGCGGACTTCCACGTACCAGAAGATGTTAAAAATGGTAAATTTCGTTTTGTCCTTAAGTTTTACCCAAAATTTTATTTTGGAACATGATTTGTTTTTATCAATTAAGGACCTAACATTTTAATTAATTGTCATATCGCCTCTCATCAATGACCATTTTATCCGCTCTTACTATTAACTACTTAATTTTGTAAGTAAAATAGTCATTAAAGAGGAAGATTATAATTAATTAAAACCTCATATACTTAACTGTTACAATAAAAAAATTTTGGATTTTAAAGTAAAAAATTTAGATAAAACCCAGAATTAAAATGAAATTTGCATGTCAAAAAGAATTATTATATTTATATGATTACCTATAAAATGAATATATTTATATATTATATGAAAAGTTCTCCAAAATAAATATTTGGATTAAAGATTTCATTTTAATAAATTAAAATTTTAAACAGATAAAATTTTACTTCAAATGCAACTACAGTGTAATAAAAATTAATAATTTCAATTTTTTTTATTTTTAGGATGACTTAAAATATTGGAAACAACTTGCACGGACCATTAGCAGTGGGAGTTTGAAATTAATGATAAAACAACGCTTAGATGATTAAAAAAAAAAGAAAAAAACCTAGTTTTTAATAATTAATTACTAGTTACCTACTAAAAAGTTAAATTTTATGGAAATAAACCTAATTTTTAATAATTAACTTATTAATTTTTATTAACTTAATATTTTTATCCTTCACGGT
Organism: Vitellaria paradoxa; assembly: GCA_019916065.1. Lineage (NCBI taxonomy): Eukaryota > Viridiplantae > Streptophyta > Magnoliopsida > Ericales > Sapotaceae > Vitellaria > Vitellaria paradoxa. The sequence continues at coordinate 37,263,419 of CM034242.1, read as the reverse complement.
TTAAAAAAATTAAAAATATTAGAAGATAAATTTAATTATTAAAAAAAAAACTAAAAAGCTTAGTTGACAGAAGCTGAACCTTTTTCTACTCTTTTTCAAATGAAACCTACCCCTTTTAATGGAAAAGGGGGATTGTCGTCGGTTTTAATGTCAGGGCTGTAACAATTTGATCTAAATTATTATATTAAAATTTAATAATTTAAATATATTAATGACAATTTAATTTAAAAAATACGTATATTTATTTAAATCATTAAATTTTAATACTGTAATTTATATCATATAATCACGGTCTTTTAAATAGTACACTCCATACTTACCGCTCATTTAGCGCATGATTTTTTAAGGACCCGTTCGAAGTTCCAAAAAATGTTATAAAACTTTAAAATTCTTTATACTTCTCTACAATTTTTTACAAAACTTTCATGACATCAAACTACATAAATCTCTATAAATTTATATATCTTTATAAATTTCAATAACATTTTTATAAATTCCAATTCATTCTTACAAATTTAAAAAGTTCTGATAGAAAAATCAAAAAATATTTGTATAAATCCATTTGAACGAAATTATTCATCTCAATTTTTGTGATTTGTAATTTACATTCTAAATGTTAAAAAATAATTTAAACAAACTTTGCCTCAATTTTGGATACTCCAACTGACCCTTAAGTCCCAACTTTTTGAAAGCAAACCACGACTAATGAGGCCGACCACCACATTCACTAATTTATCTTACGGGTCAATTTAGTTGGTCAAATTTTAGTTAAAAAGTATAATAAAAATAAAAAAATGTGACATAAAGGTAATAAGTGTTAAATTTTAATTAAAAAATATAAAAAATAATTAAAAATTAATGAATTTTTATAAATTTTTGTAGACCAAATACGGCCGTCCACACATTATTTTTGTCACGAAGTTCAGAGTTTTAAGGTTAATAATCAGCCGCGTGTATATAGCTTTTTTTATTAAAACATATATATTTTAATCAACTTCAAAAAAATATATATATATTTTAATCAAACCACCCCGTAATCCATCTTATATAGTATTACTTCCAGGAGTGCTGCGGTAATATTTTTAGATTAATTTGATCATTAATTTAATAAAATAAAACAAAACAACCTACGGATCCAACCTTGTGAAGGATGAAGGACGCTGACCTCAGAGGGAGGGGGATTGGGTAGGTGTGTGGGGTCAAAAAAAGTTGGCTTGACCATTTCACGGTCCCCACACAATCAACTTACATATGACGAAGAGATCTCACGCAATGCAACAAGCTCGTCCATGGAAATTGCGAATGTTAAAAGCCTCACCCTCGATTGAATGGTGTTAAAATTTCAGAAGAATAAATTTTAGAAAGAGTATAAAATAAGAAGGGATATTATTTTTAGAGAGTTGGCCTACATTAATATGATGTTTATAGAAGAGGATAACTTTTAACTTGATTTGGATATTTTATAAATAAGAAGAGGTGAATGATGGAAAAAACAGTCAAATGACTTTTTTACCCTTGTGATGTCCTAAAACTTGGTTACGTATTAAATTAAACTTGATTACCCAAATTTAATTATATATTTATGTTAATTATATAATGTGAAAATCAACTAGTAGAAATTAATTTTAGACAAATTAATTATATTATTATCTTAAAATTACATCACCTCCTATTTGAAAAAAAATATATTTTTTTAATCACACAACCCCCTACTTGGAAAAAAATTATATTTTTTTATTTTTATTAATATAACTTTTTAATACATTTTTCCATTAGAAAAAAAAAAGAATTTATTTCTAATATAAAATACATTTTGTAGGTGAGAAAGAGGGATGAGAAGGGACAAAATGGTCTAATTTAATCTATATAAGGGGGGATAATTTTTGGAGAGCTCAAACTCTCTCCAAAAATAATACACCTTCTTCTAAGATTAAGAAGGGAGAATAATTTTTAGAAGGGAGAAATTTTACTTTCTAAACCAAATAAAAAATATCATATCAAAACTTATAAGAGCGTATTATTTATGAAAGCTCCTATTTGTAACATCCAATCGACCCCTAAAGCCATAATGAAAGGGAAAGAATTAGGAAACATGAGAATCCCATCCGCTTTTTTGACATGCGTAAGCCGGAGTCATGTCGGTTGTCGGAGGCCCCTTCTTCCGCACTACAATTGTCTAATTCGGCTTCTATCAATTTTAGTCTCAGTTCCATGACAAAGACAATTACTGGTGGATTCACATGGAGCCAATCGTTAAAAAAACTAAATATACGTTTGATATAAAAAAATTATAAATATTTATAAAAAGAATTTATTTGAGAGTGGTTAAATGAATAAATAATTATTTGGTGACACAAATTGAAAAGAGGTATATTTGAAGTCATTGACAATAAAGTTATTTTTTTTTTCAAAATATAAAAGAATGAAGAGAATTGTTGCAAGTATTTTGTGTAAAAAACATTTATAGTATTTAGTATTTTATCGTATTTTACCCATTTATTTGAAATTTAAAATTTTACTTATAATTTAGGCCTACTTTGATCCAAATTTTTTAGTCCGTCACGAAATACAATTTAAATCATTAGATTAAAATTTAATGATACGTAATTTTTAATTGAGTCAATCAAACTAACACGCTTTAAATTGTACCTGTTTTCAATTTACCCAGTTTATCTATTAATTCTAATATTTTGACTCTCTCATTTATTTAAAAAGGGCTTCGTTTAGAAACCATTAAAAGAGTCATTAACTTTTTGTTTATTTATTATTACTTAATTATCCCAATAAATTTCTAATGTGATTATTATTCACATATTCAAATTTGAAACTTATTACTAGAGGTTTGCATGAGTTAGATAAAATAAATCATTTAATTTTTTGTTATAAATTAAATAAATTAAATTTTTTCTTATCTCATCCAAAAAAAACTCGACTCATAATTTATTTTTGTTTTCAGTATAAAGAAATAAGGCGAGCAAAACCTAATAAAATTGAAAAAATCAAATTAAATCTAATAATAACATTTTCATTTTATTTAGTTCCCTTTAATTTGAATTTAGCCTAAATTTTTAAACAAAAATTTAGGTTATATTTTCTATTATTTATTATTAAAATTAAATATATATAATAAATATAGAATAAAAAATAAAAATATGTATTATTAAGATCTGAAAATTGATTTGGTTAGATTTTTTTATCAAAATTACGTTCGGGTTGATTTTTTTTTGGATGGGATATGAAAAAATTCAATTTATTTAATTTATAATAAAAATCAAATAATTTATCTAATCTAATCTATGCAAATCTCTAGTCATAAGTTTTAAATTTAAATATGTGTAAATAATAATTACATTAGAAAGATATTGAGATAATTAAGAAATAATAAATAAACAAAATATTAATGGACTTTTTTAAAGGTAACTAAACCGAACCTTTTTTAAAATATTAGGATTAATAGATTAAAGGGTAAATTGAAGAAATGTATAATTTAAAAAGTGTCAGTATAATTAACTCTTTTTAATTAAAAATTTATAAATATATTTAAATCATTGAATTCTAATCTAGAAATCTAGATCAAGATATCATAATTATGTCAGTCTCCCCTTTCACAATCCTCACTGATTATTTTTACTTGAGTACAATTTAATTTTAAAAATATTTTACTAATTTTTCATTTTATTTACTTGAATGATTTAAGAAATGTAATTTATTGAAAATTTTCACTTCAATAAATTAAAATGAGTTACCAATATTTACTACATATGAAGAGATAAAGTTAATCATAAATGAGATCAATTAATATGATATAATATGAACAGCCATTTTTAAAGTATAGGGGTTAAAAGTGAAAATATAGTTAACAATATGGGGCAAAATACAATTTATCCAAAGAAGAAGCACTCAATTGGCAATTTATGGATATAATATTAGACTGAAAATGTGCTGACATATAAGCTAAAAAAAGGCTGTTATTCTGCACTTATTCGTATATTAAATCTAGCCAAAAAGAAGGAAGGCACTTTTAATTATCAATGTGCTGATATAACAATCAGCACAATGTATTTCAATAAAACTGGAAGTGGAATGCAAGCATTGTAAACGGACCATTCTATCCCTCACTCTCTCTGAAGATACATCACCCTCATTTGTCCTTCTCAGGCTTTTGGAAAGAAAAAAGAAAATTAATTTTTTTTATTTATTTGTTTTTTTAGCTATCTAATGGTTAATTATCAAGAAGTTATTTTTTTATATTGAAAAAAAATTAAATTTTTAATAATTAACTTTTTAACATTTTGTTAATTTGACTTTTTTATTCTTAATAGTTTAAATGAAATTGAGTAAATTTCACTAATCTCCCTTGAGGTTTCTGACACCAACAGAAACCTCTCTTGAGATTTTCGACACTAACAGAAACCTCTTGAGGTTTCCGAAATGACACTGCCCTCCCTTCCTTAACCGGATACATTTCACTAACGTCTCCTGAGGTTTTTGAATGTGTAAATTTTTTATACAATCATATTTTTTGTATCGAAAGTTTTCAAACGAGTATCATTATCGCTATTTTTTGTGAATTTTTTTGAATTCGTGAGAACGGATTTAAAAAATCGTTTTCACAGTTTGCTAATTTTCAGAAAAAAAAGATGCCAAAATCAACCCCAACTTACATTTTATCTCAATTTATCCATCAGTTTGCTACTTTTCAGAAAAAAAGACCCCAAAATCAACCCTAAACTTTATTTTATCTCAATTTATTTTATTTTTTCTTACTCCAAACGGGACATTTACGGGAAAAAATAGATCAGGGGAGGTTAGTGAAATTTACCTGGTAAAGGAAGGGAGGACAGTGTCATTTCAGAAACCTCAGGGGGAGGTTTCTGTTGGTGTCAGAAACCTCAGAGGATATTAGTGAAATTTACCCAATGAAATTTAAAGTGTAAAAGAATAAATTTAATCATTTTAAACAAATAAAAGTGAAAAAAATTAAATAGCAAAAAACTGAAAAGTTACAAATTCCCAAACATAACCTTAACTCGCAAAGAAAAGTAAGCATCGTAAAAAGACCATTCTATCCCTCACTCTCTCTATAGATACATCACCTTCCGTTGCCGCCCTTTATTCGCAACCTTTTACTCGTTAGCGGTTGGCCTATTCGCATTCTCTCTCTCTCTTCCCTTCCCTCTCGCTCTCCCCCTCCTTAATTCGCAACCTTGTACTCGTTAGCCTATTCCCATTATCTCTCTCTCCCCATTTCTTTTTGCGAGGTTTGGTAGGCAAGAACTGGCTAACTCAGAGGAAATTCTGGAGGAGTCCAGCAATCAGAAGGTGGTGCTCGCCCTGTATGAAGCCTTGAGAGCTCGAGACGTCGGCACCGTCCACAAGCTCCTCGCCGCGGACCTCGAGTGGTGGTTCCATGGCCCGCCGTCCCACCAATTTATGATGCGCCTGCTCACCGGCTCTTCCACTTCGTCGGAAAACGCCTCCTTCGAATTCGTCCCCCTCTCCGTCGCCGCATTCGGGTCAACGGTACTCGCCGAGGGTTGCGACCACACCCGCTCCATCTCTTGGGTCCACGCCTGGACCGTCACCGATGGGATAATCACCCAGGTCAGAGAGTACTTCAACACGTCCGTCACCGTCACACGCCTCGGCAACACAGACAAATCCTCACCGTCCGACTTCCCGTCATCATCATCATCTCCCATCGCCGCCCTTCACTGCCCTTCCATTTGGGAAAGCAGGCTCTCGAATCGGTTCGGTAAGTCCGTGCCGGGTCTCGTGCTTGCCATATAATAAGAAATCGGGTTTCCGATCAGAAATATATATATATCGTAATACGACTATAATAAATAAATGCGGGTACAACCCGCTGTAGCTTGAATGGGTTGAAGAAGTTGTAGCGTCGTGTTTGGTTGCCTTGAGTGTTAAGTTAAAGCTAAGTCAAAGGAGCTAACCACATGATGTGGTCGGTTCTTGATGCGTCTGTTCCGTGGTTTGTAATTGGTTGTGCAATAAAAGTCATTTACGGTGTTTGGCATCTTGATTTTCCATTGTCCCATTTGATTATGTATCGTGCCTGGGTAGTATTGATTATTTGATACTTTACTTCTAATTTTTCCGTATTTTTTTAATTAAAATTTTGTTCTTTCTTTTCGGATTGATTATTTGATACTTTACTTCTAGTTTTTTCATAATTATTTTTTTATTAAAATTTTGTTTTTTTGTTTTTAACTTTTAAGAGCTTTTTAGGTGTTATTCGAATTTTAACACTCTGTTTTAAATGATAGATTTGATTGATAAGATTTAATTTCATTTGATGAGAATTCTCATTGATTCTTATGTTTAGAATTAAAATAAAATTTCATGAGTTAAATTTGATTTTATTTTATAAAAAAATAAAATACTAAATTTTATTTTAAAATTTTTATATCATTTATCCAAAATAATAGAATTTAATGAGAATAAGTAATTTAAGTAAGTAGACAAATTTATCATCGTATATCTTATTTATCATATTTTTATTTTCTATTAATATGATTAAATTTGGTATTTCTTTTAAATTAAATTAATTTAATTTAATTCAAATTTTAAATTCAAAATAGGTTTCAAATATAAAATTTTATTAACTAAATCAAATTAATTTTTTATTTTAAAATCAAATTAATTATAAGAGAGGAATATTTTGAAACGGAGTCTAATATATTATGTAAAAGTGCTTCAAATATAAAAAAAAAAAAATTACTATACCCACAAGGAAAGATAGTTTTTTAGCTAACTTGTAATTTTTTTTTATATATTTTTTAGTTTTTTTTTTTACATTTTTTAAATGTTAATAACATACTTAAAAACTCCTAAATAAAAGAAAATCAAAATTCAATATAAATAAAGTTAGGGAAAAATGGAGTATATCCTATCTTTTTGACTAATTTTTTTTTATCTAACTTTTGTGTTATTAAAATTTGACTTTTTGAGAATTTTTGGCACACTGTTCGCATTTTAAAATGCATTTTTTAAAATGTGATAAGCATACCAAAAATCTCTAAACAAAAAATAAATAAATAAATAAAAAACTAAAATTTGGTAAAAGAGATGTTTAAAAACAAGGCAGAAATTGTGTTTACCGAAATAGGCAGATAGGTTAAAACATTATATATACTTGTATTCCGTAAATAAGAGCTAGAGAGGACATGAAATATATTTTTAAGTATCCTTAAACCCCGTTTAATTTTTTCCAGTATTGCCGATTTTTAAATGCAATATTCTTTTACTTAAGTACAACTAGTAATACCATCAATCTCATAATAAGGAGGTGTTTAGTTTGATAAAAAAAAAAAGAAAACAAAATTTAAAATTAGTGTAAGAATATTACGTGATAGAATTTATTTAGAAAGAGTTGAATTTTTTTGGGTAAATCAAACACTCCTTGAATTTAAATGAATAAGAAAAAAGAGACAACTTTTATATTTTTATTAATTTTGATACTGTAATTTATGAAAATTTATGATTTTTTTTAAAACTCTAAATTCATCCTAATTATTCTGATTTGATTTGATTTTTGGACTGTAATTTATGAAAATTTATGATTTTTTTAAAACTCTAAATTCATCCTAATTATTTTGATTTGATTTGATTTTTGGACTCGAAATTTTCCCAACGGTCTAATTATCAATTTGAAGTAGATAATTTTAACGCTTAACCAAAAATGCATGTTATTTTAGGAAATGTGAATTTGATATCAATTTTAGTGTGTAACAATATTTTTAAACATTAAATTAAAATTTAATAGTTTAAATATATTATAAATTTTTAATTTAAAAAATACATAAATATATTTAAATTACTGAATTTTAATCTAATTACTCACATCTAATTGTTAAGCGACTCCACCTTCATCGTTGTTAGTGGCTTTAACCTTGTGCGCATGGGAAAGGTCAAGGCATGCACAAAATGGGGTTCAAAACAAAAAAGTTTGGTTTACCCTCACACACACAACTCAAATCGATCCCATGTAACAGATGCTCCGATTCAAAATGTCATCCCTCTATAATCTAAAATAAATGTATAAATAACATTGCAGCCCAACAATACAACACATGCAACAATCCAAATTAAACTCACATCTAGATGCTAGTTTGTGAGTGTATATACACACACACACACACACACAACAATATATATATATATATATATATACACAAATATATATCATAACCAGAGCCATGCAAGGAGTTGTCTCTTCCCCTGTGTGAACATGCTTTTAATTCTTGTTTCCTAAATTTATTAAGAAATTAAGGTGGCATTTGATTTTTTTTTTATTTTTTATTTTTATTTTATGTTTAAAAATTTTTAAAATAAAAAAATAAAAAATACTTTATTTTCTTTATTTGGAGATTTTCGTTATTTAGAGTTAAAAATGTTTATTTTATGTGTAAACTTATTTTTTATTTCTTAAAAATAAATTTTAAAAACATAAATAACCAAATGTGTTTTGAGTTATTTTTCTTATCTTCAAGAGCTCAAAAATAGAAAATGAGCTAAAAAAATAGAAAATAAAAGTAAAAATTAAAAATTAAAAAAACAAACAACATGCCACCTAAATTAGGAGAATATCTCCGAAGCTACCATTATAAACCAAAGAAATACAAACCGGAACCAATCCATCTCCCGACTCTACTGCTTTGACCCATTTCATATCATCATCTTCTTCTTTCTTCTCAGCCTTTAATTACTGTTCTCTTTCTTTTTCTACCTTTTTCAAAAATTTGTTTGGCGTTTTGAAAAATACTGAAAAATTTTAAAAATCTCTATAATTTTCTTTAGTTCTTTACAAAATTTTTCTCACCTCTAACTACGTAAATTTTTATAAATTTATATATCTCTATAAATTCTAACAAATCTCTAAAAATTCCAATGAAATTTCTAAAAATCCAATAATATTTTTATAATTCCCAATAACATTTTTACAAATTTGAAAAAGTTTGCGAGACGGAGAAATTTAGAAATAAGGCACTGCTAAATATGCACTAATGAAGAATGATATGTCTGATATAACGCATCTAGGATGGCACTTGGATGAGTTTATTACATGCAATTAGATGTGTGGAAAATAATAGTGACGCGGAAATAAATATTTGGGGTTTTTGGAGGCCAGTCACTATTTATGGACTTATAAAGATTTAAGTTATACCCAAAAATCTTATTTGTGAATAAGTCACACTTGCAACAAAAAGACCAAAAAGGATATCACGCGTTTTTCACTACATTTTAAAATTGCCAGTTTTATCCGAAAATATTGCACACTTTACTCATAACTTCCGTGACTTTCCATCTTCTTTATAAAGCAAGTAAAACTGATTTTTTGAAACAAAATCAAAACTGTTTGAGAAAAACCTAATTCCGCGACTTTCCATCTTCTTTACAAAACAAGCAAAACTGATTTTTGGAAATAAAATCAAAACTATTTAGGAAAACAGTACCACATAATAAAACAATACCGCATAAAAAACAGTATCACATAATAAAACATTATCGCATAAAAACAGTACTGCATAAAAAACAGTACCGCATAATAAAACAGTACCGCATAATAAAACAGTACCTCATTAAAACAGCACCATTCTTTGCACGATATAGTCATGCGGTACTGTTTTTGAACGAGCATGCATCCTAAAAAAAACAATACCACAGACATGTGGTATTGTCACACATGTGGTACTGTCGGTCATTCGTTTGATATGTGAACTATTTTTGTGTTTACATGTGATGTTTGCATGATAGAGTCATACGGTACTGTTTTTGAACGAGCATGCATCCTAAAAAAAACAGTACCGCAGACATGTAGTACTGTCACACATGCGGTACTGTCGGTCATTCGTTTGATATGTGAACTATTTTTGTGTTTACATGTGATGTTTGCATGATAGAGTCATGCGGTACTGTTTTTGAACGAGCATGCATCCTAAAAAAAACAGTACCGCAAACATGTGGTACTGTCACACATGCGGTACTGTCGGTCATTCATTTGATATGTGAACTATTTTTGTGTTTACATGTGATGTTTGCATGATAGAGTCATGCGGTACTGTTTTTGAACGAGCATGCATCCTAAAAAAAAACAGTACAGCATACATGTGGTACTGTCACACATGCGGTACTGTCGGTCATTCGTTTGATATGTGAACTATTTTTGTGTTTACATGTGATGTTTGCATGATAGAGTCATGCAGTACTGTTTTTGAACGAGCATGCATCCTAAAAAAACAGTACCGCAGACATGTGGTACTGTCACACATGCGGTACTGTCAGTTATTCGTTTGATATGTGAACTATTTTTTGTGTTTACATGTGATGTTTGCATGATAGAGTCATGCGGTACTGTTTTTGAATGCGGTAATGTTTTTGAACGAGCATGCATCCTAAAAAAAAATAGTACCGCAGTCATGTGTTTAAATACGTAATCCAGATCTGTATATATTCATTCGATCGACGTTAATCTCACAGCACAAACTCGCGTAATCCGTGTGTATTCCTTCGTATATAATCATTTAACAGATTTTTATCTTACTATATCTTCACGCGATTGATAAGGAATGAAACAAAAACGGAAAACGTGATTCTCGGTTTCATAATTTTCGGCAACTTCATCTCAGTTAATTATAGAAAAAGGGCATTTAAGTCATATTATAAATTATATTTAAAACAAACTTGTGGGACCCACTCAAAAGTATGACTTAAATACAAAACTTTTCACATTAATGTGACTTAAAAGCAATACTTTTTTTTGAGTGTGACTAATAACTTTAAAAGATTACCAAGTATGACTTGGATACAATTTTCCATAAATATTTTTAGTTCAAACTCAATGAGTCCGTGGGTTTTTCGATTAAGGGAATCAGGTACTTGGGTTTGAGCACTTCGTTAGAACATGGGTTGAGTTTAAATAGGTATTGGGCTTGGGTTTGGGTTTTGCTCCAATTACACTCTAAGTGGGCGTCTATCTCAAATCCAATAACAATTAATCCATTTAAGTTTAGCCCAAATAAATTAAATCAGAATAAATTTGAACTCGTACTAAATGGGTTCTGGGCCACTGCAGTTAGAATAATGGAGCACATCAACAAGCTTTGTTGAGCATTATTTCAAGTATTTGGAGAAGCATACTCATGAACTTGTTATCGAGTCTGTTCATAAGCCGATAAAAAAAAATTAAGTTTTTTAACAAAAATATAAACGAGTGTTTTTTTTTTATTTTTTTTAACTTAGTAAATTGTATAGCAACAATCCTACAAACGCGCATTGAATCTTATAATAACATTTTTTGTTAACATACGTTCGCAAACAGTAAATATGCACATTCCCAAACACTTAAATAAGGATGTTCATAAGTTATAAGCAACTATGCTTACGAATGATGAATAAATTTATGATAAATTACACTTAGATTTTTTAAATATTTAAGTAATTATACATATACAAACCTTCTCAATATTTAAAAATTATATATAAACTTTAAGATATTTAGATAATTATGCATGGACCCTTTATGTTAGTATGCTGTTAGGATTTTTATTAAAATGATAACATCAACCAAAAAATTTTTTTAACATACCAAATTTATTCTTTAGTTGGGTAAATCCTTCTCTCTTTCTCTTCCCAATATACCAAGTTTATCATCGCCAACATCGCCTCCTCGCCGACGACTCAATTTCCTTCATCGTCTAAGCTCTTCCCTTCCATTATCAATCTCCTCTTGGCAGTAGCAATATTGACCACAATTGAGAGAGAGAGATCTGTCGAGAGAGAGAGAGAGACAGAGAGAGATCCCCTACAATCAATCCTTCTCAGTGTCAATGGTAGAGCCCGTCGCATGACTCCCACGATAAAGAAAAGACCATGGGTTCCCAGGTCGCCAATCCAGCAACTACTCTTCTATCTGCTTTTTCGACTCTGTAAAACCCGGCTCTCGCAAGGGCGGTGACAAACTGTGGTGGCGTAAAGGGTTTCGTCACTGGAGTTATACCTGACGGATTGATAATGTTATAGCTAGAATCTAAATCATGTGACGGTTGAGGATCAACTAATGGGGCATACATGTAATAATCAAATGCAACGTACACCCTCACCTTCTCAAGCAATTTCTTGGGGTTTTCCTCTTTGGTTTCATTGTATTATCAACTCCTAAAAACAGATATAAATTTCAATGGAGGCAAAATTCAAACCCCAATTATAACAAAGACATAGCACAAAAACCCAACGAGGAAATGGATGCATATTAAGCGATTTCTTCTTATTAGCCTCAATTTCTGACAACAGAATGACATTCCAATTGAAGAAACCTCCAAATCCCAATTAACAAGGGCACAAGTCAAACAAATTAAAAACCCAGTAGATGAACATATATATAATATATTGTACACACACACACACACACACACACACACACATGATTACTTGCAGGAGAAGTGGAAAGTGTGTTTGAAGGTGGGAAACTAAAGGATTGAAAAGAACAAACCAAGGGAGTAAACATGTAAGAATTTTACTTAAGATAGTCAATGACTTCTTGAATAGTGCCTTCTTCTTCTTTCGGTTTTATTTCTTCAATCTCTTCCTCTGAACACCTACTCCTAAAGATGTCACCCTCGTTTTCATTGCTATAAAAACCCAAAATTTTCTTGATTCTACAATTTTAGAGGAGTCTTTATTTGAGGTTTTCATTGAGAAGAGGCGGGGCCGGTGGCTATGGCTAAGGTTGGACGTGATCAACTGGTTTATGGCTAGGATGACAATGAAGAATACCACTGCTTTGTGTCTGAAGCAATGGCAAACAACTGGTCAATGGCTAGGATTCGTCTGTTGTTTTTTTTTTTTTTTTGATAGTTAGGATTCGTCTGTTGTTGCCACTTCTTTATTTATATATGTATGTATAAATTTATATTTGTTTTATTTGTAATTAATTTAATTAAGTTGAGGGTGAATTTGTCTTTTCAACAAATTTTTAATAGACTTAGGGAGTGAAATTAACAGAAGGAGTCAGGTGTTACAAACAGTTCCAAATAAGAGAGGTGTTTGTAATTTTTAAATGTTAAAGAGGTCCAAGTATAATTATTCAAATGTTTAGAAGGTCTGAATGTAATTTACCCATAAATTTATACATAATTTTTATGAAATTGAGTTCACTTTTATTGAACTCAAGTAATTTATTTATTAAGTTTGAAAAAACATACTTTTATATTCCTATTATTTGTTAACATGGGTTCATGAATAATAAATAGACATACTCACAAATACTTAAACAAATCTTTTCATATGTTATAAGTGAATATGTTTATAAACGAACAATAAATTTGTTCATAAACTTTATTGAGTTAAATCCACTCTCATTTGCACTCGTTTCATTTATTTATTGGGTTTGAAAAATATACTCAAATTTATTTAACTTATTTAAAATTTTTTTAATTATTATTTCTTAAATTTAGTTGTAATATTTCTTTTTTTTTCTCTTAAATTGTGATAGAAAAAAAATAAGTGAACAATTTATGATTATAAAAAAAACAAATTTAATTCGATTGATAATTAGAACACTATCATAAAAAATTAAAATTCTGTTTATTTTAATGAAAAAAAAATTTTGAAAAATACACTTACTTGTGATTCTAAAAAATAATTTTTTAAATTATTGGTGAAATTATTTTCAAAAAATTTTTTACTTTAAAATAATCAGAGCATTAATAACCATTTACCCAAAAAAAAAAAAAAAAAAGAAACTCCTATTATACTAACAATTCAAACTCAAATTATTATTAAATCTTCATATAAACTTAATCAATCAGGGATTAACAAGTTTTTCTTATTAGTTAATTCCTTTAATTCTCCAAACATTTATATTGTTTCATGGTAAATTCAGAAAAATATTCTGAAATTAACTACTACGGTAACAAAAAGGTATAGAAAAACAAAGCCTCAGTAAAATGAGAAAAAAATTTATTTTGTTCTCTTATAAAATTTGAAAAAACAATTAAATAAGTGAGGAAAATAATAAAATTTCTCAATTTTTCTCACTGGCCAAACAAAGGGAAACCAATTTTCTGACCATTTCCATGGCCCCCATATCACAGAACCAAATTGAGAGCTATTGGTTCCCATCGGACCCAGTTCGTTCGGGTCGTTGTCCTGGATCGAGAAGGGTTTCTCTCGCAGTTTTTGCCTTTCCTGTTCTTGGGTTTCAAATGGTGAGTGACCCCCACCCACCATGAAAACCAGATAAGAACACCTAACGTTTGCGAAAAAAGCTAAGGGAAAAAGGCAAAAGCAAATCCTTTTGAACAAAGAGAAACAAAAACCCGGAACTTTCTCATCACTTTCTTTCCAACCAAACAGCTCCCACACAATGTAAAATATTCACTAATATATAAGCTAGCTCTCTCTCTCTTTCTCTTTTTCTTTTTTGTCTTTGTTTTATGGGAAAGTCGCTTCCATCTGCAACCAGGCTCCAAGAATTTGCCAGGATCGTCGCCTCAGACAAGCTCCAGCGTTCGAAACAGGTCAAACTGGTATCCAAACCCCGGGTTGTGCCTTCGCCCGAACCGAGGGGGGTCCGAGTGGAATCGGAGCAGTTGAGGGCGACGATGGAGGAGAGCTCGAGGGAGGGCGGCCGCCGCCGGCGGCGGCAGCAGGAGGAGGAGGAGGAGCAGAGCCGGGTGCCACTGGCGGAGGTGGTTTCCGACTGCGTCAAGCGGTGGTTTCAGGACACCCTCAAGGAGGCAAAGGCGGGCGACAGCGCTATGCAGGTGTTGGTGGGTCAGATGTATTACAGTGGCTATGGAGTCCACAGAGATGCCCAAAAGGTACCATTTTTTCCTTTTCAAGTTTAGTTCTTTTAAAAGGGTCTATTGGGTATTGATTATCATTGTTGTATTATGTTCTATTGAGTAGTGGTGTTCTTTCATTTCAAGATTTTATTTTTAATACTTTGGTTGTCAAGAAAATGTAGGAAAATGAAAATAAAAAATCCAGACTTTCGAATGTGATGAATTTCAATATTTAGATATTGAATACAAAAGTCTGCCTCAGCTTACTTTTATGTTATTGACTTAATTTGGTGGAATTTTTTATTATTGGTATTGGAATAAACTTAGAACAGAGAACACATTAATCTGAGAATTCTAAGCTGAAAATTTGCTCATTTTCTTTTCCTTAAATTTTTCTGGTTTCTAGGCAAGCAATTAGTAGTTTTTTTTTTTTGGGGGGGGGGGGGTGGGGGTGCTACGGCCTTCTGGGTTTACAGTTTATCCAAGATTTTTTGCTATATCTCATTTTGCGTTTGTGGGAACTAGAGCTTTGAGCTAAGCTGAAGCCTACTTGAGTTTTCTGTTAGAGTTTTCTATTGGCCATGAAATTTGACTATTTTGGGAAATGTTTAATCTACTGAAAATTCAGGGTCGTGCTTGGATTAGTAGAGCTTCAAAGAGTCGATCATCTGTGTGGAAAGTTGGTGACAAACATCCTGGTACACTCTCCCTTTACATTTTTGTCCGTACTAGTGGTTCAATTTGTTGTTTGTTTTGATGTGTTTATTTGATTTCCTTTAGGTTACAATGCAAGTGACTCTGATTCAGATGATATGAAGAGTGATACCAAAGTATAGATCTCTGTTTTTTAATCAAGATCAAGAATGACAAAGTGAGTTGTTTCCTCTACTTCCATTATTCCTGGCTTGTTAATAAATATGATGTTGCTTTATTTGACATGGCCTTACACTGGCCTCTTGAAATGAGTGGAAACGGGATTGTGTTGCCATTTTTTACTGTTACACAATGCGACAGTATAAGTTCTATGCGGATTTAGTCTGCAGGTCTATAAATCTGAACTCTGTAGGAGCTTACCTTCTTGCTGCATGGTGTTACCTGAATGCAAATCATTTAGAAAACTTTTGTTAGATTCAAAACTCTTCTTAACATAGTTATTAGAATCATATGAATCTTACCTTTGAACTTAATGGAGTTACGAATCGTGGTAAATCAAATCGAATAATTCATGGAGAATCTTATGATTCTTGCGATTCAAGAAGCATGTAAATGGACCCAGATCTGGGATAGGTCATTTGGACCCAATTTGCAATATATATGCATATATATATTTGTCTTTAGAAAATAAAGTTAGAGAGGTTTGTAATAGGCTACGAAATTTGCAATGCTTGCATATCATCTTCACATAAATTATTTAGAACTTTCGATATTCCTTATCTTTTGAAGACTTCATAAGTGATTCCAACATTGCCTTTAAATTTTCATAGATATAAGACTAGTACTTACATTTCTAGTCCCTTCAAACTTATAAAATTTACTTTAATGTTGCTAAAGTTTGTCCATACAGTTCCATATCGTTAAGAGTTCGCTTCCCTAAATTTTTATGTTGTTCAACAAGTTCCTTAAAATAATAGTCTTTGCCCTTGCTGAATATGATTTATGCATTTGACACTGTAGCCACAAGGCTAACCTTGTTCCATTTAGACAACGTGATCATATTAAAATATTAGTTTTTAAGCACAATAATAAGATATTTTAACTTATAACGTTATTTTTTTTATGATTTTCTGATTATATACCGTATTTTACAATTCATGATTTGATACAATCCACGATTCTCAAGCCCAGGTTTCCGATTTACAATATGAATCTCGATTCGACAACTGTGCTTCTTGGAATATTTGGGTGCTTCAAATAAAGCTTCAATCTTCTTTCTTTAATGAAGTTTGTTCCATTTCATTTTTGCATGGATTGAAAAAATCTTACAGAAGCAAGAGTGAAACTATCTTGAATTTTTTTTTTTGGGGTAAGTAAAATTATCTTGAATTTGTTTATGAAAGTCTACAAATTTGATTGTTGATTTAGGCTTCCAATGGTAGATATTCTATTTGCTCTCTTTGTTATTCATGAGTGGACATTAGGTGTGGATTCTATGGAAATCATCAACGAACAGTTCCTTTAGTTATTTATGAAACGGGTGAAGTTCAAATGTTTTACATGCTAGGTCTATGTTTATCAAGCTATCTTGGAAAGAGCATACTAGTTACACTTGCAGTTTTCAAAATAACCTCTATGTATGCAGTGTTCCTTTGGTTATTTATCAAACGGGTAAAATTCAAATGTTTTGTATGATAGGTCTATGTTTATTAAGTTATCTTGGAAAGAATACACGAGTTACACTTGCAGTTTGCAAAATAACCTCTATGTGTGCATTGTAATGAACTGGCTTTTTTCTGTCAAGTCCTACTAGCTAACAGTTAGTGAAACTTATTATGACCCCCAAATTATACGAACCTTGTTTTGATACCAAGCTTTTTTTTTTTTTTCGGTTTTGTTTTGTTTTGTTTTGTTTTTTTTGCCTCAGGCCCTCTCTTGATTTGTTTTTCTGAAACTGATTGTTGCTTCGTGGTGAAAATATATCATTTTAGTTTGCCTATTTGAATGCGCAACACTTTCCCCTACTAACTTTTATGCCCTTGACAGCTGTTTGCAAGTGATGTTGGTGCAATGTTATGCATATTAGTCAACACACTGGATCTTCGTCATTTGATAAAAAATGTTTTTTTTTTAAATACTATTTTGGGACTTATTTGACACGTCAAACACTGTATATCCATGTGAAAACATGGCATTTTTGTCCAAGTCAACATATCTGAGGTTTGTAATGCTAGTTGTTTCCATCTACTCACCTTTTCCCCTATTTTTTCTTTTAAATCAGGGCCTTTACTTATGCTGGCATGTGGTTACTCTTAGTTGAGTATATGGGTACAGGTAGGTACTAACATGAAAATATGTGTTCTTCTACCAATCACGTAGAAATTTATAGATAAGTTCTCCATTGAGCCTCAATGACCGATCATGTCATCAATTGCAAATCATTGTCCAATATAATCCCTTTATAGATGTTAATTGGGCTTGAAGCAGCGGTAAGGTTGTTCCATTTTGACCTGGGGGTCAAATGTTCGAATCTTGGAATCAGCCTCTTTGTTTGTTGAGGGAAGGATACTTACATCTGACCCTCTCCATACCTGCTATGTCTGAGATTTGTGCTCTCACCTGCCCCTAGTTTTTGTTAGTTGAGAAAAATAAAGAAAAAGATAGGATTGAATTGTGTCCTCTCTTCTCCCTCGACTCTTATTTATAATCGAAGTCTTACATCAAATAAGGAAAAACTTAGAAAAGGAAATACATCAATAAGGAAACTGAAATAATAACTGATAAGGAAACAAGAATAAAATCTTCCTATATCCTAACACTTCCCCTCAAGTTGGAGCATATATGTCAGAAATGCCCAGCTTGGATGAGAGATTCTGAAATGAGGAGCGAGGTAATGACTTGGTGAGAAGATCAGCTAATTGACAGGAGGATCTAACAAACGGAGTATTCAGCTCTTTACGAAGCACCAAATCCCGAATAAAGTGGCAATCCACCTCAATATGCTTGGTACGTTCGTGAAACATAGGATTACTAGCAATAAAAATGGCAGCTTGATTGTCACAATGCATGACCATAGGGGTAGGAACATCAATACCAAAATCACGAAGCAGAGAACGAACCATAGCATCTCCGAAGCAGTATGAGCCATAGCACGATACTCAGCTTCAGCACTGGAACGAGCCACGACTTGTTGTTTCTTGTTACGCCAAGTAATTAGATTACTACCAACAAAGGTACAGTAGCCTGAAGTAGACCTGCGATCATCTCGATTCCTAGCCCAATCAGCATCACTATAACTAGTTATAGAAAGAGAAGAAGATCGGTATAATAGACCACGGTCAGGAGCACCCTTCAAGTAACTTAAAATACGACATACTGCTTCAAAGTGTGTAGAACGAGGAGCATGCATAAATTGACTAACAATATGCACCGCATGGGCCTAGGCCAAATAATCTAACTCATTCAATTTCTTCGAAGTAATTGATCGAGGGATGTCTTCATCTTTCATTAGTATGGATTTAGGTTCAGCCATAGGTTTCCATTCAGCCATAGGTTAAGAGAAAATTAAAAATCAACAAAACGAAAAATTATCAATGGTCACAGGCCAGCGGAGATGAACAAGTCAGCAAAAGAGGCGAAAAAAATAGCATTACCAACACAAGAATCATCATAACATCAATTGATTACCACAGATCAATTGGCAGCAGCAGAGAGCGAAGAGCATACCAAAAAAACAGCAACTTGATCATCAAATAGGAGTGACTAGATTACCAGATCACCAATCGGCTTCCACAGACCGAAGAACAGCAAAGGATTGAAGAACAGCAAGGAACGGAAGAACAGCAAGAAAAATATCGAGGATCATCAATCAGAGGTCACCAGCAACAGGGAAGACTCCCTTCCATCAGGCGATCGCCGTCATGTGTCGCCGGTGAGACGCTGTAAGGCCACGCGCCTACACGCGTCGATCAGACGAGGGCGCGTGGGATCTGGGCGTTGGTGTCTAACGGCGCGTGAGGGCGTGTCGGACCTTCGCCGGTGACGGACTCAGGTAGGTCACACTCGTCAGTGGTCGGCGACCCTTCTGTGGTGGTCGGCGACCCTTCTGTGGTGGTCGGTTGCTGATTCCGATGACCGGAAAGTCGCCGGCGGTGGGTTTCTTCTCCAGCGATTCTCCGGCGACGAGCTCACTGTTTTCTTTCCTTTTTTTTTTCTTTTTTTTTTTCTTGAAATCAGATTTAGTGCTCTGATACCAAGTTGAGAAAAATAAAGAAAAAGAGAGGATTGAATTGTGTCCTTTCTTCTCCTTCGACTCTTATTTATAATTGAAGTCTTACATCAAGTAAGGAAAAACTTAGAAAAGGAAATACATCAATAATGAAACTGAAATAATAACTGATAAGGAAACAAGGAAACAAGAATAAAATCTTCCTATATCCTAACATTGTTAATTGGCAAGATTGCCCCAAGGCGATTCATGCCATGAGGCAAGAGCTATTATGAACTCAAAGTTTAGTTTTCTTTATGGATGGTTAATTAAACCATCAGTTTTTGGTCATGAATGCCTTCTTCAAAACAAATGGAGCTTGGAAGATCTGTCATTGTTTGTGATATCGACCTTGACACGTAACTCATCCTCTTCATCCATTAAAATATCATAGTTTATGACCTTCTTCCTTTTTACATTTGATAGTTGGAAGTTCTCACAATCAGGCAAGGTAGAATTGAAACTAAAAAATTCAATTAAGAAGATGTTCACTGTACCTTATGATGTATTAAAGTTGTTGCCTCATGATGTGAAAGTTCTATTTGTGATGATGCTAAAGGAGGTTAGATCTGCATCAGCTAGTAGATTTTTATAGTAATTACGATCCATTCCCTTAGAATAAAGGATTTTGCCTTCTGTGACACTGCCGAATGTGCAGACTCTTGGACTATCCATAACTCTGGATAAGTTAATATGGTAAGAGCTACTCTATGAGGTCTTACTTGTTTGATAGTTATTCTTTCCGCATTGATTGTCTCTTTAGCATCCTTATGCCTGTGCCTTAATTTCTTAAGTTTAATGTCATAGTCATGCTCAGCTCATTAGGAGTCCTTAGGTGTCCCTGTGGCTCAAAGAGATATCCTTCAATCCATTGTAGTCCCTTGTGGTTCCAAGTCGTCCTATTCTTGAAGGAAGAGGGCGTATACTCCAGAGGCATGCCTTAGTTTCAAATTCACCTCCCTTAGTATCTCTATTACAATTGATGAGCTTGACACCCTCGTCAGCTTTCTCATCCTCCTCTTCTTGGATTTAGCAAATTATTGTAGTCCTTATGCAAGCCACAACTCAGTAACTTTAAATTTTTGTCTCCCCCACTTTGCCCTTAATACCCGATGGCCTTTTGGGCCTAACACATTAAATTTTCAACCCATTTATTAATTGGGTTAGAATAATTGATAATGCTTCCATGTTGTAGAATTCCGGTTCTCATTGGTGTCACAGGTCTTTTGCAGTGTATTCTTGGGACTGTGCAACTACACCAGGCTTCTGTAACATCCGGAGTCGCCTGCACTTCTCGTTCGTTTGTTTTCTTTTCCTTCTTACTTTTGTATCCTCAAGTTCTTGCTTCAATTAACAAAATTTCGTATTTATACCGTTGTTTTTGTTCGAACCACATTGATTTTTTCCCCCCTTCCCTTTTTGTTGATATGGATGGATTCACAAGGCAGTTGCTGCTGTGTTGAATAAAAGGTTTCTTGTTCCTGTTTTATTTAGTTTGATCTTCTGTCCATCCTAGGTGTGAATATGATAACAATTTGCTATTTTCGATACTGTTGGATTATATTTTTTTGGGGTGAATTTCATTTTGCCGCTCTGAACTTTACCTAAATCTCATTTGAGGACCTGTTTTTTACTTATTTATGTTTGGAAGGGGTGTGTGTTGATAATTAACTGCAAGAAATTTTAATTAGTTGTAATGTTTGATTTCCATTAATTAAATATCCAGGTGTCAATTTTGTAGGGGTTTATTAAGCTGTTAATTTTTTTATGGATTAAACGTCATTAACTGATGAAGGGGAGTATTGTAATTAATTAAAAATTTAGGCCTCTTAACTGTTATTTAAAAAAAAAAAAAAAAAAGCTCAAAACTCTGAAGTAAGATTTATGATAAAGTTATTCAACGGAGTGAAATGAAATGTGCCCCGGAGGGTTTGGAGGGTTCTTGATTTAATAATTAGCAATTGTATTGGTATATTCGAGAGGATATTTGAAACCCAGAAGGACGCGCTTATATTAATCTGAGGGACATTATGGATTTTCGTTTGTGCATCAAAACGATTAGTGGCCAAACCGCTTAAAGTACTTATTATTTGGGGTTTGAAGCTGTAAACAATTAATGGAATTCTTTTGTTTATTGTAGGTTAGTTTGGTTCGCAGGAATGGAATGATTATTTTATTTTAATTTTATTTTATTTAAACTTTTTTACAGGTTTGGTATTGAAAAAATAAAATTGGAATGTTATTTTTTTGAGAATAATTATTTTCTCGTTAAAGGTATTATTTAGTTTAAATGATAGACTAATTATTTTTTTAATTAAGATTTTATTTAAAAAAAGTAAGCGATGATTCTGCGATCATGGAATCTCTCTCTTTCTCTCTCTGTATATATATATATTTAGCAAGTTTTATACTAAATTTCAAATTAATTCGAACTTAAACTGTAAAATAATTGTTTTATCATTGCTACTTTGAACTTTATCGTCATCGCTCCTTATCAACTAGTGATGATGGTCTTATGCATTCTAAATTTCAATTTAATAAATCAAAGAATTTTGAGTGTTAGGGTGGTTGTGCGCCCGAGACCAACTCGTGCATGGGCACAAGACAGTAACTAGCTATTCGTGAACATCAGACATAAAGGCCCGCGTGCGCGCAAGGTGGCAATTATAATATTAAGGCTCGCGTGCGGACGACAGGGTCTTTGCAACCAATGCTTATTATGATTTGTTTTTTGGGGTTCTTAAACTCACAGGCGATCAAGCTCAACAATAGTCAGTTTCTCATGCAAAGTCAAGTGCCAATGTGCTAATACCAACTCAAAAAAAGTAGTCATGCATCAATTTGTAATATAAATCAAAGGATTTAAACAATGGATTATATATTCATCTCTCTTTATATAGACATAATGTAAATGTGTGTATGTGTCATGGACGAAGCCCATGTACAATCAGGAAGCCCATGTACAATCAGGGTGCTCATGGCCTTTCTAGGTTTGAAAAATGTCTAATTTATGTAATATATTTAAATTTTTAAATTTTTTTTAATAATGACCCCCTTCTTCAATGATAACTAGTTATTATTAACTTAGGACAAAAGGCACTTAATGATTTGTATTTTATTTATTTATATATTTATTTTTTTGCCTTTTTCTGCTTTCTATTTACCTAAGTTGCGTAAATTTAATTTTTCTATCTCGTAATAAAAATTTAGCCACATCCCTATATTTTCATGAGCATTATTTTAAAAATAAAATAATAAAAAAGAATGAAAAAAATAAAAAAAAAAACCTTTCTAGGCTTTTGCCTTTTTATATTCGCCTTTATATATATTTCATAGGTAGCGTTTGGTTTGCCAAAAATATTAAAAGTTGATGCGAAAGTGACACATTGTGAAATTTGATTGAAAAAAATTAAAAAAAATAATAAAAATTAGAGTTTTTTTTTATTTTTTTTTTGAGGATTCAAACACCCATATAATAAGAAAATTAAAATTAGAAGTAGTTGTCAAAGTTGATAACTCTATAATCCTTAATATCTACCTCTATTTTCATTGAACAAATTTTTAGCCCCCTTTTTATTATAATCCTAACTTCGTCTCTGATATATATCATCTCAATCAATAAATATCCGTAAGTTTTTCATCATACCACATTGCTAAATCTTTCTGTACTTAATTTACGTAACATAATTTAATCAAAAAATAGGGATGGGTATTTCAACCGCATCACCGATTCATGTTCCCAAGTGGATTTCTCAATTCAACGGTGTTGCCACAACACTTGAACCAAAGAGATGATCTTGCCATGCAAACTTGTTCACGCTTGTTCTTTATCCGAACTGGTAGATTCTTAAAAATCACATCCTTCTCAATATCTAATTCCTCCAATTTATCACACGAGAAGGATCCAGTATTCTTCTTTGTCTTCTCTCTATGGTCTGTGTGAGCCAAACCAAAGAAGAATTAGGTCGAGTTTGGGAAAAAAAAATTATTTTTATTATTTCTTTTTTGTAACTGACTACTAGTTAGTTATTAAAAAATTAATTTTTTTATTAATTTAACATTTTTACCCTTAAAGATATAAATAGAGTTTAAGATGTAAGGGGATAAATTTGATCATTTAAAAAAAACAAAAAATCTAGTAGACTAATTAGATCTGTCCTTATTTGACATTGTACTCAGGGGCAGGGAGAGAGTAGGAGTTATGTTCAACTCTCCAATTTTTTTTTTTTTTTTTTGAAAAAAATTAGTTATACATATTTTCACCAAAATTATATTTTGGTCTCACTACCCAAAATTTATCCTTACTTGTCCTATTCATATCCAACTGTCTCTCATCTTGAAAAATTATTGATCTTTTATCAGTTTATTTGATGCTTATTTTTTTTATCGAACTTTGCCTTTTTTTAATAATTTATCATTTATTTAACTTTATATTTTTTTTTTAGATATGCCTTATTTTTTAGATAGATTTTTTTATCATTTAGTTTTTATCCAAAATTTTTATGTCCGGCATTGTCCCACTCATTACCTTTCCTATGCCGTGGCTCCACTCCATCACAGTAAATCAACTTTTAGAATATGAGATGGAGGAAAAAGAAAAAGAAAAAAAATAAAGTTCGGCAATTAAAGAGTTAAAGAAATTAATTTAATTATTTTTCATAAATATAATTAGAGTTCTATTACTATATAGATCTATCATTTTTTATTTTATTACAATAATAAATAATTATTTTAATAATTTTAATTTTTTTTTAACTTTTTCTATCAAAATTTATGAATCTTATCACATGCACAACATGACAAACTTTTTTCAACCTTCTCGAATTTATCCAATTATTCTCTAATTTTTCTTGACATTTATAAGTTTATACTAAGTTTATTACTTTTGTCAAAAGTAACACGTGACAATATCAGAAAAAAATTGTAAAAAATTAAATTTTTGATTTATTAAGCACACCTCAAAAAAAAAAAAAAAAAAAGGGTCTTTGACGTATAATAGGGTATGGAAAAAAATTGCAAGTCTTTGCCTTGTAATTGGGTATGGAAGAATTGCTATGTGTTGTTTCTTAATTTCAAACTTGTTAGAAGGATCACAAAAGTCATGAAATGACCTCTCATATTGACTCGACAATAGGCTAATAAGTTGGAATTGGTGGTGGGAAACATCTCAATCAGTCAATGGTACAAAAATTATTTATAGTCGACTGGTGGGAAGGGAAAAAAAAACTTTACAATAAAATTAATTTTGATTATTGAAATAGAATTTAAGACAAACTAATAGAACGCAGGCTTTAAAAATATAATTAGTTAATTAAAATTTTAACTATTATTCATTTACAAAACTAATTATAATTTATTATGATTTTATTTTCAAAAGTAGTTACGTGCTAGTATTAATTTATTATTCGATAACAAAAAGGATAAAGAGAATAATAGATGTAGAAGAAAAGTATAAAATACTAGGCCTGGGTAATTTCACAAATTTTCCTTCTCCATTAATTGATTATTGGAATAGCATTTAAGAGTAAATAACATACTTAATTTCAAAAAATCGTAGATAATTTTATCTAGTTAGGTGATTAAATATTTTAGATAAATTTTAAATTAAACATTTTTTTAATAAATTATGGTTGTAATTAGGTAGTTAAAAGGGTTATAAGAAAATCAATTATAGTGAATTATAGTTGGTGGTTAAAGAGTTAGGCAATTAATTTAATTATTTTTTGTAAATATAATTAGAGTTCTATTACCACATAGATCTATAATTTTTATATTTTGTTACATAATAATTAATTATTTTAATAATTTTAATTTTTTCTCACTTTTTCTATCAAAATTTATTAAACATATAATAAAAAATTATCACGTACACAATGTGATAAACTTTTTCCAACCCTTCTTCAAATTTGTCTAATTTTTCTCTAATTTTTTTAACTTTTATATGTTTTTATCAAATTTATCACTTTTGTCAAAAGTGACACTGACAATATTAAGATAAAAAGTTGTAAAAAATTTAATTTTTTTGATGGATTAAACGCACCTCCAAACAAAAAAAAAAAAAAAGGTCTTTCACGTGTAATAGGGTGTGGAAAAATAGTTGCAAGTCTTTGCCTTGTAATTGGGTGTGGAAGAATTGCTTTGTGTTGTTTCTTTCCAACTTGTTGGAAGGATCACAAAATTCATGAAATTACATCTCATGTTGACTTCACGGGTAGACTAATTGGAACTGGTGGTGGAGGCTTCTCAACTAATCAATGCGATAAAAACTATTTCAGTCGATTGATGGGAAGGAAAAAAAATATTTTTACAATAAAAGTAATTTTGAAAAATAATTATGATAATATAATAAAAAATATAAAACTATTTTAAAAAATTCAAAATTATTATAACTTAAATAGTATATTTTGTCTCCGTATGTATTAGAAAATGATGTAATTGCAAGTAATCAGTGAGACAAAATAGTTAGGAGATTTTTGTACAATTAAATCTATGTACAAAAAGGGATAGGAAAAATATACGAACCGGCAATCTGTTTGATGTTCTAGTTAGAGGTGGAGATGGTTATGAAAGAGAACGGGTAATAGTCATCACTCTTTCTCTTTTTTTTTTTTTTTTTTCAAAAAAAATTAGTTATATAAATTTTCGTTAAAATTATCTTTTGATCCCACTATCTAAATTTTATTCTTATTTGTTCTTATCTACGTACAACTGCCTCTCAATTTAAAAAACTATTAATCTTTTATCTGTTTATCCGATGTTTTTTTTTTTAATCTAACTTCAGCTCTTTTTTGTTTTTTTATCATCTATCATTTATTTAACTTTATATTTTTTTTAGAAATATCTTATTTTTTTAAATAGACTTTTTTATCATTTATTTTTTTATCCAAAATTTTTAAGTCCTGTGTCGTGGTTCCACTCTATCACAGTAAATCAACTTTTAGAAAAACAATATGAGATGGAGGAGAAAGAAAAAAGTAAAAAAAAAAAAATAAATAAAGTTTGCAAGAACACGTAATGGGGCTAATTCTCGTTTCCACTCTTTGAGATTTTGTTTCAATTAAGGATTTGTCTAAAAGAAGATAATTTAAATTTTTTACTCTTATTTAGACTATGTTTAAAAATAAAAAAATATATATGAAATTTAAAAATTAAAAATAAGTAAATTAAAAAAATTAATTTGTTAATGAATGTCTCTTTTTTCTTTAATATTTTTACATTCATTCAATTTAGCATATTTACTTGAGTTACATGTTTCATTCCTCTTCTTTTTTTTTTTAATCTTTTTTCTCCTTATCTTCATTCTCCATTTCCTTTATATATTTTACTTCATAAAATCTTAATTTATATATTTTACTTCGCAAAATCTTAACTCCAAGCAAGGCTTTAAAGTAAAGTGAATTTGTGAATAATATATGTATAAATATAGAAACAAATATAAAATACTTAATAATTTAAAGCAAAAATTGCATTAACATGACCTAATGCTTAACCAAAAAAAAAAAAAAAAATAATTCTAGGCCTGGGTAATTTTCATAATTTTTCCTTCTCCATTAATTGATTATTGACATAAAATTTAAGGTAAAATAACATACTTAATTTCAAAAAATCGTAAATAATTGTAGCTAGTTCGGTAACAAAATATTTTTAGATAAAATTAAAAATTAAACATTTTTTAATAAATTATGAGTTGAAATTAGATAGTTAAAAGGTTTTTAAGAAAATCAATTATAGTGAATTATAGTAGGTAGTTAAAGAGTTAGGCAATTAATTTAATTATTTTTTGCAAATATAATTAGAATTCTATTACAACATAGATCTATAATTTTTTATTTTGTTACAATAATAAATAATTATTTTAATAATTTTAATTTTTCTCACTTTTACTATCAAAATTTATCAAACACATAATAAAAACTTAGTACGTGCGCAACATGAGGAACTTTTCAACCTTTTCCAAATTTGTCCAATTGTTTTCTAATTTGTCTTTAATTTTTATAAGTTCTTACCAGGTTTATTACTTTTGCCAAAAGTGACACTTGACGATTTCAAAAAAAATTATAAAAAAAATTAATTTTTGATTTATCAAATGTATCTCAAAAAAAAAAATTTTTTTTGACGTACAAAAGGGTATGGAAAAAAAATATTTACAAGTCTTTGCATTCTAACTGGGCACAGAAGAATTGCTCTGTGTTGCTTCCTTTCAAACTTCTTGGAAGGATAACAAAAGTCATGAAATTATCTCTCATATTGACTCGAGGGTAGACTAATAGGTTGGAATTGGTGGTGGAAGCATCTTAATCAATTAATCAATCAATAGTACAAAAACTATTTAGAGTCGATTGGTGAGAAGGAAAAAAAATTACAATAAAACTAATTTTGAAGGATAATTTTGATAATTTCACAATTTCTTCACCGTCAATTGATTATTGAAATATAATTTAAGACAAAACTAATAGAACGCAGGCTTTTAAAAATATAATTAGTTAATTGAAATTTTAACTATTATTCATTTATAAAACTAATTATAATTTATTATGATTTTGTTTTTAAAAGTAGTTATGTGCTAGTATTAATTTATTTATTCGATAATAAAAGGGATAGAGAGAATAATAGTTGTAGAAGAAACGTATAAAATATTAGGCCTGGGTAATTCCAGAAATTTTCTTTCTCCATTAATTGATTATTAAATAGCATTTAAGAGTAAATAGCGTACTTAATTTCAAAAAATTGTAGATAATTCTATCTAGATAAGTAATTAAATATTTAAGATAAAATTTAAAATTAAATATTTTTTTTTATAAATTATGGGTTGTAATTAGGTAATTAAAAGGGATATAAGAAAATCAACTATAGTGAATTATAGTAGGCGGTTAAAGAGTTATGTAATTAATTTAATTATTTTTCATAAATATAATTAGAGTTCTATTATCACATAGATCTATAATTTTTTATTTTATTACTATAATAATTAATTATTTTAATAATTTTAAAATTTTTTCACTTTTTCTATCAAAATTTATCAAACATATAATAAATATTATCATGTACACAATGTGATAAACTTTTTCCAACCTTCTTCAAATTTGTCTAATTTTCTCTAATTTTTTAACTTTTATAAGTTTTTATCAAGTTTATCACTTTTGTCAATAGTGACACATGACAATATTAAGAAAAAAAATTGTAAAAAAATTTAACTTTGTTGATTTATCAAACGCACCTTAAAAAAAAAAAAAAAAAAAAAACAAAGAAGAAGGTCTTCCACGTGTATTAGGGTAAAATAGTTGCAAGTCTTTGCCTTGTAATTGGGCGTGGAAGAATTGCTTTGTATTATTTATTTCCAACTTGTTGGAAGGATCACAAAATTCATGAAATTACATCTCATGTTAACTTGATGGTAGACTAATTGGAATTGGTGGTGGAGGCTTCTCAATCAATCGATGCGATAAAAACTATTTTAGTCGATTGATGGGAAGGAAAAAAATATTTTTACAATAAAATTAATTTTGAAAAATAATTACGATAATATAATAAAAAATATAAGAACTATTTTAAAAAATTCAAAAATATTGTAACTTAAACAGTATATTTTGTCTCCGTGTGTATTAGAAAATGATGTGACTGCAAGAAATTAGTGAGACAAAATAGTAGGGAGATTTTTGTACAATTAAATTTATGTACAAAAAAGGAAAAGAAAATATATGAATCTATCTCTGTTTGATGTTGTACTCAGAGGTGGAGATGGAAATTGTCATCACTCTTTTTTTTTTTTTTTTCAAAAAAAATATGTTATACAAATTTTCACTAAAGTTATCTTTTGATCCCACTACCTAAATTTTATCCTCATTTGCCTTATTCATATACAACTGTCTCCCATTTTAAAAAACTATTAATCTTTTATCTGTTTATCCGATACTTTTTTTTTAATCTAACTTCAGCTCTTTTTTGTTTTTTTATCATTTATCATTTATTCAACTTTATATTTTTTTTAGAAATATCTTATTTTTTCTAAGTAGACTTTTTTTTTATCATTTATTTTTTTATCCAAAATTTTTAAGTCCTATGTCGTGGTTCCACTCAATCACAGTAAGTAAATCAACTTTTAGGAAGACAATATCAGATGGAGGAGAAAGAAAAAAGAAAAAAAGAAAAAATAAAGTTTGCCAGAAACGCTAATGGGGCTAATTCTCATTTCCACTCTTCGAGATTTTGTTTCAATTAAGGATTTGTCTAAAAGAAGATAATTTAAATTTTTTACTCTTATTTAGACTGTGTTTAAAAATAAAAAATATATATATATAAATTTTAAAAATTAAAATAAGTAAATTAAAAAAATTAATTTCTTAATAAATGTCTCTTTTTTCTTTAATATTTTTACATTCATTCAATTTAACATATTTACTTGAGTTACATGTATCATTCCTCTTATTTATTTTTTTTTAATTTTTTTTCTCCTTATCTTCATTCTCCATTTCCTTTATATATTTTACTTCACAAAATCTTAATTTATATATTTTACTTCGCAAAATCTTAAGTCCAAGCAAGACCTAAAACCTAAAAGTAAAGTGAATTTGTGAATAATATTTGTATAAATATAGAAAAAAAATATAAAATAACTTAATAATTTAAAGCAAAAATTGCATTAACATGACCTATGCTTAACCAAAAAAAAAAAAATACTAGGCCTGGGTAATTTCATAATTTTTCCTTCTTCATTAATTGATTATTGATATAGAATTTAAGACAAAATAACACACTTAATTTAACAAAATCGTAGATAATAGTAGCTAGTTAGGTAACTAAATATTTTTAGATAAAATTAAAAATTAAACATTTTTTAATAAATTATGAGTTGAAATTAGATAGTTAAAAGGGTTTTAAGAAAATCAATTATAGTGAATTATAGTAGGCGGTTAAAGAGTTAGGCAATTAATTTAATTATTTTTTGTAAATATCATTAGAGTTCTATTACAATATAGATTTATAATTTTTTTTATTTTGTTACAATAATAAATAATTATTTTAATAATTTTAAAATTTTCTCACTTTTTTAATTAAAATTTATCAAACACATAATAAAAATTTACTACGTGCACAACATGATGAACTTTTTTCAACCTTCTCTAAATTTATCCAATTGTTTTCTAATTTGTCTTTAATTTTTATAAAGTTTTTACCAAGTTTATTAGTTTTGTCAAAAGTGACACTTGACGATTTCAGAAAAATTATAAAAAAATTAATTTTTTGATTTATCAAATGTATCTCAAAAAAAAAATTTTTTTGGACGTACAAAAGGGTATGGAAACAAAAAAATTTGCAAGTTTTGCCTTCTAATTGGGCACGGAGGAATTGCTGAGTTGTTCCTTTCAAACTTGTTGGAAGGATCACAAAAGTCATGAAATTACCTCTCATATTGACTCGACGGTAGACTAATAAGTTGGAATTGGTGGTGGAAGCATCTTAATCAATCAATGGTGCAAGAACTATTTAGAGTCGATTGGTGAAAAGGAAAAAAAAATTGCAATAAAATTAATTTTGAAGAATAATTATCATAATTTCACAATTTTTTTTTCACCATCAACTGATTATTGAAATAGAATTTAAGACAAAATAACACACTTAATTTCAAATAATTCGTAGATGATGGTAGCTAGTTAGGTAATTAAATATTTTAGATAATATTAAAAATTAAACATTTTAATAAATTATACGTTGTAATGGGTGGTTAAAAAGTTGGATAGTTAAAAAGATTATATGAAAATTAATTATAGTGAATTATAATAGGTGATTAAAGAGTTAGGTAATTAATTTAATTATTTTTTAGTAAATATAATTAGAGTTCTTTTCCCATATAATTTTTTATTTTATTACAATAATAAATAATTATTTTAATAATAATTAATTCCTAATTAAGCGTTTAAATTCACATCAAAACTCGAATATTATTCTTATTCTATTCTATTAAAAATTTAAAAACCAAAATTAACAAAGAAAAATAAATAAAATAAAATAAAATAGAACACAGGCTTTAAAAATATAACTAATTAGTTAATTGTAATTTTAACTATTATTCATTTACAAAACTAATTATAATTTGCTATGATTTTGTTTTCAAAAGTGGTTATGCGCTGGTATTAATTTATTTATTCGATGACAAAGTGGATAGATAACAAAAAGGATAGAGAGGAGAATAGATGTAGAGCAAAAATATAAAAGTTATTTTTTATTTATTATTTATCCCACGGGAGTGTATTGAAAGAGTGAAAAGATAAGGATAATTTATTATTAGACTATAGCTTGATAAAGAACGAATGCGACTGGCGAATAAACTCTGAGAAGAAGAGTCGGTGAAAAGACAAACTCTTGATTTAGTGGTTGGTGTGGGGTCAGCTCATCGTTTTACTGTAGACGAGTCGCACAAGATCAATTATCCTTTGCGCGTTTGAATAATCTGTGCATCGACAAATAACTTTTGCGTGCAGCGCGTGTTTTAACTACATACAACTGCCCCAAGTGACAAACAAATGAGAATCCAAACGAGAAGATGTTCAGATTTTTGGCATGATCTGTCCATTTTCATCGGTCATGATGATGGAAAATCATTTAAAAATAGACCAATGAAAGCGTGAACCAAATCTTTGCAGGGCCTATAAATGGCAAACCTTACTCCACACAGAGAGACCCTAACCCAAATTGAGCTTTTATTAATTAATTTAGTTGTGTGGGCAATTCATGAGTTTTTCATTCACGATGAGATCAGCTGCAACGTTATTTCTCTTTTATTTTCTTTTCTTTCTCACCACCATCACAACCCTTCATCAAAATTGCTTATTCTGCAGTGGAAGCAACTCTTGCATCCAAAGTGAGAGGCAAGCCCTTCTCAACTTCAAGAAGGATCTCAAAGACCCTTCAAACCGACTGTCCTCTTGGTCTGCTACTGGTGATCATCATCACGAGGAGGACTGTTGTCTATGGCATGGAATTGTTTGCGATAACTCAACTGGTCATGTCCGTGAGATCCATCTTCGTAATCCTTTTTCTTTTTTGATTATTATGGATATGTTGATAATTTTGAAGCTTATCGAAGGCATCAGTTAGGTGGAAAGATAAATCCTTCCTTACTGGATTTGAAGCATCTTCGTTACCTGGATTTAAGCTGCAATGATTTTGGAGGGATTCCCATTCCTGGCTTCATTGGTTCCCTTGCAAGTCTGAAATACCTCAACTTGTCTTGGGCCGGATTCAGAGGAACAATTCCTCATCAACTCGGAAATCTCTCCATGATTCATTATCTAGATCTTCATGGAGATTCTCTACGTGTTGATAATTTGCAATGGCTTTCGGGTCTTGTTTCGTTACAACACCTTGATCTGAGCACCGCAAACCTTAGCAAAGCATTGGATTGGGCACAGGTGATAAACAAACTCACTTCTTTGGTAGAATTACGCTTGTCTGATTGTCAACTCCAACTTGTTCTTCCTCTTCCTCCTATTAATAACTTTACATCACTTGCCATTCTTGATCTTTCTCAAAACAATTTCAGCTCTTCAACTCCTGGGTGGCTTTTCACTTTGAATTCTCTAGTTTCCCTAAACATTAGGGACTGTTATTTTCAAGGACCTATTCCCCGTTGGCTCTTGAACTTTACTGACCTCCAAGATCTTGATCTCTCTGCTAATTTTTTCAATTCTACCATACCAAATTGGTTGTATACTTTTAAACATCTCAAATCCATCAGTCTTGGTTACAACAACTTGCAAGGTGTAGTCTCAGGTGCCATTGGAAACCTGACCGCCCTCTCCAAACTTGATTTATCAGACAATCAACTTGGGGGGATGGTACCAATTAGCTCATTAGGAGAACTTTGCAACTTAAAGGAAATAGTTTTGGATTACAACAACTTTGTTGGGGGGGTAGAAAAAGTTATTAGAAATCTCTCTAAATGCCTGTTCAATGGATTAGAGTCAGTGGATTTCATTGGAAATAATCTTTCAGGTCACTTGCCAGATGAGATTGGAGAATTCAAAAGTTTAGCTTCCCTTAATCTTGGACATAACTCTATTTCTGGTCACATACCTGTGTCTATAGGAAAATTATCTTCCTTGATAGAGTTAGATCTTTCCAATAATAGATTGAAAGGAACCATTCCTCAAAGTCTTGGGCAACTTAGAAAGTCAAAATACTTGTGCATTTCTCATAATTTGCTGGAGGGTATTGTCTCTGACATTCACTTTGCCAATCTAACCAATCTATCATACTTTGTTGCAAGTGAAAATAATTTAACTTGGAAACCAAGTGATAGTTGGGTTCCCCCTTTTCAAGCCTTTGTTTTGGTACTAGACTCTTGTAAGTTAGGGCCCCAATTTCCCTTGTGGCTTCAATCCCAGAGAAAGTTATGCTATTTGTCCATGAGTCACGCAGGAATTTTTGATTCAATTCCCACTTGGTTTTGGAGAAAGTCTTCCCAGTTCCAATATTTAAATCTCTCTGGTAACCACATCCAAGGGAAGATTCCAAGGGTGGTCAAATTTCAATATCTAATTACCATAGACTTTAGCTCCAATTATTTTGAAGGATCGTTACCAAACATCTTTTCAAATGTGTCCTGGTTAGATCTTTCGAGCAATTGTTTTTCAGGATCTCTTTACCGTTTGTTATGTGGTAAGCCAGGGAAAGAAGAAAGAATATTGTTTTATCTTAATCTTAGAAACAATTGCTTATCTGGAAAAATTCCTGACTGTTGGAAGAATTGGCCTTCTTTGGAACACATAAAGTTAGAAAACAACAATCTGATGGGAATGATTCCACAATCAATTGGCCATTTAACTTTTCTCCAAGCATTGCACTTGCGACAAACCAACCTTTCAGGAAAACTACCACAGTCTTTACAACACTGTAAAGAATTGTTGGTTATTGATCTTGGCCAAAATGAATTCATTGGAAGCATACCATCTTGGATGGGATTTTCATTTCCAAGGTTGGTAGTTCTCAACCTTCGTTCAAATAAATTTCAGGGCCAAATTCCATTTCAACTATGCAGTCTAAGTTCTCTTCAAATCTTAGACCTTGCATATAACAATCTATCAGGATCCATTCCACAATGTTTCCACAATTTCAGTGTCATGGCAGCAAAGCATAACACAAGTCAAACCTTATTTTATCATTCTCATTTTTTTATATGTAAAATTTCATTTTTTTTGAAAATGCCATTTTGGTGACCAAAGGAAAGGAAGTTGAGTATAGCAAAATTCTAAATTTGGTGACAAGCATGGATCTCTCAGAAAACAATTTACATGGAGAGATCCCCAAGGGACTAACTAGACTTGTTGGATTGCGGTATTTGAATTTGTCTGGAAATCATTTAACAGGAACTATCCCAGATAATATCGGTGATATGAGACAATTAGAATCCCTTGATTTCTCAATAAATCAACTTTCTGGAATAATTCCATTGAGCATGTCAAATTTATCATTCTTGAGTTACTTGAACTTGTCCTATAATGAGTTGGTAGGACAAATCCCATCAAGCACTCAACTCCAAAGCTTACCTGAATTGAGCTTTGTTGGCAACAAGCTTTGCGGACCTCCACTCCCTACTTGCAATGCATACGGGGCAAGACTTGGAGGCGCGCAAGGAGACGATCATGATGGAGATGATGGGGATGGATTTCCAGAAGAATGGTTCTTTGCCAGCTTTGCAGTTGGATTTGCAGTTGGTTTCTGGACTGTGTTGGGTCCTTTACTATTTAAGATGTCTTGGAGAATTGCTTATTTCCGGTTCTTAGATGGTGTTGGGCACAAGCTTTACAATGTTTTTTTTTACTTAACTTACACATGAACCAATTTCTTCTTTATTCTTCTATAAACAAGAAAAAAGAAAGGGGAAAAAAGTATTATTTCTGTAGTAGATGTGTTGTGTGTAATTTCATTTTGATGCAAAATGATTTGTAATAAGAAGTGCTCTTCATATCAGTTTTTGACTTCTGTTTACTATTTTTTCCTTCTCACCATCAATTGGAGATAAAGTGTCCATCTACGTTGCGAAATTGAAGGGTGAAGAAAAAATGGTAAATAGAAATCAAGCTTGCTATTTTTTTTTTTTTTTTTGGTAAAGGTTTGAAAAAGAATAACAAAGCTTCTTTGAAACTTGCGGCGGTGGTGTCACTTTTAGTACAAACTTTAAAATAGTTTTTGTTAGCTTTTCTAATTTCTAGATTAAAATTGATTGAGTTTATATATCACTCCAAACCTGCTATAAACAAGAACCAGGATCGTGGCAA
Source organism: Vitellaria paradoxa (assembly GCA_019916065.1). Taxonomy (NCBI): domain Eukaryota; kingdom Viridiplantae; phylum Streptophyta; class Magnoliopsida; order Ericales; family Sapotaceae; genus Vitellaria; species Vitellaria paradoxa. The sequence continues at coordinate 37,227,417 of CM034242.1, read as the reverse complement.
CCCTTATATAACTGAAGCGATTACCTAAAGCCTTATAACGAAGGAAGCCATTCTGGTGACTAAAGGAAAAGAAGTTGAATACAACACAATTCTAAGTCTAGTAACAAGCATGGATCTTTCAGAAAATAATTTACATGGAGAGATCCCCAAGGGACTAACTAGACTTGTTGGATTGCGGTTTTTGAATTTGTCTAGAAATTGTTTAACAGGAACTATCCCAACAACTAGAATTCCTTGATTTCTTAGTAAATCAACTTTCTGGAAAAATTCTATTGAGCATGTCAACTTTATCATTTTGATGCAAAATGATTTGTAATAAGAAGTGCTCTTTCTATCAGTTTTCAACTTCTCTTCCCCTATTTTTGTCCTTCTCACCATCAAATGGAGATAAAGTGTCCACCTAAATTTCAAATATGAAGCGTGAAAAAAAAAATTAAAAATAAAATTGAGTTTGCTATTTTTTTTTTGTAAGGTGTGAAAAGAGATCTAATCAAGCTTTTTTGAAACTTAGCGGCAGTGGGGTCACTTTTAGCACGTCAGTTTGAAATTAGCTTTTATTAGCTTTTGTTAGCTTTTCTAATTTCTGGATTAAAATTGATCGGGTTTATATACCACTCCAAATCTACTATAAACAAGAATCAAGATTGTGGCAACCCTTATATAACTGAGGCTGTCAACTAAAGCCTTGTAAAAAGAAAAGTCTTCAAATCTTTAGAAATTTTAAAAATAATAAAAATATTAAATAATATTTTAAACCAATCAAAATTTAATAAATTTATGAAATTTTCTACTTTTTTTTTCAATTCTCTTATAATAGACACTTTAGCTCTATCTATAAATGTAATAATCTAATGTTTAATGAATTAATTATTATTTTTAACTTTATTTAAAATTCTCTTTGATAGACAAAAAAAGGGGGACTTTTGAACTTCCTACTTTAATTCCATTTGTACATGTCATAATTATCTTATATTTATTTAATGCATCAGTTATTATTTTTAATTTTATTTAAAAATATATGTAATACAACAAAAAGGTTTTTGAACTTCCTAATTTAACTTTATTTATATATGTCATAATTATCTCATATTTATTAATTATTATTTATTAATTTTATTTAAAATTCTATTTGACATATAAAAAATAGGTTAGGTCTCTTTAAAATTTTTGCATAAGGCTCCTAAAATTTTAACACACAACCCTGTCAAAAACCATGTATATGGGCGGGAAGTTTATTTTTTTTTTTGGTAATTGGGTGGGAAGTCAGTTGTTTTAGCAAACACATCTAATACGACAACATGTTAATGAATTTTCCTCAGTTTACATGGAAGGATTTGAAAATATATCCTTGAGGCCCTTAATTTTGAAACACTCCAAAATTTTATATAATCTTGATTTATTAAGTAATTTTTGACTTTTTTTATAAGTTTTTCATGGTTTACTTTTTTTTTTTAAATTTAAAGTAATGAGACCCGACTCAAATATAAAATGAGGTATACTAAAAAAGTTCAAAATCATTAAGATTATAAAATTTAAAATAAAGCCCAAGTGAAGCTTAAAATAGGCCTACAATTCTATTAGAATTAAATCTCTAAAATATTTTGTGCATGAGTTATAGTAAATATATTTTACTAGGTAGCTCAGAAGTCATTAATCTAAGTTGTACACAATTTTAACATAAAAAAAAATCATATTCTATTATCTCTCTCTATAAATATTGCAATTACTCTCTATTTTTATATTATTTCTCTTATATTCTCTTTATTATCTTTCCTATATTGAATATATTTTCTAAGTTACAAAGCAAAATCTCAAGTTGAATATTAATTAAAAAAATTTTATCAAGATTATCATCAAGTGATCTATTAAGGTAACTTTTTCTTACTAATTGATATAAATTTATATTTATTTTATTTATTTTTTACATAATTCATATTAAGTAAAGTGATGTCAGGTGCTTCATGCTTTAGAATTTTATTTTATTTTTGGAACTTTGAGAGATTATGAACAATGGATTAACTATAATATCAATTGAAAAGGACATATTAAGAAAACTTGAATATAGAGATTTAACCAACATTTTTGCATGCCAAAACCACTGTAGCAGGCAACCCAAAGCCTGCAACCCGAGGCTTCAAGCACGAAGAATTTTTTACTCTGACTTTTGTTTATATTAAGACTCTCCGCAAGTTATATACATATATATATATATATATATATATACACTCATGCTTGAAACTTTAAAAGACATACACGATCATAAGAGATATATTTTGAGATCTTAAATGTAGATCGTGGATGATCTCTTTGATATTCTTTTGGTATTCTCAGTAATTAATTTATGAAAATTTTTTGTAATGTATTAAGGAGTTCTTAACACTATTTAGTGTTGAATGAGTCAAAACTTATGTTATCATTGAGAAGTCGGTGAGTGTTCTTCGTCTACTCATATTGCAATGAGAAGTCAAGTAAAGAATTTTTAGAATAATTTTGAGGAATCAGTTTATTGTATACAAAACTTTATAGCCAATATTATAATAAAATGTTTGAGTGGTCTCATAAATCAGATCCAAAATTTTATCTTATGTTTTGGTAAAAATTTTCCTATCATCAGTCTTGTCTATTTTCTAATTGATTAATTGATTTGGTCATTTGCTCGGATCTATTATTGTTGAAGTAGCAACTTAGGAATTTTGAATCATATTTGTAAAATTGTAAGGTATGTGATATTTGAAAATTTTACAAAAGGTACAACTCCTTATAAGATGTAAATTTGTCCTCGTTAGTTTAATGGGTTTTCAAAAGAATATAGTAATTTACTATTTCAACTCATATTCTTATTTTATTCCTAAATGTATTCATGTATATTAATTATTACTAAAATGAATTCATATTTTAATTCCTTGATGTTTCAAATGTTAAAATTTGATTTCTCTTCTCATTCTCATTCTCATCTGGTTCTTATTAGCAATCAAACATAACTTTTGAAAAAAAAAAAAAGAGATGAGGGAAAAGAAATATTTGTATTTTACCTAAAGTTAGATTAGGCCCCTAAAGTTTTCTTTATTTAAAAAAAAAAAAATTGAGAGGCGAACGCACTTGTAGATGAGTGGTGATGAACAAGGGGAAGGATTTTCGAGGGAGTACTAGGCCTTTTTCAACTTTGTCCTTGGTTTAGTGGTTGGCCTTTGGGCTTTGTTGGGTCACTTTACTATTCAAGATGTACCCGCTACATTGCATAGGTGTTTGAAGAAAAAAAGGGAAAAATCCATAAATTCATTTGGGATGTGTTTGTTTGGTGGATAAAAATATGGGATTGGATATAGCTATAATTGTTAACTATTTTTTTACTTTAGTCTCGCGTTTATGTCATGCCCCTAACTTAATTGTTCGGAATGAACGGTATGGGAATATAGGAACTAATTAAATTAAATAAAAAATTTGTGTTAAGGTCAAGTCATAATATAATACTAGTCATCAGACCTATTAAACACGTCCCTCATTTCTATATTAAAGAAATAAAAAATAACACCAATCACGATAAATATAACGTCATTCCCCAATGACTCAATTCAAGGCTTATACAGCCGCATTAACGTCATCAATAATTATACAATCTCTTATATAATAAAATTAGGACCTACACCCCAGGTTACACAAAATAAAGATACAGTCATCCAAACATAAACTAATCATGTGCTAAGTCAATCTGTTGGTCTCAACTCAGCTCTGGATGGCTATTCCTAGCCTTACCGGATCACCTGTAATATAGATGGAATGAGCTAACTGGCCCAGTAGGTAGGATCGTGCAAGCGTGCACTGGGGAACATACTCACGCATATAGTATAACTTACAACAATATCAGCCAAAACATAACGTAACAATGTATATGTGATGCAATGAAATGGCTGATGCAATTCTCTAATCTCCATCTACCCCCAATCTTATCCTGAAACAAGTGACGCTTATCACTGCACATGGGGTCACCAACTGTATCATTTACACTCATGACAAACGTATATCTCAACATATATAAACTGAATGGGGAATCGTATTAAACCCCAATTGGTGTAAGACTCAGGTGAACCATGTTACACCCCTGACCCTTCTACTGGGAAACCGTGTTACACCTCTGGTTAAACATCTGCTCATCTCAAGTAGGGTCTGACTGCAATCTAGAGGAAATCTCACAATATCTTGTCTCAATATTAACGTCCCAACTCCAAATGACTAAACTCTAGTCATATATATCGACTGGGGGTTATCTGGTATTTCCAGAATCTCGTTTTATCATTTTCTCAAATCGTGAACCTAATCCATATATATAACCCGTGCTTCGGCACGTCACAATATAAATACAGTACTCTCGACCAATCAATATTCTCAACTTAAATCAGATGATGCCACTCCAGCCCCATGCACATAATATGCTCAGTCATGTATGACAAACATTAATATCTCAACATCAAAGTGAAAGCATGCCATATTCAAACATAAAAGTAACCTCATATAATTCACATAATTTTTATTTGAACATGTTCTCTACACATATATGCATAAACCTAAGAAAAATGAAATCAAAATAGTCTAAACACAAAATTCTAAAGAAGGTCGTAGCTTGCTTACATGGAGCGCGCAACCTCAGGTTGACCTCGTATCATGCCCGATGGATGCTCGCGGCTTCGCGCTACCACATCTCAGGTATGGGTTGCAAGCTACCCGCAGACAGTCTACACCCTTGGGCTTTGACTGTTTTGTGTTCTAAATACTGTTCATCATCTTCTCTGGCCAACCTCAGCTAAATTTGGCCTTTGTGGGCCTCAAACCATAAATCTTATATAAACTTCCAAACATCTCAATAGCATGATCTTGTAACATTAATTTCAATAGTAATTCAAACACATATAAGATCTCAACTTATATAAGCATATACATATACACACACATTTATATTTGAAATACACACACATTCATATATTCAAATATATATATCTATGAATTTTCCAAAATCTCAACCAAATCAAGTATATAACATGTCAAAATCATCTTAGCGACATCTAGAACACAGATATAAGTCCCACCTACCTCGAATCCAAAGAGAAAAGAAGAAATGAAAAGATTTAGTTGTGGCTCCTAAGCTATAAGAGCCGATTTCTTCGACCTCAAGGTAAATCATGTGAAACAGACATTATCACAACATTTACAGCCTCGAATACTACCACAATCCGCTAGCCTTTCGCTCTGGATCACACTTTCTCCCTCTTTTCTCTTTTCTTTATCTTTTTTCTCCTATTTCTTTTCCTCTTCTCTCATTTTTGTCTTGCCAACCATGATAAACAAAACAAAAAGAAAAAGAAAGGACAAGGGAAAGAAAAGAAAGGAAAAGGAGTTGGGCCCTTGGTCTAGTTATCCAACTAATTACCAATTCAGATCACACTTGACTTAGGAAAATTAAAATAAATTAACTAAATCTCAAAATAAATATTCATTGGCCCAAAATAATATATAAATAGTCAAAATAAATACTAAGTATTATATTCTTCCCCTTTACAAAAATTTTATCCTTGAAATTTACATTGCATACTTCAATTAGAAAATAAGGAAGTGTACTTCAATTGTATCACCGATTCACATTCCCAAATGGATTTCTCAATTCCACGGTGTTGCCACAACATGTGAACTAAGGGAATGGTCTTGCCATGCAAAACCTGTTCACGTTTGTTCTCAATTCGAACTGGTAGATTCTTAAAAGTCACGCCCTTCTCAATATCTAACTCTTCCCAATTAATCACATGAGAAGGATCTGGTATGTACTTCCAAAGCATAGATACGTGGAACACATTACGAATTCGAGCTAAATGTAAAGGAAAAACTAATCTATACGCTACCTCACCAATTCTCCCAATAATCTTAAAAGGTCTAATATATCTCAACGAAAACTTTCCACATTTTCCAAACTGAACTATGCCCTGTCTCGGTGAAACTTTCAATAACAGAAAATCATCAACTTGAAATTCTAACGGCCATCTCTGTTTGTTAGCATAACTTTTCTGCCTATTCTGAGCCATCAAAAGTCTTTATCAAATCACTTGAATCTTCTCTGATGCCTGTCTATCTCACCAAATCAAAACCAACCGTCACAGGTTCTCCAACTTTAACCCAACATAATGGAGATCTGCAAGGTCATCCATACAAAGCTTCATATGGAGCCATACCAATACTCGCCTGATAACTGTTGTTATATACAAATTCAATTAATGGCAAATGGCTCGTCCAATTTCCTCCTAAAGTCAACACACAGGACCTAAGCATATCCTTTAAAATCTGAATAGTCAGCTCTAACTGCCCATCTATCAGTAGATAAAAAGCTCTACTAAAACACAATTGAGTTCCCAATGCCTTCTGCAAACTTTGCCAAAACTGTGCTGTGAACACTGGGTCTCGGTCTAACACAATCGACAAAGGTGTATCACATAACTTATTAATCTCATGCATATAGAGCTGACAATGCTCCTTCATAGACACCGTATTCCAAACATGTAGAAAATGTACCAATTTAGTTAATTAGTCCACAATCACCCAAATAGCTTTATGCCTCTTACGAGTCATTGGTAGACCCGTCACAAAATCCATAGTTACATGGTCCCACTTCCACTGTGTGGCAATGGTTGTAATAAACCAGCTGGTCTTTGGTGTTTGCCCTTCACCTGTTGACAGGTTATGCAACGAGACACAAATTCTACAACATCACACTTCATACCGTTCCACCAATATTGACGTCCCAAGTCTTTATAGATTTTAGTTCCTCCGGGATGTACTGTAAATCTCGAGTGATGAGATTTCTGGAGTACCTCTTCCCGAATTCCATTCACATCAGACACAAAAATCTTATCTCTAAATTTCAAATACCCTTTTGCAGACAAACTCCAACCTTCAACTTCTTATCCCGAAGACAAATAATATCTCATGTTCTGACAATATTAGTCATTCAGTTGAGCCTCAATAACTCGTGTTAACAACATAGGTACTATTTGCATACAATTCAAACTAGTGTAAGTAGTGCCATACTCATTATCATCGTCCCACCAAAATTCAAAATCACCAACATCTTCCTAAAAACGCCACTGAAAACGAACCATCAGGGATGCTAAACCCTGTGACTTTCTGCTCAAAGTATCAGCCATCATGTTATCCTTCCCAGGATGATAGTGCAAATTAAAATCATAATCTTCCAAGTATTCCATCCACATTCTCTATCTTATATTCAAATCACGTTGGGTAAACAAATACTTTAAACTCATGTGATCTAAATAAACATTAAATCTCTCACCATATAGATAATGCCTCTAGGTCTTTAAACCAAAAACTACCGCGGCCAACTCTAAATCATGCGTAGGGTAATTCTTCTCATGCGGCTTTAACTTCCTAGACCCATATGCCACTACTTGATTATTTTGCAACAAAACACATCCAAAACCTTCACGTGAAGTATCACAATACATTGAATTTCCCATTCCACGTTCAGGTATAATCAATACTGAAGCCTCAGTTAATTTCTGCTTCAATTTATTAAAAGCAATTTCACAAGTATCATTCTATTCAAATCTAACCCCTTTTTGAGTCAACTGAGTCAATGGACCTGCTAACTGAGAGAAATCTTAAATGAAATAGTGGTAATAACCAGCCAAACTTAAGAAACTATGAACTTCAAAAACAGATCTCAGTTGCACCCAGTCTAACATAGTTGAAACCTTAGAAGGATCCACTGCTATTCCTTGGCCAGAAACTTTATGACCCAAAAATTTCACCTTGGATAACCAAAATTCACACTTAGTAGCCTTAGCATACAACTTATGGTCCCGAAGTGTTTGTAAAACTGTAATAACCTGAATTTTTTTTCTCAATTAATTTGCTTAAGTGCGGTGGTGATATTTGTTATAGTAAAAATTTGAAAATTGAGGATTTGAAAATTTTTGGAATGATAAAATTAGTTGGAAAGATTTTCGGATTTAATTTCACCCCTATGTGGAAGCTTAATGTAGAATTTTTAAATTTTTATCCAAACAATTCCTAACCTAATTATGTATTTGGTTCAACCCAAGCCAATTAACCCATGGGTCAACCTTTACCTCAACTCACTTTATCACTCACTGAACTGACTCATGAATAGTAGCTCTAAATTATTTCCCGGCAACTTCATTTTTCATCTTCTATACGTCTCTCAAAATCTCACAAATTAGATGGCTAATTAGTCAAAAAGAAGACCCTACATTGATGACTTTAAAGCATTCTTCCAAATTACTCACCTAGCATGATTTAAACACTTAAAGCATCTTTTAAATAATTTTGTTTAATTTGTCAAAAAGTTAGCATAATTCCCGGATCATGCCACTTATCTTCACTCATCCTCCAACACCTCTCTTAAATTATGTGGTTAGATAGTCAAAAAGGCAAAGCTAGATTATTTAGATTATACTACCTAATGCATAATCCTACTTTAGTGGCTTTCAAGTCTAGGGAGTGGAGGTTATTTTTCTCTACCAACACTTTCTCTACACTCCCATGACTTCCTATAAATTGTGTGTCTTCAAAAAGAAGAAAATAAGAGAAAAATATATAAAACATTATTTCAGTGTGGTTGGATTTTGGTGTTGCTTGGAGAAAGAAGAAGGGCTTGGAACTTTCCAATTTGGTGGTGTTCAAAGCTCAACTCATTTTTCCTTATCAGACTTAGTCATCAATATCTTCATTGAGGTAAGATGACAAACCTCCTAAAATGTATTTTATGCCTTTAATTTGAAGTTAAAGCATTTTTTGGGTTTGGACTATGAAACTTGATTGTGGTAAAAATAAATACCCGCATATTGGGGGTAGGGAAGCTGAAACTTTAACTGATGTAGCACAGCATGCTGACAGCTCTATATTTGTAACTTCTGATGTGTTCTTGGCCCCTAAAACGATGGAATTAGACTTCGGCTAAAACATAAAAGTTGTAGTCCTTTAAGTTTTCTTTCCAACTCAAAAAGATTTGAATCAATCCGATTTATGAGTCAAAAGTTATGCCCAAAATACTAAGCACGTGTAAAACTGTATCTTCTGAACAAACTAAATTGAAGGCTGTTTTGCACTTTTAGAACTTAGAATTTTAAAAAGTGTAAAACATGAAAGTTGTAGGTATTAAAGTCTAGTTTCTACAGATATAAAGTTTATGGATATTGGAGTTATGCTCTATTTTACATAAATTTTCTTTTAAGCTCCTGTCTTTGCTTAACCTTTAATTGATGCTTGTTTGGATTTGTTTTTAAAATATTATGTTTAAAGATCTATTTAAATTTTCAATTACCTTCTGTCAATTATTGTCATAATTTCTATTGATGTGTAATTTTGTGCACAAGGCCTGATATAGTAAAACACTTATACTATCTATAATACTGAAGTGGACTGTTAAGTTGATGCTACTTGGTTATTTTTCAATTGATATGAAATTATTTTAAACTGGATAATATGTATCATTTGACACTCTAATATTTATGATAACTGACTTAGACAATCAGTTTCATCTTAGATAGTTGAAAGACTTATTCAAACTAAAATGGTTAAATAGAACTAAGTATTTGATAAAAATGTCCAAATGAAACAATGGACTTATTCTTTCCTCATTTGGTCTTCCTTAAATAAATTTGATATATATTTTAATTAATTCTTTTAGGCATTGTTTTGTCAACCTAGTAAGTTATATAACTATATTTTTATGATAAAGTGAATTTAATGAAACTTATTTAATATCTTCCTAAATATTGGAATAATTCTAAGGATATTTGTGGATATCTTGAAGCCGAAAACCTATGATAAGGGTTTGGTTATAAATAAGATGATGATTATGAAATTATTCAATTATTTTGAATACAATAAAACTTATTAACTTTTCTAAAATTAAATATAAGTCTAAAGAGTTATTTATTATCTTTATGTTTCATAAAATAAGAAAATAAAAAGGTAAAAGAGGCAAAAACCGAGATCGCGGCCAATGAGGTTCGAACTCGCGACTTCAAATCGCAATTAGGGTCGCCCAACTACTAAGCTGCCAATCTCGGCTTAATTAATATACCATTAAAAATAATTTTATTCTTATCAAAGATAGTACGGAAAACTTGTCAAAATAATTAACTAAAATACTGATTTGAATTCTAAATTATTTCTAGCTACTTGCTACTTGTTAATTTATATATAGTACCTACCTTTGTAATGATAATATTAGTGACTATGTTAAATCTTTGATTTATTGAGAATTATTATCGAATTATGGATTTAGATAAAGTACTTAACAATATACTGCATGTGACTGAATAATCCCACTTTTGATTCATCGCCCGGGAATATTGCTGGTTGTTATAAAAAAAATGTCTTATTACCCTTGGGAATGTAAAAGGGTGAGAAAAAATTTTAAGGCACTCGGTGCCAAAGTTATTTTTGGCAATGAGGTGATGGGTGGGTAAAAATGGCCTTTTAGATGGAGATGGGAACATATGCATTTTATTTGGGAGATGCTCCCTTCTAACCTGGCCAGTCAAGTAGTCGGTCGTGATGGCTAAGTTTTTGGTAGGTGACACCGTCGGAATGCATTAGATGCTAAGCCCGTAAAGTCACTGGTTTCCAAGGCTGGGGGTAGAGGAGGATAGAAGTATGATTACCTTAGGAGGATTTAGATTAAACCCCTTTATCAGATGTTACTATGAATGGCAATCTCTTTTGCTTATGTATAAATGATGTGTTGAAATTATTTAATTATATTTGATTCCTATTGATGAATATTTTATATATATATATATATATATATATATGAAACCTGTATCGCTACAGGGTTTGATCCCGAGACCTTGAAGATCTGAATTTGAGATACCTACCACTGCGACACAGATTTCATTGTGGTACACATATCAACTTTTAACTATTTTACATATAAGTAAAATAGTAGTTACAGTGACGGTTTCATCGAACAATCGAACCGTTGTAAGTATAATTTACATTATTCAGTTGGGATCTATTGAATTAATTGTTGCATAAACAGTAAGCCACCTAATCACATTTACTGAAGTGGGTCACCTAATACAGTGTAGCATTACAATTACTGCATATAGGCACCTAGGAGATTCTGATTATTGGGCTTTAGTAGCTCACCCTTTGTGGGAATATTTTTTTTAGGATATTAAGTACATGGATACGGAAGATGAGCTGGAAAGAGATTAATTTCTCTTAAATATTCCATCAGAAGAGTTATCTATTTTTTTCTTTCCTGCAAAGTGCTGGAAGACATTATTTGTGATTGTGGTCTGTAATAATAATTGTTGGATGATTGTAATTATTAAGTTTATACCTAGTTTACTTTTATTTGGTATGTAATGTTAATCGCGAGGTTGGAACGCCTAGATGGCTCTGTAATATTTTTCTCTGTCTTTATTTTGTGCTCTGTAGTTGAAATCCCATCAAATGATTCAGTCTAATGACTTATAAATATTGTTTGGGATAAACAAGGAATTTTGAATATCTTAAATTTTTCTTGCAGATCAACCCCAGTTTGGAGTAAAATTTTGGGGTGTGACAACGTATTATTATCATCTCATTTTTATACCCAAAAATCCGAGTCATCCCCGGGCATTCGGGTTATGAAAATCCGGGGTGTGACAAAAACTGTCATCAAATGTTGTTCGTGCTCATACTCATCATAAGAATAAATCAAAATATCATTTATAAACACTACCACAAACCAATCTAAGTAGGGTCAGAAAATCCTATTCATCAAATCTATGAACATTGCCAGGGCATTCGTTAACCCGAAAGGCATAACCACAAATTCAAAATGACCATACTGGGTACGAAACACTGTCTTAGGAATATCTTCCTCCCGAATTCTCAACTGATGATAACCCGACCAAAGATCTATCTTAGAAAAATAAGATGATCCCCACAATTGATCAAATAAATCATCTATCCTCGGCAATGGATATTTATTCTTAATAGTCACCGAGTTCAACAATCGATAATCAACACCAAGTCTTAAGGTCTTATCCTTTTTTTTTTTCGCAAAAACTGCCGATGCTGCCCATGGCGATGTACTAGGTCAAATAAAACCTTGAGGCATGACAAATTAATTAGTGGGACTAAACGCGGGATTGGACAATATAACTCCAAAGTGAGGGATGCGCCATTCCATGAGCAAGTGGAATGGCATATCTCTTGTTTCTGAATTTGCTTTCTGTTATAATTTTGAAGGTCCAAAATTAAGATTTAGGGAGGCTAACATCATTTTGATGGAATTTTTAAATTTATTTTTAATGCAAATCATGTAATTTTGATCGGAAGGCTCGTGACCTCAATGTCACATGATCAAGATCAAAAGTGGTGTTAACCAGCCGTTCTCGATAAAATTATTTTTTGTCACATTTTATACTAAAAAAAATCACATTTCTTATCTTACTCTATATTCTACTAATCAAACACTCAAAAAAATAATTACACATAAAAAATTAATCACATATTATGTATAATCAATGTAGACTTCGTGTAAAGATGAGTGATCAAGGAAAATCTAGCTTCTAGCGGCAAGTTCAACATGCAAGTGATGGGGCTTCGGGGCAAGCTAAGGAAGAAAATGGGTAAATTACATCTACTTTTTCTTTACGTTTGAGTAATTACCTTATCACCCACAACATTTAATAGTTACACTTGTTTTCGCTATTTTGAAATATTGTTAACATTGACATCTCTTTCAATAAAATCAGTCATTAAAATTTAACATAAAATGTCAAACTAACAAAAATTTTGGATATTTTTCTTATTTTACCCCTTCATCTCTCGCATCTCATCGATTTTTTTTTTACAAAAATCCTCAAAATTATTTATTTATTTTTTAAGAATTTTTGTAAAAAAAAAAAAACTAAGAAAAATGTGAGAGAGGGAGAAATAAAATAGGAAAAATACCTAAATTATTAATTATTTTAACATTTTCTGTCAAGTTTTAACAGTTAATTTTATCGAAAGGGGGTCAATGTTAATAACATTTCAAAATAAGAAGAAGTAAGTGTAACTTTTAAATGTTGTGAATACTAAATATAATTATTTAAATGTTAAGGAGAGGTAGATATAATTTACCAAAAAAAAAATAAATTTTTGGAGTAAGTGAATCTTGAAAGACTAGCAAATTTGAAAGGTCTAACTAACCTTTCTTCTCGTGCAAGTTAATTTAATTTATGATCTAATTAATTACAGAGCCCACTTGAAATTAATTAGTCATCTACCCTTGCAAACATCGGAGTTTACAAGGAACTCATCCTTGGAAATTTGTCATACATTCTTGCAAACATGAAGGGGATCTCTTGTGTTGGCCGTCTTGCCAAGGTAGAATTAGAACTTAGTAATTATCTAAGCCATATTTATGAATTTTAAATGAATAATATTAAATTAAATTATATGAAAGTATGAGATAAATAATTAATTTATATGATAATACGTAAAAGATTCATAAAATCTACTATTAAATTGGCGAAATCAAATGCTCCCAAGAATTTAAATAACTAATTTTTTGTGGTGACTTTAAATTTATTATAGTTTATCATCTTAAATCACTCAATTCTATGATAACATCTGTATTTAAATCAATAAAATTATATTAACTGAAGCAATTTTTTTTAAATAAATAATAATTAAATCTCTAAATTTTAGGCCAAAGCTGACTTATCAAAAAATAAATAAATAAATTTTAAAGCCGTAAATTCAAACGCAAAATGTCTCTAAGGTCACTTTGCCAATCGGGGAACAGAACTTTATATGCACATAGAAATAAGTTACAAAAATTCCGTTCAATAGATATTCAAAATAATTCAAGCAATTAATCGCAATCAATATAGCAAAGAAAAAATTCAAATAAAAAAAAAATGAGCCTTTCACTATAAACTATATTATTGATTAAAAAGGCCCAATCTTTCATTAAGACTCGAATTCACGAACTTATATTATTAATTCAGGAACTCCTTGATATATCATCCTTAAGTAAAGACTAAACTCCTCAAATAAAATACAACTCCTCAATATAATCGCAATCACTAATTCATAGTTATGGCTTGAACCGTTCATTGAACCGGAAAAGGACCGAGTCATGAATTAGTGGTTCAATATACAGTTCAGCTGAAATTGAATCGGAGTTGAACCATGACGTCATAAATATATTTAAAATATCAAAATATGTTAGAATTATATAATGATTTTAAAAATTTATATTTTTCCATATATTCTTCTACTTTGTTTGGTTTTACTAATAAAAAGTATCAATAAAAAGTATCTTAAAATAAAATCACTCAAAACTAACATATTATATAAGTAAATCCAAGCGAAAATATAGAATAATAGCATTAGTAGTTTAGTGGGAGAATAATACTTTACAACAAAATAGATCCAAGTTTAATTCTAAACTAGTACATATTAATTTTCTTATTTTACAATTCAAAAATAAAAATTGGCCGATTTGCAAACACCGGCACAAGTTCACTCGTTCAGCCGTCGGGTCGGCAGTTTTTCATCGATTTGATATTCAAATGGGTTTAAGTGGTCGATCGAACTGTTTCTTGGTCTAAATTGAATAGAGTCCCCAGATCTAGACATTCAAGCACGAATCTCTTGAGCGCTTTGGCAATGAATAGTAGCATGGGCAAAGCATTCTACTGTGGTGAGTCCGATCTGATTTTTAAAACAATACTCACAGTACTCAACTTCTTCTACTGGGAGTGTTTGGTTGGTTAAAACCAACCAAAACCCACCAACTTTTATTAACTTTTTATATTTCCTTCCAATCAATTTTTACCACATATAACTTTTATATTAAATTTTTGTATTTATACTGTACTTTTTGGCCAAACTTTTTTCAACTGAACTCCTCCATTGCAAGTCCAATTCATTCTCAAAATTACTTGTTTTATAAAAATAATTTTATTTTTAAATTATTCTTACAAATTTTATTATATTACAATAATTATTTTTAATAATTTTTTTATAAAAATTTAAAATAGCGTATAATTTTCGCATTCAATAACTAAAAATAATGATTCTACGGTGGATGAATTTCCTTAAAATGTTTATCTAAAAAAAAATCAAAAAAACAAACGAGCAATAAAAGGTTGCCCTTCAAAATTTACTGATTCTGCCATTGTTGAATTTCATTAGAATGTTTCTTAAAAAAATAAAAAATAAATAAAAGGTTGTCCTTGAAAATTTTACATTAAATGCAGATATCTCACATACTCACATGTGAAACTATATACTGTGAGTACTTGTGTACACTTCCCCAAATCCTAAGCAACTGAACATGGCTGATGTATGCCTTTGAAAAAAAATATATAAAATTATTATATATATATATAACAATATTATATATATGCAACAATATTTGGGCAAGGATCAAACAAATCATGAAAGCGGTAACTGAAATGAAATAAAAATAATAGCAGTCGCCCAAACATGCCGCTATCCCTCCCCTTCTATTGCTAAAGTTCACAACCGTCAACTCCAAAAGAACACGAAGTGAACAGTTGTCATGTCCACCTATCTAAACCTCATCGGCTTGAGATCCACTGGAATTGGAGTTGTTGAATACTAAATTAATCGTTCTTCACTTGAGTTTGATTTTAGTAATTTGATTCGTTTAAAGTCTACTTGAAACACAAAAATAGTCAAATTTAAAATATAAACTTATATTTATTATAATATTGAAATAATTAGAAATTGATTTGATAAATTAATACTTATAAATATAGTGTAAATAATCAAACTATTTAAATTTGTCTCAATATTGATTAAAGAATTGTTTGAATTCAACTCGAACTAGAAATATTAACAAATTAAATTTAAACATTTTTTTAAACTCATTGAGTTTAAAAAGTTTAAATATTTTTTAAGTATTGATCGTCAAGTCATTAATTAAAAGTTCCGACAAATAAAATTAATTGAGATTGGTGATTTGGATCCACTCCACCGCTTAATTGAAAAATTACACATTGAATTTTTAAATTATCACTTTACATTGATATATAGTAATTTTGCTCACTAATTGTTGCATATTTTAACAAAACTTATTCAAATAATGTGTATGTGAAAACATATGAGAAAATATTAGGAATTAAAACACTCATGCATAAACTTCTGTAAACAAAAAATAAGAGCATAAATATTTAATTAATAAAAATATCTTAATAGGTCTATTAGAATTATAAATTTAAAATATCTATAGATTTTTGTATGTTTGTTAATTATTTTATTTTATTTAAATTATATATGAAATATCTATTTTAGTATATAATATGTCTTTTTCATCTTATATTCATAATAGTTGACTAAATTATATTAAAATTGTAATATCAATATAAAAAATTGGATACTTCATCAAAATTAATAGTTTAAAAAGTGAATGTATAACTTCTTTAGTGGAGGAAAGCAAAACAGTATTTGATTATAATTTCAGAAGTGATGTTATAATTAAACCTAAAAGCGATTTTAGAACAACCAATTGGATGAGATAATCTGATTTATTTATTTCTTTTTTAAACTTTGGTGCTTTTTAGTTTGCCAAAAAAAAAATAATAATAAAAATAAAAATTGATGTAAAAGTTATATATGATAAAATTTAATTAAAAATTTATTTCAATTAAAGTTTTTTTTATATTTTTTAAAGATTCAAACATCATGTTTAATCAACTTGTTGAACATTTTTTTAAATATTTATATAAACATTCTTCTTCTTATGCTTCTTCTTCATTCTACCACTGACTAAAATTTCATTCCCATTTCTTCATTTACACGCCCAAGGTGTAAATTTGTCCTCATTAGTTCAATGTGTTTCCAAAAAAAAAAGAAAAGAAGATAATTTAGTATTACAATTTGTATTCTTATTCCATTCCCAATTAATGTATTCAGGCATATTAAACATTAGTAAAATAAATTCATATTTTAATTCTTTGATATTTTAAATGTTGAAATTTCGTTCCTATTCACATTCTCATTCTCATTCTTATTTTTATTTTGATTTCTACTAGCAATCAATTATAACTTTTGAAAAAAAGAATTATGAGATGAGGGATTCATAGGAAATATTTAAGATTTTACCTAAAGTTAGATTAGGCCCAAAAGTTTTTTCTTTTTTTTTTTTTAATTTGAGAGGCGACTGCACCCATGGATGAGCAGGTGATGAACATAAGGAAGGATTTCCAAAAGAATAAACCTATGCCAACTTTGCGCCTAGTTTTTGGCAGTTGGCCTTTGGGCTGCGTTGATTCTTTTGCTATTCAAGGTGTACCCACTACCTTGCAAAAGATGTTTGAAAAAGGGAAAATCCACCAATTCACTTGGGGTGTATCTGTTTGGGGATTAAAAAATATGGAATTTTTTTTTAAATATAAATATATATATATATGAAACACGTGGGAAGCACACATGGTGATTGCTCCCAAGCACGGGTTTATCGAGCAAAGATCAGATTAGCCCCGAGTACTCCCAACTAGATCAACTGGGCTCCACAGCAAAAAATATAAATACTAATTTAGATGCAATCACAAATGTAAAGTTACAATTAATTTGATTTATTTATTATAATAGTATTAGTTCAATTAATAAGTTACTCCACTGGTGACAGACAAGAAGTAATATTTGAAATGTCTGAATGTCATATCCCATTGAAATTTACCATGCGCATTAAATACAATATGATATGCGTTAAATTAAAGTAAACTGTCAATATAAATATATATATATATATATATGTATATAGATATAGTGAATAACATAATTTTATTGTCCCAATCATTTTCTCCATTATTTTAATCTATTCTTTTAACCTATAAATAGTCTAAAAGATGTACTAAGTAAGATATGCTCACTTTGCCTAATTGAATTCTCTCACTACCATTTACTCTGAATTTAATCATTAACTTGAGTTTCAAAGTTTTCTCGGACGAGAACAACTCCCACACCTTCTTTTCATTATTTTTTATGTTTTCAAGTTACGTGGAGTGAATTATGTAGCGATGTGAGTACGTGTAAGGGTAATTCTTTTTCCTTGTACACGCATAATTATTGGCGACTCTTTAACTTTAGTCCCGTGTTTGATTTGTGAGACTAAATTTAGGATTAGATAGTATGTCTCTCAAAGTAATGTATGTGCCATCTCATGAGAGGGTATAATAGCATATCTCCTACTTTCAGATTTATTTCTTATCAAAATTTAAATGTTTAAAATTATTTTCTCTTACATCACAGATCACACCTCTTATCTGACTTTATATTCAAAACCAACTAAACACCAAAAAAATAATTTTACATAAAAAATTAGTTTCATATTATATCCAATTCTATGTATTGTTTTATGACATTCTTTTTATCTTGTCATTTTATCCCTCAATTAAAAGTAGCCTTGGTGCATAAGTTAGTGAGGGAGAAAAATTCAGCTTCCGGCGGCATTCAAGGTGCGAGTGATGGGGCTTCAAGGCAAGCTAGCAAGAATAAATAAATGAACGAATATTTGGAGTAAGTCAATCTCGAAAGATTAGGCAATTAAAAGATCTAACCAACCTTTCTGTTCGTTCAAGTTAATTTAATTTATGGTCTCATTAATAAGAGAGTCCACTTGAAATTATTTAAGTCATCTATCCTTGCAAACGTCGGAGTTTACAAGGAGCTCATCCTTGGAAATTTGTCATACATTCTTGTAAACATGCAGGGAGATCTCTAGTCTTGCCGTCTTGCCAAGGTAGAATTAGAACTCTGTAATTATCCAAGCCATAACTATGAATTTTAAATGAATAACGTTAAATTAAATTATATGAAAATATGAGGTAAATAATAAATTCAACATATAAGATCCATAATATTAAGGATTTATTTCATCTATACTCTCTATGTTTCGATTTTGTACACTTAATTAAACCCCATAAGTTTCGTAAATGTACATTTAGATTACTTGAAGTTTATATTATATTCACTTAAATCCCTTCTGTTAGATTTTTTATTCAAAAAATAATTTTTTTGACTCATTTGATGTTATGAAATTACATTTATGCCCTTACTATAAATATAAAAAATGCATAAAAAAATTGGGCAACTAGGCAAACACGAAGAAAAGTCACCAAGAGAACCCCCTACCTCTCACACAAGCCAAAATGAAGGAGAAGATGATGATGCAGCTAGAAAGGAAAGACAATAACTTAGGAACACCTTACCACCAAGGCTCCACAACCTCCACTCCAAGGATCTCCAAGCCCACACTACAAGCTGAATGACACTAGAAGATGCACAAGAATACAGACCAACCCCATGAATACCTCAATACGCAACTCTCTCTATCTTTCTCACTCACTCACTCTCTCTATATTGCCCTAGAAAACAAATTACATACAAACCAGTTTTCAAAATGAGGAAATAGAAGGAAGGAGAGAGCGATGATCTGGTTGTGAGAGGTTAGGTTTGATGCAATGCCCTTAATCTGGTGTGGGGTTTTTGCTATATATGTCGAAATAATAGTCTCTCGAGTGCAGGATGTTTGAAATTAGTAAATCCAATTAGACCAAAGTTGATCCACAAGTAAAAGGGAAAATCAAAGGTATTTTGAGATATTAAAAATAAAAAATTCGGATTCGGAAAAGAGTTTATGTTGAAATAAAATTGAGTAAATTAAGGGTTTAAAATCAAATAAAAAGAATATTTAGGTTCGGATTTCTACTGTAATTTCATTATGTAGTTTCAAATATTCCCGATATTCAAATATAATTCAATTGAACAACCGTGAATGTTAGAAATTCAATCGAAAGAATTTTTAATTAAAAATCAATTTTCATTTTTCCAAATAAAGAAAATAATTTTAAAGATTTATGAACACATGAATTTAAGTACTAATCATGTCATAATATTGTTCTTATCTACAATAAATCTAAGAAAAATTATAACCATTTAAAGTGCCAAATATTCCATATATGTTAATGATTAATTAAAAATTTTACAGAAAATAAATCTTGTAAACATTATTGAAAACATTAATAAGAAAAATTCCAAGAATTCACAGTGCCAAATATTCCACATATGTCTATGACTAATCAAAAATTTTATAAAAAATAAATCTTGTAAAAATTATTGAAATTAAACGTTGATCCAAACAATCAAGAAAACATAGAACAAAAGCATGAAAGAAAAAAAAGATTGCATTAAGTAATTAAACCTTACATAAATCCGCTATAGTTTGCATTCTAACTTAAATTAGTTTTTTTTTTTTTTTAAGTTACAAGCAATAGTCAAAATTCATAATATTTCATTTAGAATGGTGAATTTAATGAGATTTTTATTTTATTTTATTAAAATTTTCATCAATTCTTAAGTTTAGAATTAAAATAAAATTTTGTAAGTTGGATTTGATTTCATTAAATAACTTAGGTGGCATTTGGTTTATATTTTTATTCTTTATTTTTTATTCTTATTTTCTATTTTCTATTTTATGTGTTTTATGTTTTGAAAATTTCAAACTAAGGAAAACAAAAAATGTATTTAGTTGGACATTTTTTATTTTCCATGTTTTGAGATTTTTTTTGGTTAAAAACGCTCAAGGTAACTTTTTATCATTTTGCATTTCATATGAAAACCTTTTTTTTATTTTCTAAAACAAGCTTTAAAAATACAAGTGACCAAATATGTTTTAAACTGTTTTTCTTGTTTTCAAAAACTTAAAATAAAAAATGGGTTCAAAACAGACATACCAAATGACACATTAAATGTTGGGATTTCTATATAATTTGAAATTCAATCCCCAATAATATAATTTGATGAGAATTTTTTTTAAGTAATCTAAGTAACTGAACAAATTTATCTTCTTATATCATATTTATGATATTTTATACTTTCGATTATTATCGGTTGAACTTGGTATTTAAATCAATTCAATTCTTAAATTCAAAATATGTTCTAAATACAAAATTTTATTTATCAAATCAAATCAAATTAATTATTTATTTTAAAATCAAATTAATTCTAATAGAAAAATATTTTCGATTGGTGTGTAAAAGGAATAATAAAAAATAAAACTAGGTTTTTAGATCTTCCTTTAATAATATGAAAATGTCCTATTTTTAAAGATATTATCCTCATTTGAAATAGGAAACAAATGAATCCAATTTGAAATTAAAAACGAATCTGGAAATAGCTTCAGCCCAGACAACATTCAAATGACACATTAAAATTACAAGTTTTTCAACTTTCTGCCAAACCTCCTTAACCTTCTTTGTTTGAACGTTCTATATGCTCCAGCTGCCGTCCGAACATGCAACACGCTTTCGGACGCTGTGGGGTCTTTCGTGAATTGTTTATATTTCCTTGCTTTGAACTTGATTTCCTTTGGGTTTGTTTCTTCCCACTCCTCCCTTGGTGTATTTCACAACTTCCAAGCAATTCCTCAGCACTTGGGTTGGACCTCAAAACGCGCAAACAACCTGTTTAAAATTGAAAATCTTATCTCCCCCCCCCCCCCAAAAAGGAGCAAGATAAAATGCAATTATCCAAACAATTTAGGAGACATTTAGAGTGATAAAAAATGATAAAATTTAATAAAAGTTATGGATTCGTAATTCGTGCAGTGTGATGAAAAATAAATAACTTTTAGAGATTTTTAATATTTCTAAATAATTTTCAAAATTCCAAATTGAGCCTAATTAGCATTAAGACTCAATTAAATATATATAATATACTCATTCAAATGTCATTTTAGAGACTAATCAATTTTAGAATCAGAAGGCCAGTACGAACCAACATTGAACTTGAATAAATATCAAAGGTTTTAGTTGTAAGATTTCATTAATATATTTAATTTATTATATTGAGGGCGTTTAGAAAACAAAAAGTAAGATAAAGTGAAATAATTTAAAATAATTTGAGAGTTCGTAATTCGTGCAGTAAAATAAAAAGTGAATAACTTTTAAAAATTTTTAGAAATTTTTGACATTTTTCAGTATGGCAAATATACATATAAAGATATTTAACATGCCTATTATTATAAACAGTACCAAAATTCTAGACTCAATCTAAATTTATACTAGTATTTAGGCGTCGTTTGGAAGACCAAAAAAGTTAAAAAGATTCTAAAAATTTCAATAGTTTCAACTTTTTCAAATTTTAAAAAATTCCAACTTTTAAAAAAAATTATCAAATTCTATTAGAACCAATCAAAATGGTACGTTCCAACAAATTTCCTAGATTTTTTTAAAAGTTGAACTAACATCGTACCAAAAAGATTCACAAAACTCCAAAAATTTTCAAGATTCTCCATTAAAATTGTCACTAGTCACTTTATATAATTTGTAACAATTTTATATCAAATCAAGCACAAACATCCAACTATCATTTCAAAATAACTTTTTACACTCTAAATTTCAAAAAAATTTCATTTTTGGTTTTTTTTTTTCTGGACTCCAAACGACCTCTTATTTTATTTGAATACTTTTTTTTTTTGTTAAAGTTATGGCTCATTAACTCGCGGAAACATATAGAGGGTTGGGGATTACGGGGTTTAACTCGTGGTACAGAATTGATAGTTTAGGAATTTTATTCTAGGTTGGTTTCTGAATCCAGTTCTGATTGGGTTTCACGTTTTTATATATTTGGAATGTGTTGTATATCAGGGCTAAATTTAAGGGTTAAGATTTTTAATAGGTATAGGTAAAAAGATAAGGTAAGAATAAGTGACAAGGTTGTATAGGGTTTTTAAGGATTGAGAGAAAAGGTCAAAATAAGTGACATGGTTGTCTAGGGTTCTTTAAGGTCCTCTCATATTTCTCTTGTAATTCCCTGCTCCATTGTTAGAGTTTTTTATAATTAAAATCAGTTTTACCTTACCCATTGACATAGACAAATTGTCGAACCATGTAGATCTTGTGCTCTTCCATTGTGTGTGATTTTCTTATGCTCGTGAGTTTGGCATTATTCATCAAGATGTTACCAGAATGTGATTCAGGGTTCTACAACAACAATTGGTATTAGAACTAGATATTCAAGATGTCTAAATGAATCTCTTCGTTTGCAAAATTCGATGTTAGCAAGTTCAACAGAACGGGAAATTTCAAATTATGGCAGAAAAGGGTGAATGATCTATTGGTATAACAGGGAATGATGAAGGCATTAGCAACGACAAAACTGGAAAAAATAGAAGAAGTAGATTGACTTGAACTTCAGGTAAGATAGATGGGAAATGACCCCAAATTATGCTGTTCAAGGTAGAGTTACCAGTGCTCATTTTCTAAGGGGTGAGTATTCGTCAAAGTGGAGATTGTTGGGCAAAGTTACCAATATTCAGATTCCTAAGGGGTTAAGTATTTACCAAGGTAGAGATTGTTAAGTTGAGTTATCAATATTCGGTTTTTTAAGGGGTGAGTATTTGCTAAAGTAGAGATTGTTAAGTAGAGTTGCCAATATTTAATTTCGTAAGAGGTCAATATTTGCGAAGGTGGAGTTCCCAATATTTAGTTTCCTAAGGTGTAAATATTTACCAATGTGGAAATTGTTAAAATTGTGGCTAATATTGACTCACGGGAACACATAGAAGGTTGGGAGTTGTAGGGTCTAACCCGCAGTACAGAACTGCTAGTTTAGGAATTCTATTCTAGGTAGGTTTTTAAGTCCAATTCTGATTGATTTTCTTATTCCTATATATTTGAGACATATTGTATATCAAGGTTAAGTTCAAGGATTATGGTTTTTAATAGGTATGGGATTGTCTAAGATTCTTTAGGGTTGAGAGAAAAGGTAAGAACAAATGACTTGGTTATCTGGAGTTTTTTAAGATTATTTCATATCTTTCTTATAATTCCCTACTCCATTGTTGAAACTTCTTATAATTGAAAACTAATTTTATCTTATTTGTGGACGTAGGTAAATTGTCGAAACACATAAATCTTGTATTATTTAATTGTGTATGATTTTTTTGTACTCATGAGTTTACCATTATTTATCAACATATTGCCAGAAAGTTATTTAAGATTTCCGTAACAACATTTTTAATAAATTTAAACGGGTGAAGTGCGTAATTTGTACATCTGTCCGATTAACATTCCGATAATTCTGAATATAGTTGTATTTAAGAAACATATAAAAACAATAAACAGTGATATAATTTGGCATTAAAGGTTTTGCAGTACAGCTGCAAAACAAAGGTTTGGGTTGGACCCAAATTCTGGGTTTTGGCAAAAGAAAAGGTAGGCGGTGCCACTCCTCTGTGGGATCCAAACGCGACAAGCATGATTGTCCATCGTCCATTTGTGTAAAAACCTAATCATCAAAGTCAACAAAAGCCAAAAGTAGCTCTCTAGCTTTTCACAAAAGTAAAAATTTCCCATCTTCGAAGAAAAAAAAAAAGAATCCAATTCCTCCCCGTTTTAGGCACCACTTGGAGAAATAATTTTCGGTATAAATTTATCAATTTTTCAAATTAAAAGTTTGATAAAACATCAAAATAAATACTTTTGAGATTTGAGAGTTTAATAAAACACCAAAATTTATTTATTTTCTGCTCAATAATAATAAGTTGTTCAAGTCAAAAATTATTAAAAGTTTTTATTAAATACACAAAATTTTTAATAAAAAACTATCAAAAATTAAACTTTTAAACACACCCTAAAATAGAAAAATTATTTGATTCTCCTAACATATATGTACGAGAGGGGAGGATTCGATAATTTATTCCATTGGATTAGTATTTGTCTGTTTTAGTTATTATCCAAAATTCATGTTATATTATAAAATTTTTAAGTTCGAATTTGTTTTCTATTAAAATTTAATAATTTAAAATTAACTTTTATCATATTTTCTGTCAAATCGTATTTTTTATTTTACTTTATATCCTGCTAACCAAACACTAAAAATAATCTCACAAAATATTAATTTTATATCATATAATCATATAAATTATCTTATAATATTTATTCATACCCTCCCAATCAAATGTATGCTCTAAGGCTATACTTGATTGAAGAGATTGGATAATAATATGATATAATATATGGAATTAATTTATTATGTGAAATTATTTTTGAAGTATTTGATTGGTGAAATATAAAATAAGATAAAAGATGTGATTTTACATAAGATTTAACAAAATAATTTGTACTTCTAAAAATTTGAAGGAAAAGCAAATCCGAAATGAGAGACATGTCATTCCACTCCCAATATTACTTATCCCACATTTAGAGATATAGAGTCTAATTTGGAGTTCTAATGCAAATCAAATACAGAACTAAAATTAGTTTGGTAAAAAATAATGAACTATATCTCCAAATTCCCCAATTGTATCTGGTAAACAAACACTGCCTAAGTATGAAAATTTGCTGCATAAACACTATCGCAGTGTGTTCCACTAAAATATTCAATGTGTGCAACAAAACTAATGAATTTGAAGCATCATTCTAACAACACTAAGGCTCTGTTTGGGGTAATAAAATGTTTTAAAAAATGATAATAAAAACTTTAAAAATTTTAAAAATTATTCACTTTTTATCTCATTATATGAATTATAAATCCATAACTTATATTACTTTATCTCATTTTTTTATCACTCTAAACACACTCTACATGATTCCCGCAAAAAGTGTACAAACGAATTCACATAGCCAAACATCTCCAACCCCCGCTCTCTCTCTCAAAAACACACACACATACACCCGTAGCACTAGCTCTTTTCTTTTTTCTCCTCCGTTCTTTTTCCTCTTCTTTCTTTTCAGCTATACAGCTACTAGATTCTACCCATCTGTTTGGGTCACAAGTTCTCAAGAGTTCAGCTGAGAAACTGTTTGCGATTTGAATCCGTATTGTTTCTTGCACAATTGCCTTTCCAAAGCCCAAATGGGTAACGTAAGTACCCGAAATGATCTACTCATTATTTCATTGCTTTGTCACCTTAAGTTCCAAGTTTTGCTCTTCTCTGTTATGGTCTTGACTGAGATTCAGTGAATGGTCCTTCTGGGTAATCAGGTGGTGGAATTGAAGGTGGATCTGGACTGCGATGGATGCATCAAGAAAATCTTGAAGGCCATCAAGAAAATAGAAGGTATTTCCATTATTGCATCTCAATAGATATCTTTAATATGGAGCTCTGTAGGAAGGAGGAAAAAAATCCACTAAGGGGACTTCTATTATAAATTAAATGTCATTATTATATAATTCTAACAAAAATTTCTAAGAAAAACAGACAACAAAAATTGTCATGAACAAAGTTCTGAACTTCTTGTCGTTTAGCAGATATTGAGACCTACAATATCGAAACGAATCTGAATAAGGTGACAGTGACGGGCAACGTGACAACAGAGGAAGTGATCAGAGTTCTGCAAAAGATTGGGAAGCCAGCTACTGCCTGGGGGGAAAATGAAGCCCCCATATTGCATCAGTAATGTTCAACAACAATAATTAGTGAAGATTTATGAGATTATATATAGTTTAATGTGCTGACAGCTGTTCTGTTCTGTATTGCCTATATCTATATACACAGTTATATCTCTAAGCATATAGATTATTACTAATTTCTGAGAAGTTTTGGAGCCTATTCCTATCTTCTTCCTTTCTGGGTACTTACCCTGATGTCCATTTCTGTGCTTCATGCCTTTACTACATTTTTTTTTCTTAGCCAAACAACAGGGTTTTGAGGTGCATGTCCCCTGTTCTGGTTTTCCAGGGGTCTTGGAAGCGTCATTGAGGTGTTTTTCTGTAGTAATCGGAGAAGCACCAGCTCGTTCTAGTAGCATACTTCTTTGAAGGGCAGAGCTAGAAAATTAATTTTTTCCTCGTGTTATGGCTTGAGTATTAAATTAGAATAGAAATTTAAACTGGGTTATAGATAATTAAGCTAGACACTTTAAAAAAAAAATTTGGGCCAAAATTTTATCAGCTCACCCTAGCCCCTACATACCTCCGTCCTTTCAACCTCAAGCGATCGACCCCTCAACCCTAGGTCAAGTTCTATGCCTCGCTGACAGTTTACATCGATTGCAAAGTAAATTTTTGCTGCACTGCGAATTGTTAATGTCACATTTATATTGGGTGGGGAAGGGTAACCCTGCGTTCGATTTGTCTATCAGAACTAGTCCCTATTATCATGTGGAAGCCTGCCATTTACCAAATTCGATCGGTAGGATTTTCAAGCATAAAACCTCGCATTTTGCGAGTACCAGTATAAGTACTAGGTGTGAATAATATGCATTCCATTCACAATATTAACAACCCCGAAATCTTTGAATATAGTAACTCAAAATGAAGTTCGAGCAACAAAAGAAATCACAGGAATTTATAATTTAAAGTTCAACACAAGTGCTCACGAGCTGCTGTAACGAAAATTTTCTATATTCCAGCAGAGCAGCACTCTTTCGGAGATGAACTCAACTCCCTTTTTAGTATTCTGTCAAACAAAAACATGTTTGCAGCTTCTCATACAATTGATAAAACTTCTCTGGCTTATTTCCGCATATAGAGTCCACTTAAATGACAAACAAGTTTACCTCGCTATGCCCGCCTGATCCAGCAAAAGGGAAAGAACTGAACACGGGAAATTAAGCAGGAGAGACTTTAGTAAGAGACGAGATTCACTTGATACCAGGAAACGATGGCAACACAGCGATGAGGCAATCCCCATAACCGACAGCATCTGTAAATCAGCATATAAATAACAATCAGCAGGAAATTGGTAGCTAAAACATGTTCACAGACCAAGGTATCAACTGCTGTTAGACGTGCTTGCAATGTGCTTCAGGATAAAGTTTTTTCTTTCCTTTTCTGTCCTTCCCTTATTTTTATTAGGTAAATTTCACTTTGCACCTCCGAGTTTTAATCGAAATCTCATTCCAAGACGTGAGGTTTTTTTTTCCTTTTTAACAATTGAGGACCTGAGCTTTTAATTAGTTGCAACCTCCTCCCTCAATGAGAGTGTACACTAGAGAAAACATTATAACTAATTAAATGTTCAGACCCTTAATTGTTAAAAAAAAAAAAAACCCTAAAATGGGATTTTGACTGAATTATTAATAACTACTATGACATCTGTGACTGAATTATCCTAACTAATAACACAATTATGGATTGAAACCTGTTCTATTATGAACCGTACTGAAAAGCTGTGGCTGAAAAAAAAAAAAGACAGGGCCTAACCATCGATTCAACATTTAATTTCAAACCTAGGGCCTTCTGTTCGCACTTCGAACCTGAGCCTGTGTTTCAGCCCAAGCCTAGTCAAAGCTTTACATTACAAATTTATATGACCAGATGCATCATACAAGAAGAAAACCACAAAATAGCTACATCCCTTAACGTATATCTGCTTTTAACCCCACTTGTTAAAAATGACATCAAATTTTCACCGTCTTCCCCAATTACGGAACAACAAAAGCAATTACCATTACTTCCTACCTCAACATGCATGGCAACACTTGTATACCCTGCCTGAAACTAAATATTGATAGGCAATTGAGCAATATCTTTGTGGGCAGCTCACAGTGAATACCCAGTAAAACTCCTAATAGTAATATTTTGTCATCATATTTTCCTTCGGCCCTCTACATCTTGAACCCTCCCAAAGCAATTTGAGATGTCCAAGTCACCCCCAACATGAAAAGAACATAAAATGAAATAAAATACACTTGCAAATAAAAAATATCATACACATACCTCCATCCTTGACAAGAAGCTTTAATACCTCTCCGGCCACATCTGACTGCTCCATAAATGTCATGAAAGTCATGAGAAGTAGCCATCTTTAAAGGTGGAGACACAATCAAACGAGGTTAAACTAAAGCCTCACCTTTACAGGAAGTTCAGCATTGAACTGATCTACAAAGCCTATCACTTGTCCTTCCTTAATTACATCCCCCTGTTTATTCAGGAAATGGTCATTAACATTTCATAGTACTCCCCACACCCACCATCACCAAAAAAAAGCACCTATTCAACCAGAATATATAAATTTTTAATTTGGATATCAGTATTTGGGTTAGATTTAAATAGTAGGTTCAAGCTGAGTTGAAGGACTTCACTTCTTTACTGCAACATAGGAAAAACAATCAGCCCATTGCATGGAACATGCAGCTCAATGACCAAAGCGCAGTTTAAATCAATTATCAGCTGATTGGGTTAGTTTTCTAGCCGTCTTGAACTCCAGATTGCTTGAACCTTCTGTCTTTTATTATTATTATTATTATTATTATTATTATTATTATTATATCTTTTACTCAGAAAGTTATTCCTGTCTGAGCATACAGAAGCTAATAAGAGGTAACCGTGGTTCAAAGTTTTATCATTCACTAATCATTATCATATTACAGTGCTGCTAATAGGTAATAAAGACCTCAAATATAAAACATAGATGGGTGAACCAACAAATTCAGACTTTTTTTTTTACAAGTAAATATTATTTATTAGGAGAAGGGATTGGGATCACTTGAACACATGAACTTCAGTCTGGGTGGGTGCCTATCCCACTTCAGTTAGCCCCTCTAGGCAACATATTTGGAAGGTCAAGAGAACTATTAGTTTAGAATGGCAAGCAAAACCCAGAAGCTAGAAAGGGATGAATTGAGCTTATGAGTTCAATATCCAGTAATAACAGCCGAAAGCATAAACATAACGTCTACCTCTTTGCAAGTAGGAGGTTGCTTCTTTCCTTTCAACGTTCTGCCCGTTCGGAATGCGCCAACCTAGGAGAAAATGGATACTGGCAACATTAAGAACTTTTGCTAACCAATACTAGGTGACAAAGGCTCTGATGGCACATTACAGTTGGAGATGACACTAGTACATATCCACCAGATCCCAGAATCCTCCAATGCTGCTAACTTTGCTGATTTTTCTGCAGAGACATTTGTAAATGGACTGGTATTTTCTGTAGAGGATTTTGGTGGCAGTGATGGCAGGGAAGCAGGAGCAGATTCAGTCATAGTTTTACTAATAGATGGTGGTGGTGTAGGAGAAATAACAGCCATTGAAGCTTTCAGGGCATCAATATTACGTTTCACATGCATTTCGAAGTCTCCAACCTATGACAAATCAATGAATGCTTGGTGAACTATGAGAATGCATACAGAACATAAATTCACAATCGAAACCCATTAATACTAAGGACAAGCAACTGGATCATGTTTCAAAGCTAAAAGAAGGAAGACTCCCCAGATCATCTCTGGTTCAATCAAATTTGCAACTTTCTGTAGCATATATTATTTCTCTTCATGCCAAGCATCATCATAGCCCATGCATCAAAAATAAGGAAGTCTCCTTGAGAAAGAATGGCCTTGTATCTAATTAAATTAGCACTTTAGTCTAATTGCATACTAGGGCGCCCTCTCCTACTATTTTACTATAGGCATAAGGGAAACAAATATTTTTTAGACCCTAGTAATAGAAAGGGGATGCACGCAAGCATGTGAGAAAGTGCTCCGAGCTTCCCTTGCATTATGGGAAGGATGTAGAGAAGGCATCTTAAATATGCCATAAAGTAAATAGGAGTTCAGAAAAGAGCTTGTAGTTCAGGGTGTGCAAGCATAGGTCGTGGGTGCACAAATCATGTCATTGCAAATGATGTGATTCACTTAGCTGGGGCAAAGGAGGACATGTGGCCTCCCAGATTAGGAATGCCAAGGCCTTTCCTTGAAAAGGAGACCAGGGAAAGAAGGAACCATGCTAATGGCCAATCCTCATTTTTCTTCTTGTGAAAGTAGGCCACATAGGCAAATGAAATGCACAAATTGGGGATGGTCTCCAATCCTTTTGTGTGTAACGGCTGCATTAACCTACCAAAGGCTTTTGGGGTTTATACCTCAAAGCATGAGATACAATGCCGGTCTATGAGTAATTTTTCCTCAGATAAGAGTCCCATGATTCATTCTTATAACAAATCCTGAAGCAGCTGTACATGAGTACCCTGTTATTCATTATCTGTTGCCTTCCTGACCTTCATAAATCTTTTGAAGCACAATTGACATATGTTTTCTGATCATCATAAATCAGTCCTGTCCAATGGATGTATGTCCAAGCATTTCCTCCACCCATCACATTCATTTCCCATAACTCAATCTTTTTAAGACTTGGACTCTCATAACATATTGAATCACCAGCCACCTATTATATCAACTTTCAAGCATCAACCTTCACTTTCTACGAAATACTGCATTTCCCTGACCATAATGTCAAGGAATACCAATGATTTTCAACATAAACGGAAGCATAAGCATTAAGATGATTACCTTTAGTTTCAGCTCAGCAACCTGTGTCTTGTCCACAGACATCGCCAGGACTAATGTCTGATACAAAGAAAACAGGGGCACACTAGTAATGGTTCTAGTGAAGATTAGAGAAGCAATTATGCTTCAAAGGAAAGGAAGCTAGAAGTGTAAATAAAAATAATTTATGTGAAATAAGAATGCCAAAAGCAATATTAAACGTAGACCATGAATGACACAAAGCACCGGCCATTTTAGGCATGCTGGTTTCAGCACACTAAAATTTTCAAATTGTCACCCTTAGCGTGAATTTTAGTGTTACCTGATGAGAACATAAGCTCCCAAAACGATTGTTCCAGAATCTTCTCATGCAGTGTAAGTGTTAAACCCAAAATCATAAGGTATAAACTTTGCTCAATGCTAGGGCAACTAGAGTGGAAGAGTTTGAGCATGTGTGTGATGCCTATATGTATCGCCACAACAGTTAATGTATAATCAAAAGAAGTATAGAAAAACATTAGGAAAAATTAATGTATAAATCAAAAGAAGTATAAAAAAAATTTGGAAAATTTGCTTGAATATATATATATATATTTTGTCAGAAGATGTGAAAAGTCAGTAATAGGATCCTATAATGTTAAAATTTTCTCCACAAGGTTCATCAATGAACATAATTCAACAAATAAACTCGCAAAGTTGAAAGAAAAAGGATGGACACACCTCGAATTCACTAAGGAATGTTGCACTGGGCAGAGAATTCTTCTCCAGTACTCCTTGTGGTCCGATATCTGAAAGAACTGTGCCATTATGGATTCCAAATTTTTGAATAAAATGGGAAGATGAAATGCTCAGCAATATCACATACAATTAGATGTTGGTTACATATAGCATACAGTAACATATATTAAAGATTACTCCATTCCTTATTCACAGACCCAGTCACTCAGCAAACTACTATGAAGAAGGGTAAGAAGAAATTTCAACTGCAATAGAAAACTAACCTATTGAATTTCAGTACCAAAGGCCTTAATTTTTTATTTTATTGTCATGCAACTACTAGAAATCAGATCCTGGATTAGAAGAGAAAAAAAAAAATGAAATCAGGATGCTTGCTAATATCAATAGAACAAATAAAAATGCATATATTACGATGCAAAGCACCTTTGGATGCACTGACAATTAACCAGCACATGAACTTTTAAGTGAAACAACTCACCATTAGACTTAGCTACCATGGTAGTTTCAGATGCCTTTGCACATGATACTGTCATGCCTTCTCGCTTTAGTGGATAAGAAACAAACTTCCTACCAATTGTGAAGCCTTGGATGTGTATTTTACTTAAGGTGGGCCAGAAAAGCGTTATGCCTAGCAACCATGGACCGTCCATGTGAGACGGTGCCTACAGGACCTAATATACAGCAAGTAGCATATCAGCATCGAGTAGCATTTCAGGCCTTAACTGAAGGTGGCTATTTTGTAATATTGATTGAAAATAAACACACACTTGGATGGATGGATAAATATAGAAATTCCCACAACATGTCACGATTGGTTTGCAGGAAGTTGTATAGATAGATTAAACACAGAAAACAGCTAGATAATTAATGAAACTCTATCAACATGGGTGATACTCAATAGTCCTTCAAAGTTAAGCTGAAACTTGACTTAAATAATTGCCAGGAAATCAAAAAAAGCTGAACCAAATCACGTAATTGTGGACTGGTAAACATGATCCCACTTGATAGATGAGCAATGTAAGTTATGCCATCTCAACCGCAGAAAGGAACCACCTTTGGACTGCACTGTTTTGCCCATAGCCTTAGTAACTTGGTGGGCAAAATAAAACATTTTGTTCAATTCAGAACAAGCCAAAAGAAAAAAAAAAAAAAAAAAGGGGTACAATATAGCTACAAAGAGGACTTGACTAAAACTCAAACGCGTTGGCACCTATCAAACATATGCATCTTAGTTAGTCTTAGTAGGCCTAAATACCTAAACTGTAATTTTCTTTTTTTTTTTTTTTTGTTTCTTATAACACTAAGGCTGTATTTGGAACAAGGATCTGTATAGGAAAAAGAGAAGAGGATGAAAAAGGTATGAAAGCATAGTAAAATAAAAATTGTTAATATTATTTTATTTTATTTTTCGTATGGTTAGGAAATTGAGAAGACAATGAATATATATTTTTTGAAATTTTTTATTTAATTAACTATTAAAAAATAAGTATACATTAGTAATTCTATTTCCCTTCACTTTTCTTTTCCCTTCTCAAATCCTTGCTCCAAACAACCCAAAAATAGTAAAGATGCAAATACAGCACAAGATTATGTTTAGCTGCAGATTGAATAGGATCAAGAAAAACTCAATAATTGCCAATCAAATAAAGAACAAGAAATGGACAACACCCATGCACACAATTCACATCACTGAGACTTAACATGGCTCGGCATAAGTCTAATTCACAACCCCAGAAAATGTATTCAATCATATTGCGTTTGTTCCTGTACAAGAGGATTACAAGAAGACACAAAAAAAACTCTCCTCACTCCTCGCCTAAGAATCCCCCTAACAATACATGTGTACAAGATTTCTCTAACCCTCAATTCTTTTAATTTTGGACAGTTGCATTCGAACGCAACACAAATTGGCAATGTTCTTTTACTTTTTTTTTTTTTTCCTCTCTCTCGAAATTTGAATACATTTCTTGGTATTCTCTTGAAATTTGAATATATTTCTTGTACCCCTCCAGCACCTCCTCAATCCACCCAAGCATCAAACACGAGCCAAAAGTCACCAAAATCCCAACAGATTATAGAGATATAACTTAGAAATCTACCAACTCTAATCCAGTTTCATTCTTTGACGTTAACTCCATATGAATAAGCAGAACAAAACGCCAAAAGAGATATACTATCGTGTATATTCACAGAAAGCACGTCACGGCGTCATGAATCTGAAATACAAGTGAAATAAACGAATGACGACTATCCAATCACGGTGCCATTGAAAGCACCTTTAATAAACTATTCCTAATTACAGAGAAGCCAGACCAAGCTAGCTAAGGATTGCACCACAAAACAAGAAAAGATAGCCGAAATTCTACATAATAATGCATCGAACCAAACTGTACAAATACATAAATATAGATTTATATATAAAATACATGAATGATGTATCTGATAAAAAGAGAGAGGGAGAGACTTTAACTTACAGTTGAAGGAACGAAGAACAGCGGCGGACTTCATGGAAGGAGCGCGAGGAAGAGAAATGCCGGAGGTCGAGATCTTTCTCCGTGATAAATGAAGCGAGAGAATGAAGTGAGGTTGAGAAAGAAGAATTTAAAGGTGAAGTTTGAAGACACTGAGGTGGTTAAGCAAATTCGGAGTAAGGTATATGTGACTCCGAACTCTCCGTCCCTCTCATTTGGTTTTTCCACCATCCAACAACCACCGTCTTGGGTTCCAATGCCGAGGGCAGTAAGGAGCCAGGCTGATCGGGACAGAAGAGGGGTGCTGCAGTCGCCAAAACGACACTTGCTTGTTCATTTTTCATCTAAACTGATACTGTTAAAAGTGATACTGTTTCCACTTCGACCCCTTTCAAAAAGACATTTTTTAAACGCACTTTTTTAAAGATTATTTTAACATAATTATAATTTTAACATATTGTTATAAATTAAATATTAAATTTATTTGTTACATTTAATGAGAATAAAATATTTAAATATTTTTCTTTTGCTTATTAATTTTTATTAAAATAGTATAGTATTAATTTTTATATAATAATATTTACGTAAAAAATAAAAATTAAAATTAAAGCTAAAAAGGCTCAAATTTTTGAAAAAAAATCACACAAAATATATTTATAACTACGTCTAAAAACATCTTTTAAAATGACGTTTTTCAAAGAGCATTTTTTTTTTAAGAAGTCAAATAACAGTATTTTTTTATTATTAAAAAGTTACGAGTACCCAGTTAAAATTTAAATAAAATATGAGCGCAGCAAAAAGAAATTCCAAACTCGTATAAGGGTTAGGAATAGATCGGTCCCAATCTGACTGTAACCACTCCAAAACGTTGACATTTGATCCGTTTTTCATTAAAACAATACCAATTTATTAAAGTACTCTTTTAAAGAGTGCTGCTTTATTAATTAATAGCATTTTTTCCTGTAATGACCTGGAGTTAATTTGAATTATATTTTATTACTTAGTAAATTTTGTTCAATACTTAAATTAAATAATTTGATTTTATTTATTTAATTTTGTATTGTATTTAAAAGATTAAATTTTGGTAACATTTGAGAAGATTTTAAAATTCTAGGGAAAGAAGTATAATTTACTTAAACCTATTGGGAAGAGTATATAATTATTTAATTTATTATGGTTAAATATTTAACTAATATATATATATATAATGCAAATATATATATATATATATAGAAAACCCTAAAAATATGGTGGTAGCTTGATATTCGTGTACTGCTTGGTGTTTCTTGGCTATATCGTTACTTCCTTAGGAATTGTAGGTGTGTTTTCTCAATGGTTTAAATCAAAGGTAAGAGACAGAATATTAGGTCTTTCGGCATAAAAAATCAATTTTTTGATGTACATATATAAATGCATATCTTCTTTCATATATTGACAAATGGTTAAAAAAAAAATGAATCACGTGCATGTAATGCCTTGTTTTTCTTGAAACTCGTGTAATGGACATATATTCCTTGCAGAGAAATGGTTTGATAGATGCACAATAATTTTTTTTTTGGGTGTATTCAAGGTGATTTATTTTGATTTTGTCTTTATATGTTAATGGGACCCACAAGCTTTAATATATATATATATATATAGTGTTAAAGTCACTAGTGCTCCCAAGACAAATTATTTGTTTGATGATTATTATTTAATGCATTAAATCCTTGCTAAGTAATTATCGAGTACTACTCCAGATCATTTAGTTTGAATTGTTTAAGTATAATAACAATTGATTTGTTTGATAAGTACTGGTGGTGTGATTGAAAGTGCTCTTGTGGGATACATAATTTATTTATAATTTTTTAGAACTTTAGAATAAAAAAGATCAAATTATTTAATGTGGATATAAAATAAAATTTTGATATGTTTTATTTGGGTTGAAGGGTACTTAAAATATCTGATATACGTTCTTAAGGGTTGAAAATCTCGAAACCTGCTTGCGGTAGTAATCAAGTCCAGTGGACTAGTAATCTATGAACGAGTAGATGCCTAAAGGTGATATATTATGTTCCTTAGGCTTCGGTCTAAGAAACAGATACCGAATAATGGTGTATATTAGTTGAATCTTGTTTCTACAGAATAACCAAGCAGATACCGAAAATGGTATATATTAGTTAGGGTTTGTTTCTACGAGACAATCAAGCAGCAGTACCTTGAAATCAAATTATTTTCTTTTGATGTGTTATGTGATGTTAATACATGATTAAATTGTAAGGAAGAGGAAATAAATTAATAGATTAAATTTCTTATTTGAGATTGTGATTTATGCAGTAATGTTTCACTTAGTAGTATGTTAGGGCATTATTGTATTTATATTATTATTAAGGTTCTAAGTACACATAGTAATACTATATTAGCACTCATTTCTTTACAGTTTGTGATACAGGTAATGAATTTGATTCACATGCTAGACTTGCTTAACATAAAAATTCTAATTTTATTTATTTTTGTTTACTTGCATTAAATTTTTTTTAGAAAATTATTTTAGTGAATTGTAATAAGCCTTCGCTTGTGAGGTGATTATTAATTATTTTATTTAGTTTTAAGAGTTTATTTGGGCTTAGTTTTGAAAACTTATAGTTTTGTTTTAAAGTTTTGTTACCTAGTTGATTTGACTAAGGTGTTTATTTGAATTTAAAGTTTAAATTTATTTATTTTTATATTCATTGCTTCATAGTGCGTGTGTATAGCTCTGATGTGTGATAGGAAAATTGTTTAATGATGAATTATGTACTTCTTTACTCACATGCTCGGGTCATAGAATCTAGGACATAACAATTTCAATACTAAAAAATCATCAGTATACAATCAAATTTACTTAAAATATCAACACACAAAAAAAAATTCTACCAGTTTGATCCATTCACACACAATTTTCTTTATAACTTTTTTATATTATAAAAAATATCACAATTAAATGATTTTTCATAAATCATAATAATAAATATAATTTATAAATTATATCTATATATTTCAATATAATTACTAAAGTAAAAACTATTACACATAGAATTACCAATTTTTATAATTATAACACGAATTCTTAAAATATTATTGCAAGACATGATATTTTAAAATGTAATTAATATTATATAATGGTCCAGTTAAATTTTAAAAATTGTAATAAAAATTTTAAAATGAAAAACATGCTACATTATTACATAAATGAAAATATTTAATTAATATATTATAAATGTACATTTTTTTAATTATGCATGTGTTTACGCCCTTATTGAGTCAAGCTAAATATTGTTTAGACTCACTCATTTATTAAATGAGATAATTTCTTTTCAAGTTTGGGTTAGTTATTTAAAAAACAAGTTAAGTTGAATTTTTAGGACTCATTTGATAATACTAGTGTTTTTTTATTGATGTTTAACTATATACATTCTTTTATTTTTTGTTATCATTTTTTCGAAAATAAAATTTGAAATTGCATTTGAAAAATGCAATTTTGTTTAGAGCAATTAATATTTATTTTAATAAAATATTTAATTTTATTATTTTTTAAAATTAATTTAATTTAATAAAATATATTTTATATTAATTAATTAATTAATTTAATTTCATTATTTTTAAATATTATTTAATTATATTATGGATTAAAAATGATTTAATAAATTATCTCTAAAACAATACTTTCAAATTTAAATTAATTCGATTGATTCAATCAATAAACTTGTGAATCGGCAAAAAAATTTTGATTCATCGTCTAAATTCAATTGTAATTAAAACAAAAATCAATCTGGATAATGAAAATTGTTAAAAATTGTGATTGAACCAATGAATAATGTAATTTAAACTGATCGATTTAATTATTTTTATAAAGGAAAGTTAATATTTAATTTTTTTTACTATTTCTTTATTAATTAAAATCACTATTAATATAGAATACATTGTAAAAACTTTACTATGCCAGGGATATAATTGGATCAAAATGTCTCTCTGAAAGATGTATCATTTCCCATTTTCCATCTTCAAATGTAGATTAATAATAACCTGCCATGACCAGGTAAATTATGCTTTGTAGATGATCGCTGCCTTCTGGACTGGAAATGATTCTCTGAACCTTCAGTTAATTTTTTTCCATCCATCCAACAGGATTTATTAGATGTGTGTGTGTGTGTGTGTATATATATATATATATCTATGGCTCAACAGTCAAGGAAGTGTTATTATATTCACCATTTTTGAACCACTTTTGATTGCTCCTTGATACAAAAACTAAACTGAATTTCAAACTACACACCATTCTAGTTAAGATGAATACCTTTATTGTGCAAACATAAATCACAAATGGAAACTTCAAGTTGCAGATGGTCTGCAAATGATATAATTGTAGCTAAGCAAGTGTGAGCTGAACGGTTTCTCTAAATTCCAACCTCCTAGTTTCACTATAGAATGTTCTATGATTATTAGGCCAATAGGTTATCCAAATCCACCCTTTTATCTCCCACTCCATCAGTTTTCCCATGGCTTCTTTGTCCACCTTCCAGCATACATTCTCTCCATACTCATCGTTTGCAAAAATTACCCCTCCTTGCCTAGTGAAAGGTCGGTGAACATTGGAGTATCGGTGTTTAAACCAAGACTTGGGTTGGAATAATGCAATCTTTGAAGGCTTCGATGAGAACACCTCCCTTCCATCCATGACGTCGTGAAGGAACCAATTCAAATTTGCAGTATCACCATAAACAGATTGCTCAAACTTCCAGGGCTTTAAGCTTGTTGTCACTGTCTCTCCAGCCGAAGCCTTAAGTCCTATGTAGTTACTTGGATCAAATGAACCCTCAATTGTCCTTTCTAAGCCAATCTCTCTAAGGGGGTTCTGTGAAGATTTGCTTA
Source organism: Vitellaria paradoxa (assembly GCA_019916065.1). Lineage (NCBI taxonomy): Eukaryota > Viridiplantae > Streptophyta > Magnoliopsida > Ericales > Sapotaceae > Vitellaria > Vitellaria paradoxa. The sequence goes on along the minus strand of CM034242.1, from coordinate 37,188,062 downwards.
CGGATACACTTAAAACATTGGTTTGAAGAGTTGGAGTGAGCTGCAAAGCTATTCGTGAAGGGAAGTGTTTTTCGGCTGTCCCAACTCCTCGCTCAGTCATGAGAGTCTCAGTTATGAGTCGGATAACATCACACCTGCTTGAAAAGAAGACGAAAAAAAAAAAAAAAAAATACACTCTTTATTGGAAAAGGATCATTATTTATGGCAAGTTTTAAAGTTCCATTTGTAGGACAAATATTTGGAACTTGAAGTGAAATTCATTTTAAAAGGTTGCTAGCTCCTTTATTTGCAAAGAAATCATTGTACCTTATGTTGTCTGTGTTCACGATCACTTCAACCCACTTCTCTCGAGCCATCACTTTGTAATTTAATTGGATCACGCCCTCAACTTGGTGGTAGTTTAAAGAGAACCACAATTGCTCATCAGGTGGAGGATTGGTGGATTTCTCAATATCCATGGCTATTACAGGACAATATAACTGAACTTTCCATAACCCAACTGTTGAAATTGCATAAGAGAACAGAGGTGATGGTGTTTTGATGGTGTGGTGGCTGGTACCTTGGAGCTCCACGATCCAGTTAGTGATGGCGAGGTTTATCGATCGCATCCATTGTTCTTCTAAGTTGGATCCCAACAGTCTCATGAATAGCTTCGTTAGTTCTCTTGAACGCAGGCACGCTAAGTGATTCTTAAGCTTATTAAGACATTCCAAGCGGAGATCTGCAGGCGCTTCATAGATGCAAGTTAAGAAAGTGAGAGTCAGAAATGAAATATTGAAGATGTTTTTGAAGTTGTTCTCTGAATCTATTCTGGGGATTCTGGGCGATGGGATGTTTCCGTTTGGGCAATAACGGAGGACATCTTCAATGAAATTAATCAGGAGATTGGAAATGGTTTCTTCATCTACTAACTTTGCACATGTGGAGCTGGGTTTGAATGGTTTCGAGGTCCAAAGGGATATGGGAAGGTTATAATCCGCAATAATAGAGAAGGAGATAAACGAGGATTGAGTATTTTTGGCAATTGATAGTTTGAGGGAGGGTCGGGATGAACTAAAACAACATATACATATGGACATGGAATCATTTCTCCATTGACTAATTGGTGGAAGATTCTGAATCCAGGTCCATACATCAGGGATAGGGGAAGAAGCCATGAGAGCTGTCTGAGTTGAGCTTTCTCTGCCTCTTTCCATGGATGGTATTCAAGGTGATTCTCATATTTATAGACTCTCCTAAGGATATAATTGGAGCTCAGTTTTAATGGGGGGGAAGTGTATCACTGCATTGGATGCTTGAGAGTTCTAAATTGAGGAAGAAAATTAATAAGATTAGTAATTGGATAAAAAAAGCACGTGCAAATGTTGTATAATTTATTTATTTATTGTTATTATTATTATTATTATTATTATTATTTACAGAGAGAACCTGTAATATCGTTTGATTGGACCTTTCTAAGGAATTTTGTATCTAACAAATGACGATAATAATCTGTTTTATGTGTCTTGCTTTTCTGCTAAGGAAATGAACCTTTTCACTCGTGCTTTTTGACCATTATATCCATAAACAATTTGGAGGTATAGTCATATGTATATGGTTGAAGAATATTGAATGCCCATTTTCTGAGAAAGAATTATCGCACTTGTGGTGGAGAAAAATATGGTGAATTAGTAATGGTTATTGAATTGGCTTAAGTTACTCCTTGCATGTATATGAACTGAGCATGCATGAAAAAAAAAAAAAAAAAAAAATATGAGAGAGCGTCTGGAAATGATCAAGACCTTAATTGCTTGTTGCTTGTAGTTGTATCTCACTAACAATATTTGCTATATATGTATAACTTGTTGCTGAGTAATTGTGAAGCTTGTACTGTGTCAAGTAGGTTTCAGACTTTGGTTACGATGTGGAATACCAATAGCTTTTGCAAAACCACATTCAGATGATCCTGAAGCAGTTCATTTGAGTTTCTTTAAAGAAAATTTGTTTTCTATAAAATGCTAACCTTCTGATGGGGATAGTTATCAAGTTTAAAGTTGTAATTTCCAGAAATAATTATAAGGGATAATTACTTTTATACCCCTTATACGAAGGGTAAAAATCACTTGTGTTCCCTGAACTTAAAAAATTTATCTTTATATCCCTCATACTTCAAACTAAAGTGAAACCGTTAAAAAAAATAACAGTTTTAGCTCTTAATAACTTTAAAAATTACACTTATACCTCTATAGTTTATATTACTTACACTTACACCCATTGACTTTGTTTGATTTTCAGTGGGTATATTTGTTATTTGTTTTTTTTCACTTTTAAATATTTTATATCATTTATAGTTTCACTTTAATCTCGAGTATGAGAGATATAGGGGTAGGTTTTTGAAATTTTGAGTTTTTATCTTAGGTATTGGAGATAAAAAGGTAATTATCTCTAATTATACTCATTATGTGGCTGTTGACTTTTATATCATAAAATATATAATTTTGATTTTAGTTAGCGGTATATTACATTATTTTATTATAGGTGAGGATCTTCCCTTTGCTTCAATTTTCTGCATATATAATATGGTTGTTATTATGCTTAGTGTGCTAAACAAGGAGGGAGGTTTCTAGGCCATCTTCTGTCCCAATCAGATGGATTAGCACCGTCCAATAATATTCTCTTCTCTTATTCAAGTATCTTTTGCCCTTATCTGACTATCTCCAGTTAGGTTAATCTCTCATTCTTCTTAACTTTGTATTTGTGTTTGGCAGATGACATCCTGTTTTATATATATATATATATATATTTGTATGCAACCCAATCACAAACCTAACCTGGTAAAATAGGGTTTGCTTGAAGTAGACACCCATCCAACCTTTTGATTATTGATTTTTCCATCATTGTTTTTCAGGGTATGTTTGTTTCATTAAATATATGGTTGGATACAAAATAATATTTTATTCTTAATTTCTATCTCATATTTAATTATAAATTTTTTTCTGAAATAAATATTAAATATTATCTCTCATTTAGAGATTGTTTGGTATACTCAAAAAATTAAAAAAAAATACTAATTTTTACTAATTTTTTCAAATTTTCTCCACCAAACACCTTAGTAAAGCATCGTTCAGCAACTCAATTTTCAGCATAAAATTATCAAAACTTGCTTGAGTGTTTGGTAAAACACTAATTTTTGTCATTTTTCTATTCAAGTACAACAACTTGCTCAACTTAAAAGTTACAAAAAATTACTAAAAATTGCTAAAAATTGTTAAATGTTACCTAAAATTACTAAAAATCGTTAAAATTTACTAAAAATTTTACCAAACACTCAAAAGTTACAAAAAAAAATTATTAAAATTTGCTACTTGCTTCCCCAAATGTACAAAAAATTGCAATTAGTAATTTTTGACAAAAAAAAAATTAAAAATTACTAAAATTTAGACTTCCAAACGATAACTAGCTTTTTTAATTTTATAGATTTGTTTCTAATTTTTTTCAACTTTTATCGATTTTTTTCAATCTTTACTAGTTTTTATTAACTTCCTTTAATTTTCCTTTTAACTTTTTTTTTTATACTTTTTGATAAACACTACCCAACCACCTAACAATTCAAGCGTGCGCTTGTTGAATGTTGAGGTATAATGTGTGCGCCAGCTCCGCTCTCAGTGCAAAGTGTTGCTGCCCGACTCATTTCGGTACATTATTCTTTCCATTACTTCTTTCTTAAGGAAGACAAATATTATAAAGTTTTGTTTGGAGATGAAATTATCCTTATTAGCACATTCGACGAAATGGCGAATAATTATTACGTTGAATGCAAAAATCAGATGGGAAGCAATGTATGCGGCCTGTCGTTTCTTCTGCAACTCAAACCCTTCTTTTTTTTTTTTTCCCCTTTTTAGGCCGAAATTCTGATTCTATTTGCACTGATTGGTCCTCTGCGAGAGAAGTTTAAAAGCTAACTAGCCACGGATCTGATTCTAAGGAGATGCCATTAAAGATCCACTTTAGACTTGTTTGAGAAAGATGGGAAAGCGTAAAAGAATTCAAATACCACTAATTTTATATGATGCTTTTAGATGTGTTCTCAAAATTCGGGTTTGGCCAAGTTCCATGCATGGCTATCAGGGGTATATGTTTATATTCGGGTTCGGGCAAGTTCATGCTTGAGTACCAGGGTTATACGTTTAAATTTGGGTTTAGCCAAATTATCCAAACTGTCCTCCTTTTTTACTTCAATACCCGGCCGAGACAATATTCCTACCTTTTTTAACCTTTTAATTAACATTTAATTTTTTTGTTGGAATTTTGGTTACATGTTTTATTTATTTATTTTTTTACCCGGAAACTAAAATTAATATATATATATACATATATAAATTATACATTAGTGCCAATGAATAAAGAAGATGATTCAATCAAATAGGGCAATATTAGATTTGTAATTAATCATCCTAGTTTGATTATCTCATTTGGTATTTAAAGAGTTTTTCGGTCCGAATAATATTAAGTTTTTTTAAATGTTCTCAATTTAACGCTTTTTCAAAATTAGTTCTTATTTTAATATTTCCACTCTCTTACGTCTCCAAGTTTTGAAGATTTTGTTTAAATAGTAAGAACGGTAATTTACTTTAAATTTCTTTTTTTCTTTTTATATTTATTTTCTTATTAAATAGTATACCATGCACACAACTGAGATAATATTTTGATTTACTCTTCTGTGGTCGAGTCTCTTCAAAATCATGGAAAAATTTAACTAGTCGTTAACTGGATGGATCCAGAAATTAGTTAAAGTACAATTAAATTAGTTTAAATACTCTGAATATTTAAAAAAGAGAGAGAGAGAGATTAATAAGTCATTGCCATATAAGACCCAATATTAATAATTATTGCTATTATTATTTGTGTCAAATAACTACGAATACGAATATTTTCTCGTTTGGCAGCTCATTGGTGGGAGAAAATAATATATTGTTTATATGTAAAAAGAAAATAATAAATAAGATTATAGGCACTTGTTAGAAGTACCTTTACCTTATTAGTATAACTATTCTCCTAAATTTTCACCTTTTGAAGAGTTGGTTTGGGTTGTGATTATTTTGTTTCATTTTTCTAAAGAAAAAAAAAATCTACGAAAACAGAAAAGAAAATATGGAGATTTATTTTTGTTAATCTCAACGTAAGAAAACGGAAGAGAAATCTTTTAAGTCTCAAAATAATCATTTTATTTTCTTTTATAACGGATTTCTTAAAATAAGAAAACTGCTGGAGATACCGTAGGAGTACCCACTACCCTTTGATCTTGCGAGGAGATAGTTTGGATTGTAATTATCTCACTTCCTTAACCTTTAGTTTGGATTGTGATTGTTCTGCTCCCTTTCTCACCGTGGATAGCCTCAGTCCTTGTCACCTCATTTTTTTTTTTCATTTTATTATTTTACTTGATAAAAAAACAAAATAATAGAGAAAGAAAAAAATAATCTACTGTATAAACACTTACCTAAAATAAAATAATGATGCATAAGAAAAAATATTAAAATTAAAATTAATTTTGATAGTCATTAGATTGGCAATACTTTTTAAAATTATTTGGGTTAAAATTTTTTAATATTTTTTTATTAACTTAAAAATCTTTATAAATTTTTATTTTGTAATTTCTTTCACAACTAATATTTCATCAATTCCAATTTATCCTCCTTTATAACGTTGGGATTTTATCATTTTTTTCATTTGTTTGAAGAATAGATATTTCACCAATATAATTTTTATTGACTATTTGTTTTAGCAAAGCTTCTGCATTTGCAAATAGATTTACATTATTTATTTTATTTTCTACATTATTTTCTATTACTTTAAACACATTATTAATTAGAAAGTTTAAAGTCTGAGATATATTTAAGTTATTTGGTTCATTTTCAGAAACGTGAGCTTAATGCTAAGATTTTTTTTTTTTTCCATTTTCTCATACACATAAAAATTATTTATTATTAATACTAGTCATTTTCAATTGTTTATCATAAAATGAGCTCATTCACATTATCTATTTTTAAAAGGAGCTCACACATTTCCAATTATATATTTTCAAAATAATGTCACGCCCCTAACTTAACTGTCCAGGACGGACAGTATGCGAATATGAGAACTAAATAAGATAATAAAAATCCATGCCAAAGTCAAGTCTAACAATAAAATATAACAATCAGAGCAACTAATCATCTCTCATTCCTATATAAAATAATACAATAACATCCTCAAATAAAATCCAAATCACACCTCAGTGACACACTTCATAGCTTACGTAGCCAAACGATTAATACCACAATACAAACTTCAATTAATAATAGGTCTAAGACTCACAACCTAGGTCGCACAAATAACAGTACAGTAGTTCAATATATAAGATAAAATCTAGAACTAAGTCAAATTCATCGGTCTCAACTCAACTCCGGGTGATTATTTCTTAGCCTTATCAGGTCACTTAAAATATGGATGAGATGAGTAAACTTGCCTAATAGATAGGACATGCAAATGTGCACCAGTGTACAACGACCAAATATAACATAATTTACAATAATATCAACAAAAATATAATATAACAATGTAAGTGTAATGCAATACAATGACCAATGTATTCTCTAATCTCTATCTACTCTCAACCTTATCTTCGAACATGTGCTGCTTAATGCTCACGGCAAACAGTAATCTCAATAAATAACACGAGTAGGAAACTGTGTTACGCCCCTATCGATGTGAAACTCAAATGAACCATGTTAAACTCCCTGACGCTTCTATTAAGGAACCATATAGGGATGTCAATAGGGTGAGTATGACCTTCCCCTTCGCCGTCCCCGTCCCTATTTAGCAATACCCTTATCCGTCTCTATCCCCATCCCGTTTCAGGGAAAAAAAAATTTCTATACCCATCCTCATTTATTTGCTAAGTATACTAACTATTATAAATTATATATTATATGTATAAAATAAATATTAAAAATTATTATAAATATAATATTTATTAAATAAAAATATATTTCTATATATATTAAATAAAAATTAAAAATATATATAAATTAATAAACAAATATTTAAACGAGTACAGAGCGGGATGGGGACTTTCGTACCCGTCTCTGTCCTCGTATCTCTTCGGGTAACACCTCAAATCCTCACACCCGTCCTCGTCCCTACTACCATCCCCACTACCAACATCCTTATACCCTCCCCGAATGGGGTGGGTGAAGTAGGTACCCACTGGGTACAGGCAAGGAAGGTTCGAGTACAATCTAGATAAAATCTTATAATATATCATCTCAAGATTAACGTCTCAACTCTAATGACTAATTTTTAGACATATATATCGATTGGAGATGATTTGGTATTTTTATCTTATTTTATCATTTTTCTCAAAATTGTGAGTCCCGTCCATAGACAAGACCCGTCTCTTAACACGTCAGTAATATCTATATGGCACTTTTGGCCAATCAATAATCATAACATACATCCAAATGATACCATCCCCCAAAGCCATGCTCATGATATACTCAATCATGTATAATCAAAATTAATATCCCAACATTAAAGTAATAGCATGTTATACTTAAGTATAAATTTAACATCATATGAGTTTCATATAATTTATATAATTTTTATCTTAACATGTTCTATACACACACACACAACACACACACACATACACATAAAACCTAAGCCAAAAAAGTAAAAATGGTCCAAACAGAAAAATCCAGAGGGGGTCATAGCCTGCGCGTAGGCAGCTCGCTACTTCGGGCTAACCTCACATCCTACCTAATAGGAGCTCGCGGCTTCAAGTTAAGGTATAATACCTCGCACCCTGCTCAATTGGAGCGCCCAACTTCGGGTCTCCATCCAGACCATCATTTTGGTTTGTAACTCATCTTCTCCAGCCATCCTCAACCAATATTTAGCCTCTTCAAGCCTCAAACTCAACAATAAATAATACATAAACCTTTAGATATCACAATAACACATTTTTACAACATTAATCTCATTAGTAACTCAAAGAAATGCAACATTTGAACATATATATGCATATATGTGCACACATTCAGATACACATATACACAAACACAAATCTTATAATACTCAATCAAATCAAGTATATAATATATCAAAATCCTCCTAACAACGTCGAGAATACAAATAAAAGAATAAGTAAGAAGATTTGAGTTTTAGCCCCTGAACTTTCGAAGTCAATTTTTCCTTATTGGAGCAAAATACTACTAGAGATAACACTTTTGGTGATTGCCAAAAGTCGACAAGCCGTTGCTAAATGTCTTTGGTGACCGTTTAATGACTATTGTTTGGCAGTTACCACTACTTAGGTCGCCAAAGATATGTGGCGATCGCTGCATAGCAGTCATTACATTTTAGCGACGACTAGAAGCGGTCGCAAAAAGTGGGTTGCCCAAAATTTGATAGGACTTTTGGCAATCGCCAAAAGATGTCACTAAAAGTTAAAAAGCAGTCACTAAAAATGATGCTACAAAGATATTAGAGTACCTATGGTGACCATTTTTGGCAGTCACCAAAAGGAAAATAGTAGTCACCAATTCTTTTTTTTTTTTAATGAAAATCCCTGTATAAATACCTGTATATAATCTATAATAATTTCAATTATCACATTTATAAAGCTAATTAACAAAATCAATCTAATTACATAATTGAGATCCAAAAATATATTTAATATTATAAAAAGTTTTAAAAAGTAGATATTCCAACAAAAATTATTATAATAATTTGAAAACATTTAGAAGATTACAACCAAAACAGCAAATAAAGAAAAAACAAACATCTTCTTGTCTGGAAGCAGAGACAACATGTATCAAACTTGAATATAAAACAAACAATTACTTTCAAAATTAAACTTAAAATTAAAGAACGAAATATATGAAATTAAACTTTAAACGTTAAACTACTTGGGGGGTATACTATGGGGACACCAATACTCAGATTGTTGTTAGTACAGCCAAAGAGACTACACGTGTCAAATTTCGTGACCAACTGTGCATGTTTGCTTTGTTTAGAGTATTGAATCAAAACTTGAGAATTCTAAGTCTTAAGTAAAAATATGAAATTGCTCGGGTCTACAACAGGTGCACTGAGACTAAGATTGTTGTTCTATTTTTTCTTTTTTGTACAAGTCACTAATGCCTAAAAGATTGTGCATGCCTAGTTTTATGACCAATGGTGCACATTTGCTCTGTTTGGAGTATTAACTCAAAACTTGAGAATTTTAAGTCTCAAGTAAAAATATGAAACTATGCGGGTCTACAACGGGATTACCAAGACTTGGATTATCATTCTATTTTTTCCTATAATTCACTAATGCCTAAGAGATTATGTGTGTCTAGTTTTGTGACCAACGATTCACGTTTGCTCTGTTTGGAGTATTGACTTAAAACTTAAGAATTCTAGATTTCAAGTAAAAATATGAAACTACTTGGATCTACAATGAGGGTCACCCGTTTTGTGACCAACGGTCCACGTTTGCTCTGTTTGGGATGTTGACTTAAAGTTTCAGAATTCTAGATTTTAAGTAAAAATATGAAACTACTCGGATCTACAATGAGGGTCACCCGTTCCTAAAGTCTCTAAAATCCAAAAGCTAGTAGTAAACCACAAAAAAAGAGACACCACCATCATACTCAAGGCGTTGAACACTACAGCAATCCGTTAGTGTTCCTCCCCGAAGCACATTCTCTCTCTCTCTCTCTCTCTCTCTCCCGATTTCTAGAATGGCCGAAAGAAAAGAAAAAAAGAGAAGAAAGAAAAAAAAAAGATAAGATAAAAGAATAGTTGGACTCTTAGCCTAGTTGTCCAACCCAATATCACTTTGGGTCAAACTTAGCCTAAGAAAAATAAAATAAATTCAATTAAATAGATCCAATCTCTATCTAAATATTTTATCAGCCTAAAATAATATATAAATGGTCAAAAAAATACTGAGTGTTACAAATAATATATAGTTAACGATAAAATGATTCTCAAATAATTTTATTTGTATTTAAAATTACAAATAAAATTATAAAAGTCAAACAAAGAATAAGAAAATGAGAGAAAACTAAAATTTTTAATGTTGTAAAGATGAGATATAAACACTCTAATATAATTGTTGTTGAGTTGAGTGCAAATTAAGAAAAATTTTAAATTTGTAAAATAGAGAAACTGTTAACAAATACTAATGCAAATGCTCTAAATGTTAGTGAAAAAAAAAAGGTACAATAAATTAGGACATTTTATACTTTGTTTGATTTTAGCTCTTCTTTTGGAGAGTATAAGGGAAAGAAAAGAAAGAAATATTGATTAACTTTTTTTGTTTGGCAGAGACGGGAATGACAATTGGAATAGAGGTGAATAGTTATTTTCTTGTTTGGGAAAATAGAGAGGAATAGAAGGGAATGTAAATAATATGGTTAAAAGTCCTATTAAACCATTTAAAATATATTATTACATTAAATGGAATGTATCACGTTATTTATTCTTTTAAAAATAAATAAAAATATTAATGATAAAATAGTAAAATTATATTGAACAAATTTAAGCCAAGTTGTTTCACACCCATTCCTCCTCCCTTAAAGTTGGAGGTGAAATAAAATTAGGACAATGGAGGTGAATGAAAGTGAATTATTCCCATCCATTCTCTAGACCCACTCTTCTTCAAAATTAGGTTGGTTATTTTACCTCCGTCCATTCACTTTCTCCTAGCACAAAGGTTTAAGGAGAAAAGAAGTTTTAAAGAAAAAATAAATAAATATTTTCAACTTTTCTTATTTGATTGGTAAATATTTTAAAAAAAAAAAAGATACCAAAGGATAGCTCAAGTGATTAGAGCTCATTCATCCATAAAGTTGGGTGTGGATTTGAATCTCATGGAGTGGGGCTAAGTTTTACGTTATAAATTCAATTGTAATATTAGATGTTCTCAAAAATTAAAAAAAAAAATTCCCTTTCTCTTCTTTTCATCTTTTCTTCCATAAAAGAAAATTCCAAACATAGCCTTAAATAGTGTTTTTTTTTTTAAATTAATAAGTCTATAATTTATATTAATAATAAAATATGACACAGATTATTTGTTTTGAGGGATAATGAAGGGCAAATTTTATTAAAAAAATTTTTTCTTTTTATAACATTAATTTGAAAGAAAGGATAATAATTATAGTAGGGTAAATATTACTCTCTTATGAAGGTAATTAAATTGTTATCAAGAGAGTGGGTAATATTGAATGTTCTCAAAAATAAAAAATTTTCCCTTTCTTTTCTTTTCATCTTCTCCTCTATAAATTTCAAACATGGCCTTAATAAGTTTTTTTTTTTAATTAATAAGTCTATAATTTATGTTAATAATAAATTGTGACATGTCATATTTGTTTTAGGAATGATAGAAGAAAGTTTGAAAGAAAGAATAACAATTATACTGGGATAAATGTTACCCTTTTATGGCGGTAAATTGTTATTAAGAGAGTGGGCAAGAGCATTGCTAACAACTTTCTCATCCTAATCCGTATTCTTAAATATAAGGATTATTAGTAAAAGACACCAACCAATAGTGTCTATATCCATATGCCCCTTACCCATTTCATTCCCAATAACATATTTGATTCTCGATATTTAGAAAATGAAAAATACGCTATCTATACATTCTCTCATTATCACGTCACTCCCAATTTTAAAAATATGACTGCTCGATTTAAATTTCAAAAAAAGTGTTTGTTGTAATTCAAATTTTGAAAATATTTGTTAAAATTTAAAAATTCAAAAAATATTTATTAAAATTCATTAAAATATTTAATATTCAAAAAATATTTATTGAAATTTATATTTTTAAAAAATATTTATTAAATCTATATCTTGAAAAAATATTTATTAAAATTCATTAAAATATTTATTAATTTAAAATTTGAAAACATTTATTAAAAATCATATTTTCAAAAAATATTTATTAAAAATAATATTTTCAAAAAATGCACATTTGAATTCAAATTGCAAAAAATGTTTGTTTGACGTTAAAATTTTAACGAAAAAACCACTAATTTTATTAATTTACAAAATTTACTGAAATAGAGAGTCTGAACAACAAATTTACTTAGTACAATAGGTTGAAAAGTGACTTTCTATATTACTAAATGACACTATAGTATTGCAAAATGTAGATTGGGATAAAGAAGCTGTCGGCACTATTCTAAGAGGGAGTAATAAAAAAATTATAATCTTATCTCATTACCTCATAAAATATTTTTTTTTACCTTCTCTCTCAAACAATATTATTTCCCAATATTCTAACTTAGGGTTCGTTTGGAACTCAAAAAAAAAAAAAAAACTAAAAAAACTTTAAGATTTTAGAAGTTTTAACCGAATAATATTACTTTCTCAATATAAATAAAATAAATATTATAAACTTATTATTCTATAATTATTATTGCAGTATCAATTACTACCGTAATATCTTTCATATGATTTTTATTTAAATTATATGTTTTAAAAGGATAAACCTGTTTGATCACATTAAAATTCACCAACTTTAATTAATTTTTATACATTCTTCGAATTAAATTTTTTTACGTATCACTTTTACGTCACATCATTTGTACTTTTTCCCCATTTTTTTTTCTACCAAACAAGCCAGAGGAGTGAAAAGGCCGTCGCATCTTCACTCACTCTTCAGCTCCCCAAGTTCTAGCTCTCTCTGCGAGACTCCGTCTTATAATTTTGAATCCGATCTAAACCCTCGGTCAGACTGTAAGCCATCTACCGCTGATGGCTTCGCCGCCAACCCTCCCCATCTCAACCAACCAATCGACCACAGCCTCTGCCGCCGGCCAATCCCAGCCGCCCATCGCCACCCCGGCTTTCCGCGCGTTCATCGCGCGCCTCTCTTCCTCCGTTCGCCAGGGCTTCGCCCAGCGCCGCCCCTGGTCTGAGCTTGTCGACCGGACTTCACTAGCCCGTCCGGACTCTCTCTCCGAGGCCGCCTCGCGCATCCGCAAGAACTTATCCTACTTCCGGGTGAACTATGTTACCCTAATCGCCAGCGTATTGGCCCTCTCCCTCCTCACTAACCCCCTTTCTCTCCTTGTCCTCCTCTGCCTCCTTGCCGCTTGGCTCTTCCTCTACCTCTTCCGGCCGTCCGATCAACCCCTGGTCCTCTTCGGCCGTACTTTCTCGGATCGGGAAACTCTCGGCGTTCTAATCGTCTCTACTATAGTCGTGGTGTTCCTCACCAGCGTCGGATCGGTTCTGATCTCTGCTCTCTTAGTCGGATTAGCAATCGTTTGTGCTCACGGCGCGTTTAGGGTTCCGGAGGACCTGTTTCTTGACGAACAAGAGCCGGCCAGCGCCGGCTTCCTCTCATTCCTTGGAGGAGCTGCCTCCTCCGCCGCCGCAGCCGCAGCTCCGGTCGTGACCGCGCGTGTGTGATGAAGGCGTGATTGGATCTGATCCGAAGTGATCAACACAATGCGATCTGTGAGGGTAAAATGAATCTGATCCCTCTTTCTTCGATTGAACTGTCCCCTTTTTTTCTTGCCTTTGGTGCTTTTGTTTTAATGCCCATTGTTGTATCAGGAAATATGGTTTCACATGCTTTCTCACTCGCTGAGAAAATATATTAAAGGTGCGTTTTACATGATATAAAACGCAAAAAATCTCTAAAAATTAGCACGATTTATGAACACATAACTTATTTTACTTTATCTCATTTTTTATAACTTCAAACACAACTTTATTCTGTTTGGCATTTTGCTTGTATAAATGGTAAAATATATGATATATTTAATGATTATGTATAATAGTTATAATTTTTAATAACTACGCGCATATATATATATATATATATATAATTATTATGTACTAAGGCATGGCTTGGGAAGCATTTTAGCTTGCTTTTTTTTAGTTAGTAGCTAGAGCTAAAAAAAAGTATGCTATTTTATTGTTTGGGAAGTCAAGCTAGCTATAGCTAAAGTTATATATTGACATTTATGCCCACATTACTTTATGCTATTTTCCAAAATTACATTTGAAGACATACATGTCCAACTTCTCAAAATCTAAGAGAATAGGTCGACACTAATTTGGAGGGGTCGACCCATTTCCCTTACCATCTGTATATATAATGGCAGCAATTTGCTCAGCTATAATGTTTCATATCTATGCCATAAAATATGTTCATTTACCATTCAAAAAAATGGTCGATTGTGTTTCTCTTAACGGAGTCGACCCCATTAGTTAGTTTACACGGCTGTGCACTGCGAGAGAGCCGATTTTAGGGAGGAAGAATAACCTAAGGGTAATTTAGTAACTTACCAAAAGAGGTAAAATAGCTGCTACAATATTTAACCATTTTAGCCGGCTAATAGCAAAATTGGATGTACTTTAATACACACACAGAGTACCAAGGCCTTGTTTGGAGTTAAAAAAAAAGATAAATTGAGATAAAATGTGATTTGTGGTTAATTTTGGCACTTTTTTTCTGAAAATTAGCAAACCGTGGGAATAGTTTTTTAAATCCGTTCTCACGGATTCAAAAAAAGTCACAAAAAATAGCGACAATGGTATTTGTTTGAAAATTTTCGATACAAAAAATATGATTTTATAAAAAATTTATACATTTAGTTAACTTATTTTTAGATTTTTTTTATTTTTTAGCAAAATATTAGAATTTTTTGAAATTAATGATAGCAGAAAAATTAAAATAAAGGAGTTGTTAGAAATTTATAAAGTCTTATAGAGAATTTTAGTACGTCAAACCGGCCCTAAATGGGTAGAAGAAAATTTCATTAATGACAAAAAAAGATGATAGAGTTGATGAGTATCATAGTACAACAAAAGGAAATGACAAAAAAAAAAATATTATTAATACGATAAAGGCGGAGAAGTTCGAGACATTAGAAGTATGAAACTTAGAGCTAATTGATTTTGGAAAAAAAAAATTAGCGAATTTCTTGAATTTATTAAACATGAAAAAAGATGAGAATAATTATCGGTTACACTTTAATACTGAAACTTGTGAAGATATTTTAATGGATAAAGATCATAAATGGTTTAAATTAGATAGTGGGTCAAATCTAAAATTTTTATTTTTGAATTTTTTTGGGGATTGATGTTTTATATATGTATATATATATATTGAATAATTATAATTCTTTATTTATTCATGAAAATTTTTTTTATTACCTTTACTTTAGATTAAATAACCCGATAAATCCCTCTCTTTTTATGATTATGTATGATTAGTTTGTATAGAATGTGTTCGGAAATTGAAATGGGTTTATTTTTATATTTAAATAATTAAGTATCTAATTTTATTGTCTCTCATTGTTACTTGGTTGCCTGTTTTAAGTTATTTTCTTTTTCATCAGTATTCACTTACAGTAATTTAGATTGCGTATTATTTCCATTAAAATTATATCTTTAGCCTTCCAAATCTAATTTTAATTTTATGCCTTTCATTAATTAGCTTATGTTCTAATTTATTATTATTATTTTCTTCTCGTTATTCTTTATGTATTATGTATAATTTGTTTCTCTATTTTATGTACTAATTATGTTAATTAATTATATTTTTTTTATTCATTCTTTTTATTTTTTATTTCTAAAAAATATATATATATGCATAACTTTCAACAATGTTACAAGCTCCAAACATAATAAAATAAATAGATGATGGCTACGGTAAATTTTTTAATCCAAAAATAAAATATTTAATTTAAATGTATTATTTTATTCTCACTCTTTTATATTCTATTTATTTAATTATACTTTTTCATTCTTTTTTATTTTTTAATTTTAAAATGCAAATAATTTCAATAATATTAAGAGTTTTTTATGAAAATTTTTCTCAAACTATCTCTCTTTTTTTTTTTCCTTTTCTTTTCGTTTTCAAACTATCAAACGCATTCTTTGAAATTATTCCTCTTTTTTTTTTTAGTTTTTAAATTATTAAACGCACTTATTATATTCTCGAACTATCTAATTTTATTTTAATTGGTCTGAATACGAATTTTATTATTATCTAATTCCATTTTAATTGATCCGAATATTAATTTCATTTATTAAAGTTAATGGAAAAATGGTTATATGTGGATCGTGTGACCTTTTTTACCACACTTTAGGGGCATAATAGTTAATTCATGTTTAATTAATTTAATTTAGTTATATTATTTATTAAAATATTAATAAAATATATTACATATTAATTTAGATAATTAAGTTAAATTAATTATGTTATTTATTAAAAAATTTAATAAAATAAAATAATTTATTTTAATATGATGTAATAAAAATGGACAAATTAATGAAGTTGAAAAAATATTTGTAACCAAAAAAAAAAAAAAAAAGAATAGATTGAAGATATATTTTTTTTTTAGTTCGCGTTTTTTTTTTTTTCAAAAACAATAAATGTAAACGTTACCGAATAGAGTTTACATGTTTCTCTTAAAAAATATAATTTGTTTCCATTCTTTTTATATTTTTCTTTCTTTTTACTAAATGAAAAAATTAAATTAATTAGTTAATATAATTAAATATAGATCGATCATTACACTCTTAGGGTGGGATGAATTTTCATTACACTCTTAGGGTGGGGATGAAAAAAGTCATATGACTTACACATGACAGTTTTTTTTTAAGCATTTTGTATGTACTTATTATATGAATGACATATTTTATATAAAAAAGTATAAAAAAATTGGGAAAAAGGATAAAAAAAGAAAAATAATCTTGATCATTTAGCAAATTTAATAATAAAAAATATCTTAAATTCAAAATTTTAAACTTCCTTATTATGTAAATGACATACAGTGCAAAAATTTATATATTTAAAATTTAAATTTTAAGCACGTTAAAATTAAAATTTTAATTTTAATGTTTATTTTTAATAAAATTTTTAAAATTTAAATATTTTTTTAAATAAAAAATTTAATAGACTTTGTCTAATAGATTTTTATACATTATTTAATAATAGCAGATAATATAAGTAAAATATAATTTATATAATTTTATAAAATATAATATATATATTTATTTGAATTTCAAATTCAAAAGATGTATTTTATTACAGATATATAATAAGTGATGATGTGGCGAAGTGATGACTGGGACAAAAGTCAAATCAAATAATGTGTTTTATGATGTAAATGTATATTTATTTTCCAATACTAAGGGAGCAATTGGAATGGTAAAAAATAAGAAAAAAATATAATTTAGAATAACTTTTGATGTTTGGTGTTTTTAACGTAAATCATGTTTTTTGGAGATAAATAGTGTGATTTTTGAATTTTTGCAGTAAAAAGTTAAAGAGAGAAATCGTGGCAATTATCTTTTTGGTTTGTTCTTATGGATTTGTGTTAGAATTTTTTTTTAGGTTATTAAATTTTTTGACTTCTGCGTAAAAAAATTGAAGAGAGATTGTGAGAATGGTTTTTTGAGTCCATTCTAATGGATTTATATTAGATTTGTCGAAATTTGTTGAAAACTTAGGTTGCGTTTGGCGCACCAAAAAGTGGGATAAAAGGTGGTTTGGGAAAATTTTTTGCGTTTGGTGCACATAGCTTAAATCTCGTTTTTTGGAGATGAATAGTAAGATTTCGTTCTGATAAACTGGATTTTCGTTTAGAAGGATTTAAAATTTTAGACAGTTATGACTTCTTTATATTACAATCCGTCTAGAAATTGTTTGGACGAAAGTTGGTCGCGCGATTTCGTCGGAACGGTTTTTATAATCCGTTGGAACGATTTTAAAAACGTTACAAAAAAAGTTAAAGTGAGTGTCATTTAGTAGCTTGGGAATCCATGGTGAGAATGGCGAAAAAATTTTTAATATTTGATTAACCAAATTCTAATTATCGACTTTTTTTGGAAAGATATTGAACGTTTTTTGAATTTTAAGAAGGCGGGAATGTGTAAAATTTTATAGAAATTTTTAGAGGTTTTTAGATATTTTAAGAGATTTCATCAACTTTTGTTACACCAAACGCAACCTTATTGTGGTTTGTGAAAAAATTATTAGGATTTGTAAAAAAAGTAATGAGTTTTGTAAAAATTTATTAGAATATGTAAAAATAAATCGAAATTTGTAGAGCTTTTATGAAATACGAATATCAAAATGTGTCAAGGGTTTTAGAGATTTTTAGAGGTTATTAATGATTTTAAGAGTTTTTTTTGTTAATTTTTAGCAAATTAAACGTTGGCTAAATGGGTAGAAGAAAATTCTATTAATGATGGGGTTGATGTATCATAGTACAATAATATGATTTTATTATATTTTACTTTTTATCACTTTAAATACATTTAAAAGAAAATGACGAGAAAAAATGTTATTAACACGGTAATGACGCAGAAGTTCGAGAGATTGGAACTATGAAACTTAGAGCTAATTGATTTTGAAAAAAAAAAAATTTAGTGAATTTTTTTTGAATATATTAAACATGAAAAAGATGAGAATAATTATCGGTTACACTTTAATTCTGAAACCTGTGATGATATCTTAATGGATAAAGATCATACTGGGTCAAATTCGATAGCGAGACAAATCTAAAATTTTTCATTTTTCGAATTTTTTTGGATTGATGTTATATATATATATATATATATATTTGAATAATTATAATTCTTTATCTATTCATGAAAATGTTTTTTTTATTATCTTTCTTTTAGATTAATTATCTCAATAAGTCTCTCTTTTTTATGATTATGTATGATTAATTTGTATGAGTTTGAAAATTGAAATAGGTTCATGTTTATATTTAAAAATTATATTTAATTTTTTTTAAATTCTTCATTGTGTAAATATTGTAATTTTAATTTTATTCTCTCTCATTGTTAATTGGTTTCTTATTTTAAATTATTTTCTTTTTCGTCAGTATTCACTTCAGAAATAATTTAATTTCCATTGCTTATTATTTCCGTTAAATTTGTCCTTAGCCTTCCAAATCAAATTTTAATTTTCGCTTTTTATTAGTTAGCCCATATTCTAATTTATTATTCTTTTTTCCTTCTTCTCGTTATTCTTGTATTTGTATTTTACGTACTAATTATGTCAATTATTTCAATAATGCTTTTGCAAGTTCCAAATATAATAAATTAAATAGAAAATAAATAGATGATGGTTACAGTAAATTTTTTTTAATCCAAGAATAAAATATTTTATTTAAATGTATTATTATTTTTTTTTGAGTAACGGAAGAAATCACCCAGCGGTTTTATCGATTAAGTTATAAACCCTCGAGAGAATTAGTGCAACAACTCACCGTCACGGCTCCCACTTAAATCCTGGCCACTTCAGGTGATAATCGAACTTGCAACCTGAATATATCATTCAAATCTTAAGCTTAACTTCCACTTCACTGGACCGACTAGGGTGGGTATTCTCACCTTTTTTTTATTCTAATTATGTTAATTATACTTATACTTTTCACTCTTTTTTAGTTTTTAATTTTAAAACACAAATAATTTAAATAATATTAATACGAGCAGCAAATAATAATAAATTAAGAAAAAATAAATAAATGATGGATAAAATTGAAACTTTTAATACAAAAAAAAAAGTTAAATAAATAATGCAAATATTTTTAAACAACTATGTACATTTAAACAACTACAATTCTATTCCTAATATAAAAATAGTTAAATTTTTGGGTCTATGCCTATTTCATTGTGTATTATGCCAAGTGATTCACATTTTATTAAAGTAATAGTTAGATCATTAGTTTTGTAAAATTATTTTAATATATAAGTAGTGATTGAATTTATATGTATTATAGCCATGTTTGTTTGAGGGGATCAGATGATGGGGGCTAATTAATATCATGGGATAATATATAAGATTGAATAAAAGATGGGATTAATTTTTTATGTGAGATTATTTTTTTGGTGTTTGATTGGTGGGATATAAAGTGGAATAAAAGATGTGATTTAATATGTGATGTAATAGGAAATAATTTTGAACCTTTGGATCTTGACGGAAAACAAATCCGGAGGTGGAGTGTTAATAATACCACCATTTATTCGGGATTACTCATCTGGCAAATAGCCGGACTGCTACTCCAATCTCGGACACTCATCCGGCAAACAAACATGGCCTATAAGAAATAAAAACTTAAAAAGCGATTTCTAAATGCGCAAATATACGCAGATTTGTATACGTAGATATCTATATATATTTATATACACACCATTGGAGTGAGAAAAGAAGTTTACGTATTGATATCGAAGGGATTGGTAAGAGTGTTTATTTTTGTAAAAGCGAACGGAGAACAATGAACCCATCTGACGAAAGGTCTTCACAAAGTCAGCCTCCGTCATTTCTAGGTCCACATCCCCCACATAAATTAACACCTTTGGAATAACATGAGACGGTGGCGTTGATACTTGTAGTGGCAGTGATGTAGGTAGAGTTACCAATTGTTCCACCATCTCATCTAATGGATGAATTTGGTGTTTTAGTTCATCAACGGCTGAGATTTTTTTTAATTCTTCATCGTCCAAATCTATCCAATCCATTCAAAACCTAATCTCAGTATCTGCACCTCACTCGCTCGATCTCTCATCGGAAAATCGCTTTGCGACCAAAAGCAGTCTTCGAGTCA
The DNA here is from genome assembly GCA_019916065.1 of Vitellaria paradoxa. Taxonomy (NCBI): domain Eukaryota; kingdom Viridiplantae; phylum Streptophyta; class Magnoliopsida; order Ericales; family Sapotaceae; genus Vitellaria; species Vitellaria paradoxa. The sequence continues at coordinate 37,167,468 of CM034242.1, read as the reverse complement.
TTTGGGAAAAAAAGTTTATGGCGATACAATTTTAAAATCAGGATAATATATTTAAAAGTATACGTATTTCAATGTTATTCAGAATAATATATTTAAAAGTTATCAAAAAAAATTAAATTAAATGTTTAAGGATTTTTTTTTATTTTCACATAATCAAATTAGTCAAATTATCCAAATTAATGAAAAATTAATGAAAAAGTACCCCAAAATTCCAAGCTTAAAAATGTAAATACTCATTTTAAAAAAACAAAGTCTAACTATTAAAAAAACCAAACCTCAAAAGATCTATGTTCTATTTGCCCTTATAGCATATATTACATAGTACGTTCATATATCCTTTTTTATTTCTCATAAACTTATAAATCTTTACAAAATCTACGGGCTGGTACATGGAACTAGTTATATTTAAAATGTCTTATTAATATTTTCGCATTAAGTTATTAACATTTTAATCTAACTTAGATTAATATATCAAATTAATCATTATAAATTTATGATTTGGTTCAATTCAATTTTTACTTCTTCAAAATTTTAATTTTTGGCTCGATTGTTTATATAAATTCAGTTCGATTCAATTTCTAAAACTAAGACTCAAAAAAATTGAAAGTCCATGCGTATTGGAAACTATTCCCATTTGGAACTCCAAAAAATATCAAAATCTTTCATAAATTTTTATAAAACTATATAACTCTTTACACATTGCACAAATCACGACTATAATTTTTAACAATTTATAAGAATTTTTTGCCAATCCCAACGCACACATAGTATTACAAATGTTATACAAATATAAATATTATAAATTTCATAATATATTAATATTATCAAAGCCAAGTAATCAGGTTAAATGCCCAGTTATTCACAAATCCATAAAGTTACTTGGAAATCCGACAAATTCCGAGTTCAGGCCTGAGTCCATAATTCCGACACGGCCACATAATTAAGAACCCATTTACGGGCACGTCAATACAAGAAGCTTTGGGTGTAAACACTTACCATGCAAAGACTAAAAAGGCACACCCGCTGAGACTCGGCTCCCCTGCTCTTTTTGTTTTTACAAGTTTTCTACTCTTATAAATCTCAGCCCTCCATTTCCATTTCTTATAACGGCTAACAATACAAACTCAATTTGTAATAAATACAATGACACTTACAATGCAAAAATTGAAAAGAAAAAGTTAATACAATAAGACCCATAACAAATTGTATTATCAACCCTCCACCAAAAATAAACAGTTCAAATTTACAAGAGCAAAACAATTGCAAAAACAATAAAAAAAAGTAAAGAAGCCCGAGTTCCACCTGCAGTAGATTCTAAAGGTTGTAGTAGATAAATGCACTGCAATGGCAGCATTGCGAAAATAAAGGGTTGAAGTGCAATATTAACTTTCTCCAAATGATTTAATAGTTTTTATTAAACTTGATTTTCTCTAAATAATTTAATGATCATTTAATGGTGTAGATCGCCTTATAATTTAATCATGTGCATCTAATTCTTCATTTTTGCAGTGCAACTCCTATTTGTCCACTACAACCCCCCTGGAACCCTATTAATCTCTCCCCTATGGGAGAGGGACACTAACAAGGGCATTATCATCAAATTATCTTCAAAGCTGCCCAATCCAGATGTGAGTTGGGCCAATCTCAAAAGATAGCCGTTGAAGACCAGAGGCTTAACCCTAGGCCTAAGAGCTAGAACTCCAATTTAAAAAACAAAAAACAAAAAACAAAAAAACAAAATCAAAACAAAAAAACAATAATAATAAAAAAAAAAACAGCATCTTTTTTGCCTGTGCGAAGGAGAGAATTAGAAAGAGTTTGGCAAGAAGCCGAACTATGTAAAATCGGTTTATGATGTGTTTTGTGTGATTGCTTCTAGACTTGTCCCCGATCCCCAACGGGAACAAACCGGTTTATTCTTTCCTATTAACTCTCTTTCCACATCTCTGATCATATTTAGACAGTCATGATATTGCTTCAAAAATGCAACCAAATCTCCTCCCTCTTCTTCTACTAGTTTCTGCACAATCCCATGCGAGAACCTTCATTTTTCTCGTGAAAGGCCACTTGATGCCACATTCTGCTAAAAAGCAGAAACGGAAAAAACCCTCTCTCTCCTTGTACCCTTTCTGGGTTTTGGAAAGGGCTCTTTCATGCATGATGTGCTTCTTGTTTCTTCATCTACTAATTTGCATTGTCCAACCTTTTCCAAACCAATTCTGGGATGGTGTAATTTTCACCAAATGGAAATTCCAAGCTTTCGAGGATGAATTGGTTCGCACTTAAGGCTTCTCGAGAAACCGGAATGATGCAAAGAACAGACGAAACCTTTACTCTCAGCTACAGAACATCAGGCTACTTTTCTTTTGCATATCCACTTGTTTCTTCTGCAACCTTTTCCCACACATTTGCCATCCTCTCTGCGTATCCAGCCTGTTGATGTTAATAAAATAAACTAATTTGAGAAAAAGGATGGCAAATTGCACCAAAAATAAAATAAAATACAAAGGTGGAAAGGATCAACAGATACAAAAAGATGCATCAAAAGACCGGTTTTCAGTGAGGTCAATGACCAGAACGAGTTATGATTTTAACGTTTACGCTTCTATCCTGCACTAGGGCCTCTTTGGGAAGGCTGAGAGCCAGGTCAGACGAGGGTTATCTAACAGGAATGCATTTGTATAATGTTTTGGTAAATTTACTAGTTTAATGAAGTTGTTCGATCAATTTACAGGATAAGTAAAACGAGAAGAGATGATTTTACTAGTCTAATTTACTGGACAAGGAAAAGGAGAAGAGGAGTTTCCTGTTGATTTTCTGAACCAAATAGCGGAAAATAAAGGGACTAACATGGCTAACTTGAAACCATAAAAGCCCCCACAAAATTACTATCAAAGCTCATGCGAGTCAACATTCAGGTTCCCAACCTAGATGAAAAAGTTACAAAATGTACAAAACTGGTTTAAAAAAGGAAGAAAGCAGGTCCTTTTTTTGGTTTTTTTTTTTTTTTTTGGGGGGGGGGGGGGGAGGGGATAAGGAAAGCTTGACTTATAGTGAGATGAAACAATCTTGTAGGACCAAGAAAGGAGAAAATTACCTGATTAACTACAAACCCTTTCAGCATGCTCAAAAAGTCATCATGCCTCTCTTCATCTACCCTTTCAAGCTCATTCTTATTGTTTTCCTACAAATGAGTCACCAAAATATGCCTTTATATTTGGCCTCTCCCACCAAATATATACACAAGGGACAAAGAAATAGAGAATAAAATTTGCACCTTAATATTTTCACAGCAAAGCATAAAAGTAAATAAATAGTGTGTGTGTGTGTGTGTGTGTGTGTGTGTGTGTGTGTACATATATATATATATATATAGAAAGCGAGAGAGAGGGGGGGAGAGATAATTTAGTATTTCTACAGTAAAATAGAAATTTGCAAATTCTTGCTGAAACCTATAACCTCCAAGCAAACTAAAGTTGGAGTTGATGTTTTTTCACATTACTAGCAACTTACAAAAAAGTTGCATCTCAAAGAAACATAAAAAATTAGAAAGCCAATGGCAACAAAGCATTATAGTGCACAAAGAGAAAGGTTAATGTTGTAAAAATTTCAAATTTAACTCGCAGCCACCACACATCAAGTGGCTTCAAGCCACAATAAAATTTATGACCCACACCATTTCATGTTTAATGCTTTTTTTCTGGTGGGCAAGGAGGGGAAGGGGGAGTGCAGGGGAACAGCACTGAGTTGAGGACTTTCCAGTGTAAGAACATGACCCCCCCCCCCCAAACAAAAAAAAAAAAGAGGCAACTTTGAAATCAGACAAATGATGTACCATTTGTGCAACAACAAACATACCAAGTAACCATGTAAGGTTAATATCTTAAAAAAAAAAAAAAAAAAAGGTATGCAGTTCAAGGAGTAGGGCAACGCAACTTAAATTATTAGGATGCACTTAGCTATTGTTTTATCTATTTTTTTACAATTAATGATTTTTTTTAATGTTTCCAATGGCGTATGTAACCTTGTGACATATGAGATCCTTGTCGACTTAAATGGGGAAATGCTTTGCACATTAATACTTTAACCACAATGTACGTGAATTATGGTAACTACCAAGGGTTAGGATATTTGGTTTGTTTCTATTCCTGACTGTACACATGAGAGGGATTTGCTTGAACAACCGGCAAACCCTACACCGATAGGTGCTCTCATTCTAATTCCCTGCATTCGCATTCTTCTGCTCTGGCTTCTCAATTCTTTCATTAATGTCAGGCTTATGGTTTTCAGTGGTCCAAAGCAGGACCACTGCTTATTCCTTGCTCGCTAAAGCCCCATGCTTTCACCTGCTCGAATATAACCCATACCTACATGTCTCTACCTTGCATAAGTCATCCCTATAACAAATTTTTGGTTCTCATTCATGATAGCTATAATAGTTAGAGCTTTATTTGGAGTTATTAACTAGGCTGTTCAAGTTTAAACCCACAACGCTTTAAAGCCTAATCCTTCATTATTAATAATACTTCTGAATCTTAGTGAATTTCATACTATCATAACTTTGAATGTATCAAATTAGTTTAAAGCATTAATCTTACTAGTTACCCATTGCTTAATTTTATGCACATGCATGCTAGTTTCTAATTGATATGCATGCAAATATGAGACTCATAACTGCAAGTAACCCTACAACTACATTATTTCATTTTACAACCGACATAATGTAGTGTGGCACAGAAAATCTCAGTTCTAACAATCTATTTGTGTTGCTAAAAAAGAGAGAACAGTCTTTTTAAGGCGCATAACTATAACCAATAGGCCCGTTATTTCATTTGCTGATTTCGTCCCATATGCACAAATTCTCATTGTTCTAAACTTGAAATTTCTTTAACTTCCAAGTGTCCCTGTCCAAAAAGTTAGCTGGCGGAAGTCAAGTGGTGGCATGGTATGCTTCTCCTTTGTTAATTAAACATAAGAAATCAAATCAATAACATATCCCAAACAAACACTATAATGCAAACATAAAAATGGTATGTTTGACCATTTAAACAGCTCAACAGCAGGGGGAAAAAAAATATCGTCCCCACCCATCCAGGTCAAGAATAAGAGTAAGATTGTATAGATGCAGATTAGTAAAAAAGTAAGACATGCATCGGTAACATATTGAACAAACATATAATTGGTGGTCCATGTTCTCATAAAACATGATATGAAAATGACAAATATTCAATTTCCTGGGGAGTAAGGAAATGAGTTTCTATTAAACAAAATAATGAAGCTCAGTGACTCGACAATTAACCAGAAACTGGTAAAGATCTCCACCTAATAACATAAGTTCCAGCGTTTAAGATGAACACTTAATTTTGCCTTTTTGTTAAATTACAAAATTTTAATAAAAAAGGGGGAAATTTCTCAGGCATGAGTCAGCAGATTGGCATGCTAATAAGCCCAAGAGAACACAAAGACATAAACTATAAAGACACTAAGTTATTTATACTTTGATTTTCTAGCATCATCTTCAAAAACAGAGCCCTGACTGAAATAACTCCCAAGAATAAGAATTGGATGATATAGCCACTCTGTTCTACATGTTAAAGGTTGTCATCAACCAATTATATTTCTCAAATCCATGCGAAACTCTCACATTGTCTACTCAAAGAGGAATTTGCTGTCTCTATATTATAGCAGCACAGATTACTACTGGTACTCAGTATTCTTTCTGTACACGACTTACAAATCTTCTTAAAGCAAAATGCAAGTCACTTGATCAACTTTACAATTCTAAATCTACAAATCACACACAAGTACAATATTAGTCAAAAGAGCAATTGAGACAGATTTTTGAAATACAGCTAGATCAAAAGAAGCCAAAATCAAGGGCATAAACCATACAGAAACCACACAGCTTGGTTTACAATTTCCTTTCAGAATAGCAGCTCAACAGATGTTACCTTAATCCGTTCATATTCTCTGATTGCACAATTTTTAGCATCCTCAGTAACTTTAACAGTTTTGTTTAACTCTTCTATTTTGCGAATTCTTGACCTGTCTCCACCAAATATTTTCGATGAAGCAGCTTCAAGCTTTTCAATCCTTGAATTCAAGGAAGATAGATCCGATAAAAGAGTCTGTACTGTCAGCAAGGCATTCGATCTGTCCATAAACGCATTGTTGACCGCTAACATCATGCCTAGATAATCATGGAGTTTAGCCTGCAGCGAATAAAACATGAGAAATGACAAAACCACAATAAGGCTCTATCAAAACAAAAGAAAGTGGACAAAAAATGTTATTTCTGTTCACCACAACAAACAATTATATCCCTAGAAGGAAAGCTTCACCGACTATGACAGACTGACAGTTATTTGACCACCTAAGCTGTGTTTCTAAATTTCGTATTTCAAGAATATAAGTAAACAAATAACAAACTGTCTACTTTACCAAATGTTTGACTGTTTGCGCATTTAACTCTCGATACAATCTACTGGCTTTCACAGCAGCAGTTGCCACACTTTTCATGTCAGCAGCTCGAACTCTTTGAGAGTTGCACATGGCTCCTTCCGTTTCAAACTTTGTCAGTTTGACAAATGCTAAACCCAGTTCCCCCATTGTCTCCCCAATGTCTTGCTGAGCTTTGACAAGTGATTCAGCCTTCAAAATAAACAGAAAGTTGTGAGCTATCTGCTTCAAAATAAACAGAAAGTTGCGAGATATCTGCTTCATTTTTTTACTATTATAATTCAAAAAATTTTCAGTACGATGACACTGAGTTTCTAAACAGCTATCCTTTAATTCTGATATGAAACATATGTATAGATGAGGCAGCTGAGATAGTGTACATCCACGGTGCGATTCTCAATCTTAATAAATGACAGGTTGGTATTTTTGGGGCTTCCAGAGGGTTATGACAGGCGAACCACCTTTGTCCCCTTTTCTTGATTATTGTCATGGAAATCATCAGTAAAACGATAGGAAAAGCTGAGTAGAATGGGTTGTTAAATGGTTTCTCAGTGGGAATTACCTCTCAAGATGCACTTAAAGTGTCACATCTACTCTTTGCAAATGACTCAATAATTTTTTGTGATGCGAACTCAACAAAGGTAGGATATCTTTGGTGTGTTCCTTGCTTCAAGTGGGTGTCAGAGTTAAAAATCAACTTCAACAAGTTAGAAATTATTTCAAATGGAAATGTGGATAATGCGGAGGAGTCTGCTTTCGTCACAAGGTGTAGGGTTAGTTCACAACCTTCAACGTATCTGGGACTTCCGCTGGGGGCTCCTTTCAAGGCCAAAGGTGTTTGGGATAGGGTGCTCGAGAGGATACTGAAAAAATTGGTAAGGTGGAAACAAAAGCAATTATCTAAAGGGGCAAGGGCAATGCTAATAAAGAGCTCGCTTTCTAGCTTGCCTGTTTATTAGGTGTTTCTTTTTAAATTCTCGTTCTCGATTATCAAGAAGATGGATAAGAATAGAGGGCTTTCTTATGGGGAATGGGGCAAAGGCCACAAATACCACTTGGTTAGCTGGCAAATGGTGTATCATCCCCTTCACAAAGGAGGCATCAGGGTAAAAAATTTGAAGTTGTTCGATGAAAATAGCTTTGGTGATACACTCATGAGAAAGAATGGTTGTGGTGGCAGATAGTCACAATAAATTTGAGGTAAACTGAGAAGAGTGGAGCACAACCATGAGGACTACACCAATTGGTTTGAGCCTTTGAACTGGTATTAGAAAATGGTGACAAAATTCCTAGGAACATATCAGACGGCAGCCAGGGAATGGAGATAGAATCAAATTTTGAAGCATAAGTGGAACCCAAAAGGAAGGTTGGAGACTCTTTCCTGAGATGTTCAATTTTTCCACCAACAAGGAAGCTACAGTGGCAGATTGTATAACTTCCAGCGGGTCAGACATGGTATGGGATTTGGTCCTATGCAAGAATTTACATGATGAATGGATAGCAAGATAAGCTGGTACGTTGGATATGCTTTAACCAAGGAATCCGGGGAAGGGGAGCACAAGGTCCATTGGGGGGACACAAAACCAGGAGTGTTCAAAATTAGATCATACTACAAAATTAGATTACACTACAAAGTTATGGACGACAGCCCAAGACAGCATTCTTTCCCGGTGTGTGTTACATAGCAATATTAACAATGGACAACCTACAAAAGAGGGGTTTGTGATAGTTAATGCAAAAGTCAAGGGGAGATGATTAGCACATCCTGATACACTGTCATTAGACCAGGAACCATGTGCTATCCAGATTTGAAGTTCAGAGAGTTTTCCCAAAGAATGTTAAGGAATTGTTCCACTCATGGAGGGGGAAGTAATGCGAGGAAGAATCAAAGGAAAGCCTGAAATAGGATCATTCTTTGTCTGATACGGAGGGAAAGAAACTAAATGATCTTTCAAGACACAAAGAATCCTTTATACAGTGAAAAAAGTATTTTTATACCTTACTTGTATAGTTGGATACATAAAAGAATAAAAAACAGATATAGACCTTTTTTAGCTTGGTTGAGGGTCTTTTAGCTGATTTAGCGAGATCTTATACTTGGTATTCTCTTAATGTCTTTTTGTATCCTTTTCTTTTATAATAAAATTCTTTACTTATAAGAAAATAAATAAATTTAGTTCAAGCCATCTAGCCCAACCCTTGCACATACAAGCTTGCTTCCTACAATTCGAGCTTTGACAAGTGATTCAGGTTTCAACTATGTCACATGAACTCTTCTAAATGTATGATGTATCTGTGTCGAATACTTGATATTTGGAAAGATACTTAAGATAGGGTATGATATTCATGTCCCAATACAATTGAATATCCATACAAACATATTTAAATTTCAATTTTAGCACATAATTTACACACAAAACTTATATTTTATGCATGAAAGACTCTAATAAAACCTTATTAATACCATATTATCCTACAAAATAAAATAATTATATTAAATATAAAATATTTTCCCGTGTCCTCGTATCCTTGAATCAGAGAATTAATGGATCCAACTCTTAGACACATATCTATACCTAACATTTGTACCCAAGTCCATGTAACATAGGCCCTCAAAATAACAGAAATCACAAAGTTGTGAGCTGTCTATGTTTCATTCTTTTACCATCATAATTCATAAAATTTTCAGTATGAAGATTCTGAGTTTCTAACACACCTATCCTTTAATGCTGATATGAAACACAGGTACAGAAGAGCCAGCGGAGTCCAGACCAATTTAAATTGTTTAAGCATAATTAAATTTAGTTCATGCCACCCAGTCCGACCCCTGAGTGTACAAGCTTGCTTCCTGCAATTTAAACATACCTTTGGAATCGCTGATCTGTGATACCCTAAGCCTGTATGTCTATAACCCACTTAAAAGATAAAATACAAAGGGTAAAAATTGTGCAAGGATGAATGCAAATCCCCAATAGAAAAATTGATACACTTTCTATAACACCGCTAATTTTCCTTCAATGTTCTCCTTGAGCTACAATCTAAATGGTTATATATCTATATGACTAAAACCTCAGTCTTCAAAATACATGCATCTGCGTGACATATCAAATATTCATCTTAGATTAAAAAAGCTCATATTACTGAGTAACTAAAACAGAAAAACTACCTGCTGAGACACATTACTGATCTGCTGCTCAAAATCCTGCAACTTCTCTTTCTTCTCCAAAAACTCCTTATCTTCCTCCACCAGTGGAGGCTTAGTCCCACCCCAATCGTTAGTTACCGACTGCTTCAACTCCTTAAAGATCCTCAGCAAATCCCTCCCCCCTTTTGCCGGCTGCACCACCTCGTTCGGATTCACAGCTCCGGCGACGGAGTCCCCAAACAGCTGCCGTGGAAACTTCACGGCCCCATCTAACATCCTCGAAGCCACATCCGTGGTCCGCACCAATGGGAGCTTCCCTTCCACCTGCAAAAACACTCTCAATTCGTCGCTCCTCTTGATCACTGGATGGGAAGCGAGTTTGCGCAAGTACTTCTCCAATGCCGCCCTCCTCTGCTCCACAAATTCTTGCTTCTGCATTACCTGACCCTCCACCACACTCTTGTCCGGCCTCACCGGAATGAAAAACCCTCTGTACGACTCGGATAACCGATCAGACAGCGTCACCACCTCTTTGAACCGCCGCCGGACGCTGAATTCGGCGCCGCCAAATTGCGGCATGTTCGTCCTCGTCGTGATTAGATACGTATAGTAGGTGCCTCCTCCCGGAACGAGCGAATTCGAGAGCTCCTGCTCTTTCTGAGGATCGGAGACCGAGATCCTTATATACTCGGAGCCCGACAACGAAGACGAGGACGAAGCTTCCCCCGAGCTATCGTGGCCATTGATTTCGCCGCAGACATCGGTATGGTCCCTATCGAAGGATCTGAAGATGGCGTCGGCATAGGATGGGGGTTCGAGGATAGAGTTGAAGGGGGAGTTAGGGTTTGCAGGGTGAAAAAAGCGACGACGGAGGCGAGACCCGGGGATCGTCGTCGGTGGCGATCTCAGCAAAGGGCAGCGATGATGGGGATAAGGGATGAGAATCGGAGGAAAGAGACTCGCCGCGGCCGTCGGTGGATGGGTCATCCAGGACGAGACTCTCCATCTCTTCTCTGGATGCGTAGAGGTGGGCTTCCTGACCGCCCTTGTTCTCAAAACCCATCATTGTTTCAGCTTCAATTTTGCTGAGAATACCAAAACAGGATCAAATAAAACAAAAACAGGGTTAGCTCATTATCGAGAGGAGACTTTAGATCAGAGTCGCTCAAAAGGTTACTGATTGATAGTCGGCCACTAAAATGACGAATAAGATAAAGATGAAGATGACGACGAATTAGGGAAATTGGTATTGAGGTGACTGAGTGAGAGAGTGGGCGGCGGAACTGTTCCCGACGTCCCGTGGTTTCAAGCAAGTTCAAAACCCCGGATCGGTAGTTGGGCAAGTGGCCGTTTGGCATATGTTTAATTCATCAAAAATAAATAAATAAATAAAACAAATTATCAAATTATTCCTCAAATTACCTTTTTTTTTTTTTTATTCTATACTCAAATTATCAAGTGCATCTATTTCATTTTCGAACTATCAAATTCTATTTTATTAGTTCGAATTGTTGGGATAATTCGAGATTTTATTTGATCCAAATGATTTGAACCAAATAAAGTGAAACTGAATAGTTCGAGAATGTAATATGAATAGAATTAGTGTTCAGATCAAATAAAATAGAATTAAATAATTCGATAATATAATAGGTGCGTTTCATAATTTGAACACAAAATAGGAAAAATAGAAATAGTTTAATGGATATTTTTATAAAAACTCAAAAAAATTATAACTCTTTTTAACTTTTTCTAATCAAATTTTGTGTCACTTTTTTTTATCAAATTTTTTAATTTTATTATTATTATTTGCCATCCAAGTCAAGAGACCATAGACGGAAGTCGAGGACCCATCTCGAATTGGTTTTGGGTATGTTTGAAGTTATTTAAATTTGTTTAAATTTGTAAAAATTACAATCTCGTATTTTGTATAATAATAAAAAAAATTTCATAATTTGTGCCATGAATGAAAATTTTACATTTTAAAAAAATTTGTAAAAATTTAAAAAAAAAAAGTGACCCAAACGAAACCTTTATTAATGTTGAAGTTAAAATAAATAAATAAATAATATTTTAAAATAACTTTGACGTTGAAAATTTCTAGGAAAAGCTTAAAAATAATAATTTTCTCAATCATTGTCCATTAAAGTACTCCAACCCCAAGTGTGAGATTTATTTAAAAAAAATTATAACAATTAAATTGTTTTAAATTGTTTTAGGTTAAAAATATGAGTTTAACATTAATATCACACTGTTAGAATAAATATTTTTAAATATATATGTTTAAAAATATGACGTGTATTTATAATTTTTATTTTTCATGTTTTATTAATTTATAAATTAAAGATGTGTGTCATATTGTAGTATACTATTTGCATAAATAATAATTACACTAACATTATACCAAAAATTAAAAATGTATAAGAAGATTTAACTATAACAAAGGTTTGTTAAACTATCTCAAGTAAGATGATTTTGAAAATTCAATAGCAATTAAATTATTTCAATTTTTTATATATTAAAAATAAAAAATTATTTTTATAATTTATTGTGCAAATTTGAAATGTAAATGTAACATTTGTTTTCAACATTACAGGAGGAAGAGCCATTACTCTAAAAAAATATTTATATGGATAACAGATAACGTACGGCATCAGCCCTTTTTTTAATTTTTATTTATTTATTAATTAAATTTTTCTCCTCATTTTGGTGATCTGGAGCATTGAAATAGTGAAGTTTTGCTAATTAAATTGACATATGTGATTATCTCGAAGTGATAAAACTTAATTTAAGGCTGTTTGGTGGGTTGCAAATCACTGAAAATTTTTAAAATTCTCTAAAATTTTCAAACACATTTTATACTTTTCGAGTATGTTTGAAGTGACAAAAAGTGAGATAAAATGAAATAAGTTATAGGTTTATAATTATGTAGTGAGATAAAAAGTAAATAATTTTTAAAATTTTTTAATATTTTTTATTAATTTTTAGAATTTTTATCACTCTAAACGAAACCTTCGTACTTCATGAAATTTTTATAAATTTATATGTATTTACACATCTCAACAATTTTTTTACAAATTTTAATAAATTTTTTACAAACTTTAATAACATTTCACAAATCCTAATAGCTTTTCTGCAAATTCTAAAACTTTTCAACAACTTTCAATAAATTTTGGCCATAAACCGTTATAACAGACCTAAAAAATCGTTCAGACGGTTTTCCTCTCCAAAAAACTGACACAAAATTCAAAAAGTTTCAGTATTTATCTATGAAAAACATAATTTGATAGTTACGCGCCAAATATAAAAACATTACCCAAGTTATATTTTTTTGTTATTTTTCATCGCTCCAAACACACGCTTAGTCAGATTACTTTGTACATATATTATTTACTAGGAGGGGGATCGAGGGCCAGAGCTAAAACAAAAGATAAGGGCTCTTCACGACTATAGGCCCACCTCCAGGTCTGTAATGGTTCCTCTAAAATCTGCCAATTTGCCAAACACGGTATTTTGGCAGCTCGGACCTCTAAGGCTTCTAAACTTCGCAAGTAAAATATTGGGAACGCTGAGCATTGCAAGCAATTAATCTTCAAAAACTTTCACATTGCCCAACATTAGTGGTGTTTGGAACATCATAAGTTACCAAAGTTATGAAAAGATATTAATTTTTTTCAATTTCTTTTAATCGAATTTTATTACACATCACTTTTATATCAATAATTTTTTTTTTTTTTATTTTCCAAACACTACATTATTATCAAGTCTCTTCAAAAGTGAAGCGTGAATTTTGCTTGTACTTGATTTAGAGTCTTAAATTTTGAAATATTAATTATAGGCACATGAGATGTTTCTCCAACTTTGCCTTCATTAACAGAAATATTATTGTCTTTAGCAATGTTTCCTTGATTGATCTCTTCACCAGAAATTCACTTTAATAGGAATCACTATTTCTTTATTCACTTTCGTGGTTCTTCCAAATGAATGCCTTCTTAACCACAAGCATTGCTGTTAAGCTCTACGTCATAAGCTCGTGTTGTCAATTCTTAAAAGTTGTTTGGTTTACAACTTACAAGACCTAACAAAGGCCATAGTGCATTCCTAGTGTGCACATTTCAACAAAAAAATTAAAGTGTTATTTGGTTTTTTTTTTTTCTATTTTCTATTTTTATTTTTTATTTTGATCTCATTTTTCTTATACTTTTAAAAATTAAAAAAAAAACAGCTCAATACTCGTTTAATTATTTGTATTTTTAAAATTTGTTTTAAAAAACAGAAATAAGTTTACATATTAAATGAAAAATTACAAAAAAAAAATTTTAAAATAAGAAAAATAAAACATTTTTTAATTTCTTTGTTTTAAGATTTTTAATACATAAAATAAAAATAAAAAATAAAAAATAAAAAAGTAAACTAAATATTACTAAGTGATCCTTGCAACTAAGCTATAAATTTCTCCATATATTGATGTCGTCAATTAATACAAGTTCATTGTTGCATTGATGCGTATCGTCGAGTCTAATCAAGTTAATGGCGCATCGAGTGCTGTAAAAGCAATTAAAGAACTCTTCTTCCATTTGCTTCCAATTATTTATGGAATTAGGCTCAAACTCTTAGTACCAATAAAAAGTACAGTCCTTCAAAGAATACAAATTACTTAAAAGTAAGATTTCTATCAATTCTAGCATTCTCACGTATCATTACAAAATGTGTTTATGTTATTTTGGATGACTTTTACCATCAAATTGTTAATTTTTTTTAAGATTGGTAATTTTTGGGCATTTGTAGTAATTCTAACCTTTGTGTATAAGACTTAATATAAAATTAAAAATATTAAATTCACTTGTGTCTTTTTCACCAACTACCTCGTGATGAAGTCTTTTAACTAATTAAAGAAATTTGTCTATCAAGAAAGATTTTAATTTTTTTAACTCGAAATATTTGATCTAAATATAATTTCAAAGTGTTCTAGTGATCTTATTCTTTAGCAAAAATAAGAAAATCATTTGTACCACATTTTTGGTATTTCCACTTGTTTAAACTATTTATAAGTTTCTTGAATTTAATCTTTTACTCTTTTATCACACTTCACAAGCATCTCAACATTTTTTGAATGGTGTTACAACTTGCTTTTCAATTGTGGATCATTACACTCAAGTTTGTCATATTTTATTTTGCTCCCAACATGTTTGAGCATAATCTGTTTTAATTTCTAACACATTTTGTTCCACCAAGCATTTTTAAAAATTAAAACAGAAAATATAGTATCAAATTTTATTTATTTAATTTGAATGAGAAGAGTACAACATCTAAAATATTTTAAATAGAATAAAATTTTCAGATTCTTCTCTTTAATATTGAAGACATTTCCTAAAAATTATAGACATTGATTTTAGGTTAAGTATGTTGTAACTTGATCTTAATATTTTAATTTAACATGAGTGTTTACTCATGTTATACACATTCAAATAAAAAAAATTACCAAAAAATAATTTTAAGTAGAAAATTTTCTCGTACGTATAGAAAAGGTTAACATTTAAAAAAAAATCACTTGTACATAAATTTTATATTTTTCATTTATTTATTTATTTATATATATATATATTTTTTTTGTTATTTTTTGAGTATGAATAACATGCCTAGATAGAAGCTACTAAACCCAAAAAATTATAATAAATTTTAATAAGAAAATTATATAAGATGAAAAATTAAAAAAAAAAACCTTTAACTAATGATTCCCAAAACAATATTAAAACTTGTGTTTAAAAAAAAAAAAAAAAAGATTTCCAAGGTCCCATCGGGCTAGAAACTTCAGTCTCGCGCTGGTTCTTTAAGGGTGATTATGATTCAAAAAAGAAAATCAACAAAAGCCAATATTCTATATCTTCCCCCCTTTTCCCTTCCGTTTATCGATCCTTATTAGTAGTAATAAAAACTCAAAAAAAAAAAAAACAAAATCATCGTCATGTCAGCAATGGTCACTGATACCAATGAGAGGGTGTGTTTGGAGTAATAAAAAGTAAAATAAAAATAAGATAAAATAAAATAAATTATAAGTTCATAATTTATGTAATTAATAAATAAAAAATAAATAACTTTTAAAATTTTTTTAATATTTTTAACCGTTTTTTAATTTCTTTTTTTTGTGTTTGGGGGGTCATCACAAGCTAAGCGAAGTGCAAACCCTTTTGAAGACCCCATGCACCCCTCAGTATAAAAACCTATTCCCTTGAGGAATGAGATTCACGTTGCCCTCTTCTTTTCATAGTTATATGTGTCTGTCTGTATTTAATATTTATATTTAGCCATTACCAGAGATAGGACGAGTAGAGAATGGAAAGAGAATGGCAGAAGAATGAAAGATTTACTCTGTTTCAAAAGAGATAATAATGGAAGGTTATTGGGACCACCAATTCACCTTCATTCACCAAATTTTTCTTGCTCTTAATTTTGGGTGTAAGTCCTTGCATTTTTCATTATTTTCACAAATATTTTATTCCAAATAACTATATTTTTTAAAGAATAGAATAACATTTTTAACCATATTCTTTTCCTCATCTTCATTCTTCTACTTATCCCAAAGAAGAAAAAGTAATTAATTTTATTCCTTTCTCCTCCCACTCTCCCAAACAAAGATAATAGAGTACATAAAGGCTATTTTATTGCAAGATCTAAGAGAAATTGCAATAGACTGATCTTATCATTACTCCCAACACAACCATTTTATACTTAAATATCTCAAATTTTCATGTAGGAATTAATATATTTTAAAATCAAATTAAATCAAATCAATCTCATGTTCAAATATTCACATCAAGCCTATTTGCATTTTGCTAAATAATTTTAATGGATAATAGTTGTCAATTTACTACGTCTACCAAAAGTACGTTATATTCACTGTAATACTTCGTTTGGAAGTATTCATCTCTAAAATTGATTTGAATTATGCAATAAAAAATTGATTTAATTGATTTGATAAATTAAATTTATGTTTTGTAGCACTGTTTAAATTTAAGAATTAAATTAATTGGTCTAAGAGAAATACCAAGTTTTGTTTGTATATTAATAGAAAGTCTATAAATATGATAAATATAATATATGAAAATAAATTTGTCCATTTACTTAAATAATATAAGCAAATAATGAATTCTCATCAAATTATTATTTTGGATTGAATTATAAATGATATATTAAATTCCAAATTTAAGTATGAAACGATCTTATCATTAACCCAACACCCCATTTTGTACTTATACTTAAATATCTCAAATTTCTAACAGTATGTTAAAATAATAACATATTTTAAAATTAAATCAATCTCGAGTTAATATATTCATATAAAGCCTATTGCATTTTTGCTTAATAATTTTAGGGGATACTAGTTTTAATCTTACCCACACCTACCAAAAACATACAAATTCACTGTAATACACTTCGTTTAAAAACATTCATTTCTTAAAATTACATTTGATTTTAAATAAAGATTTGATTTGTTTTGATTTGATGAATTAAATTTTATGTTTTTACACATTTTAAATTTAAAAATTGAATTGATTTGGTTTAAAAAAATACTATGTTTAGCCATGTTAATAGAAAATATAAGATATGATAAATGTAATGTGTGCGTTTGAAGTGCTAAAAAAGAAAAAGAAAAAATAAGATAAAGTGTAGTTTTGAGTAAAGAATAACATTTGGCGTTTTTTTCACACCGCAATTTTTTAGAGATGAACAGTGCCCAAACCTTTAGAGCGGAATTTGAGAAACTGTTCTAACGGATTCGAAAAAATACTACTCAATGTTCTACACAGTAGGTCTTTTCTCTCTCTTTTACACTAAATCATTAGAACGATTTTTTAAATCCGTTCTAACGGATTTAAAAAAATCTCTACACTTTCTCATAGAGCAAAAAACCGTTAGAACGGATTTTTAAATCCATTCTAACGGATTCAAAAAATTCGTATAAAATAGCGATAATAGTACTCATTTAAAAGCTTTCGACTTAAAGTATATAATTATCACAAAAAAATTTCGCACTTGATTAACCTCTTTCCGAATTTTTCTTTTTTAGCGAAATATTAAAATTTTTTGAAATTAATAAAAGTGAAAAAGTGTAAATGTATAATAGAGAGTTTTAGTAATTTTAGAGATTGTTGATGATTTATTTTATTTTTTTGGTTTGTTGGCACTCAAACGGTGCCATTGGAGATAAATTTATCCACTTACTTTGATGACATAAGAAATAATAAATTTCATCAAATTCTATTATTTTAGATTGAATTTCAAATGATATAAAAATCTCAAAATTTAAGTTATGAAATAAAATTCTAATTCATAAATTTTTATTTTAATTCTAAGTATAAGAATTAATAAAAATTCTCATTAAATAAAATCAAATCCATCAAATACACCCTTCCAAAACGGGATGTAAATACTAGCGTGTATTGTCTACGCCAACATGAAAGTAGGAACAGAGGCAAGATGGTCACGTGGGGGAGACTAAAATGTCAAAGACTAATTAAAAATATAATAGTTGAACTTTGACAGAAAAATTAATTATTTATATTTAAACTTTTTTAATTAAAAAATATAAACATTTATATTAATGGTGGGTCAACAGTCTCGTAAACCCCGCACAATTTTGCCGCTACGCCAAAGCACACGGCGTTATGGCAATGTCCCCCCACGTGAGCGGGCTACAGTAGGGAGTTGTTGTAGTTGTAGTAATTCTAAAACAATACCGTTTCGATTTTTTTTTTTAAATGATGATGTTTTACTCAAGTCTCTCGTATTTGAATACATATTCGAATATGCATTCGAATGAAAAAAATGTCATATTTGAATATGAATTTGAATGCATATTCGAATATAAATTGATGTATTCGAATATAGAAATTTAAGTGGAACAGCGTCGTTTTGAATGAAAAACGACGAAATGACATCATTTTGGGTTTACTGCTACAACAGCAGTAAACCCTTAACTGCTGCCCCCCGAGTCCATGTCCCCCCTTTTCCTTTTTGGCGATCGGAGCATTCAAAATAGTGACCGTTTTGCTAATTAAATTGACAGATATGATTATTTTAAAGGGATAAAACTTAATTTTAGGGTGTTTGGTACAATGAAAAGTACTAAAAAATTTTTAAAATCTTAAAAATTTTAACACATTTTACACTCTTTGTATTTCATGAAATTTTTATAAGTTTATATATATGTGTATATCTTAATAATTTTTTTCAAACCTCAATATATTTTTTTACGAACACTAATAACGTTTCACAAACTCCAATAATTTTTTATAAATCTTAAAAAAATTTAACAACTTTTAATAACTTCTGATATAAAAGCTTTCGACGAACCCAAAAAAAAAAAAAGTTCGAACTGTTTCCTATCTACAAAACTGATACAAAAGTCAAAAAGTTTCGTTATTCATCTATAAAAAATGAGATTTAATGGCTAAGTGCAAAATACCAAAAAAATTATTTAAATTATTCTTCGTTATTTTTTGTCGCTCTAAACGTACCTTTAGTCAGACTATTTTGTACATATATTATCTACTAGGAGAGGGATGGAGGGCCGGGGCTAAAACAACAGAAGGTAAGGACTCATGGGCCTTGGAGCCCCTCTTGACGACTACAGGCCCACCTCCAGGCCTGTAATGGTTCCTCCAAGTCTGCCAATTTGCCAAACACAATATTTTGGCAGCTCGGAACTTTAAGGCTTCTAAACTTTGCAAGTAAAATATTGGGAACAATGAGCATTGCAAGCAATTAATGTTCAAAAACTCTGACACTGCCCAATATAGTGGTGTTTGGGACATCAAAAGTTATTAATTTTTTTCAGTTTTCTTTAATTAAATTTCAGCACTTTTCACTTTTATATAAATAATTTTTTTTTCTTGTTTTCCAAACACCACCATTATTCACCATTATTGTCTAGCCTCTTCGAGAGTGAAGCATGAATTTGCTTGTACTTGATTTAGAGTCTTAAAATTTGAAATATTGATTGTAGGCACATGAGATGCTGCTCCAACTTTGCCTTCATTAGCAGAAATATTATTGTCTTTAGCAATGTTTCATTGATTGATCTCTTCACCAGAAATTCACTTTAATAGGAATCACTATTTCTTTATTCAGTTTTGTGGTTCTTCCAAATGAATACCTTCTTAACCACAAGTACTGCTGTTAAGCTCTCTGTCATAAGCCCGTGTTGTCAATTCTTAGAAGTTCTTTGGTTTTATAACTCACAAGGCGTAACAAACGCCATAGTGCATTCCTGATGTGCACATTTCAACAGAAAAATTAAGGTATCATTTCATTTTTTTTTTTTCTTTTGTTTTCTATTTCTATTTTTTTATTTGAAGCTTATTTTTTTATTTTATACTTTTAAAATCAAAAAAAAATAATTCAAAACTCATTTGGTTACTTATATTTTCAAATTTTGTTTTAAAAAACAAAAATGAGTTTACACATGAAACGAAAAAATAAAAATTGTTTTGAGAGTTTTTAACTAAAAATAAGAAAAATCTCAAAATAAGAAAATAAAACATTTTCCATTCCCTTGTTTTGAAATTTTTAATACATAAAATAAAAACAGGAAAAAAAAAAAATAAACTAAAACTACCCAAGTGATTCTAGCAATTGAGTTTTAAATTTCTCCACATATTGATGTCGTCAATTAATATAAGTTCGTTGTTGTGTTGATGTGTGTTGTCGAGTCCAATCAAGCTAATGGAAACAATTAGAGAACTCTTCTTCCATTTGCTTCCAATTATTTATGGGATTAAGCTCAAACTCTTAGTACCAATAAAAAGTATAGTCCTTCAAAGAACATACAAATTGCTTAAAAGATTTCTATCAATTCTAGCATTGCTGTACATCATTACAAAAATGTGTTTATGTTGTTTTGGATCACTTTTACCATCAAATTGTTAATTTTTTTTTTTTAAGATTGGTAATTTTTTTCTGTTTATAGTAATTCTAACCTTTGTATATAAGACATAATGTAAAACTAAAAACAGTGAAATTTACTTGTGTTTTTTTCACCAATTACCCTATGATGAAGTTTTTCAACTGATTAAAAGAAATTTATTTATCAAGAAAGATTATATTTTTTTCATTCGATACATTTGATTTAAATATGATTTTAAAATTTTCTGTTGACCTTATTCTTTAACAGATATAAAAAAATCATTTGCACCACATTTTTATTTTTCCACTTGTTTAAAACTATTCATAAGTTCCTTGAATTTAATCTCTTACTCTTTATCACACACAAACATCTCAACATTTTTGAGTAGTGTTACAACTTGCTTTTCAATTGTGGATGATTACACTGAAGTGGTCATATTTTATTTTGTCCCCACATGCTTGAGCAGATGAATTCTGTTTTAATTTCTAGCACATTTTGGTATTTTTAAAAATTAAAACAGAAAATAGTAACAAATTTTATTTATTCAATTTGAATGAGAAGAGTACAATATCTAAAATATTTTGAATAGAATAAAAATTTTATGTTCTCTTTAATATTGAGGACATTTCCTAAAAATTATAGGCCTTGATTTTCGGTTAAGTATGCAGTAACTTGATTTTAATATTTTAATTTTAACATGAGTATTTACTCATGTTATTCACATTCAAATAAAAAAATTACGAAAAAATAATTTCGAGTAGAAAAATTTCACATACATATAAAAAAAGTTAACATTAAAAAAAAAAAAAACCTTGTACATAAATTTTTATATTTTTAATTCTTTTTCATTTTTTTTTGGTATTTTTTGAACATGAATAACATGCCTAGATAGAAGCTACTAAACCCAAAAAAAATTATAATAAATTTTAATAAGATGAAAAATTAAAAAAAAAAAAACTTTAACGAATGATTCCCAAAACAATATTAAAACTTGTATTTAAAAAAAAAAAAAGATTTCCAAGGTCCTATCGGTCTAGAAACTTCAATCTCACGCTGCTTCATTAAGGGTGATTATGATTCAAAAAGGAAAATCAACAAAAGCCAATAATTTTTACATCTTTCCCCCTTTTCCTTCATGTTTATCGATCATTATTAGTAGTAATAAAAACTAGGATTAATTGTTTTTAGACCTCTTGTACTTAGATCGAAAATTACTTAAGCTCTCTCGACTTTATTATTATACACTAATATCTCCTGTACTCATAACTAAAATACAAAAACGGATGGAACTGTTAAACTAACAACGCGTGAGATACACGCGTACCAAATGTGCAAGTATGCAATATCCAAAAAGATATATTAAACTGAATGGACAAAAATGCCCCTTGGAATCCTTCTTCTCGTCTACTATTCTTCCTTCTTCTCCTGCGCATATATATATATATATATATAATATAGTATGCACACACATATATATATATATATACACTCTCTCCTCCAATTTTTTTCCTTCCCTAAGATTTTAATAGCCAAAAAATTGTTCAAATATCGCTTCTCCCCGAACACAGATTTCTCTAAAATTTTTTCCTTTCAATTGAATTTAAAGCTAATCGTCAAATATATATATATATATATATATATAAATGTATGTATGTATATATCTTAGGACAGATCAACCACTCACTCCCCGTGTGTAATGATTCACAAATTTATAACTAAATCATTAAAAATTTCCAATCTAAATCATCATATATTACTTATTCTGTAACAACCCTTGGTGTTTCAACATTTGTAGTAGCCTTTCATGGCTGCCAAACAGGGAGAAGATGGGCCGTCGTTGAGTTTTTTCTCTTTCCATGGACGTTTCTGATTTTTTCAGCGAAATTCCGTCCTCCTCTGGCTCTAATTTTCAACCTACCATTCAAAACGAGCAAGATTCCATGGCCGCTAGTATGCTTAACAGCCTTCCAAGGCGCTGCAAAACTAGATTGCAACTTTGGTTTTTGTCGTCGTTCATGGTAGATATCACCCTTTTTTCGGTGCCATGACCGGCCCTCATGGTTTCTCTAATCCTTCCATGATTGTTTTTTCTAATTTCCTTGCAAATTCTTGTGCTGAACTGCAATTAAAGCTCGTCCAAATAGCCCCTACGCAAAAACAAAGATGAGGATAGTAAGGAAGAACAGAGGAAAGAGAAAAGGAGAGTAACGAAAAAGAAGAGAAGGGTAATTTTGTCTTTTAACAGTTAATGTAATGCTATTAAACGTTACTTTTATGTACAATACAAGGGGTATTAGTGCATATTTATGAAATTGAGGGTTAAAAGTGAAAATAAGTCTAAGTATAAGGGGTATGAGGTAATTAATCCTTAAAACTAAAAAAACAAAAATTATTATCATGCCAGCACATGGCCATTGATACCAATCAGTAATGAGGGGTACATATATAGTAACAAAAAGTGAGATAAAATGAAATAAAGTGAGAAAAAATTATGAATTTATAATTTATGTAGTTAAATAACAGACATATAATTTTTAAAATTTTTTAATATTTTTTACTATTTTTTAAAATTTTTTTGTCATCTCAAGCGAAGCCGAAGTGCAACCCCTTTGAATACCCCATGCACCCATCAGTATTAAAACCTTTCCCGTTAAGGAATGGGAATTCACGTTGCCCTCTTCTTTTCATTGTTATATGTGTCTGTCTGTATTTAATATTTATATTTAGCCTTTATTAGAGAAGTAACGAGTAGAGAATGGAAAGAGAACGAGAGAAGAAAGAAAAGATTTACGCTGTTTTAAAAGAGAGAAATAATGGAAGGTTATTGGGACCACCAATTCACCTTCATTCACCAAATTTTCTCTTGCTCTTAATTTTGGGTGTAAGTCCTTGGCATTTTTCATTATTTTCACCAATATTTATAACAAAAAAATATTTTTAAAGAATAGAATAACATTTTTAATTATATTTTTTTTCCTCATCTTCCATTCTTCTTCTCATCCCAAAGAAGAAAAGTAATTAATTTTTATACCTTTCCCCTCCCACTCTCTCACTCTCCCAAACAAAAGATAATAGAGTATATAAAAACTCTTTTATTACGAGATCTAGAGAGATCGCAATGGAACGATCTTATTATTGCTTCCAACAAAACCATTTTATATTTAAATATCTCAAATTTTAACGTATGAATTAATATATTATAAAATTAAATCAAATCAAATCAAATCAATCTCATGTTCAAATATTCACGTTAAGCCTATTTGCATTTTTGTTTAATAATTTTAGGGGATAATAGTTTTTAATTTTACCACACCTACCAAAAACATGTATATTTACTGTAATAGTTCGTTTGGAAGTATTCATCTCTTAGAATTGATTTAATTTTAAAATAAAAAATTTATTTGATTTGATAAATAAAATTCTATGTTTGTAGCACATTTTAAATTAAGAATTAAATTAATTTGGTTTAAAAGAAATACCAAGTTTGGCCGTATTAATATAAAGTATAAAATATGATAAATATAATATGAGAATAATTTATCCACTTACTTAAATGGCATAAAAAAATTAATTCTCATCAAATTCTATTATTAAGGATTGAATTTCAAATAATATAAAAATCTCAAAATTTAAGTTATGAAATGAAATCAAATCCAATTCATAAATTTTTATTTTAATTCTAAATATAAAAATTAATAAAATTATTAAATAAAATCAAATCAAATTCATCAAATACACCCTTCCACACGGAGCGTAAATACTAGCATGCATTTTCCAAGCCAACATGAAAGTGGGAACAGGGGCAAGATGGTCAAGTGGGAGAGACTAAAATGTCAAAGACTAATTAAAAATAATTTATCGTGAACTTTAACAGAAAAATTAATTATTTATATTTAAAATTTTTTCAATTAAAAAATATAAAACATTTATATTAATAGTGGGTCAAGAGTCTCGTAAACCCCACACAATTTTGCCTCCACGCCAAAGCACATGGCATTATGGCAGTGTCCTCCCTGCCCCCCTCTTTGGCGATCGGAACATTCAAAATAGTGACAGTTCTGCTAATTAAATTGACATATGTGATATTTTAAAGTGATAAAACTTAATTTTAGAGTGTTTGGTACAATGAAAATTATTAAAAAATTTTAAAAATTTTGAAAATTTTTAACACATTTTACACTCTTCATATTTTATGAAATTTTTATAAATTTATATATATCTGCATATCTCAATAATTTTTTTTTACAAACTCCAATAAATTTTTTATGAAATCTAATTATTCACAAATCTCAATAATTTTTCGACAAATCTCAAAAATTTTTAACGACTTTCAATAAATTTTAATATAAAACTGTTTTGACAAACCAAAAAAAAAAAAAAACTGTTTGGACTGTTTCCTCTCCTTAAAACTGGTGCAGAAATCAAAAAATTTTACTATTCATTTATGAAAAACGTGATTTAATAGCTAAGTACTAAATACCCAAAAAAGTATCTAAATTATGTTTTTTAATATTTTTCGTCTCTCCAAACGTATTAGGCAGACTGTTCTCTACATATATTATTTACTAAGAGGGGGATGGAGGGCCAGGGCTAAAACAGAAGATAAGGACTCCTGGAGGCCCTCTTCACGACCATAGGCCCACCTGCAGGTCTGTAATGGTTCCTCTAAAATCTGCCAATTTGCCAAACACAATATTTTGGCAGCTCGGAACTCTAAGGCTTCTAAACTTCGCAAGTAAAATATTGGGAACGACGAGCATTGCAAAGTTATAAAAAATTATTAATTTTTATCAATTATTTTTAATTAAATTTCAACACATATCACTTTTATATAAATAATTTTTTTTCCCGAACGCCACCATTATTGTTAAGCCTCTTCGAGAGTGGAGCATGAATTTGCTTGTACTTGATTTAGAGTCTTAAAAATTTGAAATATTGATTATAGGCACTTGAGATGCTGCTCCAACTTTGCCTTCATTAGCAGAAATATTGTTGTCCTTAGCAATGTTTCATTGATTGATCTCTTCACCAGAAATTCACTTTAATAGGGAATCACTATTTCTTTATTCACTTTTGTGGTTCTTCCAAATGAGCACCTTCTTAACCACAAGTATTGATGTTAGGCTCTGTGTCATAAGCTCGTGTTGTCAATTCTTAGAAGTCCTTTGGTTTGACGTAACAAGCGCCATAGTGCATTCCTAGTGGGCACATTTCAACAGAAAAAATTAAGGTATCATTTCGTTTTTTTTTTTTCTTTTTATTTTTTATTTAAGCTTATTTTTTATTTCATACTTTTAAAAATAAAAAATTAGTTCGAAACTCATTTGATTACTTATATTTTAAAATTTATTTTAAAAAAAAAATAAGTTTATATATGAAATGAAAAATTACAAAAATATTTTGAGAGTTTTTAACTTAAAATAAAAAAATCGAAATAAGAAAAATAAAACATTTTTATTCCTTTGTTTTGAGATTTTTCATACATAAAATAAAAAAAAATAAAAAAAATAAACTAAATACTACCTAAGTGATCCTTGCAAAACTGAACTTTAAATTTTTCCTTATATTGATGTCATCAATTAATACAAGTTCATTGTTGTGTTGATGTGTGTCGTCGAGTCCAATCAAGCTAATGGAGCGTCAAGTGCTATAAAAGTAATTAGAGGACTCTTCTTCCACTTGCTTCCAATTATTTATGGAACTAGGCTCAAACTCTTAGTACCAATAAATAGTATAGTCCTTCAAAAAACATACAGGTTGCTTAAAAGTAAGATTTTTATCAATTCTGGCATTGCTACATATCATTACAAAATGTGATTATGTTGTTTTGGATCACTTTTACCATCAAATTGTTAATTTTTTGAAGATAGGTAATTTTTTGACATTTATAGTAATTTAAATTATTTTTAGATGGGTAATTTTTTGACATTTATAGTAATTCTAATCCTTTGTGTGAAAAACTTAATGTAAAACGAAAAATATTGAAATTCACTGTATCTTTTTCACCAATTACCTTATGATGAAATCTTCAACTGCATTAAACGAAATTTGTCTATTTAAGAAAGATTTTAATTTTTTTTTACTCGAAACATTTGTTTAGATATAATTTCAAAGTTTCCATGATGATCTTATTCTTTAGCAAATACGAGGAAAATTATTGTGCACCACGTTTTGATTTTCCACTTGTTAAAATGATTATAAGTTTCTTGAATTACTCTCTTAGTCATGATCACCATTTACAAGCATCTCAACATTTCTGAATGCGTTACAACTGCTTTCAATTGTAGATGACTACACTGAAGTGGCCATATTTTATTTTGCCCCCAACATGCTTGAGCAGATGAATTCCTGTTTTAATTTATAGCACATTTTGTTCCACTAAGCATTTTTTAAAATTAAAACAGAAAATTAGTAACAAATTTTATTTATTTAATCTAAATGAGAAGAGTACAATATCGACATATCGTGAATAGAAATGCAATCTCTAGGTTCTTCTCTTTAATATTGAGGAACATTTTCCTAAAAATTATAGGCATTGATTTTAAGTTAGTGTGTAGTAGTTGATCTCAATATTTAATTTAACACGAGTTCTTTACTAAGTTATTACATTCATACCCAAAAAAAAAAAAAAAATTACCAAAAACAAAATAATTTCAAATAAAAAAAAATTCACATACTTATAAAAAAAAAAGGTTAACGTATAACAATATATATAATATTTTTCACTTGTACATGAATTTTTATATTTTTTATTTTTTGAACATGAAATAACATGCTAGTATAAAGGCTACCAAACCAAAACAAAAAATGTAATAAATTTTAATAAGAAAATTATATAAGATGAAACATAAAAAATTAAAAAAACCTTTACTAGTGATTCCCAAACCAATATTAAAACTTGTATTTAAAAAAAAAAAAAAAAAAGATTTCCAGTGTCCCACCGGGCTAGAAACTTCAATCTCACGCTGGTTCTTTAAGGGCGATTATGATTCCTAAAAAAAATCAACAAAAGCCAATAATTTCTATATCTTCCCCCCTTTTCCCTCCTATTTATCGATCATTATTTGTAGTAATAAAAGCTAAAAAAAAAAACAAAAATCATCATCATGTCAGCACATGGCCACCAATACAAATCAGTAATGAAGGGCAGCCCTTTCGGAGACCCCATGCACCGATCAGCATTGAAACGTTTCCTGACCTTACGGAATGAGAATTTACGTTGCCCTGTTCTTTTCATGGTTATATGTGTCCGTCGCTATTTAATATTTGAAGTAATGAGTAGAGAATGGAAAGAGAACGACTGAAGAATGAAGAGATTTACTCCCTTTTAAAAGGTATAAATAATGGAAGGTTATTGGAACCAATAATTCGCCTTCATTCACCAACTTTTCTTTTGCTCTTTTTTTGGGGAGGGGGGTGGTTTTGGTGGAGCAAATTTTAGTATCTTTTGGTAACTTTTAGTCAAAAGTTACTAGTTGTAATTTTAGTGTGTTTGATGAAGTAAATTACAATTTTTAGTAATTTTTATAATTTTTAAGCGTTTAGTAAAATTTTTGGTAATATTTAATATTTTTTAGTAACTTTTGAGTATTTGATAAATTTTTAGCAATTTTTTTGTGTTCAGTGAAACTTTGAGTAAAACAAATTACAGTAGTAGAGCAAAAAAGTTACAAAGTTGAGGTTTCACCAAATGTCAACTTGCAACTTTTGGTAAATTTTTACATTTTTGTGTGCTACCAAATGGAATAGGATGTAAGTCCTTGAAATTTTTCATTATTTTCACAAATATTTATTACAAATAAGTATATTTTTAAAGAATAGAATAACATTTCTAATCGTATTCTTTCCTTACCTCCCATTCTTCTTTCCATCCCAAACAAGGAAAAGTATTTAATTTTTATTCCTTTCTCTCCCAATCTCCCTACAAAAGGTAATATAGTGCATAAAAGCTCTTTCGTTACGAGGTCTAGAGAGATTGCAGTAGAACGATCTTATTATAACCCAACACCACCATTTTGTACTTATACTTAAATATCTCAAATTTTAACAGTATGTTAAATAATTATTATATTTTAAAATCAAATCAATCTCGTGTTTGTATATTCATATCAAGCCTATTTGCATTTTCGCTTAATAATTTTAGGGGACAATAGTTTTCAATATTACCAAACCTACCAAAAACTTGTAAATTCATTATAACATTTCGTTTAGAAGTATTCATCTCTTAAAATTGATTTGATTTTTAAAATAAAGAAAATTTGATTTGATTTGATTTGATTTGGTAAATAAAATTTTATGTTTGTAACACATTTTAAATTTAAAATTGAATTGATTTGATTTAAGAAAAATACCAAGTTTGGTCATGTTAATAGGAAGTATAAGATGTGATAAATATATATGAGGATAAATTTGTCCACTTCACTTACTTATAATGTAAAAAAATAATGATTCTCATCGAATTCTATTATTTTAGATTAGATTTCAAATAATATAAAAATCTCAAAATTTAAGTTCTAAAATAAATCAAATCTAATTCATAAATTTTATTTTAATTTTAAATATAAGAATTAATAACGATTCTCATCAAATAAAATCAAATCTATCAAATACATCCTTCCAAATAGAGTGTAAATACTAGCTTGTATTTCCGAAACCAACATGAAACTAGAAATGGTGGCAAGATGGTCACGTGGGAGAGACTAAATGTCAAAGACTAATTAAAAATATAATAGTTATCGTGAACTTTAACAGAAAAATTAATTATTTATATTTAAAATTTTTTAATTAAAAAATATAAACATTTATATTAATTTTGACAATTGTTAGAGCATCGAGAGTCCCGTAATCCCCGCACAATTTTGCCTCTACGCGAAAGCACATGGCATTATGGCTGTGTTTGGGATTAAAAAAAAAATTATAAAATTTTACAAATTTCTTTAAATTTGAATTACGTAAGTTTTTATAAAATCTTTACAAATGTCTTTAATTTATTTAATTTCTACAAACTTTACATCTCTAAAATTTTAAAAATTTTGGGAGAATCATTAAAACAGATTTTAATTATTTATCCTTATATTTTTGTTTTTTTGTTAGTTGTACTTTAGACGGTAAAAAATTATCTGAGCTACTTTTTAAACAAACTTAAAGAGCTCCTAATAGCCCCTATAATCTCTCGCGGGGCATTAATTGGGACCATTTTGTGCCCATTTGAAGCACCAAATTTTGAACCAAAAAATATATATAGAAAATAAGTAAATTTTGTATTTTTCAGTTTAAGTGTGTTCCTTGTAAAATATAAAAAATTAAAAAATTCGAAAAAGTTAAAATTTTTATTGGAATAAAATTTTAAAAATTAAAAAAATTAAAAAGATTAAAATTTTGATCAAATTTGACACTCCAAACGTACATTTGTATAGAATGATATACGTAATTGTGATCGTCAGATACCCATACAACATCACTTAGTTTAATGTCACGGGGCAAGTTTGGAGAAAGAATCCGTTTCACCATCCCCACCCTAATCTAAAAATTTTCAGTCCATCTCTGTTAAGGAATAAAATTCTTCCCCCTCTAAACTCTTTGTTTCATTTAAATGTAGGTTGTTCCCATTTCACTAAAAAACAAAATTCATTTTTAAAACAAAATATTCATAAAAATTAAAAACATACAAGTTACAAAATTAAATAATAATATATATTATATACACTACTATATAACTATAATTAATATATAAGTAGATACATAAAACGCATGTAAAATAAAATGAAAACTATTGTCCCTCTCCTCGTCTTCGTGCCCATTCGAAGATCACACAAAATTCTCAACTTTAATTTTCGTTCCCGTTCAAACGTAATTTCATACAAGGCTCTAAGCCAAAAAAACAGACAAGGCGAATGCCCGTCAAAAATGATACGTATGCAACTCCGAATCCATTAAGATGAGCTCGAAGCTCAAACCCCACCAAAAGCAAGCGTTGCTCGCAGGTCCCATTTCACTGTTCTGATCAATAATAGCCTATGCGTGGGTGAATGATCGTATTGTGAAAACAACTAACCGCAATCACGGCATTACAAGACTCCCTACGAAGACCCCACAGCACTTCTATAGACAGGGACTTCCACTTATGCTCGACCTAGTTTAATTTGTAGCCGGTGGTGCAAATTTATAAGGGACGATTGCATTTGATTCCCGTCCTAACAACGTCTCACCCACTTATAACTAACTTTGAAAACGAACGCCCGATACAAAGATCGTCAAAGTCGGGCAAAAGCCTACTATGAAAAGGGAGAGGGAGAGCTCGCGTAGCATCTCTATAACATTGATGTATGAATCATTCATTAAAATTTAGCAATTCAGAATATTTACGTTATTTTAATTCAAAAAAATGTATACATTTAAATTGTTTAATTTTTATTCAACTGTACTAATCACAAATTATCGAGCTAACATAGCACTACTATGTCAACCCCCAAATCCAAAGTAAAGTTACAATAGGAATCTTGTCAAAGTTATTAGGGAAAAGCCAATTTATAGTAAGAAAAAGGAGAGGTTGACAGTACTATTGCTATCACCTCCGTGATATTACGCTTTTGGACCATTGGATTCCAACAATTCTAATACATTCATATATTTTTAAATCAAAAAATGTGAATGTATGAGAACCGTTATTTTAATCTAACAGTTTAAAACGATAATAAAATCCAACAGTTTAAAACGATAATGTCACGGAAGTTACATTAACCTCGATGTTAGCCCCCCAACTCCTTAAAATACTGATTGCGAGTTCGAAACCATTTGTATTAGTAGTTATGGAATCAAAGGTTATTAATTTTTTTTTTCTTTTAGAGCTCGTTGGATGAGGTAAAATAACCCCTCAAAACTTTTACTTGTGGACCCCATCTTATTTTCCATTGCTTGGCAGCCACTTCTTCCCCCCTCTTCCCCGGTCTTCGTTTTCTCAGCGTTTTCTTTTTAGCCTCCGCGGGAGGATAGTTTTTGGGCTGGGTTGGGGCTAGCCAAAAATATCTCCTTCAAGTGGGTAGATTTTTGACCTTTTTAACCCTTGTTAATGGTATTATTAACTTGATTAAAATAAATATAATTTAAATAAAAAAACATAATAGATAGGCCAACAAGTTAAAATAAATATAATTAAAAAATTGAATAATAACCAACCATTCAAAAGTATAAATTTAAAAAAAAAATTAAATAAATTTATAAAAAAATAAATTCCCAATGAAATAAATAATATAACTTCAAATTGTCCAAAAATAATTAAATAGAGTGAGTTTTACAATTTAATTTTTAATTTAATAGGTAACAAGTTTGGGACACCATAAGGACAAAGAGTCATTTGATTGATTTTTCCATCCTTCACCCCTCATTATTTATAAAACATCCAAACCAAGTCAAAAGTTATCCCCTCCATAAACCACATCAATGTAGGCCAACCCTCTAAAAATAATACCCCCTCTTATCTTATACCCCTTCTAAAACTTATTCCTAAAATTTTAGTACTATCCAATCGGGCTCTAAGGCTCACATATGGTAAGGTTACATTTTTTGACCTTTATAATGAACATTTATGGTTCAAACTGAACATTATTTATGGTAGATAAGAACTCTATTGGTCGTATTAGTGATTCCTATGCTCATCGCCTATTTCCCTACTCCCCTCCCACACAAAAAAAAAAAAAAAAGAGAGAGAGCGAAAGAGAGAGAGAGAAATCACGAAACAATTTTATGGAAACCTTCAGCTCTTCGGTCAATTTTCATTCTCTATCATTCCTAACTTACCAAGTACATGCCTTACTTTAATTCTCAGGTTCTCAAGAAGTCGGTAACAAACTCACCAACTCTTTTTTTTTTTTTTTGGTTAAGTAACAAACTCACCAAATTAGATACATACTTCTTCCATCCCTTTTTCAACAATCTAAGACTAACCCATATACTGTCTTATTTACATACATATATATATATATATATGTGCTTCAATTCAAAGATTTAAACGGTACTGTCCCTTAATCTAATCACTTTCTAGTCACAATTTGGTGGCTGTGTCTCGGTTGTATCCATCCATTCTAAGAGAATAATGATCCTTCCAGGAATCATTGCACTTGTGTGTCAAGAAACTCTAAGCGAATTCACATTAGGATGCATATAAGACTCTTCGAATTTCCTATCTATCTAGCATTTGTTTGTCAATGTCAACAACGCATAATAAGACTCTCCTGAGTTTGATCTTAATTCTAGTTCAACCACTATGCACAGATTTCAGACATTTTGATTAAAGAAAATTTGATTCTTAAAACAAGCTAGACTTCATCTGTCAATCATACCCTCATTCTGCCTGTCACTATTTCAGTTAAAAATGTTGAACTATTAGAGGGGATAAATCGTTATTTATATACTTATTTGCTTTTAACACACCTCGTCACATTTGACTGGACTAGTCTTTTGAAAGATCAAACGCCTTGAGTTTTGATTATATTATTATTTAATTTTTAGAATTACGGTGAGATTTAAACAACACTGTGGCTTGTTGGGAACATTTCCAAACAACACCAACTTTGAACTTTCTTTAACCTTCTCCACCAAAATTTATCCCCAAAAAAAAAAAAAAAAAATAACTTATCACACACAAAACCACCACTTTCTTCTTAACTTTTACAAATTTTAACCAAACACACAACTTTATTAAAATACACGTGTCAACCCCAAACAAAAAGTTAAAAAAAAAAAATTTGAGCATTTTGGTTTACTAAACAACCCATGTTAAAGTGTTAGTTACCATTTTACCTAAGAGCTAAAACTTTTAACAAAAAAAATAACTTTATTATTTTACTGGCTTATTTGTTCTCAACACTGTCACCATTTTACCTAAGAACTAAAACTTTTAAGGAAAAAAAAAACTAATTTTATATTTACTGATTTATTTGTTCTCAACACTGCCGATTACAATTTGTATAGATCACTCATCCTGTTCTAACCTTTCTCCACAATCATTTTCAATTTTTGATTACTTTTTAATTTTATTTTATTTTATCATTATTTTTTTTTGGGGCAGGTGTTAAAAGCTATTTTTATAAGTCTCTGCTAATATATGTTAGGATGGTGCATAATGCAAAAGAAAATGTAATTTACCCACAGTATGATTGCATGAGAAGTTAAAATTTTATTAAAATAAATTC
The DNA here is from genome assembly GCA_019916065.1 of Vitellaria paradoxa. Lineage (NCBI taxonomy): Eukaryota > Viridiplantae > Streptophyta > Magnoliopsida > Ericales > Sapotaceae > Vitellaria > Vitellaria paradoxa. Next base: position 37,133,771 of record CM034242.1, on the reverse strand, counting down.
ACCGACAAGAATAAATTATCATAGACAACCACCTCCAATTAGATCAATCTCAGGATTGTGCTTCGGGTATCTCTAACTAAATTATGGTTTGACTCGCTGAAAGATCTCCAAATCAAGTTGTTATTATTATATCGGGCACCTAATTACCTAAAGACAAAGGACTTTCTGCTGCCCGTTCAAAGGGAGACTTTTGATCCAATCTAAGGGTTTAGTCCACACTCAACCTAAACCAGTGGACATAATGATCTTGGTTTGTCTGATTAGCCAACCAACGTGTGATTAACCCATAATTAAGATTATATAGACACAGATGATAAAATTACCCATTCTCGACGAATATCTATATTATCTATCCTATTTGGAGAAAGTATGAAAATACATTCACGAAGATAAAATGGAGATTTTAAAGAATCCCTTAACAGGAACCCTCCCGCCGTCCCGGGGGATGCTAATCGCTATCCTACTTTGCAGTCGTTTAGCCATTTATATTTGTATATATTAATTAATTTTTATTCATATTATAAATAATAGATACATATCAATATATAACAGAATTTGTTAATATATATATAATATTAATATATTTTATTTTGACGGAACAGAAATAAAAAATCTGAATATAGGCCAGACAAAAATGGAGAGAAGATTTAATCTCCCAAGGGAGATGGGAATGGGAATGGAAATAGAAATGAATGACGGCCAGTGACGAGAGAAGATTTAATTCTAACGGGAATAGAGATGGGAACAAGAAGAACAAGAATGAATAATGCTAAATGATAATAGGAACCGAAAAAGAAATCAACTCTCTAAACCCGCCTACTGACATTCGTACGTGTAGATGAGTTTCATTTTGTGAAAGATGTCCTTAATCTAAAGATCATGGTTTCTATTGTTTGTGGCATGGCACATCAAAGGAGAGACGCAATCATGGTGATAACGTGAATTCTCTTTCCTCTGTACCATGGAATTTGGAGTCCCTAGCTTTATGTTCCCCACCAGTTTGAGTATCTCACCGTCGAAAATCAAGTTCAGATTGGACAAAAGAAAAGATTGATCCACCCCCTTTTTTCAAGCTCCGTCGCTCTGCAACCTAATCCTTATCGTTAAGAGAAAATCTGGGTGATTAGTTAAGGGTGATGATGTTACATCTGGGAAGTCAATTCCTCACCAATTCACCCCCTCACCCCCCCCCCCCAAAAAAAAAGAAAAAAAAGAAAAGAATAAGACGACCAAAGAACAAAGAATTTAACTAAATCCGAAGTGTGTAATACATGCAAAATATATCTAAATAAAAGGGTCAGTGATTTGATTCTTATTCTCCTCTCAGGAAAAAAAAGAAAAAAGAAAATAATAATAATAATTTGGAAAACATTTTTCTGTTCCCGTGAAAAACAACATTTGTTGTTTTCAATTTTCTTAAAAAATGGAAGCATGTTTTCCCCATAAAACAAGCTCTAAAGTGAACATATTTTCCTCATGTTTTTTATTTTCCTAGAAAAGGAAAATGAAAAAAGAAATAAAATTAAAGAAAGGGTCAAACCAAACACCCCTTAAATATTCCCATGTTTCTTGATAGAAAACCCAACATCACAAACAAGACCGAAACAAAAATAATAAATAAGTGGAAGCCCACATTTATTCTAAAATAATGGGGAGAAAAAAATAATAATTTTTTGACTTCTCTTCACTGCCTTTGGTTTAGAATACTAGAAAGGATGTGTCCCATGAGAGTTCTTATTTTACATGTGAACAGGCCTCCGTGTTTGGGGATGTTGCTAGAGATGGCCTTTGGTTATGAGTAACTATCCTCCAGATTGCGAAGTTGGGGTACCCACAGGCTAGCCCTACAAAGGAAAGCATGGGATTCAAGAGTGGAAATCCCCACTTTTGACTTGAGGTATCAATATATGGAAATACAGGAAAAACACATTAATTCATTTACTATAATATATATCATACATATATATATATATATATATATATATTTACAAACCATGCCTTGACATAACCTTGACATAATCATGATTGGTTGAAAAATCAACCCCTAAGACTTGTAAAACAAGGATTCATGATAGCGTCCACCTTTAATATGCCAGTGGGTGCACCCACTCCTACAGGGTTGAACTGAGTTCTAGCTCTAATCTGAACATCAATCTTTAATCAAAACCTAATCTGCCAACCTCGGAACCACCCCCTCTCTCTTCTATTCTCATCCTATAAAAAGAACCTTTATCTTTCTCACTCTCACAATTCAGCATTAGAACTAAAACCATTTATAACTTTAGTAGTTAAAAGGCTTAGTAAAGATGGAAGTCTTTACCAGCATTGCCAAGCCCCACTGCTCTTTCTTCCTCCTCCTAGGCCTTTTGTTTCTCTGTGGCAATGCAATGAGCTTTCCGGCTAATGCAAAAACTCACTACCATGATTTTGTTGTATGTCTTCTCTCTTCCTTCTTCCTAATTTTTCTTTGTCTGTTCATCATCCCCCAGGGGCTAAATGTTTATGGAACAGGTTCAAGCAACACCAGTGAAGAGGCTGTGCAAAACCCACAACGCCATCACCGTGAATGGGCAATATCCCGGGCCAACGTTGGAAGTGAACAATGGAGACAGTCTAGTGATCAACGTCGTTAACAAAGCTCAATACAATGTCACCATTCACTGGTAATTGCGCGCATGCCTGAAATGAGCAATTTCAAGCCTTGAGAGACATAAAGAAGAGGAAATAAATAAATTCGTGGGAAAATTATTTAGTGCTTCATTTCTATTGAAATCGTGCCACATAGACAGTTGTAGTGGGTCCCACTAAGATGTGCCTTTGTAGCACGATCACAATAGACCTAGAGGAGGCAATGGAGATGGATTTGAGGTTTGAGGGAACAATGTTGAAAAATTGTAGACAAGGGGACTATGAGAATTTTTGAAAAAAATAATTTTTTTTTGAGGGGCGAGTTTTAAGGGATATTCAAAATTTTTGCCAAAATTACACCGGATCCCTAAAGATTCGCATCCCCAATCATTGGTGCTCCAGGTGCACCAAATAATTGCTCAAATGCATGTGGTGCCTTGCATGGACAGAGCATGTATGCATGTTCCGATATGTAGTTACCAGCATTTGTTATACTTTTTCTCACTCACTGCTGCACTTTTTCAGGCATGGAATCCGACAAATGAGAACAGCATGGGCTGATGGGCCAGAATTCATTACGCAGTGCCCAATTAGACCGGGAGGAAGTTATACGTACCGGTTTACGATTCAGGGCCAAGAAGGAACGCTATGGTGGCACGCCCACAGCTCATGGCTCAGAGCGACTGTCTATGGAGCTCTGATTATTCATCCAAAAGAAGGCTCTTCCTACCCATTTGCCAAGCCTAAGCGTGAAACACCCATTCTCTTAGGTACTGACCCATTAACTCGCTTAATTCAGAAAATATATTATATTCACGAAGCATGGTGTGATAATGATCAGGCGAATGGTGGGATGCAAATCCTATTGATGTCATAAGGGAGGCTATAAGAACTGGGGCAACTCCAAATGTGTCTGATGCATACACCATCAATGGTCAACCTGGTGATTTTTACAACTGTTCCCGGAGTGGTACGCTTCTATAGACTCGCCTTCCTTTTTTTATTTATTTTTATTTTATTTTTATTTTATTTTTATTTTTTGCCGACACTTCACACACAAACATTCTCTAAAAATGACTTTGAGAAAATAAATTCTACCTAGGGCATGGGGGCACATAAGATTTTTACAATTATGGAAACATTGTAAAGCAAGGACAGCTTAAGGATATTTTAAAACAAATATTTTTCATTGCATATATAGGGTGTTCAGTTAGATGGGATAAAATATAAATTTATGAAAAGGAGCTCCAAACAGATTAGTAGAAAATCAACACGTAAAAGAATCACCAAACATCCTAATATGTGTGTGTATGAGAGAGAGAGAGAGAGAGAGAGAGAGACCTCAGACCAAGTCAAGAAAAATGAACCAGTGGGCCTTGAAATGGATGGAAGATGGCCCAACAAACATCCAGCCATGAGTTTCCAAACTTGAATAGACATATAGATGCTTTATCCCTCATGCTTTTTAATTCATGATTTCAAGAAAATGACCTGATAATATGATTACAACGCAGACACAGTGATAGTCCCAGTGGACTCTGGTGAAACCAACCTCCTTCGAGTCATCAATGCTGCACTAAACCAACAGCTCTTCTTTACGGTAGCTAACCACAAGCTCACAGTTGTGGGAGCTGATGGTTCCTATATGAAACCCTTCACCACCTCAGTAATCATGCTGGGACCTGGACAAACCACCGATGTCCTAATAACTGCTGATCAGCCACCAGGTCGATACTACATTGCAGCACGTGCTTACGCTAGCGCCCAAGGTGCACCTTTTGATAATACCACCACGACGGCCATCCTTGAGTACGAATCAGTGGCTTGCCCTGCCAAGTGTCCTTCGGTCAATCCTGTCAATGCATCTTTGCCAGCATTTAATGACACAACCACTGCCACAGCTTTCACTACCAGCCTTAGAAGTCCGCGAAAAGCCCCAGTGCCCACTGACATTGATGAAAACCTCTTCATCACAGTCGGTCTAGGACTCAACAGGTGCCCATCAGGAGCCAATGCAAGCAACTGTCAAGGTCCAAATGGAACCCGCTTTACTGCCAGCATGAATAATGTATCTTTTGTCCTCCCAGCCAGTTTCTCCATACTCCAAGCACATCATCAAGGAGTACCTGGAGTTTTCACTACCGATTTTCCAGCAGCTCCACCAGTTAAATTTGATTACACTGGTAACGTGAGCAGGGCACTCTGGCAACCTGTTCCAGCGACCAAGGTGTACAAATTAAAATATGGTGCAAGAGTGCAGATTGTTATACAGGGAACAAGCATCTTTACTGCAGAGAACCACCCAATTCATCTTCATGGATATGATTTCTACATCCTTGCAGAGGGCTTTGGAAACTTCAATCCCAAAACCGATACAGCAAAATTTAACCTCGTTGATCCACCAATGAGGAATACAGCTAGTGTACCGGTTCGTGGATGGTCAGTTATTAGATTTGTTGCTGATAATCCAGGTAACAAACACATACAAAAGATATTTTATTTCTATACATTTCAATTGATCCTCATTTGATATTTTACTCATTTGCCAAAAACAGGGGTTTGGCTAATGCATTGCCACTTGGACGTTCACATAACCTGGGGTTTGGCTACAGCTTTCCTCGTAGAGAATGGAATTGGAGAATTGGAAACACTAGAGCATCCTCCAGCAGATTTGCCCGTATGTTAGTATCATCAATAGGGACACCACCCAAGATTGGTTTCAGTACTTCGCATTTCCTATGGCATGGGTCACTAGTTTTCTACTGCTAGTATACAAATTCAGCGTTGTTTTTCCCAACACTGGGGAATAGTTCCTTGTGTTTCCCATTATTGTTTTTTGATAGATAAGTTGGGTCATGAAGAGATAATGCCATGGTACAAACACAGAGTGCCATCCGACTTAGAATCAGATCCAACATGTTTCTTAGTTATAGCTGTATTGTTTTAAAGCCAATGAAAGAAAAATTTTTAAACTTTGAATAATCTAAATACTTTCATGTCTTAGTCAGCATAGTACACAAAAGTAATTTGGGGAAAAAAAAAGACCACAGAAATGACTCAGAAAGAGAGAAACTACATAAATGGGAAAAATAAACTTGACCCTAGGAGAGAATAAATTAACCAAACTCTGCAAAGCATTCGAGAAACTGCTTGGTGGTTGGCGGCCTGCCCAATTTTTTTTTTTTCTGGGTCAGCGGCCTGCCCAATTTGGAGCATGAAGGTCAGGAAATGGAATTGATGCATGTTACCTGCAACTCTTGCAATCAATTGAGCATGCTTTCGAAGATTTCTGAATATCATAAAAAAGACAAGCAATGAAACCTACGTCATCAGCACCCAAATATCCAGTTGAGCAGATACAAGGAAGTTAATGCATACTTAGATATGAGAAAGTAAGCAAAGTAACTTAAGTTAATTTGTTGATATATATGGTGGAATTAAAATTAATTAAAACTCAACGAACTAAATAAATTATCATAAATTTATAACACAGAACCAGGGGGCAGCGTGCTACATACCCATAATTCTTACACACCCACAATTTCAGATTCTCAATAAACCAAAGAAAGTGTGGACTAACTTGCTTAATGGGAGTAACACGGGGAAACAGCAGCTCTAACATACAGCAGATGTAGGAATGGATTATAGATCAAGAAAAAAAAAAAAAAAAAAAAAGCTTTAAGAAACAACGAAAAACAAGGTTCAAACCTTTGGAGTTCCACATGCTTGATAGAAACATGGGTATAATTCTACTTTGAACATTCTAAAATTTGGAGTCCATATCCCTATCACGTGCAGGTAGACCAAGGGAAAAACATCAATTCTAGATTAAAAGTGCATTAATTGTTTGTTTTTGTCCACAAAATTAATAAACCTTGCCAAATTCACTCCATAAGGACATTGGCAATCCCCAATTCAAATTTAACGAAATCCCCCACTTCGAAGTTTGTAGTCTCAATTGGTCCGATCAAAGCTTGTTTAATGCATGCCAGGAAAGAAAAATAATAGGTAAAGCTTTCATACAGTAACTAGAAGGTTACGTACAATCAGAATGATGGCCCAAAAAGAACACATCATTTACTAGTAGGAGAACTCAAATTGAAGCCTAATGTTTGTCCCTATTGCCAGCCAAACAAAAAAAAAATCTCAGGTTAATACAATTATACAGCACCCTTCAACCTCATAAATGATCACTTGATTCTGGACGCTTATTTTGATCTGATTATGCCATGTTATAGCAAAATATGAACATCCACGGCTGTAAGCCTATTACCCACAAGTTATACAGCACCTTTCAACCTCATAAATGATCACTTGATTCTGCCCATGTCTTATTTTGTTCTAATCGTGCCATGTTAAAGCAAAATATGAACATCCATGGCTGTAAGCCTATTACCCACAAGCACAGAGATATATATACATATAGGCAAGTCCTTGAATCTCACAAACCAACAGTAAAAGCATTAGAATAGGGGAATTGTGACATGGGTTCTCCAGAAAAAAACAAAACTATGTCTGGATAACACCTAGAAGGGAGTATAACTGCAGCGTTTTCTGTGCCTCAAAGATGTGTATATATACGTATACATATAAAGCTTGAAGAGTGAAGACCAAGTCAAAAGCTGAAGAACAGACCTTTGAATGAACATGGCAGTAGAGGGGCAGTGGAGAAGCCGCCCCCCCGGGGGGGGGGGATTAATGGCGTCGTTCAGGTTGTACAAAAAGAGGATTCGGATCAGACAATAGGATAGGGTTGGAACTGAGAGTTCTTCGGATGAGTGAGAAATTGCAGAAAAACTCACGCTACGCTCCGATTTGAAACATGGATTTGTTTTGAGAAGATGAGAAACAGCAGACGAAACTTGGAACTGTTGGTAGAAAAAATAAATAATAATAATAATAATAATAATAGAAAAATAAAATGAAGTGATAAAGTAAATTCTGTTTAATTTTTTGAATTACGTTTTAAAAATAAATATATATATTTAAATTAAGTTTGTAAAATAAATATATATTTATAAAAAATTAAATTTTACTTAGTTAAATATGAAGAAATAACATAAATTAATTTTTTTTTTTTACTTTTTCTTTATCCACAAATCCATGCTCTTAATAAAGTCTAAACGTAGTAAAAATAGGCTTGCTGAACCTAAAATTTGTATGTTTTTATTTTTTTGCCTTACATAATTGTTTCTCCCATTTATTTTGTTCTGGGGACCAAACCAAAGATAGGCTGGTCTTAACATGGTTGTTTACTTGTTTGGATCTAAAAATAAAAAAAATAATTTGTCTGCTCTTGTAGTATTAAATGTAACTAAAAAATCTATAAAATAATCTAATTTATTACTCATTATACAAATTTTAAGACAGTAGTTTTATTAATTTTTTGTCACTCAAAAGAATATGTAATATTGCCTCTCAATTTTTAATAAGTAAAAATTTCTCAAGTGTGTTTATACCCAAATTCCAATATATATGCATATATAGATTTGGTTCAAGGAAAATGAATAAACAAGATGCGAGTTCTATCTTATTTAGGCCGCGGTTGGTTTGTCAAAAATAAAAATAAAATAAAATGATTACGTAAAAGTGACAAGTAACAAAATTTAACTGAAAGAAATTAAAATATTTGATAAAAATTGAAAACTTTTAGTTTTTTTTTAATATACAAACTCCCTTTTGATTAAATTAGATGATAAATAGAATAAATATTTATTTATAAAAAATAATGATAAATTATACAATCCGACACAAAAAGAGGGATTCTAGTTGAATTGAACATACGATATTGAGCTAAAAGCATTTCATTCCTATATTATATAAATGGTGGATATAAAAATTCATAATGAATCCTTTAGGGTTCGTTTGGCAACGCTGTTATTTTTATTTTTATTTTTCTGTTGTCGTTTTTTTTTTCTGTTACTGTTTATTTTTTCTAAAAAAAAACTGAAACTGTGTTTAGAAATGCAAGTTTGTTTATAATTATTAATTTTTATTTTAGAAAATATTAATTTTATTAGTTTAAAAAAATTAATAGAACTTAATAAAATACATTTTATGTTAATTTAATTTAATTAGTATACAGTAAATTATTTATTAAAATAATTTAATTCAATAAATATAAAATATATTAAATTATATTATTTATTAAAAATAATTTAATAAAATATATTTCATGTTAAATAAATAATTAAATTAGATTAATTATTAAATTAAATTATTTATTTTTAAATTAATTAAATTCATTTAATATTATTAAAATAATTTAATAAAATATATTTTATAATAATAATTTAATAAAATATATTTTATATAAATTAAATTAATTAAATCATAAATAATTTAATTTAATTATGATATTTATTTAAAATAATTTAATAATAATTATTAAATTAAAATTAAAATTAATGTAATTTAATTATTTATTAATTATTTATATAAATTAATTTAATTATTAAATTAAATAAATTAATTATGATATTTATTTCAGATAATTTAGCAATAATTAATTATTAAATTAAATTAGATTGAATAATTAATTTAGTTTTATTATTTATTAAAAACAATTTATTAATTTATATAATTAATTTAATTTATTGAATTTAATTATATTATTTATTAAAATCACTTATTTTAATAAAATATTTGAATAAAATAATTTATTTTTATATAATGTAACAAAAATAGACAAAGTTTTAAAATTGACAAAATATTGACAACAGAAAAAAAATCAGAATGAAAATATTTTTTTTGTTTACGTTTTTCTGTTTATGTTTCTTTTTTTTTTAACAAAAAAACGTAAAAAATTTATCAAACATGTTTCTGTTGCAAGTTTACAAAATTTTGAAAATATAAACAGAAAAACAGAAAATAGAAACGTTACCAAACGGACCTTAAGATGCGTGTTATTTTCTATCACATCGTTTCAAACAAAATTTTACCATAGTATTTGTATAATTTAGAGCCAATATGTCCATTTACTTACAATTGTATCGATCAATTTATCACATGTAGAATCAAGTATCAATACGGCCGTTCCATCAAATTCATTTACAAAAAAGATGCACATGAAATTTTTTAAGGCCAATATCACCAACACCTTCTGAGATTTGGTATTTTAATAGCTAGATCCACTACCTTTTCAAAATAAGACTCACTCCCCTAATGTTTGAACTTTTGGCAATAAAATCATCTATTATTATTTTTTTAATTAGTTTGGATGGTTTAACCAATTTAACTATATGAAAAAATTAAATATACCCTTAAAAATTAAAATTGTTTTTTTTCTTTTATTTAATAACTTTTAGACATATGATTGTTAAAAGACAGTCCACACCCATATTAAAAAAAACTAGGCATGATAATATACAAACTTTTTTTATATTATCAAAATGTGTTTATTATTTTTTTGTTTGCTCAAATTTAGGCATGTTGTTTATATTTAAAATAATATGTATGTGTATATATATATAAGTTTATCATTATATTTATTTTTTAATATAGATGTGCAGTATTTTTTAGTCTAAAGGTGAATCATATTTAAAAGTTACTAAAAAAATAAATTTTAATTTTTTAGGGTAAATTTTATTTTTCACATAAATAAATTGGTCAAACCGTCAGAAGAAGGAAAAAAAAAAAAAAAAAAAAAGGAAAGAAAGAAAAGGATGATTGCATGGGATCTTGCCGTCAAAAATGTTTAAAGTTTAGGAGGTATAAGTGGTCGTTTAGAGATCCAAAGAGATTGAAAAATTTTCAAAAAATTTTAAAAATTTTAATTTTTTAAACTCTAAAAAATTTTAACTTTTTCTAAAAATTTATTAAAATCCGCTAGAAAAATCATTATAGTACATTCTAATAAATTTTGGTAGATTTTTTAAAAAGTTAGAATGACATTTGTCCGCATTTAGAAAAAAAAAATTTAAATCTAAAATTTTAAGCACTTTTCAAGTCCAAAATTTAGTATATAAAATCTTTTAAAATTCTATGAAATTTTTTTAGTCCCAATTTTTTTTTTTTTTTTTGCTTTAGATCCCTGAATAATTTGGTATGGTACTGGACCTCCGACACCATTATTAGATTTCATCAAGTATAATCAAAATTCATTAAAATTGCGTTTATTTTACTATATTTTATTGAAAATTTTGAAAGTTTCTAAAAATTTTTAAAAATTATTCACTTTTATCTCATTGCACGAATTACGAATTTATAACTTATCTTACTTTTATCACTCTAAACACATTCTATTCAATATCGCCAAACTACATTGCTCTTTCTTTTAGGCTTTCACCAGGACATGCTTTGGATCCTTTTAACTTTGAATCATGTTCACCTTTTATTACTAAAGGGAATAGATAATCCTCCTTTAGGATAGTATTTCGATTCTGTACTTTGAAATTCCGAAGAACCATTGAGGGGTGTAGAATTTAAGAATCTACAAAGACCCCTTTAATTCTAACTTGCATATACTTAAATGTTTATATCAACAGATCTAATTATTACACATTTTAATGACTAAAATTGTCATTTTGATACGGTACTAAGAGTGTGTGGGAGGAAAAAAAAAAAAAAAAAGCTTGTGCTTTAGTCTCTATCTACTACCTTTTGTTTTTGTTTTAAATTAGATTTACCTTCTTATATTTTAATTTTTTTTAAATCTTGAGAAGTAAAAATATCGAATTAATAAAAAATTAAAAAATTAATTGTTAAGAAATCAGTTTTTTTTCCGTTCCCAAACACACCAAAAAAAACTAATTTTTTAGTAACTCGCTAATAGTTAATTACCAAAAAAAAAACTAAACAGTTATAAAAAAAAAAAAACTAACTTTTCTTTTTTCATTCTAAAACTCATTAAGGGCTTGTTTGGATTCAGTATTTTTCTTAAGCTTTCAACTTTCTTTACTTTTTTTTTTAATTTTCTTTACCAAAAGTTACATATTTTATTAAAACTATTAACTTTTTCTAATTATCTCTAATTTTTTAATTTTTCTCTTAACTTTCGTAAAATTTGACTACACGCAAAAAAGTTTTTAATTATTAATTTTTTTTTGTCAAAAGTTAAAAAAAATAAAAATAAAAATAAATAGAAGTTGCCAACTTGTCGTTGAAAGAGCCCTCTCGGAAAAGATGACCTCTAGAAGAAAAAAAAATCGAACAAACTTTTGCACTTTTGGATAAGGTGACAGCGAAACATATCACCGTCATGGAGGGGCTGCCTCATCAGGTCGGCAATGCGTTATCCATGGCACACACGTCAGAGGCCCCCCACCCCCCAAACAGAGAGAGTCAACGAGAGATATCTTTCCAGCTTCGCTTCCAGCCCATTTGCGTTGCTTTTAGGCTGTCAGGCCATTTCCACAAACCATAGCATATTCTTTTCTTTTCTTATCTTTTTCTTTTTTTAATTAATAATAATAATAATAATAATCATAATAATGATGATGATAATAATAATCACATTCTTTTATTTTAAAATTTGTAAAGAATTACTATACTATTTTGTATTAAAAATAATTATTTAGGGAGTGTTCTGTTTACCAAAATCTACTAATTTTTATTGATTTTTTTTATATTTTCTTCCAATTAAATTTTATTATGGGGCGTTTGGAGTCCAAAAAACAAAAAAAAATCAATGGATGGGATTGATGTGATGTAAAAATGATAGGTGGTAAAATGTGATTGGAGGAATTTGAAAATTTTTGAAATTTTTTGAGATTTTTTGAGTTTTGTTGTGGTTTCAAACGAATCCTATATATAATTTTTATATTAAATTTTGTACTTTTATTGTATTCTTTACGATCCAATTACCACCCTAGAATAACTAATGGGAGTGTTTTTAATAAGTTATTTTCAAGTCATTTTTAATTATTTTAGAAAATTTAATGAAAGGATTTGATACCAATGCCTTTAAATAATCAAATAACTTGATTTTAGTTAATTTTAGAGCCCATTTTAAACTCAAGAAAAAAGAAAATTTTGGCAATTTTTAACTTTTTTGACATTTGGCAATACCTCAAAAGTTGATACAAATTTATGAAATTTTCTCCAAATTTTTTACCAAATAATTAAAGTTTTTAGATATTCTTAAATATTTTAAAAATTTACCAAACAAATAAAAAGTAGCACCTAGCAAATTTTGTCCAAAAATTTACCAAATTTTTCAATAAAAATTTCATTTCCAAACGACCTTATTTTTTTTAATTTTATATTGATTTTTTTTACTAAAATTTAATTTTTTATTTTTATTCTTTAGGCATATTATTCACAGTCATAACCAGAAATTCAAATGATTCCATCCTTCTCACTCTAGCCAAATCAAATTTTGATAAAACAATTGCATAAAATTAAAAAAAAAAAACTAATTTTTTCTTATCAAATATTTAAGTTCTGGTTTTGTGTGTGTGTTTGTGATCTCTATCTTTCTACGAAGTCTGAGTGTCTGACTTAGTATATTAGGTTAGGGTGTTGTTAAAAAAAAAAAAAAAAAGAAAGAAAGAAAAAAATTAAATCAAGTGTGAATATAATTTATACCATGTCTAACTTTTGTGTTCAATTCAAAATGCATGAACAAACTTCATCAAAATTTAGGATCCGTTTGATAGCTTTTTTTTTTTTTTCCGGTTAATTTTTGTGTTTTGTCTATTTAGTTAATCTCTAAAAGTTAGTAACTTACTTTAACTTTTAACAGAAAAACAAAAAACAAAACAAAACAAAAACAAGTTTGCTAGAAGTTAGAGATTTTACCAAACATTTAAAAAGTTCTAATTAATAAAAATTATTAAAAATACTTACCAAAAAAAAATTATTAAAAGTTCTCAGAAATTAAAAATTTTGATTTACAAAGTGGGCCCTTAATTTGAAAACTTGACAAATTAATTAAACTTAAATATTTTTTTAAATTTAATAAGATTTTAAAATTAAATTTAGATAACTTATTTACGTCTTGTTTAGAGTAAAACAAAATAAAACAAAATTTATAAATCTCTATAAACACAAATTACGAGATAATAAAATTTAAATTTTTACTCGTCATACAAAATACGAGACATTAACTTTTATAATTTTATACAACCCCAAACACACTCTTACTCTCCCCCTATTTACTCTCCCCCTATTAGTCTTAGTTGCTTCGGGGCTGGTTTTTCTACAACTCTAAGGCGCCCCCCGCCCACGGAAATTCCAACAGCCGAATAAAATACGTTTTAGACGACATCTTCCGCTTCACGTAGACGGGTTCGCCTGATGTTGATAAAATCAATCATTTGATGCCTATCTTGATTTTTTTAAATAATTTAACAAATTTAATTTAATTTTTTAAAATAATCCAATAATTATTTAGTGACACAAAATTTAATGGCTCTGATGTCTTAATAATTTAATAATAGACCCGAAGACCGTTGTTTTTTTACCTATCAAAATTATTAATTTTTACACATAAATAACTGAGGCATTTTGTAATTCAGTCTTTGTCAACCCATGTCTCTCTCTCGGAATATAAGAGATTGTAGTGAAAAAATTCACTAATTATAGGATTGCAATTAATCAATCAACGATCATAATTTATTAATTTTAATGTGATACAATTTTTTATATTTTATTAATTATATTTCAATTAAATTTTGTTTAATTTTTATTTTCATTTTAAATTTAATTCATTTCTTTAAATTAAATTACTAAAATAAATATAATGAAATCAAGACCGTTGATTTATTCATATAGCCCAGCGACGGGAGTGAATTTTTCTATTGCACCCCGAACTTCGTCTACCTCTCTCTCGGCGCCAATCTGATTGCACCTGGTGCCTACGCGTGGCAGACATGCAAGCCCCATATTTTCCTTAGAAATTAACTGGATGTCCATTGTCCGAGTTGGTGAGTTTTTGCAAGATATTCAAATTATGACTGCAGCAAGATAAGTACACGTAACATGGCATAATGTGACATGAAATAAAAAAACATATAAAATTTAATTAAATAGTATAAAAATAAAAATAAAAAATACTTTTTAAATATCTCGAGAATAACAAATAATTTATCAAAATGACACGTGTCAATTCTTTAAATAAAAATAAAAGCATAAGAAATTGCAAGGAATCGCTAATAAATTTTTAAATATAAAATAATATTTAATGTTCAAATATTAAAGAAAAGGGAAAAAAAAAACATTTTTAATACCCTAACGGTAGCAAATCATCCACAAACTCAATTACCCCCCCAAAAAAAAGAGGTGCATATTTATCCTCCAAACAAAATTAAAAAAATACAAAAAAGTGAGTCGCATATTAATACTCAAACATTAAAAAAAAAAAATTCAAATGCTCCTAACAATAGAAAAATGTGATCAACTATTAATTTATCAAAAATAATTGAAAAAAAAGATCCGTTTTTATTCTCCAACCAAATATATAATTAAAAAAATTAAAAAAAATAAGACATTACTTGAATTCTCAAATTTTAATGTAAAAAATAACATCAACGTCCAAACATTAAAAAAAAATAAGGAAATTACTTATTTTACAGTCATTTATTTTAACTATATTTACGACTTAATTATGCTGTCATCTTTTAATAACATTTCGACCAAAGTTGAATAAGTGATCTATTCACCTAATCACTTCTTTTACTTGTTCGAACGATTTGATTTCAATGCATTACCACCAACTTTATTGTTTATACCTATTAAATAATGCTAATATTTATATTTTTTTACGATTATAAATTTTAAAAATTGATAACAAAAATGTACTTAATAAATTATTTATTTCTTTTACCAAAAAATAAAAACTTAAATAAAAAAACATAAACAAAAAATTATGCTTTCACTTTTTCTACTTTTATAAACATTTTATCAATTTTAACACTTTGTCTATTTTATTGCATCGTATTAAAATGAAATATTTTATTCAAATATTTGTTAAATTAAAATTATATTTAATAAATACTATAATATAATTATTTACTTTGTTAAAATTAAAAATAAATTTTTAATTTATAAAATAATATTTAATGTTCAAATATTAAAGAAAAGGAAAAAAAACATTTTTAATACCCTAACAGTAGCAAATCATCCACAAACTCAATTACCCCCCCCCCAAAAAAAGAGGTGCATATTTATCCTCCAAACAAAATAAAAAATACAAAAAAGTGAGTCGCATATTAATACTCAAACATTAAAAAAAAAAATTCAAATGCTCCTAACAATAGAAAAATATGATTAACTATTAATTTATCAAAATAATAAAAAAATGATATGTTTTTATTCTCCAACCAAAAATATAACCAAAAAAATTAGAAAAAATAAGACATTACTTGAATTCTCAATTTTTAATGTAAAAAAAAATCAATGTCCAAACATTAAAAAAATGAGGGAATTACTTATTTTACAGTCATTTATTTTAAATATATTTACGACTTAATTATCCTGTCATGTTTTAATAACATTTCGACCATAATTGAATCAGTGATCTATTCGCCTAATCACTTTTTTACTTGTTTGAACAATTTGATTTCGGGCTTGTTTGGTAGACAAAAAATAGAAAAAAAGGTACAATAAAAATAAAAGGATGTGACATAAAGTAATATGTCGAAAATTTTGATTGGAGGAAAATATAAAAATTAGTTAAAATTGGTGATTTTTGGTGTGACCAAACAGGCCAAGCATTACCACCAACTTTATTGTTTAAACCTATTTAGTAATGCTTATATTATATTTTTTTATGAATATAAATTTTTAAAAATTGATAACAAAAATGTACTTAATAAAATTATTTTATTTTTTTGTTACCAAAAAATAAAAACTTAAATAAAAAACGTAAACAAAAAATTATGCTTCCACTTTTTCTCTTTTTATAAACATTTTATCAATTTAACACTTGTCTATTTTATTCAAATATTTTGTTAAATTAAAATTATATTTAATAAATAATATAGTATAATTATTCACTTTATTAAAATTAAAAATAATAATTAATTATTAAAATGATTTATTTTATTAAACTAAAATTATCTTAGTAGATAAAAATTATATATTAAATTATTTGTTTTATTAAATTAAATTAATTATAATTAAATTAATAATTTATTATTAAATTTTTTAACTTTATTAGAATAAATTTATTTTTTAAAAAATAAAAATTACATATTAAAATAATTCGTTATTAAAATAATTAATTTTTATTAAATAGAAATTATTAATAAGTAAAATTTCCTCTTAGGGTGATTTATTTTATTAACATATTTTATTAAATTAAATTAATAAATAATAATTTACTATTAAATTGTGCATTTATTAATATTTTTAATAATATTCATTTACAACATTAAATTAATTAATTTAAATAAAATTTATTAATTAATTTTTAAATAAATTTTACTAAATTAATTAATTAAATATTTATTAAAGTAAACTTAGTTACTGTAACAAAATCAACAATTTTTATTTCGTAAAAAAAAATTGAACTTAAAATAAAAAATAAAAATATTAAACATAAAGGGAAATGTCAATTCTACCAAACGGCCCTTAATGCCTACCTTTAAAAGGGCGGGTGATAAGGTAATTAGAGAAGGCGAAAGGCACGTCGTGATTCTACAGCAAAACTTGGGCGAAATGATACCGAACGGGGCAAAAATGGCATGGAGTGAGGCTCGAGTGGTCCGGCAGCTTCGGATTACGCGTGCCCAGCGCCCGAATCATCCGAAGCGCCACGATGCGGCTAGGATTTCGCCACGTCATCAGACGCAAACAATATAGTATCTCGAAAGTAATTGTTCTTGTCAAAATATCTACAAGAATGCTATAAATACCCCTCGGACCTCATCCCACTGAGATTTTCTGGATTCTTGTGAACGAAAAGCTCTTCGAAACAACTACTCTCTGCAGGAACTATCGATCGCGTCAGAACGAAAAAAGAGAGCAGCTCAGCAGAAACCCTAGATTTCGTATCCGTTGACGCAAGCTTTGAATCTATCGGTACAGGGATTTGTATCGGGTGGGAGTTGCTCTTCGCGCATGTCGTCTGAAAACATGGAAAGGTTGGTTGGTTTTCATTTTCTTCTATCTGATACTTTTGTGTTGTTTTTTTCTTGTTGATTTTAATGGTCTAATGAATTTATTGTTGAACCTTTTTGTAATAAATCTTTAAGTGAACCGAAGTTCAAAATTTCTTATTTTTTAAAAGAGATTGAAACAGTTTTGAAGCTAGGGTTTTGTGTGTGTGTGTGTGTGTGTGTGTGTGTGTGTGTTGTTTGGGTTGATCCGGAAATTTCAGTGGTTTGTGTTATTCTGTAATTGGAACCTCGGACAGAGTACGCTAATTCCTGAATTTTATGGTTATTGACAAATGGTGTTCCAAAATTACTGTACTGGGTTGGTTGGTGAGAAAATGTTGAATAGGACTTTGATTCTTGAGTTTGTAATTACTTGGGCACTACGGAAATTATGACCTCTGGTATATTGGCACTTGCCTTGATATGCTTGTTTAACGAATTGAATTTGGTTTTAAGTGTTTGAAAGGACACGAAAGTCAAATTGCATTTTTCTCTTCTCTTGACCAGTTCTCTTTGCAACCATAAAAGTGGCCGCAATAGACTGTACTCTTTTTTTTTGTTGTTTTTTAATGGTAGTAAGGAAAATATGGCCACTTGATGAACTAAAGTCAATTTGATTCATTGTACCTTTCTGTTTGCTCAGCAACAAACCCCCCTCCAAAAAAAAAAAAAAGGAAAGGATTGTTTAATGTAATATTTCATGCTTAAGGGCGGCTGTCTAATAAGCATGGACCAGATACGAACATAGGATACGTAGATACAGCAACTTTGAGAAAAAATGGGGACATTGACACGGTGGGATATGGCAAAGAATATTTATGTTTCTTTTTTAAAATATTTTTAATATTATATGTGTGAATATAACTCGCACAGGAAAACTAATTCACTCATTTAATACATAATTCAATGTATAAGATATAGTGATTTAAGAATTTCGGCTGCTCAATTATTTGTTTGTTTTAATCACGTATTTGAATAAAAATGACAAAATGTTTGGATAAACCATGTGGCATGTCCGACACTTATACACACCTGTTTTGAATTGTCTCTGCTTTATAGGCTGCTATTATTATTTTTGGCTGATTTCATTCCTGAACAGCATATATATATATATATATATATTTTAACCATATAATCTACTGTGATAAATCAGATTCTCTATTTCTTTTTATTGTCTCTTTTTGTGTGTAACAAATTCTCTGCATGGTAGGAGAACTTCTTGTAGCTTGGCATTTGTGCATTTTGTTTTGTAAACAGTTGTGTTTTAAGTCCTAGTGCAGATTGAAGAAATCCTGTTGTAGAGGTGTTATTCCCGGAGTGTAGCTTAAAGAAGTGGTATTTCATTTTTCGGGACTATCAAGAACTTATTTGTTTCAAAGGTGATTAAAGCATTATTTGTTGTTCACAGAATTACGAGGATGGATCCTCTTGATCAGGCTTCTAACTTGACTTCTGTGCCCTTGGATAATTCCAGAAAGAGGAAATCACGCAGTAGGCGCAATGGATCTCAAACTTTAGCTGAGATCCTCGCTAAGTGGAAAGAATATAATGACAAACTTGAGTCTTTGGATGATGGTCCCAAACCAGTGCGTAAAGCACCGGCCAAGGGATCCAAAAAAGGATGTATGAAGGGCAAAGGAGGGCCGCAGAACTCATGCTGTAATTACAGAGGTGTTAGGCAGAGGACATGGGGCAGGTGGGTTGCTGAAATTCGGGAGCCAAACAGGGGCAACAGGCTTTGGCTGGGTACCTTCCCCACTGCTCTTGAAGCTGCTTTAGCTTATGATGAAGCTGCAAAGGCAATGTATGGTCCTTGTGCCCGTCTCAATCTTCCGAATGCTGACTCTGTGAGCGAATCTTCAAGACAATCTGTTTCACCAACTACATCAGGTTCTGATTCCACCACTTTGTCTGGTCACTCTGAGGTCTCTGCAAATGAGGATTTGAAGGTGAAGCTTGGTGTTCCCAGGGTCAAGCACGAGGACGGGGAAGGTGAATCACAAATTAATGGTAACAGTCATTCCATCTATGATGGTGGCAACCCAACGAGAGTGGTGAAAGAGGAAGTAAAAGAGGAGCCTGTGGATTTCAATAAGAAAGAAGAGCCGGTGTATTGTAATGAAAAATATGAACTTGACTACGAGCCAGATTACCCACAAAATTTCCTTGCAGATGAAATGTTTGATGTGGATGAGCTATTGGGGGTTCTAGACTCCAATTTTAACCAGGGGCCTGTTGCAACTGTGGGCAATGCGGAGCAATCTGCTAACTGCAGCAACGTTCAAGGTGAAAAGGCATCGGATTTATCGTATCAGATGCAGAATCCAGATGCAAAGTTGCTTGGAAGTTTACACCATATGGAGTTAGCACCTTCGGGAGTGGACTATGGCTTGGATTTCTTGAGGCCAGGTGGACAGGAGGACAGCAATTTGGCAGTGGATGATTTGGAATTTCTTGATTTGAATTCATTGGATCTTTAAGGATGTTGCTGGCTCAAAAGACGATGCAGTTGCCATTTATATTCAGCCGGCCGAGTTGGTAGCTGTCTTGGATGACTCTCTCTTAGTTGTGCTGCAGATTGCATTCACAGAGAGAGAGAGTAGGGAGAGAGAGGTGATCTGCGTGCGCCATATATACATTCAACAGAAGTTGGTATGGTCTTAGGATGGATTTTGGTCGTCCTCATTGAGTGTATAGTTTGTGTACTGGTACTCGTAGATCTCCCTTGTACCTACTCTCTTTCTGGGAGCCTTATAAGCATGGTTTAGCTGATTCTCTATGGCTTAGAACTGCAGAATTAAGCTGTGCATGTTTGTTCTCTGTTACCCGTAATTCCGTCTTGGTTCTGCATTTCCAGGAAGTAAGTTTTGTGTGTAAATACGGAGTTTGGAACACTTATAAAATGAAGATGCAAAAGATCTATGTAATGCTTAATTAAATGGAAAAAGCCTCTATAATATTGCTGCTCTCCCGGTTGATCTTTCCATGCCTTGTTTCCGCTCGTCACGCTCGTCCCGTCTATAGTTCTGTTGGCCCACCTTTTTTTTTTTGGGGGGGGGGGGGGGGGGGGAGGGGGTTTGGGTTTGTAGCATGCACTATCAGAGAATAGCTTTTGGGGCGCTGGTCATGTTTGTAAACTAGTGAATGGGAAGAACAGATCCAATATGTCTACGCCTGCTTGGAGTTATAAAAGCCAAGGTAAAATGTAGTTTGAGTGACTTTTTAATGTTCAGTGTGTAAATTACAAATCATAAAAAATCAAGATGAATAGTTTTATTTGAATGGTCGAACGGATTTGAATTTAGGAAGATACTTTTTTGACTTTTTTGTTGAAACTTTTTAAAATTGTAAAAATGTTATTAAATTTATAGAAATTTTGTTAGAATTTGTAGAGATTTATTAAATTTGTAAAAATATATAAATTTATAAATATTTACATAGTTTAAGGTGAGAAAAATTTTGTAATGAATAGTAGAGATTTTTTAAATTTTTTTGGACATTTTTCAGAACTTCAAACAGGCTCTTAGTTAAAAGGGAGAGTGAAATAAGCAGCAATCGGAAGGCTCTTAGTTAAAAGGGGGTGAAATAAGCAGCAATCGGAATGCATAGAGCTTGCCTTGTCTTTGACGATTATTCTAAATGCAAATGGATAATTTTGAACTCATTTTAGAAAGTATTTTATTTATCAGCTTAAATAAATTTAATTTGATTTTTTAGGGTAAATTTTAAAAAAAATTTTGCCAACTTTAAAATTTCTTAAATAATTTTTGTAAGTTGAACACCCTTCCCAAGAAAATGTAAAATAACAAAATATTTAAATAAGTAATTTTTTATTGGATATAAAAATCTATGAAAATGGCTCTTTTTAAGTGAGATTATATGATTAAGGAAAAAAATACACCTATCCCTCTAACATTTGAACGATTTACACATACCTCTCTTTGTAGTTTATAAAAGTTTAAAAAAGAAAGAAAATTCTATTTAGACTCTATATCTTTAGTAAAAATTGTGAATTTGAATCTACAATTTTTAATTTTCTTACATATATACCCTAAAACTATTAAAAGTTATTTTCAAACCAAGAGATCATAAATGAAAGATTAAACTTACTCTAACTATTTTTAAGCCATTGTTAGGTGTTGGTAGAATTATTTAAGGTCAAATCTGAACTTGTGAGTGAGGTATTTTAAGGATAAATAATTAGAAATGGCTAATAATAGTAAGGGATTCTTATATGTAAGAGAAATGAAAAAAACTTTTAAATATCAAGTTCATATTTATGAAAAAGAACCAAATAATTTAAGTGTTACTAGAATTTTAAATTTCATAGTAAATAGTATGTTTGAAACTATTGGTACTTTAAATAAAATAGAAAAAAAAAATAGTGTCAATCTACTAGTAAATACAAAAATTTTACTAGAACAAGTAATCAACAAAGACTATGAAGATAAAAGATTATTCTTCAAATAAATAAAGAAGACAAATTCCTACCTTATACAAAAGAGAAAAAGAGGATTTGATGAAATCTTAGTACTGAAAAACATTCATAAAGAGAAACCTTATAAGAGTTTTCAAACTAATAAAAAAATAATAGAATATTGGAGATTAGATATGAAGAGGAAAATGATGTAAAGAGAGAGATAAATTTCTCCACCAGATGCAACTCTCTAAAAGTATTCAAAATGAAAACCTATTCAAAAATATGAAATATATTTTTCTCTGGCCCTCTGCTTCTAAAGACTTTGATTCTAAAATTTAGATAAAAAACACGACACACCAGAGTGGTGACTGAGAATAAACTAGATTCTGAAACTGAAATAATCGTTGATCTAGAATTAGATGAAGACTAGCAAAACAGTTAAATAAAGATTTAACCTAATAAAAACCTAGGAAAAAGAACAGTATGAGTATCACTCACTTAGATAATGATCTTAAAACTAACCAGTTCTGAAAAAAATTACTTCTTTTGATGATATTCATATAAAAAGAAAAAAGTAAACGTAGCTCCGATGAGATTTATGTTAAAAGAACAACATGAACATAGTCCTTCTAAAGAGAAGATTTAAATAAATTCAATATTTCTGCAAATGGAACATATCTAAATTTAATGATATCCTAGAGATTATGAAAATACTATTGAAGAATGGGCACAAGTAATGTCTATAATTATAATCCATCACAAAAATATATGGGATAGGAAAAGATTTAGATTATATAGTAAGAATATTATAAGAAAATGTTTTGGGAAGGATCAAAAGAGGGCAAACGGGAAAAACTTCCGTTCTACTAAGTGAAAATAGAAAGAATGATTTTGCAAAAATTATCTCAAATTTTTTTGACATATATCAAAAGAGATTTTTTAGAAATAATATCTTAAACTGAAGACTAAAAAGAGGTAAAATATATTTTATCAAAATAAAACTTTACGATATTTGTAAATACACAGATTTTATAAAAGTTATATAAAAATACTTCTAAATGCTAACACGAGAAAGCATGCTACATTGGAAAGAACAGTTTCTTCATAAACTCTCAAGCATATGGGATGAAATATGTAAAAAATAATATCTAGAGCACCAATAAAAAATTGGTAGTTCTGACTCCTTACGATTAAAGATAAGTTTTGGTTATAAAATAATAACCGAGCATTGTCTTCAAAGAAAAGCCAAAATCAAGTGAAGGAAAAGTTTATTGTGATAAAATCTTAAAAGAAAATTGGAAAGTCGGATGTTCTGTGAATAAATTATGTTACAAACGTAAGAAAAAACACTTTAAAATTAAAAATTGAAAATCTAGAAATAAAAGAATATTTCCAAAAAAGAATATAGAAAATTTAGGAAGAAAAACTTCAAAAAGAAATCATTGAAAAATTACACTTGCTATTTTGTAATGAAAAAAGTCATATTGTACTTAAGTGTCCAAAAAGAATAATGAAGTAGTCAAATTTCTAGAATAAGATAACCTAGAAATTTGTTTGGAAGAATAAATAGATTTAGAAGAAGAGTATTATATGAATTAAATCTGTTTATTCAGAATCTTCAAAAGGGACTGAAGAATTTATTTTATGATGTAAAAACACTCCAGTGAAATTTGGAAACTTTTGAATCTGTTCCTAAAAATAAATTAAATTGAATTTGTTTGGGAGACATAGTTAAGGAAGACATGACTATTGAAAATGATAAATTGATCAAATATAAAAGCATTAAAATAGAGGACTTGTATAAAAAAATTCAAATTTAAACCTGGGCAAGCCTAACACTTTGAAAGTTGCGAAGGAATAACAGAGGCAAAATCCTTCTTCTAATGGGCAGTTGAAAGAAAAATTTTTGACAAAGAAAAAATTAAGATGACTTAAACAAAAGTATCCAAGATAAGATTCATTCACATTGCTATAATTGTCAAATAGAGATTAGACCATTATTCTGACTTAGAGTGGACTACCAATCCTTTGTGTTGTCCAGATAAGAGATTTTATGACTCTCTTTAATCTCTAGTAAGGGGAATAGAATAAATTTGGTTTTGGAGAAATCCTCTTTAGAATCAAATCAAATTATTTTGCATCTATAAATTGACAAAAAAATCTAAGACAGCATTAACACTAAGGATCCAAACTCATAATATCAAAAATGGATGATAATGCCAATGAGCTAAAAATATCTCGGAAAAATTATTTATCAATTAACAAGTGATACTAAAGTCAAAACATACTAAAGTCAGACAAAAGATGTTGACTTGTATGGTTGAGTTATAACGAACCTAAACCATTTGTAATAAAATCAATCATGATTAATTGATATAAAAGATTTGAAAATACTTAGAAAATGAGTATTTGAAATTTTACGAGAGATCACCAGAACCCTCTCAGTAGATTAATTGAATTTCAAGTATTAGGAAATGCACTCTACTTTAGAAATAATAAATTATCTGTAAGTAGAAAATTATTCAAATGGATAACTTCAAAAATATTGAAGAAGGTTTCTTATAGCTCAAGTAGCATTGACAAGAAAACTAGATTAAAAAAATTCAAGTTCCAAATTATTCCTAAAAGTTTTTCTAATGAAAAAGAGCAGAAATCCATATTTTTTGAACAATTAAATACAGATTCAGAAACAATATTCTTTTCTTATAACTAAAATAAGAGAAAAATCGTTATATTGAAGTTACATTTGAATTTGAAGAATATAACCCATATAACCTACATGCACTTGTAGACATTGAAGTTACAATAGCGGTGTGTCAACCAAATGCCATACCAAAGAATATTTAATTCAAATGAAAAATCTTATCTTATCAAAAAATACTAATTACACAACATCTGTAATGGATTTCAAAGTAATGGATATTATATTTTGTGTAAAAATAACTAAAGATAAAAAGACATTTGGAATTTCAAAAATATTGTGTTTTCCTTTAATGCACGGAGATATTCTTTTAGGAAATAATTTCCTAACTCAATATTATTTTATGAGTGTATCTCATGATCATGTAATCTTGACTAATAGACGCAAATCCTATTAGATTCATTGGTTAAAAACACATGATTCAAATATGCAGTAAAGAATTTACGCCAGTCAAGCGTGATGAAACAATCCAATTTTAACTGATTCATAAAAAACATTAATGAATCTCATTGGATATTATAACAAATTAAGCCCAATTTCTCTAAAGATTCTTTAATGTTATGAGAAAAATCTCCCAGATATTGTTATTTAAAATTAAAGATGAACAAAAAATAATTAGGATAAAAACCTATGGTTATACTAAACAGGATATAAACGAATTTTAGTTCAATAAAAGAAATTTTGGACAAAAGACTATAGAACCAACTAGAAGTCAACATTCTAATCTAATTGTTCTTGTAATGAATCACAGTGAAAGAAACGAGGAAATGCTATGATGGTCATCAATATAAAAAAATAAATGAAAATATGATCTTTGATGGGTATTTCATACCCAAAAAAATGCTTAGTAACTTAAATCCGAAGGTGCTAAATCTTAATATTTGGTTATAAATCAGGTTTTAGGCAAATCAACTCACGAAAGAGTCAAAACTATTGATTGCTTTCTCTCATTATGTGGCAATTACCAATGGCCGTTCTACCCTTTGAAATATGTAATGTGCCCCAAATATTTTAAAGATGGATGGACAACATCTTTAAAGACCTTAATATTTCTGTCTTGTTTATATAGATAATGTATTGATTTTCTTTAAAAACATAGAAGAACATAAACATTATTTAGAAATTAGTTTGTAAAAAATTTCTAGACAATGAAACAATTCCTTAATCCAAAAAAGATTGAGATAGAAAAAAGAAAAAATTAATTATTTTGGTATTGTTCAGTTTAAACAGAAATTGTGTTACAACCTCATATAATCACAAAAAATCAAAAGCTCCCAGAAAATTAGAAACTTTAAGGATTACAAATCTTCTTAATTTATTAAACTATGAAGACAATTTGTATAAAAGTTTTTCAAAATGTAAAGATCATTTCTTGAAAATTTGAAAAAAGCTCAAAAGAATCAAAACAATTTCAACATAGAAATTGAATGGAATGAGGAATGTTCAAGGAGAGTTAAAGAAAAATCAAAACTTTATTAAACCTATTTAAAAGATTTGTTTTCCTGCACAATCTAATCTCCTAATCCCTAGAGACAAATGTTCTTAGAAATATTTTGGGGAGTAAACTGAAAAGTAGTAAAATAAAGAGAAATCGAACAAGAAAATATTCTCAAAATTCTTAAAGAACAAAGAGGTTCTGAAAAATTATATGTGGATATAATTCTAGAAAGTTCAAAACCAAATGAACTTAACTATATTACTTTTGAAAAAGAACTTTTAGCGCATAAAAAATGGGACAAGAAAGAGATATTAAATTTATTTAGTTCTTGTTAAGTTTCTGATAAGGACAAATATCACTGTTAAACATTTCTTAAGAAAAAAAGAGGGTTGAAAGATAATCCTAGAAACATTAGGTGGTCCAATTACATTTCTTAGTATTCATTTAACGTTGATATATTAGGATTTAATAAAAATATTCTTGCAGATTATCTTAATAATCACGAGATGATATAAGACTAACAAAAAGTATTTAATAGTGCGAAAATCTGCAGAACAGCCAACAAGGTTGAGATATCCAGGGCAACCAGTTTAAGGGCAAAGGAGTATTACTAAACAAACTGAAATTACTTTTTTCTGAAAAAAATATTCTAGAAAGTTTGTCTCGTGAAGCTATGCCAAGCAGTACTAAAAAAAGCCACTTGCTTTAGCAGAAAAAGTTATACCAACTTCTTCATCTTGATTTGGAGAACAAACTCCATGTTCTCTGAACAAATAGAGAAAAGTAATATTCTGGAAAGAACTATGAATTCTACAAAATAATTACAAGAATGCATATAGACTAAAAAAAACTCCAAGACCAAAGTTAATCATTTGAAAGAATTGTCAAAAAAACATGATTTCAAAATTTAACCCTAAAACTTATTATGTTGATTACTAAAAGATTTTGAAATTCAACAAATTATAAAAATTTTGGAAATCTCTGTTGGTAATGCTCAATTTGAAAAATTCAAAAGGATTAAGTTTTATGAAGAGGCTAAACAAATCTTTCTTAGAGCAGTATTTTCAATTCTTGATAAATATATTAACGATCAAAGGATTAAACTAATCATTTAAGAATTTTCTGATAAAACTAGATATGATTTTGTTTTCCATATCAAAAAATTCAGTTTGACCTTCAAGTAGACAATTGGAGGTTCGAAGCAATTGATTGAGATTTGGTTAAATAATCATCTTTAATCTACTGGAGGCAATAATATACCAAGATTTCCCTATACTGATCAAATCATGATTAGCAAAATTCTCAAAGGCTTTAAAAGAAAAGTCATGACTTTTAAAATTTATAGTTCTATGGGATAGCGATACAATGAAAGATTTTTTGAGTTATATCAAATTTGAAAATTAAAATGAATATTAATTTTTGATAATTATCTTTCCTATAAACCAGTAGAAGGATATCACTTTAGAGGAATAAATTTTGTTGTGGTCTTGGGTAGAATTAGAATAGTCATGCCAGATTCCACAAAATATGCTAGAAAAACATATGGCTACTATGGCAGGAGGTTATTTGTATCTTCTGTTTCATTAATGTTTCGAACTACTAAAAATCAGAAAAATGAGGCATTCGACTTTTTAAAACAAAATTATCTATGGAAATTGATGCATCATTTGAGGTAGTAATTTATCTTGATGATCATTATAGAAAATTTGAAACAAAAATGGAATTAGAACTATTTTCATAGCTAAGAAGCCCAAGCAGAACAGATTATTGGGAGAATATGATGAAGGCTAACAACACTACACTATCACGGAGAACAGCAGTGACTAATCAGGAATACTGCTAAAAGAAAAAGAATAAACTTTTTAGAAGTAGGCCATGACGACTGTACCCTTGTCCAGCATATGATAGAGCACCAGGTGAATGCTATGTGAAGGAATCTGCTTTAACTAAAAGCAATTCCTTAATAATTTACTATTTTAATTATGTCAATTATCTTTTTCTTTTCCAAACTTTTCTTTATTTTTATGTGTGTAGTGTTTCAAGTCTGAATTTGAAATCCGTCCTCTGAGTTTGAAAAGAAATGTTGTTGTAAGAGTGAGGCACCGAAAAAATTAGAGTGCTTCTCCTTTCTCTCTAGTCTTCTATTTGAATATTTCTTGTGTAATAGTGAGTATTATTAACAAAAAGTTTGTATAGTTTTTCCGAGTGTTTTAAATATTCTAGAGCATATTAGCTAAATGATATCCGAATCCAAACGGTTTGAAGGCATGACTGTAAGCTACCATATTCCATGAAGGTATATTCTTTATTGCCAAAAACTATTAAGTTTTTTTTGTAAATATTTGTGTGGTCCAATGTGGTCCCTAGGGATAATGTTGTGATTTTAAAATCTATAGGGGTAGAGGGGTGTGAGTGTAATTGTTTGAAATGTTAAGGGAATGTTAATGTAAGTTACCTGTGAGTTAAATGTTTGAACCTAAACCTATTATTGTTACTTTATCTATTTCAATCAAGACCGGAGGTAGCCAAGACCTTTCAATCGACACACTTTTTTTTGAAAGGTCTTTGAAAGGTCAATGGACACACTCGATGTAGATAGTTTCAGGAGAGGTTGACATCGCTCTCTGGTGTTAATTAGTAACAACAAGCTCTATTGGATTAGAGTCTAATGGTTTACATTTGTTCAAGTGTTTTTTAAATTAAAAATATTAATTAATCTAAACCGTTAAGTTTTAATTTAATAATTCCGATTTGATACTTGCAACTGATGTTGGACAACGAAGGTAGCACCTCGCTTTTGCCTTTATCCAGTGAGCAAATTAGCTTAAGTTTTTAAAACATTTTAGATTTTGAATTGCCTCAGAAATATGTGTTTGGGTTTTATATGTGAACATTTTCTGATTGTGAATTGCTAGTAAATATATAATTTTTACCTGATACATTCTGTAAGAAACACTCTTTCAGGGGCTTTGTTTTTGAAGATTTTCTTGTCGGTATGTAACTCGTCTTTTTATTTCCTTTAGGGTGCATTTAGAACGATAAAAAATGAGATAAAATAAAATAAATTGTTAGTTCGTAATTCGTACAGTGAATAAAAAATAATAATTTTTAAAATTTTTTTAGTGATTTTTACTCTTTTCAAACTTTTTTATCGCTCTAAACGGTGCTTTAATTTTTCAAATTTAGGTGAAGTCTTCTTGTTAATTTTAATTTTTTTTTCGATTTATGAAATATTTTAATAATTTATCGCCAAAGTCAGTACTTCTTAAAAATTAAATAAAATATTTTAAATAATTATTTTTATAATAATTTTAAATTTATCATAATTTAATATTTACATTATTTAAATTCATAAAATAATTCTTATTTAAACTAATAAATTATCTTTAACCAATTTTCTTGCATAATTACAACTAGCAGGAGTTTTCTTAAAATTATGGTGGTCGGAGCTCCAAAGAAGTTCAAAAAAAGTTTAAAAAATTTTAAAAGTTTGTACTTTTGTAAACTTCAAAAAATTTTACTTTTTTTAAAATTTCTCAAAATTCGTTGAGATAGACATTATAGTGCGTTTTAACAAATTTTAGCTAATTTTTGAAAATTAAATTGATATTTGTACCAAAAAATTTTAAAACTCTAAAAGTTTTTAAAATTCTCCACTTAAATTTTGTCACGTGTCACTTTATATAATTTTTAATAATTTTATATTAAATTAAATACAAACATCTAACCATTATTTTAAAATAACTTTTTACACTTTAAATTTTAAAAAATATTATTTTTGTTAATTTTTAATTTTTTTTTACACTCCAAACAGTTTTGGTGCATTTGAAGTGACAAAAAAAATAAAATAAGAAAAAAAATAAATTATGAATTATAATCTGTACAAATAAGATATGTTTAGTCACACCAAATCTAACAAAAAATTATCAACTTTAACTAATTTTTATACTTTTCTCTAATAAAAAATTTTACCTATCACTTTTAGTCACATTTTTTATTTTATTATATTTTTTTTTCACTTACCACAAACGGGCCAAAGAGCGAACGATCTTAAAAATTTTAATAGTATTTTTTGCCAATTTTTTAAAATTTTTTTTTTGGGACTCCCAACGGAGTAAACTGTTTTACTTTTTGTGAAAGGTTCACCTGTCCACCGTATCATTTTGCGCGGGACTCCCATCACTTCCTGTGCTCTGCTCTACTCAGTGCGCTCTCTCTCTATCTCCAAGCCGTACCTCCACTTTACATCTGACATTATTATATGTCCAATCCATTTGCTAGTAAACGCTTCAATCCAACTTCAACTGGTCGTTTCGCCGGAATTTGACCTCCACGGCACAGTTCGCCGGATGTGAGCCCATCCCTTTCCTCGTTTAAGCTGCTTTTTTGCGTCAAATTTCTTCTGAATTATTTGTTTTCTTCTGCTTTACATTTTCTTGGATTTTCCAGGAAAATTTGTATTTATGATCGCAGCAATCTTTTAATTTCCCATCATTTTCCTTTAAACTGGCAGGGAAATCTCCGTGACCGCGAGGGACTAACCTAGTGCCGTGCATGTTCGTTATTGCTTTCCACTTTCACTAGCACCATTTCGGTTAGTTCGTGTTCGTTTTGATGTTATAAATAAGTTACTTTTCTTTTTCCTTTGGAAAATGATACATGCCTGTTAAAGATAGCTTGATATAACTTGTGATGATCAGTGACTTTAACACACTTATCTTGTCAGTTATGTTGACAAGGGACAGAATGGGATCTGATATGTCATATGATCTCATATTTTATTTTTATTTTTTTTTTTCCCCAAAGTGCCTGCGTAAATTATTTTAGGAATTTTGTTTTATAAATTATTTATAGAAATAAGTCTGTGTATGCTGCTAAAATTACAGAGATGTGACAGTGGTTTGAAATAATTTCTCCGTGCTTTTGTTTATTTGTCATTGTTATTTTTGCAATTTGACATAAGTTATCAGCCTTTACCAGTGGGGGGTTTATTGTGTACTATTGTGCTGGGGATTTGAAAGACTGTTTAGGATGTATTAACTTTTGTATAGACTTAGGCTTGGTTTGGGAAGTAAAAAAAGTGTGTTTTTTTTTTTTTTTTAAAGCTACGTACTGGCTAATTCGAGATGAGCCTTCTATTGCTATGAATTGCAGGTAACAGAATTTTAGACTGGATATTTGTTGAGAATATCAGCAGAGGATTAAAGTCACTGGTTGAGTATTCATGAGGAAATGGAATATACATCAAAGTACAACATCCATTTGATGAATGCCGTAAGCGAAAAAACTCCACGTCTATTCCTTTCCTTTTGTCTTGATCACTATTCTAACACGCATTGAAATAAATTTAAACAAGTTTTCAGATTCATTATGAACTGTTTAATCCTCTCTATGTGTTTCGAATTTTGTGCCAGCACTTCCTGCACTCGATATTTGCAAGGATTAGCCAAGGTTGAATTCATCAGCTAAACCATTGTTTAAGGACTTAATTAATCATTAAATCAAAAGATTGTCTCCATTGATCAGACCAAAAAACTCAAATATTGGCTTTGAGCTTGTAATATCGGATGGATGAATAGTTATGCCCAAAACTTGTGGAAATTTTATTTATAGTATGGGAGTTGTTTGAATATTTTATTCATCTTGTAGTTTGGTGCGCGAGCGTTCTGGGCTTGTCCAAAACCTGCTATATTTCTCCTTCAAAGCATTGAATTTAAGCACACCACTATTGGGTTACTCAAGTCGTATCTTTTTTTTCCTCTACTGGCTTAACAACAAAAACTTTGCTGGTTTGATCGGATGAAAGGGAACCACTGGGTTGGTTCCCTTGAAAAAGATTTTTGAGTTTTCACTTATCTCTCCATTTATGCCAAACTTTTTTAAATGACCTTGTTCTATATTATAAGATGAAGTGTTCGTGCATATTGAAATGGACTGAGAATTGATTGCAGAAAATAGAACCTAGGTTGTGCCTTTTTTTTTCCTTTAGATGATTCAATGCCATTTGACTCCAAGAAACACTATCAGAAACTTTCAGTTGACGCAACAAAATAGACTTTTAAACAGCTAGGAAGAACTACATGGGTTTATTTTCTTGTGGCTTCCGAGTGGCCTGTAAATCTTGATTTTTTTTTCCCATAATATATATTTTGAATGATTCTTCCCTAGTAGTTCTGATGTCACTATTGATTGCCATCTGACAGCTTTGAGGCATTTATTGTGGCTCATGGACAAACGTGAAGCGCTTAAGAATATGGGCTTGGTGCTGTATCTATGCTGCTGGTAGATGGTGGGAGATGTGTTCGAAGAAAATGTTCCCATTTCAAACCTTCGCAATAAAATCAAGAAAAGCAATTTCGTCAGATTGCACCTGCTATTTAAGGCCTGGACTTGATATTTGTGTGTCTTTCAACCTTCAACTTACACAAGGTTCAGTGAAGAGGAAATGTGGAGCCTGTAAGTCACCAATTTGTTTTATCTGTTGCTGAGTTGTCAACACAATAAAAGTGCGAAATTAAAAACTTCACGTCGTTACTTCTAGCAAATTGAATTGCATTGCATATGTATGCCACAGTAATACCTGCATGTTATCTTCTGGTAGTCCATAATATGCTGCGGTAAACATATAGTCCCACTGACTTTAATTTTATAACATTTTCAGATAAAGAAAACTCTTTCTTGTTTCTGGCAATTTTTAGGTCAATGATCTGGCATGATCGGCAACTGTAGTGCATATGAATCGTGTTGTGTATGTGCAACTCTGTCAGGGCAGAATGTGGTGTTTCTATGAATGTCCTCATTATGTCGATGAATTTTGTAATTTGAAAGTCCCTGTATTGCATTTTTTTTTTCATTTTGATTTTTTTTATAGCTTCTAGTTACCACAATATATAATGGGGGACAATTACTTTTTTTTTTTTTTGGTAGTATTTTTTTTTCTTTGTTTTGTTTCCTTGAGCAGAATACATACTGTGGTACTCAGAGGTTATTTGTTCCTATTTTTAACACTGCTTTACTATGTAAAGTGATTCTCTTGAGCTCAGGGAGACAGTAATACTGAAATGGTGCAATTACCAAACTCTTGCCTAGATTGTATACGATACCCACATTTGTGCAATTCACCAGAAAATTGATTTTTCCGATGTCATCTCTTTGAGTCTCCTAGCTTGTTTAACTTGTCATCATGGTCAAGTTATGTTAGATTGTTAAATCACCATTTCACCAAAAAGTTTAAGTTTAGGGATATGATAATTTTATTACTTGTACTATTTTTATACTATCAACACGTCTCCTCACACATGGCTCAACTTGCTTTTAACATGGGGCAAACACGCAAGTTTATGAACATTTTGGGTTGGGGATGAAGTTTGAAATCTTTGCCTGCTTTTTGATAACATGTGTGCGTGAGTGCAAGGTTCATGGATGGGTGTCAGGTAAGCGCTTTGTTTGGGAAGTAGGAGATAGTCGCTTGCTATGTACTCAATGAGTCATTCAAGGGGTGGAGAGGAAGAATAAGGTAATCAAGAGAGTTTTAGAGAGACGAAGCATCAAGGATTGGAGAGTCTTGAATGCTCTGGAGTAAATGAGGTAAGCCTTCGGTATTTATAGTGTGTGTCCTAGGTTGTTGATCCACGTCAAATATAGGTCAGTTGGTCAGGGTGTTGAAGTGGCTTGTTCAGAGGGTGAATGATTGGGAGAATGTTTAGGAAATTATAAGTTGTGGTAGAGCTGCTCTAACGGCAGTGCGACATGTATCTCTTAGTCGTCGGTAGTTAGGAGCATTAAATGCTTGGACTAAGAGTCTCTCTCTCATGGATGGTCTAGGTGTAGTCCCTCAAGTGAGGGATACTAGCAGCTCGATGAAACCTTGCTCTTGCCTCCAATCCACTGAACTCGTGAGCGATCCCAGGCAATGATTCTTGTTAAGGGATGTTGCTGCCCAAACTTAAGTGCTTTCTTGGGTGGAGGGTAGAGACCAGAGTGCCTTATCTTGGGGAGGGGGAGGGGTGTGGCAAAGGTACTCCCTACTCAGGTTATGTCGAGCAATTCAGTTGAGTGGAACAAGTAAATAGTCTGAGGCACGAGCATGTCCCGGTAGTGACAAAGATAGAAAAGATACTTGGTGGGGGCAGGGTCTCCAGAATATTTGATAAAACTTACCTAAAAAATTGATAAGTTTTATCTAAACAAATTGAAAGTGATATATGATAAATGATAAAAAAAAAACCTATCTAAAAAATGATAAGACTTATCAAAAAAATCTTAAGTTTTTTTTTTTTTTTATTTGGTAACTTGGAACCCCAATGGTTTATTACAGACCTCTACGGTCCGTGTAGCCAGTGAGTAAACCAGGGGGGAAGCGGCCCGACCCAAGGCATTCCACCGTTTAAGTTACGATGCTCCCAGCGCGACTCGAACTCGTGCCAGTCTGAGGATGTTCAAACTGCTGGGCTACACTGCAAGGTCCAAATCTTAAGTTGGATAAATTATAAATGATAAAAAAATAAATGACAAAAAAAGCCTATCTAAAAACAAAAATATGAAGTTGGATAAATGATAATGATTAAAAAAAAAAAACAACTAAAGTTGGATAAAAAAATGAGTTGAAGTTGGATAACCCGGGAAGATCAAGCGTTTTTCAAAATTTTAACGATAAATGTTTATTAAATTCTCGAATAAATGTGTTGCAATCCTGAAGATAAGAGACATTTGGATATTAGTGGAGGCAAGTAAGGATAAATTAGAGTAGTTGTCAAAATATATATAACTATTTTTTTTTTTAAAATGAGTGGTTGCAATTGCCCCTACTTTGCCATAGCCCTATCTATCCCTGTGTCGAAGAGGGCCAGGTCCAAGTGTTGCCTTATGAGGTCAACACATGGATGGTTAAGATTGTGCCATATGGGGGGGGGGCGCAAGGTACCTATGCATGCTATACCTCTTTTTTTTTGGTATCAAGATATATGTTATACTGTTTGTCTCTATCTCATCTAAAGCTTAAGCTGTTGGGAGGGAGTAACTTTATAACTTATGCTCTTGCTTTTTCCTCTCAACGAGTCATTTCTTAGCAATGGCTCATTATTTATGTTGTGTTATGCATGCGTGCAGCCCTGTACATTGATTAGCTTGCTTTAAGAAGGATGTATGCCATTAAAGATTGTTAACCTCACATCTTTCTGATGTAGGTCTGGTTGGATGCTAAAATAAATTATGTTGAGAGGAAGCCTCATGAACCTACATGTGCTTGCCAATTTATGTTAGCTTCTATCTTACGCAAGGCCCTCTTGGTGTGATGATGAAAGCACTAAATAAAGATATCATCAAGGTGCAAATTGATCAGATTTCCATCATTCAGATGCTTGAACGAAACCCTTGTGATGATGAGCACTACCGCTGGGACTTCTCTCAGGACTGCTCTTCACTGCAAAAATATAATTTCTTTCTGGAAAGTTCTTATCTGATCTTTCATGGCTGCTTGTTGCCTCTGTTCTGAAGAAAATTGAATTCAGTGTCGGGTCAATACAAACAGGATTGTCTATCAAATTTTGGATGATGATTGTGACCAGCATCCATCAAATTTGAAAGGAAATTCAAATGCTGTGAATTTCAAATTACAGAATGGGGTTTCTGTCCCCATTGTTGTCCCATTTACTCAAACTGATATTCTTGAGAAAGGAACTGGATGTGATGTTCATGACGATGAATCATCGTCATTTTATGAACTAATGGGTTTACGGCGATCTAAGCGTCGACATATACAACCTGAGCGTTTCTTAGCTTGTGATTTGTCAAATTTGGATATTTATGGGGCTAGAATAGGGAAGTACAGAACGTACCAACGGGAATATG
The DNA here is from genome assembly GCA_019916065.1 of Vitellaria paradoxa. Classification (NCBI taxonomy): domain Eukaryota; kingdom Viridiplantae; phylum Streptophyta; class Magnoliopsida; order Ericales; family Sapotaceae; genus Vitellaria; species Vitellaria paradoxa. The sequence goes on along the minus strand of CM034242.1, from coordinate 37,097,694 downwards.
AAAAAATGCCATTGGAACTGCCAATCCAGGCTGATCATGCCTCTTATTTGGATGAGCATTTGGAGGGTTACAAAAGGGTCCATTCATACAGGAAAGATTACCTTGAGAATTTTCTTGGGTGCCAAAGTAAAATCAAATCAAAAGAGGTAGAATCAGCTGTAACTAGTCGAAGAGAACATCAACTGCAACTTGCAAATCAAAGAAAGCATCAATCTCAACGGCCTATTGTTCCTGTGCTGATGATGAAACTGACTTGATGGTGAAATCATCAGCTGAATCTAGTCGAAGAGAACATCCACTGCAGCTTGCTAATCAAACAAACTACAATCTCAACCACCTATTGTTCCTGTGCTTGATGAAACTAACACGATGCTAAAATCAGCTGAATCTAGTCGAAGAGAACATCAAGCGCAGCTTGCTAATCAAAGAAAACATCGATCTCAACGAGATATGCTTCCTTTGCTTGATGAAACTGATCAAATGGACCATAAGAAGGATCCTCTTGATGCTCAGATCCCTGGAAATTCAGGAGAGATCGGTGAAATAGTCTCCAATGATGTTTCCATAGATGGTATCCCTATTCAACATGGAAAAAATACTTCTGATGAAGGTGGATGGGAGAGGAAAGGTTCACATAAGAAATTCCCAAGAAAAAGGGATTGTTCTATATTTTCAGAATGGGGGGGTTTTGGTGCTGCTGGAACTGATGGAAGACGAGCCTTTAGTTCGAGTGTGTACAAGGAAATGATAAGCAGATGCATGCATAACATAAAATCCACAATCGGAAAGGAACAGCCACTAGTTATTGATCAGTGGAACAAAATCCGGGCAGTGAATTATTTGAATGAGAGGGATAGTATTGGCATACCCTCAGCGGATGAGGAAGAAAACTCAGAAATTGGAATGTTGTGGAAAGAAATGGAACTTTGTGTTGCATCCACATATATTCTTAAAGACAGCGAGGTACGATTTTTAGTTTTTTTTTTTTTTTTCTCTCTCTCTCTCTCTCTCCAGATCTTATTTCCTTCATTGTTGCAATGTACATGGGTTAATGGATTCTCTTATGTGTCAGCTGGAAGTTGTAAGGCCTATTTTGGTACAAGGGAATAGGAATAAAATTGCCGTCGTTACCCTTCCATTCCATTATCTTATGTGGTACGCTTTTTAGAATGGGAATAGCTATTCCATTCCATCTGCACATTTTCATTCCTCTTTTAAAAGAGGGAATTCTGTCTCAGTCCTCCTCTGTGCCTTCTAAGTGAAGAAAATGACGAGGAAAGGGCAAAGGTGGGTGAATAAAATGAAATGAAAGAAATTAATATTTTATTTGCTCAAAGTTTAAAAATAAAGAAAATAAAAATTATTTTTATGTGAATGTTAAAAACATAAAAGAATAATTTTTATTTTTAGTCTTTTAAAATAATTGATGTTAGTAATTTTTTTTTTTTAATTTTCATTTCATTCTATTACATCATGTTTAAAATATGTAAGGCTCGTTTGGTTTGCTGAAAAACAACAAAAACTCTATAAATCTCTGTTAACTTTATATCACATCAACTTTTTTCTTTCACTGCACGCATTACGGACTCTCAATTTATTCACTTTTTTTTACTCTAAACAAACCCTAGTTTGCAATTCTGGGAATTGGAGTGCCCTATTCTCCATGATTTTCGATTAGGCAACCAATGGAATGGAATGCCATGCCATTGCCACTCTCACTTCCGTTACATTCCCTTGTACCAAGCTAGACCTAAGGTTTCTGATTGTCATATAGGCCATCTTTTGCATCAGAAGTTTTGGTTCTGGGTTGAGGAATAGCCGAAAATTCTGAACTTTAAATGTGAACTCTAGCCTTGATAATATCGAGGGCCTACTTGGTTGTACATCTTAGTCTTAATTTATCTAATGACATGCTTTTCAGGGCAGCAGTGCTGAAGTTCCTCTCGAGGCTGCGCAAATACGAGTAAACACTGTGGACAAGTTTGCCAACATGAATACAAACTCAATGAAGAAATTGGAATTCTGTGCCAACTATGTGGTTCTGTGAGCACCGAAATAAAATATGTGTCACCAACATTTGTAAGTCAAGTTCAGATCTGAGAGACCAATTATTTCATTTGTAACTTCTGCTTTCTCACTTGCCTTCTAGGTGGACTACTCTTGTACATAGACGTCCTTGTGCTACCAAATATGCTGAGTATGCCGGCAAAATTGTAATTTCCGGACTGGACTAACTGATAACAACCTAAACAAGTGATCCTAAAAATTTGTACTTTTCTCTCCCCTTCCCTCCCTCCCCCCCAGCGGCCCCCCTCAGTATTACTTAATTTGTGAACATAACTGAGATTTAGGCGCTAAAAATCCTTTACTATAGTTGACTTGCAGCCTTTATCTCATAGTTGGCTCATGGGTGTTTATTTTCCAATTTCTTACTCCTGGGGTCCTGTTCTTCCCTTTAAGCTAGGGTGGCATCCGAAGCATATACCTCAGTCTCTTGTCTCCTTTTTCTCCTTGATCATGCAGTTGCCACGCACGAGTTGGATTCCAAACAAGCGGCCAAACAGTGAAGAGGACTCACAGCATAAACTGGATGAAGGTGATCTTTTCTGCATTCCTGGTGCTTCTGATATGCCATTGTCAGAGGGGGAAGACAATGTTTGGGCCTTAATACCTGACTTTAAAAGGAAATTGCGCTTCCATCAAAAGAGAGCATTTGAATTCCTCTGGCGTAATATTGCTGGTTCTTTAGTTCCGACACTCATGGAGTCGACAATCAAGAAAAGAGGTGGTTGTGTTATCTCTCATTCTCCCGGTGCTGGTAAAACTTTGCTTATCATTGCATTCCTTGTGAGCTACTTGGAGTTATTCCCTGGATCACGACCTCTGGTCCTTGCTCCGAAATCAACACTCTATACATGGTACAAAGAAACAATTAAGTGGGAAATTCCAATTCCGGTTTATCAAATCCACGGTGTAGTACCTACAAAAGTGAAGTCTCAAGGCAGAAATTGAGAGCATCTCCAGGGGATCCGAAACCCAATCAGAATTTTATGCATGTTTTAGACTGCATGAATAAAATACAAAATGGCTTGAGCACCCAAGTGTACTTATAATGGGTTATACCTCTTTTTTGGCAATGACGCGAGATTGTTCAAATTTTGCTCACAGACAATATATGGCTAGAGTGCTGCAACAAAGTCCAGGGATTCTTATACTTGATGAGGGCCACAACCCAAGAAACACCACATCAAGGTTGAGGAAGGGTTTGATGAAAGTTGAGACGCAGCTGAGAATTTTGCTCTCTGGTACATTATTTCAAAATAATTTTGGGGAGTATTTCAACACCCTCACTTTAGCAAGGCCGAGCTTTGTCAATGAGTGTTAAGGGAATTAGACCCAAAGTTCAAAAGGAGAAAGGCAGCTGCAAAAATAAGTATTTCACATGAAAACAGAGCGAGAAAATTATTCGACAAAATTGCAAAGAAGATTGATTCAGGTATAGCAGAAGAGAGAATGCAGAGTTTGAATATGTTGAGGAATTTGACAAGTGGATTCATAGATGTATATGAAGGTGGAAGCTCCGAAAGCCTTCCTGGTTTACAATGTTACACGCTGATGATGAAGTCAACGCCTTACCAGCAAAAACTTTTGAAAAAACTCCAGGATCAAAGGTCTAGGTACAAAGGATTCCCCTGGAATTGGAGCTTTTGATTACTCTTGGAGCAATACATCCTGGTTGGTCAGAACTGCAGCCTGCGCCGATCGATTTTTAAGCGGGGAAGAGCTGAAAATTCTCGATAAGCACAAGTTCGACCTAAAGTTCAGTTCAAAAGTGAGATTCATTATGAACCTTGTGCCTCAGTGCCTCATCAGGAAGGAGAAGGTTCTGGTCTTCTGTCGCAACATTTCTCCGATCAACCTCTTCGTGGAGATGTTTGAGTCGCTTTACGGGTGGCGAAAGGGCAAAGAAGTCCTAGTCCTCCGAGGGGATGTTGAACTGTTTGAACGTGGAAGGGTAATGGATAAGTTTGAGGAACCAGGAGGGGCCTCCAAGATAATGCTGGCATCGATTAGAGCTTGCGCTGAAGGCATTAGCTTGACAGCAGCTTCGCGGGTAATCTTGTTGGACTCGGAGTGGAACCCATCCAAGACCAAGCAAGCCATTGCACGGGCTTTTCGACCTGGACAGGCGAAGGTGGTCTACGTGTACCAGCTCCTGGCTGCTGGGACTCTGGAAGAAGAGAAGTATGGTAAAACCACGTGGAAGGAGTGGGTTTCAAGCATGATGTTCAGCGAGGAGGAGCACGTGGAGGATCCTTTGTACTGCCAAGCAGAAAAAATTGAAGACGATGTATTGAGGGAGATCGTGGAGGAGGATAGAGCTATGTTGTTCCATAAGATTATGAAAATCGAGAAAGCTTCTTCAAATGGAGTGGCCAGAAAGTAAGTTGAGGATCTCTTCTATGCCATGAATTAAACAATGTAAGAACCTTACTCTTTCCCTCTGCTTGTTGTTTTTGCTTGACAATGGAGATTATATGTTTTGGCTTAGAACTTAATTTAGCATGGAGGGAACAAATGGTTTAGTAGCTTTAATGGGATCTGCTAAATTGCCATAGAATTGCATTGCAAGGTACTACTGCATATACTGCATTAGAGTAGAGACGGAGCCAAGAGGAATTTCTTACGAGGGGGTTAGAACTTGTAAAGAATTTATAAGAGAGTAAAATATGGGTAGTTTTGGAAAAAAGGGGGCCAATATATATGTACATATATACATAAGATTTATTAAAAAAAATCTATATAGTAATGATTTATTTTGTAATTTTGGTGGCTATACCTCATTGTCCCAATATAACTTCCCCCCCCCCCCCCCCCGCCCAAAAAAGGAGAAATTAGATTGTTTAGAGAACACAACTTTTGGTGGGTTAGAGGAGAAATTCTCAAGACGACAGGGATTGCAAGTCCCGGCCCAATTGGCAACACACTTAACCCACCTAATTGGAGTAAAGCTTTGGTAAGTGGAGAAAATTTCACAAGTTTTGAATTTGGGTAGAGTTTGTAAAAAGTTAAAAATCAGTTCCACTACAGGTTTCTGTAATATATATATGTCTTGGTAGAATAGTATTTGTTTGAGAAAAATGGAAACAAGCGAAGGAACAAATGCCCAAATAGAGAAAGTCTGGCTCAGGTCTTCTTGCCTGTGATGCTATTAAATATAATTATACGTACTATTTTAATTCAGGGAGTATTAGGATATAGGGAAACTGAGAAAGTTTGAAAAAAAAATTTTTTTTTCACTTATTTAATAATCAGAATTACTTTTTTTTTCTCCCTATTCTACTTATCTTTTTGGTCACTTCACATGAAAATATAATCACTTTCTCTTCTCATATATTTTTTTGAATACTTTTTATATATAAAGTTTTTAAATAAATATTTTAAAATTGTAATAATATTTATAATAAGTAATAAAATTTTATACCTTTATTAAATACTTTATGAATACGTTAATCTCTTTTGATTAGTAATTTTATTTTTATAGATTATTTTTATAATTTTTTATACAAGTTTAGTTTATAAATTTAAATTTAATCTATTTACACACTTAATTATATTTCTGTCCCTCTGGATACCGGCAATTACTAGTGTTTTTACCAAATTAGTTTAAAAGGTAGAATTGGACTGAAGAAAGATTTGGATCTTTCGAAGACTGATAGGCCGGGAGCTGGATTGTCATTGGATGATAAAGTTATAAAGGTTCGTCATTTGCGGAGAAATCTCACAGCAAAAACGATGAGATGGGTATCATTTTCTTAAAGACTTCAAAGAAAGGGTTGGTCTTTCTCAGGCTACATCCGCGGCATTCTTTCCATCTTCCTCTTGTTTGACTAATCGAAATCTCCCCCACGCTACGTTCTTGCTCTGGGGTGCTAAAATGATAATTTCGTCTTTTTACGGCTTGTGGCGTCCAGTGTTTCCCTTTAATAGCAAGGATTATTAGTGTAAAATAATGAAGTATTGAGGTGCACAGGGGCGGCGTCACATAATAACTAAGGTGGGTTATAGGTCAGATAAAATTTTAGTTCGAAAGTTTTTTTAGCAGTAATAAAATACGATATTTTAATATAATTATATATAACTCAGTGTAATATTTAGCCCATAATCCAAATATATTTAAAAATTAAAAATAAATTAGGGCTCATTGGTTTGTTTGTTTTTTTATTTTTTGTTTTCTGTTTTTGTTTTTAATTTTCTGTTTAAGCGTTTTTGTCATTTTGTCCTTTTGAAAACAAGGAAAATAGGTATAACGTATTTGGTCATTTGTATTTTCAAATTTTGTTTTAAAAAACAAAAAATAAGTTTACACATAAAATGAAAAATGGCTAAAATTCATTTTGAACATTTTCAACTTAAAACAAAGAAAATTTTAAAATAAAGAAACAAACTATCTTTTATTTCTTTATTTTGAACATAAAACAGAAAATAGAAAATTAAATCAAATGTCACCTTAGTACCTCTAAAAGTGTTCCAAAAAAATTAAAGTAAATATTAAGATTACGTAGTTGAATAAAACTTCATATATATATATATATATTTTACTTTTTCAAGTCTGTGTTTTTGCGCACTCTCTCTATCTTTATAGGTATATATCTCTCCAATTGTAATAATTTTATTTAGAATTCTAGATATGTTCTTCCAGTAAATGAGTTACTAATTATGTATTTATTATGTGTGTTTGAATTTTACTTTTTTTATACTCTGTTTTGTGAATTAGACCAAAAATTTGACAATTAAGTTGACAAGTTTACCTATTTAGATTCATGATTAATCACGATGAGAAAAATTGTTTTTATTTGATAACCCAACACAAAAAAAAAAAAAAAAAAATCCTAACTCTACACTTAACGGGTGCAAGTAATTTTAACTCTTAAAGGTTTAAAAACAATTACCTCTTCTTTTCATTCAAACTATTGTTTACAATATATACATACATATATATATATATATATGTATGTATGAGTATGTATATATTATATTATGCAAAAGAATTAATTGCTTTCAAAAACTCCCACTATTTCTTTTGTTTTTTTTTTTAAAGCCAAATTAGTTGTTTAAACAACATTGGGTACAGGAGAGAGAAGCATAAACAATGGGCTGGAAACTGGTTTTCAAGAATGTCGATGCCAATTGTCAGAAAAATATTTTTTTTTTTGTAATTATTGTAAGAAAAATATTGACAAAAATACGAACACCTTGTCTTAAAAAAAATGAGCTTACTGCAAGCTGGTACATATAAATGATATAATACATGCATGTGGTAATAAATTTTTCTGATTAAATAATAAAGCAACTCAAGTGATGGAGCTTCGTGTAAAATATAATATTAAATGTACAACTTTGCTATTCTTATTAGTCTTAAATATGCTTTTCCACGTATTCAAAAAAAAAAAAAAATAAAAGAAGCTCTTCCACGCTTGCCGATACAATTTTTTGGGATAAATTATACCTATCATTTTTTAACATTTAAATAATTATATTTACATTTTTGAACATTTAAAAATTATATTTACTTTTTTTATTTTAAAATTTCGTTAATATTGAGCACCTTTCTTTAAATTGGCCATTAAAACTTAATAGAAAATTTTTAAATAATTAAAATTTTAAGTGTTTTTCTTATTTTACTCATCATCTCTTGCGTTTTTGTTAGTTTTCTTTGCATAAATTCTAAAAAATAAGTTAAAAAAAAGTAAAAATGAAAACATTTTGCTAATTTTTGTAAAAAAATTGATAAAGATATGAGGAGGTATAAAATCGGAAAATTAGAAAAATTACATAAAATTTGGTTACTTTGGTTTTTTAGAGGTTTTAATGGCCAATTTAATAAAGAAAATTAATATTAACAACATTTTAAAATAAATAAGATAAATATAATTTTAAAATATCGATAGGACAGTCCCAATGGGGGACGAATGGGGCTATAGCCCTCTTAAGTTTTAAAAATCCTTTAATATCCTTATAACTTTTAGAATATTTTTTCACATAATATAGTTTGGCTCTCCCTAAGTTTGAAATCTTTTTATATCTTTATAGATTTTAAGATTTTTTTTTTCATATAATATACTATTTGACTCCTAAAATTTATAAATTTTACTTTACTCTCTACTCAATTTCAAATTTTTTACGTTGGCCACCTTTACCTAAATCCTAAGTCCGCCACTAAATATTGAGAATTGTAAGTGAAATTATCTAAATGTTAAGGAGAGTTACTTTTTTTTTAGGTTATATTTAGGTTCGTTTGATGACATTATATTTTTTTTTCATGTAACTGTTTTTATTTTTAGTTGTCATTTTTTTGGAAATAAAAATAGAAAATATGTTTGGGAATGTAATTTATTTGCAGTAATTAATTTATTTTAATAAAGTATTTAAGTTATTAAATTTTATAAAATTAATTGAATTTAATAAAATATATTTTAAATTAATTTAATTAATTAATTTGATAAAACATATTTAAAGTAATTAATTTAATATTTAAAATATTTATTTTCTAAAATAATTAATTTTAATAAAGCATATTAAATAACATAATTTAATAATAAATTATAATTATATTTATGGATTTAATTTAATAAAATAAATTATTTTAAGAGGTAATTATTACCTAATAAAAATGTTTACTTAATAAATAAATCGTTTTAATAAAAAACTCTGTTTTTGGATTTGCTCATTCTAGTTATTGTTTTGTGTTATAAGCTTTGTATATGTCATTATAAATGCATATGAACATTTACCAACTTAGCGTACATATTTATAAGCATAAATGTTAATTTAGTTTTACAATTTATGAAAATAATTAACTAAAATTTCAAACATAATTAAGTTTTATATATATTTTCGAAATCCCAACACCGAGATTTGAGGCCTGGTGTCCAAATGGGATTGGCCGCTGCCGCTAGCATCCGACATGAGATTGTCGTTCGAACGCCAACGGCATTGGCTAAATTTCCAGGTTTGCTTCAATGCTCTGTTTTTGTTTTTGATAATCTCTAATTACTTTTTGTGTTCTAGACTCCATATGTCATCGTTATAAATGCATACGGACCTTTTTCAAAATTAGGCCTTAACAAAAATGGCATTGCAACACACCTTGAAACCCTATTTTCAGAATTTGTTAATTTATGCTCTGCTTGTCTATCAGTATTTTCTCTCAATAACTTTGCCTATATGTCTATAATATTTACGTTGTTTCAGAGTATCGTGTCTACTATTGCTATTCCTATTCTCTAACTGAATAAAAAAAAAAAAAAAAACTAAAGCGATAAGATGCATCCTTAATTTGTAAAAATATTTTGCTAACATTTTATACCCAACGTAACAATTAGTATATCTTCGTGTTTATAATCGTTCTCTAATCACGTTATATTATATATATATATATATATATATATGTATGTATAGCAGTGGAACCATGAATTTAAGTAAAGGAGAGCTAATTCTTATAAATTTTAATATTTCTCTCTCAATCTCAAAAATATAATTTCAAAATCAATCAATGCTATGAGTTTAAAAATAAAACAAACATATAAACTCATTCATAGATTTGCTTAAAAATTATTCAATTGAATGAATCACGGTGTCGGAGGTTCAAATCCCTCCTCACCTACAACTAGCTCAAAAGGGAAGGACCTTTCCAAGTTAGATTATTAATGGTCCAATAATAGAATAAAGTTTTCTATATTATTAATGACTTAAAACAAAAGAGACGGAATGCCGATTTAAAAAAAAATATATATATATATATATTATATATTTACTTTGAGTGGGGGTGAACATTTTGAAAAAGAAATATATTTATAAATATTTTTTTAAAAGTAAGACCATGGAGAATTAACAATTATAATGCTTGCTGGGAGGAAGAATCGAACTTAAAACTTTTAATAAGACAATAATTTAAAATTGAACGACTCACTATTTGGTACACATATGTAGATTATTTATATAATAAAACATAACTTTTTGATATGACGGTTGTGTACGTGACAGTAAAAGGAAGGGAGAGAATGAGAGAGAGAGAGAGGCGGGAGGTTGGATTTGAAATTTAAATTTGGACCCACGAAAAACCGTGCTTTGCACAGGTGTGAAACTAGTTTTTTTAATATTGAGAGCACATGGTCCCTATGATCATAGGTAATTTTGTTTCCGGTACATATATATATATACACAAATAGAATAAGGAGGGGAAAATGATGAAATAGATTTATATCACGCCTACACATCCATCAACTGTTCAAACATCAAATTGTACTTATTTTAGTGTTTCTAATCTTACATTATCTCTCAAAAATTGTTGGCCTTTTAATTTTATCTTTAGCTAGCTTTTGATCTTCTCGTGATTCTATGGTGATCAAATTGCGGATATATAGATCAATGTGCTTAGTCGGTGAGTTTTGGATTATTCTATGTTTGGTTGATCAACTTGTCTTCTAACCTATGGCACATTGGCACTCAGAGAGAGAGAGAGAGAGAGAGAGAGAGAGAGAGAGAGTAGAACTAGCTAGGGTTGATTTAAGAATGTCATGCCTACCCAAGTTGGCAAGTTTGATGTCCAAACATGACCTCAAAGGTGAACCGATGGATATAATGTAATGAGCTTAATGGATTAAATATATATTTCCAAGAAAGTAAAGAAAAATCTTGCTAGAAGCTTCTTCCAATTAAAACCTTTTCATGCAAGTTGGCAAATTGTAATCAAACATTCCTAATTAATTAATGCAAGTATGAAATAAACTAAGTTACACATTCCAACTTAGTCCAATTATGTAATATTCTCTCTCCTTATAGATTCATTTCCTTGACTTGGTAGTTTTCTGTTTCCATGTAAAATATATTGTTGGCTGCATGGGTCAAGCGGGCAGGATTGGCTGATTGGTTATTTAATTTAGGCAGCAACATAAATACTTCGAGTTCCAAATTTGATAGTTGTTTATTAATATTATTATTTTTATTTTTTATTTACTTCTGCATAATGAGCGTTTCTTTGAGTACTACATGCAATGTATTGGACAATGAGGTGGGCAGCTTAAATCTCTTGGAAAATATTTTATTACAAAATAAGATAAATTATAATTTACACACCTAAATTTTTTAGACAAATATTATTGTAGGGCTTGTTTTTTTTTTTAATTATAATAATTAAAAGCGTGATATTTAAATTTGTCAAAATAACAACTCTCTGTTAACAAATTTTCTGTTAAATAATCCCGTGACGATGTGTTATTGAATAAATAATGAGATTTAATGAAAAATTTTCAAATAAAATTTGATTGGAAATTGACATTGCAATAAATCAAAATTTCAAGTAATTAATCGTTATAATTAAAAGATTAGTCCTACAATAGAATTTGATCAAAAGTTTAGAAGTATAGGTCATAATTTATCGTAGAAAATATTTAATTCATGGAGTTTTCTTTTTGAATGGACCAAAATTATAGATCTACAAGGAGTCTTATATAAAACGAAAATTCATGATAAAATTACATATTGTTCACTGAGTCGGTAAATCACATGTAATGTACACATTATAGTGAGATTTATATTTAAGTAGCGTTTGGAAGTCTAAATTTTAGTAATTTTTAGTATTTTTTGTCAAAAGTTACAATTAATAATTTTTGGTGCATTTGGTAAAATAAGTAACAAATTTTATCAATTTTTAGTAACTTGTAGGTCTTTGATAAGATTTTTGGTAATTTTTGACAATTTTTAGTATCTTTTGGGAACTTTTAGTAATTTTTAGTAATTTTTGCTAACTTTAGGTTGAGAAGTTACTGTAACCAAGAAAAAAAGTAGCAAAATATGTTGGTTTATCAAACACTCAAGAAACAGAAGTTGATAATTTTTTCTTAAAATTTATACCTCCAAACGACCCCTTAATCTAATAGATCGGGGAAACTCTACTTGGCCCAATTTCCACTGCAACTATGGGGCGTTTGGCAACGTAATTTTTAGTAAAAAACTACCAACCTTTTATTTTTTAGCATTTGACAAATCATTGACTTTTGTCATTTCTACTATATTACATTAACTTTTAAACTCAAAAGTTATTAAAAGTTGCCAAAAGTTACTAAAATTACAAAATGTTATAAAAATTTTACCAAACACTAGAAAGTTACAAAAAATTACTGAAAATTACTAAAATTATTACTTGTTTCACCAAATACATCAAAAATTACAATTAACAACTTTTGATAAAAAAATAAAAAATAAAAATCACTAAAAATTATATCTCCAAACATCCTTCATGCATATACATATGTACAATTCATTATGAGGTTACAACGGGGCTCTAAATTAAAAATAACTAGTTGTTGCCTTGGGCTGAATGCGGTCTTCTTTTTTAATTTATCTTTTCAATCCACTCTAATTTTGGTAATTACTGTCGTTCTATGCGTTTTTTTTTTGGCCCTTTATTGATCTCAACGTCATTTCAATCAAATTTGCAAAACTGATTAATATTTTGTTTCCCCTGAAAAATACACATTAATTTCCAATATTGAGAATTACATTTCTATTTTTATCACTTTTTGCACAAATGGCTCTAGTAGCATCAAGCCAAACCCAGTCTTCATATGCCTTCAGAACTGAACCTGATTTTATTAACCAGATTACATGCCCATGACCCCCTTTCTCTTCAAAATTTTAGCTAACAAGCCTCTTAAGATTTTTGAGAGGAAAAAAAATGTTGAGAGGAGGGAAAATAAGAGAAATGATAATGATTTTATTTTATTATTGTTTAGGAATTTAGGAGTTACTTCATTTCTTCTTATTTATGAGTTGATAAAAATAAAAAGAAAAAAAAAGTATGTGTTTTTATTTTATCATTAAATTCTTTAAAGAAATTAGAGGAATATCGATTTATTTAACCCTATAACATAACTGTAATTATTTTTGTTGTGTCTTTATTTTATGGACAAATATACCATTTTGAAAATCTGAGGTGGCATTTGGTTTACTTTTTTGTTTTCTATTTTCTGTTTTGTTTTATGTGTTAAAAACTCAAAATGAGGAAACAAAAAATACTCTGTTTTCCTTATTTTGAGATTTTATTTATTTTTTGTTAAAAACTTTTAAAACGACTTTTTATCATTTTTCGTTTCATGTGTAAACTCATTTTCAATTTTCGAAAACAAAATTTGAAAACACAAGTGATCAAATGAATTTTAAGCTGTATTCTTAATTTTCAAAGGTACAAAATGAAAAATGAGCTCAAAACAGAAAATAAAAAACAAAAACAGAAAATATAAAAGAGAAAATTAAACCAAATGACCCCTTATATATTCATCATTTCTCTCTTTTCTCTATTTGATCTGTCCACTTTTGAGAGGATGATGATTTTAAAATTTTAACACTTACTTTTTTTTTTCATTTCTTTCTATTTCTTTCTTTAAGAAAATTTACGAATAAGGGATAAGTTCTTAACATGTCATTTCGTTATTTTTTTATTTTTTTTTATTTTTTTAAGCTCATTTATCATTTTACATTTTTGAAAATAAGAAAAACAGTTTAAAATGTATTTAGTCACTTGTATTTTCAAAATTCATTTTAGGAAACAGAAAATTAGTTTACACACAAAATAAAAAATGAAAAAAAATCATTTTAAGTATTTTCAATCCAAAATAACAAAATAAAGAAAATCTCAAAATAAAAAAAAATCTCAAAACAAGAAAAATAAAACATTTCTATTTTTTTATTTAAAAATTTTTAAAACATAAAACACATAAAACAGAAAACAAAAAATAAACCAAATGTCACCTAAATTTTTTATTTCCTCTTTTTTTTTTCTATTTTATTCCATCCAATTAGACCATTAGTGCGTCAACAAAAGTGGCTATATGAAACTTCTCCTTGGGTTTATAAAAACTACAATTACCATTAAAGAAAGAAACAAAATTAAAGAAAAGAATTATAAATAAGCTATCATATATATATATATATATATAGATGCAGTTGTGGAAAAGGGTTGCCGGGGTTTCAAAATATGGTGTTTGATTTTATGCAGACGGCAGACCTTCAAAGGCTTTAGTTGATTTATAGGTCTTTAAATTCTTTATGAACACCATGCGTATAAATAGAGGATTCAAATCTAATATATATATATATATATATCAAGTTGATGGAAGTGGTTGAGGAAAGAGAAATGGGCAATCCACAAAAGATAAAAGATTTCATGCATGGAAAATAGATGCCTTGTTAAAGTTGTACGAAAGAGTAAATTAAATTAAATTAAATTAACTGGTAAAACCCAGGACCACTTCATATTGAGAGAGAGGGATGATTGAAGTTGATGGAGGTAGGGTTAATAAAATAAAACCGAGTTGGTAGGGGTGAAGTTACTTAGTTACCCTTACTTCTTGAAGAATATTACCTACGTGCATCGGTTTTTTTTTTTTTTTTTTTTAAACCATGTAGTAGGAATTAATAGTTCAGTTTAGAGTGACCAAAAATTTTGAAAAAAGATTAATAATATTAAAAAGTTTTAGAAATTATTTTTTATTTAATTATATGAATTATAAATTTATAATTTATCTTATTTTATCTCACTTTTTATTAATCCACATTAAAGTTGCATCGATAAATCGATAGGAACAGACGTGTGGATCCACTGGGACAACCCACTCTCTGAAAGAGGACCGTGGAGTAGGATTTTCATTGATTAATTGAAAGGGGCTTGTAAACGGACAACCATTATTCTCCCCAAGATAGGATTGTGATTTGTGAAGTCATTAATCCAAACACAGATTTATTTATTTATTTATTTTTTATTCTTCCGTCAGAATATAATTAATAAAAAATTAAAAAAAACTTCATAGGAGAAAATATTTAATATTGTATGTATTCTGAACATACGCTTTCCGTCTTTTCTTGACTGCATGAAAATATATTATGATAATGTATTTTTTGAAAACAATTAATCAAAAAATGTATTATAAAATGTATTTTAAAATACATTTTCTTTCAAAACCAAAATAGTTAACCAAAAAATAAGAGATATGTAAGTAGGGAGATTCTGAAAATATATTTTGAAAATACATTTTGATTGACAATAGATTTTTAATTTATTTTTTTTGGACGTAATTTCTTCAATATTTTTTTTTCTATTCTCTTAGCAGAAAAAAAAAATCTCCAAACACACCGCTCTTTGCTAAAACATGAGTGACAATGTTTATACTCTTTCAACAAAGGGTCTAAAAAGTGAGCAACATTTTTGTTCTTTGATTTTATTAGTAGTTTAAGATTGCATTTGTATCTAAATATTTAAAATTAAGAGACTTAGTGTTATCTATTAGGGGAGAACTATTTAAATATAATTTTATTAACTTAGATGTGAATTTCATTATTAATTTAAATAGTTTAATGTGATAGATTATAGTAGACTTATGATTAACCCAAAAAAAAAAAAAAAAGTAATGCTGCCACTATTTATTTATTGCAATTACTTAACAGATGGGTCTTGATGTGACGTTTGATACAAGGGTAACAAGTACATTACCCAGTTTTTACCCTTTTTTTACATTGTAGTTTTCATTGTACACTTAAAAGCATGAAATGCACCGTCGGGTTTGTTTTGGAAAGAAAAATAATTAATTTATTTTTAGTTAACTAATTATTTTTATGTTTAGAAAGAAAAAAAATGTGACTTTTTTTAAGTTGATATTCAGTTTTAGTTAATTTAACATTTTTACTCTTAAAAATTTAAAAGAAAATTAAAATGTAAGAAGGTAAATTTTATTGACCACTATAGTAACTACTAGTTAACAGGCACTATAGCAACTATTAGATTAGATTGCCAAGACACTATAGCAGCTATTAGCTTAGATTGTCAAGACACTATAGTAACTATTAGCTTAAATTGTCAAACCAAATCTGAGTGTCGCCTCTCCTCTAGTCCATTAAGCCTTTTGACGGTTATAGTTTCGCTTTGACAATTAGTTAGACAAACAAAAGATTTAAATACCAAAGGAATTGTAGGGGGAAAGCATATTTCCTCTTTCCTTGCATAGATTACCCCCTTCATCTTTTTTATATAACTTGTGAGTAATACTACAAAATAACAATATTAGAGGTTTGATCGACGATAGTCGACTGGAGACCATCCGATGCCCAAATCGATAATATTTTCCATGATAGAAGAAGAGGAAATATGGAAAGAAAGAGCCTGTTTAATACATTCTTTTTTTTTTTTTTTCCTTTTCTTTTAATAATAGACATGGCTCCATATTTTTTATACTAGGAAGCGAGAATTGTAAAAGTATGTGAGAGAGTTAAACGTTTCTTTCTTTTTAATTTTAGAAAATAATAAGCTAAAGATGTGTCACTTATCATTTGTGGTTCTTAATATATATATATATATATATATATATTTACCGTCTAGGCGTGTCTAGGAATTACAAGATAATTGCAATAACAACGCAATATTTATCAACCCTGTCTTCCTTTCAACTCTTTAAAAACCAATTATGGAGCTTTATTTCAATTGATATATATATATATATATATATATATTTCATAGGACTTGTGAAGACAACGTAATTGTAGCTCATTAAAATATGTATTTTATTATTAAAAATATTATTAAATTATTTTACTATTATTAAATTATATAATATTAAAATAATAATTTATTTTTAAACTTAGATTAAATATTTTATTAAAAATAAAATTAATTATTTTGGACATAATAATTTGTTACATTATTATTTGTTATCAATACTACTTATTATTGAAATTAAATTAATTTTTTAGAATTAATAATATATTATTAAATATATTTTCATGAATGAATATTCTATGGATCGAAGTTGTTATTCTCAAAATAAATATAGTTAAATTATACTAATCATTTAATACTTTAGTGATCTGTTGATAAAAGTAATGAATACTATTTCGTATTTAAGTCTTTTGGCGACTAATTGGTCAATAAAAAGTCACATCTTAGCAACCGATTAGTCAAAAATAAATATTAGCGATTAACTTTTATTTAGTAAAAACAAATTAACATGTGATTAACAATAAAATTAATTTATGTTTAATTGAAAAAAATGGTCACTAAAAATGTCTTTCCTTCTGGTGATGCTTCCAAAGAGTAATTAAAAATACTTCGATTTATAAAAACACTAAAAAATTGAACGCATCAATTGGAAAAATAAGATAAATCTAATGATTAATTGTTGCAGTTCTAGTTAACCTAAACTCTTTATTTTTAAGGGTAATTTGAAAAAAAATAACATAATTTTATAAAATAAATACAACATCAATGTTCTTCCCTTTATAATATTGTGTACAATTAATAAAGTAAACCTTTTGTTTATAATTAATAAAGTAAATCTTAGAACTCCCTAGTCAATTCTTTAATAATATTGTATACAAATAAAGTAAATCTTAGAACCCCTAACCAATCCAAATTTTTTTCTTGGCAAAAAAAGAAAAAAAAAAGAAAAGGAAAATGGCTAAAACCACCAAACAAATATTTTTTTTTGGTAAGTACCAAACACATATTTTATTTATGGGGAAAGTGTAAAATGCATCTATTGTTATTTTTTTATACTTTAAAAAGTACTATTTATTATAAATAATAAAATGAGAAAAATGCATTAAAAATATTCTTATCTATTTGCCCGGACTTTATTTCAGAATCGGAACAAGACCTTATCTAGCTATTGACATCAATTGTGTAAATGGTCGTCCTATCCATTTATTTTCTACAATGACATGACAAGAGATCTCTCTCAACCAACCAAGGTGCACCATTCTTTCATGTAATATATATATATATACACCTTTCATTGCTTTTCTTCCCCCATCAAATATATATATATATATATATATATATATACACCTTTCATTGCTTTTCTTCCCCCATCAAATATATATATATATATATATATATATACACCTTTCATTGCTTTTCTTCCCCATCAAATGGAAGGATCTCCATTGGCAGTTACTGCCTCGAAAGTGTTTGGCATAATATAAATTGAAAAGGACCACAACAGAATCGTCCAATCAAAATTATTCCTTACTTAGGCTAGGTTTAGAAAGTAAAAAAGTTATTTTTTTTAACTAACTACTAAAATACTAAAAAAATTAGCTAGTAACTAACAACTAAGGGACCATTTGGTAATACTGTAATTTTTTTTTTTACGTTTATATGTTTATATTTTCTATTTTTTATTTTCTATTGTCGTTTTTTTTTTTTTGAAATAAAAATAGGAACTACATTTGGAAATACAATTTTATTTACAATTACTAATTTTTTATTTTTATAAAATATTTAATTATATTAGTTTTTTAAAAATTAATTGAATTTAATAAATATATTTTATATTAATTTAATTTAATTATACTATATTATTTATTAAAAACAATTGAATAAAATATAAGTGTTATATTATTTAATCCAGTGAATATAAGATATATTAATTACAATTTAATTACATTTATTTACTAAAAATAATTGAATAAAATATATTTCATAATAATTTAAATAATTTAATTATGATATTTATTAAAATAATTTAATAAAATATAATTCATATTAAATAAATTAATTTAATTTAATTTAATTGTGATATTTATTAAAAATAATTTAATAAAATATATTTAATATTAGTTAAATTAATTATTAAAATTAAATTAAATTAAATAATTTAATTATAATATTTATTGAAAATACTTTAATAAAATATATTTATATTAATAAAATTATTTATTAAATTAAATTAATATATTTTATTTTATTATTTATTAAAAATAATTTAATAATATATATTTCCTATTAATTAAATTAAATAATTAAATTTAATTATTTATTAGAAATAAATTAGAATATATATTACATATTAATTTAATTTAATTATATTATTTATTAAAAATAATTTTAGTTTAACATAATATATTTGAATAAAATAATTTATTTTAATATGATGTACCAAAAATGGACAATATATTAGAATTGACAAAATATTTGCAACAAAAAAAAGAGTGAATATACTTTTTTTCTGTTTAAGTTTTTATTTTTTTGCAAACAAAAAATATAAACAAATTTAACAAACATGTTTCGATTGCCAGTTTACAAAATTTTGAAAATATAAACAGAAAAATAAAAAACAAAAATGTTATCAAACTAGTTTTTTTTCCTTCTCAAATACAAAAAAAACTAGTTTTTTAGTAGTTAACTTTCTACATTTTTGTTAATATGATGTTTTTGCTATTGAAGATTTAAAAGAAAATTAAAATGTAAGAGGGTAATTTGATCATTTTAGAAAAAGCCAAAAAGGTAGTAACTGGTAATTTAGCTACTAGCTATTTTTGTCAAATTGAGCCCTATTATATGAATTAATTGTATTTGGACCTGAGTACCTTCTTAATCACTACACTTCGTAATAAATATTTTATATATGATACAATATTATTTAACTACTACTAATTGTGTGGGAGAATTTTAACCTCCCCTTTTTTGTAGACCCCCTTCTCTCATACTCCTGTAAATCTCATTCCAATGCTGACCTGCATATAAAAAATTTGTGAAATAAAGCGGTCAAAGGTGGTTTCCGACTAAGAACTCTTCGATACTTAAGTTAGTTGTCGATCTCGATAATATCTCGTTTGTGTGTGTGTATATATATATAGAGAGAGGGAGAAAGTGAGAGAGAGAGAGAGGAAAGGAAATAACTCTTGCATTGAATACATCTCTACTATTTACAAAATAAGTATCTGATACGTTTTGTATGGATTTGACTATAGAGAGTGATGTTAAGTGGTAGTATTAAATATTAGATGATATAAGTCTTGGGATATATGTGAGGAAGTGATTTTTTGTATGTATTTTGTTGATCTTCTCTCTTGATGCACTTGAGTTCATTGAATCTAGTAATTGTATGATATAACTATCAACTTATTTAATTCCAATTTAACCATAATACAACCTCTAGTCAGGGGTGTAATTTATGGTCGAGGGTGATTTTTTTTGCCGCACACTATATAATTTTAGAAATTTACAAAAGTAATCAATTAAATGCACCAAATATATATATATATATATATATTTATATATAAAACAATTATAATAGAAGTGTGTGTATATATTTGATTTTTTTCTAGCATATTTTATTTCGGTCCCAAATATAGTAAGTAATTAGTAAAGGGGATTTAACCTTGTTTTAATGAAATTTGGCTCTCTTATCTATTTTTGGATCCCAATTTTCTTTTTAACCACATTCTGTTTTAATGAAATTCGCTACATGTATATTTCACAATCATAAGATTGCGTTTATGTTTCTATTTTACGAATATGATATTTTTTAGACATTTCTAATAATATCAAGCCTTATTCTTATTTTGGCATTTTTTATTTCCGGAGTTTTAGTCCCTATAAGCAAAGGATCATAGATTTCTAATTATGAATTGGATATAGAATCAATGGGCGACGCTTGGTTACAATTTCAAATTCGTTATTATACGTTTACTATCATATTAATAACAGGAGGAGATCCTTTTTTTTTTTTTAAAGAAACCTCCACAAGATAGGGCCACATTAGACCAACCCCTAAAAAGTAAATCTTAGACTCGTACATGAATTATCGCACAAGATTGACGAATCAGATAAACATATGTATGCAGCCTAAAAGAGTACCTAAGCGCCTTTGAACCTGAGATATTAGAAGAAGTACACCATCACCAAGCCCTAAATCTTGACCACCAAGCCAACCATTTGTGTTGTTAGTGTCTCTCTTGAATTGAAGCTATATTGACTTTTAGAATCAATATGGATATCTTATATTTTGTAGTTAAAAATTCAAATTACAAGTATATACTAATTCCTTTTAATCAAAATTTATTATAGTCACTGTTTTTTTATTAAGTTTAGACCTTTTTTTTGACGATTCGGAACCCCACCGATTTGTTGCAACTCTTAATGAACCGCATAGTCAAGGATAAACTGAGAGCTCGCGTAATACCTCACAAATCACGCGAACTAATTAAGTCCAAACTTTATGCTTTGTGTGGAAAGTTACAAAGTTTTCTAGACTTTGGAATCGAACTGTCAACCTTCTTTAGAGAAGTCAGAAGTTTTAGCCAATTGTTTTAGAGTAATTTGATTAAATTTAGACATTTTGAAATTTCCTACTCCTCATCACTATCTCCAAAGAAGTGGATTGTATTAATCCTCAAAGAGTTGGTGGTTAAAGATAATTAAGAAACCAAATTTTGTGTTATTAATAAATGACAAACTCTTTAGTGATATTGTTTATACCAATAGAATTTATTTAGTAGCATTTTTAAAAGACACTGTTGACACAAGAAAATGCTACTAATGCAACCTTTTTTTTATACATATATTGTTATAGCAATTAGAAAAAAAGAGGCTATAAAGAAATTTTATAAATATTAATAGAATCAATATTTATAATATCTAATGATCACACGCACAAAAAGTGATCAAGGGATCATGTAATAAATACAAATAACAATGTAAAATACAAAATTTTAGTACCCTGCTACCAAGTAATGCAAAATAAACAAAAATACCTTAAAAATAAAAATTTAAACTCTGGTGTCTCCAACTCTCCATGATTAATTTGTCCAAAGCTACTCCTTTATTAGAATCAACGGTCTGTGTACAAAACAAAATAAAAAAAATTATAATCTTTTATTATTTTTCTATTAAAAAATCTTACTATAATTCATAATATTAAACCATTAATTTCTTCAAGAACATAATAATAAAGTTACAACCAACAAACAAATTTAATAATAAAACAATAGGAAGTAAACTGAAACAATTAAAAGACCCACCAAGTTAACACCTTGAAGAAGGAATTAGTCGTGATGGTGAAGAACCACCACTAAAATGGCATCAAAAGCACTATTCTAATCCCATCAAGCAATCGACAGTTTTATGATAAAATTAAATAGCACCAGTGCCAGAATTTTGTTTTGAGGGGGGTCCCATTTTAGAAAAGACAGAGTGGTATTGTAAAAGATATGTAATCAATTGAAATATAGAAGTTAAACTCTCTCTCTCTCTCTCTCTCTCTCTCCCACACACACACACACACACACACAAACACACACAGAGAGTAATCGTAACCAACTTCTATGAAAATTGTGTCTCCTTTCGGAATGTTCAAAGGCACATCTCCTGGGGTGGCATTCAATCGCTGCAACAAGAACTTCAATTTTCTGATTAAAATCGCAAATGCTACAGTAATTTTTTTTTTTTTTAAAGTAAGGTACTACTGTAATTTATTTTAAATAGAAACAGACTTGATATATATATATATATATATATGTGTTCACGTGCGCATACTGCAGGATAAAAATGTAACTTTTCTATAATTAAACGGCCAGCTAAATATTTATTTTTTGTTTTATATATATATATTTTCTTTAGACAAGCAAAGACCATGACATGCATTAGTACAGTTTAAAAATATATTTCAGGTTACAAAGGCTGTGTTTGGCAGCGAAAATTAAAAAAAAAAAGTACTAAATTTTGTTCATTGGATGTTTGGTAAAATACCAAAATTTGTCACGTTTCTATCTTACTATAGTAACTTCTCAATTTAAAAGTTACCAAAAATTATTAAAAATTGTCAAAAGCTACTAAAAATTATCAAAAATTGCTAAAAATTTTACCAAACACTCAAAAATTATAAAAAGCTGCTAAAAATTGTAACTTATTTCATCAAACATATCAAAAATTATAACAGTGAATTTTGGCAAAAATTATTAAAAATTACCGAAAATTATGCCTCAAAACACCACCAAAAACAGACTAACGATGCAAGGCATATGGGGTCAACTGCTCAAAAAATGTTGTGATCCACTGGCCATGAAAAAATACTAACTAAAGTGATTTGCATTGAGAGCAAATTGATGTATAGGGTCAACTAATAGCACATGGGCAAAGTAAAATAAATTAAAATAAATTATTACAGTTTTTTAATAATGTACTAAATTATCGAAATATAGATTTAGTTATTGTTGATAAATTATTTCTCATAACATCATAAAAGATTAGTGATTTTGTTTTGTCTAATTTCCTCATCAAATGATTTAACTACGATTTCAAAATCACCAAATCAAAAACTTGAGATTCGGTTTAAATTAGATTACCAATCTGAATTTTGTGCACCTCTAACTAAAATATTTAATTTTTTATTTTATTTAGAATGTATTTAATTATCTACTACGTACTTATTAAAATATTTTTGGGTAAAGTACAAAAATCACTCTTATAGTTTACCGGTGGTATCACTCTAATCCCACACATTTCAATTACAACAATCAAATTCTTACACTTTCAGTCAAATATCAATTCGGTCCTTCTGTTAGTTGATCGTTAAAAATAACTGTTAGACTCAAGATAAAAAGGTAAGTTCATTTATAATTTACCTTCAGTGTTATTTTAGTCCCTCACGTTTCAATTTATAATAATCAAATCCCTATACTTTCGGTGTAGATTTGAAATATATTTTATTAAATTATATAAAATATTTTAATTTGAAATATATCTTATTAAATTATTTTTAATCAATAATATATTTAAATTATATTTAATATATTTTATTTTTATTGAATTAAATTATTTTTCATAAATAATATGAGTAAATTAATAATATAATTAAAATAATATTTAATTTAGTTTAATTAATATGAAATATATTTTATTAAATTTGATTAATTTCCTAAAAATTAATAAAATTAAAAATTATAATACCTGATTAATTGAGAGAGAGAGTGTGTGAGAAAATCTAGTAATTAATAACGCTCATTCTTAGGGTCAAATATGAAAAGAAACGGAAAGACAAAAGGGCAGACACAGTATATGAACATTAAAAATGTTTAAATTCAAAGTCTCAAGTAAAAAAAAAAAAAAAAAAGGATTTAACCTCGGGAGATTCACTCCCTAGGCCAAACCCCTAGAGAGTGAATCTCTTTTGGTTTGTGCCACACATACCGGCCCCTCAACATGTATAGCGGTCAATCGCGAACTCGCGTAGCGGCGGGGAGTCGGACCCACACCCAAGAACTGGATACGGTTCGTCCAGCCAAGGAGGCCCGTCCTACCAACCTTTACTACGCTTTGCGCCCGGGAGGCTGGCCCCAAGTTTTTGCTAGAGAGGAGACTTGAACTTGAGAGCTTGGGGTGGTAAGCCCCTAAATCCCAGTTCAAGACCATCCCATCTAACCCTTGGGGTTACAAAGTCTCAAGTAGATTATTAGATGATTTGGATAAGTAAGAAAAAATATTCTTTATCTCACTTATTTATTATCTTTTCTAAGAAATTTGGAATTTATTTTTCTATATAAAATTAAAATTTTAGTGAAAATTTTATTATTTTTCTGGGATTTTTTTTTTTTTAACTACGTTCTCCGGTAAACCGTATAAAAGCCTAGGATTCTGATTGTTTGTTTACTTTAAAATTCTAATTGTTTATTTACTTTAAAATTTCTTAATTTTTGGTTTGAAAAATATGGAAAAAATTCTAATTTTATTCTAGAAGAATTTTTTTTTTTTTTTTTGGAGCAGGAGACTGATCATTAATATTTTTTTTTTTATAATTATCCAAACCATCCCGCTATCTATTTAATGGTTTGAATTTAATTATGTTTAATGCCCACATTTTTATTAAATCCAGAACGAAACACCAAGCCAAGTATGATAATATTTATGCTCAAAATAATTAAAAAATACGTTTAGTAGTATAATTTTGTTTACCCTAATTAATTTTTTTTACTTCACTCCCCCTCCATAAGTAGGAGGGTTATGTTTGATTGGGAGGATTGAATGATAAGAGATAAATAATATTATGGGATAATATATTACATTAAATACAATATGTGATTAATTTTTTATGTGAAATGATTTTACTAGTGTTTGGTTGGTAAAATATAAAATAGAGTAAATATATAATTTAAGTGAAAATATAAAAGAAAATAATTTTAAATTTTTAAATTTTAGTGGAAATCAAATTTGAGATGAGAATTTATCGTCTCATCTCATGGTATCCCTAATTTCCTATTTTAAAAAAATTGCTAATCCCCCCTTTTCTTTTTAAATTATCAAACATAAAATTTATAAGATTCTCGAATGACAAATTTAATCCCGAATTTCCATCTCTCAAACAAACACGTACAGATTGTATGCTTTGGGAACGCGAGAGGCACTCCAAGAGTTTTACATATTTATTGATTAATAAAGTTATTAAATGATTTGTAATTATAATTGAAACAATCAAAAGAAAATATAAATTAATCTATGTTTAGTAGAATATAGTAAAGTTAATAAAATATTTTAATAAAATAAATTATTTTAATCATAAATTATTATTCAAATAGTAATTAAGTAATCTCAATTTTTATAAATAAATCATTTTAATATATAATTATTATTTATTAAAAAAATTTTAATTTAATAAAAGAAATTAATTTAATCATAATTTATTATTTGAATAGTATTTAGTTTCAATTTAGTAAAATAAATCATTTATTATTTTTTTTTCAAAAAATTAGTCTAATAAAATATTTAAATAAAATAAATATCTATATAATAAAATAAGACAGTTTTTGAAAATATATCTCTTACAAACTGAGTTTCAATAATTAAGAATTATTTTTTAATTCATTCAACGATTGAGATCATTTTTATATTTTTAATTTCCCACTCAATTTTTATTTTAATAGACTCTACTACCATCTATTTTACAAAACAGTTTGGGCATTCTAGATTTCACCATATTTTAAGGGTAGAGATCATATGCAAATTAAAATTACATATCAATTTAAACTCCACCCAATTATAATTTTTAAGAAGTTAACCCTTCTAAATTAAAGCATGCTAGCTTGTGTTTTTTTTTTTTTTTTACAGGGCTTATCAAAAATTAATTAAAGATAGAGAAAGATATCAAAATGCATGTAATAACTGGTAGGGTTTAAAATTTTAGAAAAAAAATTAAAACTCATGGATTATCATAATTTTTTTGATTTAAACTTTTTGTTCAAATTTTCAACGATATAAGAGATTTCATACTAATTTTGTTCAGAGTGCCGTAAATAGGGGTTATTACTAATTTTTAATAAAATGGAACAAAAATTTACAAGTATTCCATTTATGGGCTAAAATTAACAAAGTATTGGTAAAAGGGCAAAAAAAAGTGTAAAAACATGATAGAAATGGAAATTTTAGGCCTAAATTTTCAAAAAAATAATAATAACAAAAGAAAATAAAGATAGGCCTACTAAATACATTTTTATTGCAATTTTTTTAAAATATATATAAACAAAAATAAAAAATACTAAACAAAAATGTCACTAAAGATGAGCTAAACAATCTGTCGACTCAAGATTTATAAACTTAGTTTTATAATTGATTTTTATGATAACAAAATTGATTTAAATTTTCATAATTGATTTTCAAATAGATATTATATGAAATGTTACAATTCATTTTAGTTTGATAGATTCAAGATAATATACTTGGAAGAGATTAATATTATTTTTCTAGTATTTTTACAAAATTTAGATGAAAAAATAAAAGAATTTCAAAACTTGGAGTAGTGGAAATTAAAGAAAAATGAAGACTTGAACTAAAAGGTTAATTTGGATGAATAGACAAATCAAACACACATTAGTATATGGATGATAACTGAAGATCTAACAATTCAATTATCATGAAATTTTACTATAATAAAGTAGACTACCATATCTACAATTTTAAGAGAAATTTTTATGGATCTGAAGTTAGAATGTCCAAAAATGAGCCAAATGATCAGTCATTGCAGAAGAAGTTTTAATTTTGAATTCTAAAGCTGATCTTGGGTTTTGAGACATAACTTATACTCTATACCTTTAAAAATTCTAATTTTTTGTATGTGAAAATAAGACTTATAAGGGTACAATTTTTATAATTTAAGTTTTTTCAAACTCCAAAAGAATCATGATGAAATAGTAGCCTTAATTGGAAATACATATTCAGATTGTCAAAAAAAATTATCTAGAGCTAGTTTCGGTTTAGAGGCTATATCTAAAGATCTAACCGTTGGATGAAGTTAAAAATTGTTTAGATACGATTTGACTTACATAGCTGCAAAATCATTACTCTGGGGCAATGTTAGATACGAACGTTATGAGGGTGAAATGGTTACAAATATATCTCAGAAAATCTAAATCTGAAAAACAGCATTGGAAGTAAGGAAATTTAAAATATCTCAAAGGCAAAAGTATCTTTTCACTTAGTAATAGTCATTTGGAGATTTTTGCCTACAAATAGGGCCTCAAACTCAAATTCAACAAGAAGAATAAAGGAAGAAATGAGTGCTTACAAAAAGAAACAAGAAAGTTTATCATTTTGCAAAGATAGAGCAATTTCTTCCTACACTTGTGCTTAATCTTTCATATTCAACTTGTGAGAGTTTCCTTTTTGATTTGATTGAGTTTTTAACTAATCATTTTTATTGTAAGAAAGAAAAATTTATGACCTTTTTAATTGTGAGAGTTGAGTGAGCTCTTGTTAGTTTTGGTTCAGGTGATTAAATCAAGACAAAAGATATTCTTTAAGAGAGACTTGTAAAATGATTTCGAGATAGAATCACTTAGTGTAAATGATTTGAGGATAGAATCACTTAAAAAGGTTTTCTAGCACATTTGAAAGTTAGTGTGTAACAAGCTCTTCGAAGAATAGCGGAGAAATCTTAAGGAATGCCTTAGAGAGTGAACGTAGGCAGCATTGAAGCCGAATTACTATAAATTTATTGTGTTGGCTTCGCTTCCCTTCTCTTTATATTTATTACAAATATTAGCACTCATTCTTCATGCACAAATATTAAATAATTTTTTAAGTTTATTCCATATTTAATTATCATTTTCATTTTGACATATTTGTTTTAGGGTTAAAATTTTCATTTGCAGAAAACCTTTCTTTTAAGCAACCCTATTTACTCCCCTCTAGTGCTGCTATTTGGAACAACATAACCATTTAATGCCTCTGTTTAGTGCCATTTTTGCATTTTTATATATTTAGGACATATTTAGTGGGTGAAAAATTTGAGAGTAAAAAATTACAGGAGTAATTGTTACTCCAATAATGATTATTGAGATAACAAGTTTGTGGTACTTATGTTGGAATGAGAAAATAAATATTATCCAGTAATAATTATATTATGTTTGAAATGTTAAAAATTTTAAAGAAGTAAAAGTTAATTGTATTTGGAATGAAAATAAATTGACCACGGTGAAAAGTTAATATTTAATTTTAATAAAATATTATAATAAAATAAATCATCATAATTATTTTTATTTTAATAATAATTAATTTTGATAAAAATATATTATTAAAATATATGTTTTTAAATAAAAATATTAATTATAAAAATTAATTTTATCATAGATCAATATTTCAATAGTAATTAATTTTAATAGTAAATTATTATTTGTTAAAAATTATTTTTATTTTGATAAAATAATTTAATAAAAGAAATAATTTTAGTTTATTTAAATAATTATTGATTTCAATAAATTATATTAATACAACGGCTGCGTTTGGAGCGTCAAAAAAGTTCAAAGTTTCCAAAAAATTTTAAAAGTTTCACCTTTTTCAGACTCTAAAAAATTCTAAAAAGTTATTAAAATTATTGGAATGAAACAAAATGGTGCGTTCCAACCAGTTTTGACAGTTTTTTTAAAAGTTGATTTGACATTTGTACAAAAACTTACACAAAATTTCAAAAATTTTTAAAATCATCAACTAAAATTTTGTCACATGTCACTTCATATAATTTTTAACAACTTTATATCAAATCAAACATAAATATCCAACAATTATTTCACAATAATTTTTTACATTCCAAACTCCAACAAAATTTTACTTTTGGAAACTTTTGGTTTTTTTTGGACTCCAAACGCACCCAATATTACATAATCTTGTATATTATTAAACATAACTTTTATTTAATAAAATAAATTATTTTAACAAGCAATTATTTTTTATTAAACATTAATTTTAATTTGAGAAAATAAATAATTTGAGTTGTAAATTGAATATTATTTTGATAAAATAATTTAATAATTAATTAATTTTAGTTTGATTAAATAAATTATTATTCTATAATATTTATTATAATTATTTATAGAAGAATGTTGCTTAAGGTTTTACACGGAGGGTAAAGAAATATTTTACAGGGATAACGAGAAAAAGATAAAATTTTTCTATTATCTCCTGTTATCCACCTCCCCTTAGGGCCCCGATTGGATGATACTAAAATTTCAGGGGATAAATTTTAGAGGGGGTATTATTTTTAGAGGGTTGGCCCACATTGATGTAATGTTTATAAAGGGGGATAACTTTTGACTTGATTTGAATGTTTTATAAATAAAAGAGGGTAAATGATGAACAAACAGTCAAATGACTCTTTTACCCTTGTGGTGTCCCAAACTTGATTACTCATTAAATTAAATAGTAAATTACAAAACCAACTCCATTTAATTATTTTTGGACAAGTTGAAGTTATATTATTTATTTCATTGAAAATTTAATTTTTTATAAATTTATTTAAACAATTTTTTTTAAATATGTAATTTTGAATGGTTGGTTATTATCTAATTTTATTTTTAATTATGTTTATTTTGACTTGTTAGCCTATCTATTATTTTTTTACTAGTATTATATTTATTTTGATCAAATTAATGAGGGTTAAAAACGCCAAAATAATCACCATTTCCTCCGAATAAATTTTCGGCTGGGATTGAGGCCGCCCAAAATTTATCCGGGAGATTCCGCACGCGAAGGAAGGTGAAGACCCGGGAAGGGGGGAAGTGATTGCCAAACCATGGCAATAAGTGGGACCCACCGTTAAAACTTTTGAAGGTTGGCTTTCCCCGCATTCAAGCAGGGCGTTAGAGTAGAAATTTATCCCATATGGGGGTAATTGTTAACTTATAGTAATTATTACTTCTGTTATCCAAAATTAATGTAATACAGGGTAAAAATTACGCCAATAAAATTTACTTTCCGTTACCCCTAAAACAAACATCTCCTGTGTAAGATCAAAGTTATTGAAGATTTTATAGATTATTTCGTTAAAGAATAATTAGAAATATATTTTGAAGCTTTTTATCAAATAATTAAAAGCTTTTTACCTAAAAAAAATCTTTCTCGAAAATACTATTCGCAAAGGAATCACTTAAAATTTTATTTTTGGGTAAAACAAGAGTAACCTGCCATAAATTATCGCTCCATATAAAATTATCTTATATAATGGTTATTAAAGAACTTCAAATACTTGCAAATTTTTATTTAAAAAGAAAAGGCTAGTGAAAAGCAAAATCTAAGAATAAAATTGAGCTTAATTAAACGAGTTTGAGGATCAATAAGACTCAACCCGAGAGAAAATAGAACCCGGTTAAACTCAAACTAACTCAAGCTTGGGTAAACCATTTAGTTCAAGTTTATGTAAAAAGTGTAAGAATAAGCTGTTATAATTTTCTTTGTTTGATAATTATACGATACACCCGAATGTATATAATAGAAATTATTAATACACTCCCAAAAAAAAAAAAAAAAGAACAGATAGAGTAGGGACGTCATATGCTCCAGTGGATGCAAAAAGAAATAATGTAAAAACAATCATATTGCTAATGAAAGAGATTTTGGAGTGGAAAAAAGAGGGTCATGTTGAGTAAAATAATACTTTGACATATGGAGTACCGAACAGTATAGTCAAGGTGCCACGTGGTTAATGCCGAACATATTTAAGCGAGTCACGTAGTTATCGACCGAGCACGTTGACGTATGACACGTGACGTTCTGCCGAACAGTTGATTGATAGCATGAGGGTTCCACGTGAGTGTTATACATGGACACGCGTCTTTGTATTAATATTCTAAGGGATACCCTAATTCTCGGTATCTATGGATAATATATTGCCACGTAGCAGTAGCCGAAGACCTTAGTAGTCAATTTGTTCGGTCCATCGATTGGCGGCTAGTAAATGTTAGGCCTGGGACCCATAGCCTTAACGAAGGATCACAACCATAAATGCACCATAGTTATGACTGAACCTAGTATTTATCTCTGAAAAAGTAATTAAGTCAGTTCATTTCGTTACGAGTAATTGATAGATGTGACAGGTAGACAATTTGACAACTGAGTTCTGACTATGTTGCCATGTTTAACTACCATAAACATTTAATGAAAGATATGGGATATTTAATGAAAGATATGGGACATTTAATGAGAAATCATTGTAGAATGAGATCAAACATTCCACGCATAATTTATATATCATGTAATATATGCTGCGGTATCGAACTTTTTATGTAGATCCACCCATAAGAATGTCTAAACACAACCCCCAAATTAACTGTGGTTTTACATTTATTGCAAATACTAAATTTGCTCCGATAAGAAAATTATCGAAATTTATTTTCGAGAGATCGAGAGTTTTTGAAGCTAGAGTGCAATTTTAAGAGTTAAGAAATTGCATTTTTAATTTTTAAATTTCCATCAAAATTCATATAACAGTTAAAATTAAAATATTTTTACTCATTGAATTAATTTCCAGAAGAATGCAAAGATTAAAAATACAGTTTCCCACACTTTACATTAACTTAAGTTTATTAAATGAAAAAAGAGTAATGTGCAATATGAAAATTTATTGAAAAAGTAAAAATATCATCATCTAAAATATAACTTTTTTGAGACTCTGTTTGTAATGGTGAATTTAATAAGATTTAATTTTATTTAATAAAAATTTTACCGATTTCTATGTTTGGAATTAAAATAAAATTTTATGAACTTAATTTGATTTTATTTCATAACATAAATTTTAAAATTTTTATATCATTTGAAATCCAATTCAAAATAATAGAATTGAGAATTCATTATTTTCTTTAATTATCTAATAATTGAATAAATTTATTTTCATATATTATATTTATTATATTTTTTTATTCACTATTAATATGATTAAATTTGATATTTTTCTTAAATTATATTAATTTAATTTTTAAGTTTAAAATATGTTTCAAAAGTACATTTTTATTTATCAAACATTAATTCTAAAATAAAATATTTTCAAGTGAAATGTAAAAATATTTTAACTCTGGAACCCTTTTTCGTACTTTTTTTTTTTTAGGGGTTAGGCACGGCGGGTTGACAGTTGAACCCGCCCAACTTGCAAAACAAGGCGCGTGAAAGGGTACTTTCGTCATTCCAGACCGGGAGTGGCTTAAGTTATGTAAATAAGGGGAAGGTGAGGAGCAATTAAGTTAAGACTACGTCCAAAGGAGATGCAAGTTGAGGATCCACTTGCAGGAGTCTGGGGCGTAAGCTGGTGCGTGATAAAGATGACTGAAAGAAAGATCAACCATACTCATTTGCTTCGTCTCTCTCTCTCTCTCTCTCTCTCTCTCTCTCTCTCCTCTCCCAGGAAAGTTCCAAGTGGACAAAAGAAAATCTCTACATCTTTTTCTCTCCATATACACAGACATACATTACATACATATCATTGTTTATATATACAATCGTCTCTTCAACAACTATCCCCATTCTTCTTTTGAGAGATAGTGGGAGAGAGAAGAAGAAGAAATGACTACGTCTCTTCAGCTTCACAGAGTCACCACCGCCAGCGCAACCACCTCCGCCTCCGCCGCCGCGGCGCTCGTGAATTGCCACAAGCCGTCGCAGACCATCTGGCGAGTCCCGCCGTCGGTTTCCGTGCCGGACGAAGCCCTGCACTACCACACGCACGCGGTGGGGCCCAACCAGTGCTGCTCCGCCGTCGTGCAGACCGTCGCGGCCCCCGTCGCCGACGTGTGGTCCGTCGTCCGCAGGTTCGACAACCCCCAGGCATACAAGCACTTCCTCAAGAGCTGCCACGTCATCGTCGGCGATGGCGACGTCGGGACCCTGAGGGAAGTCCACGTAGTGTCGGGCCTCCCGGCGGGTTCCAGCACGGAGCGGCTCGAAATCCTTGACGACGAGAGACACATCATCAGCTTCAGCGTCGTCGGCGGCGATCACCGGCTCAACAATTACCGGTCCGTCACTACTCTCCACCAGTCGCCGACCTGTCCGGGGACAGTAGTCGTCGAATCATACGTCGTCGATATTCCTCCGGGCAACACGAGGGACGAAACTTGCGTGTTTGTTGATACGATCGTTCGCTGTAACTTGCAGTCGCTGGCTCAGATCGCCGAGAACTTGGCCAAAGCCAACTGTAAATCGTCATAACTCGTCTCCGTCTTCGTTAATCGCGTCGATTTTCGTGATTTCCAGTTGTGAGTGTGGTGGTTTTTGTCGGATCATTCAAATCTAGAATTCAAAATTCATATATAGCTAGCTAGCTAATTAAGCTTCTTTCTCAACCCTCAATAGAGATTCAAATTATTAAAAGGTGACGATAGTATATATATATATTTATATAATGTTTTGTATTTCTCTGCAATATGTTCTGAACATGGATATGCCTGTGTTAATGTTCTCTAATCTGCTTAATTTGGTGTTCTTTTTCAATTAGCTCCTCATTTTCCTTTGTTCAACTCCATTTTTGTGTACGTACTCTCGTATATATACTGTATAGTTTGAAGATATTTTATTGATCAATCTCCGTTTTTGTATGTGTGTGTATATATATATATATATGCTAGCTATATATACCTGTATATGTAAGTATAAGTATTTCTTCATTAACTTCCATTTTTGTAATTGTATATATATGCATCTTAATGCTTATTTAAGGAATTTCTTGATCGATCGGCTCCATTTTTATTTGCTGTAATATTTATTTGAGGTGTTACTTGAATAGTCCAAGATCCCCCAACCGAACATCGTTCCAGTAATTGAATTCTGGTAAGAAAATCATAGTAAAATATTTTATGGTATTAGAGGGTGCAACATGGTATTCTAAACAAAAGAAAAATTAAAAGAATAATATTTTTTTTAATTATTTATAAAAATTGAGGCAAGAATAATGTGAATGTGACATTTTTATAATAAATAAATAGACTTTTTAATGAATTATGTTTGTAAAAATAATAATCTTTAATTCATTTGGTTAACGCAAGTATAGGGGACATAGATTATAGTAAAATATTGGATTTGAATAAGCAAAAATGGATCGCCTTGATGGGAGTTATAGCTATTTAGAAAAAATTTAGTCCCTTATTTAAATTTTAACAATGCATGCATTGCGAATAGGGGTGGAAATAAACTCAACTTTTTTTGCAGTATTTGAATTCGTCTTGAAGAAAACTCGATTAGGAACTGAGTTGGTAACTAAAGCGAGCTCGATTGTGACTCATGTAGGATCGAATTTAACCTCAAGTAAGGATATAAATGAGTAAGGTATCCACCTAATTATTCCATTATTAAATCCGTTTATTTTTTACTTACCATTACCGATTCAAATTCATTTTTTTTAGTGGGATCCCAAATCCTTCCCATCTCAAATCCGCAAAATTGATCCCAATACTTGTTTGCTTTAGTTATGGATGAGATTACATGACATATTCAGGATGAGGTGCCGTGGTGTATGCTATTTGCAGATGATATTGTTTTAGTAGATGAGACAAGAGAAGGAGTGAATGCTAAGCTAGAATTGTGGCGGGATACGTTAGAGACAAAAGGGTTTAGGCTAAGCTGATGCAAGACGGAATATATGGAATGTAAGTTTAGTCAAAGTAGGATAACGAGTAGTATAGAAGTAAGTTTAGGCACACAAAAGATTGTAGAGAAAGATAAATTTAGGTACCTTGGATCTATGGTGCAACAAGATGGAGGGATTGATACTGATGTAAGTCATAGGATTCAAGCTGGATGGACCAAATGAAAGAGTGCTTCGGGGGTTTTGTGCGATCAAAAAATTCCCCTCAAGGTGAAAGGAAAGTATTATAAGGTAGCGGTTAGACCAGCGCTGCTATATGGATCAGAGTGTTGGGCAGTAAAGCATAATTATGGTCAGAAGATGGCAGTTGCGGAGATGAGGATGTTAAGGTGGATGTGCGGGATTACAAGGAAAGATAGGATTAGGAACGAGGAGATTAGGGGCAAAGTAGGAATAGCACCGATTGAAAATAAAATGAGAGAAAACCGATTAAGATGGTTTGGCCATGTTAGAAGGCGTCCAGCAGAGGCACCT
Organism: Vitellaria paradoxa; assembly: GCA_019916065.1. NCBI lineage: Eukaryota > Viridiplantae > Streptophyta > Magnoliopsida > Ericales > Sapotaceae > Vitellaria > Vitellaria paradoxa. The sequence continues at coordinate 37,062,496 of CM034242.1, read as the reverse complement.
GTTAGAAGGTGTGAAAGTATGGAGATTGTCAGGAGTAGGAGAGGTAGAGGAAGACCCAAGAGAAGCTGGAAAGAAACCATTAAACATGACCTAACCTACCTAGATTTATCGGAGGACATGCCCCTAAACAGATCAAATTGGCGTCGACAAATCCATATAGCCAACCCCACCTAGTGGGAAAAGGTTTGGTTTGGTTTGGTTTGGTTAAACGGATACCTTATAAGTATTAGGTATGGATATCCTATAAGTATAAACAGGCATTGGATATCGGACACTCTATAAACAAATTCCAAACCTGTCCTAAATCTGCATGGTGTTAAATTTTGATCCCAAATCCGTCTCATTCCCATTAGGATATTTTCTAACGGGTTTTTATTGAATTTGGTCGAATTTGATACCTTTATATACCTGTCCCATTGACATTCCTAAGCTCAAGCTTTAAAAAATTTGGTTTAAGAGTTCATAAGTTAGTTCAATAAAATAGTATATACATATATATTTTATAATATTTTTATATTTTTAATAATATTTTATTATATTTATTCATAATATTTTATTTATTATATTTTAGAATAAAATAACATCGTTTTGATTTAATCGAGTTATTCATGAACTAATCTCGAGCTTAAATTCTTATTTATCAAGCCAAACTTGAGTCCGGTATAAATAATTCAAGTCGAAATCGAATAAGTTAAAATTCTATTTAACCCAACTTGTTTCCACCCCTAATTTTAAAATTATATTTCCTCTATATTCTGTTTTGTAATTTATATATTTCTTTCGTTGGAGGATGGAGAGGAATCAATAGCTGCACCAAGTTGATATATATATATACACATATATATATATTGATGACTCCAATAACTCAACTTGTTGTAGGGGAAAGAAAAAAAAAAGAAAAAAATTAAACTACAAGTTGCCACTATTTTTTTTGACCTTTTTCTACTTTCCCTCTATATTTTATGCAAAGTGTCTGGAAGGACATTAATATAAATATATGCAAGTTGCCTTGCAAGTGGGCATGCAATGAGTTTGATGACCCTTTTGATTAGTTTGTCTGAGAATGCGAAATCACGCCTTTCATGTCCTTGCTTTTACTCTAATTAATATAAAGTAATGCCATATAATCAAAATTATATATATATATATATATAATTATCTAAATGAGATAGAATTGTTGTAAAGTTATCATTCCAAATTAACAAATTCGTAAAATTACATTTTAATCACAATACTGTGATTTAGACTTTTAGATTATTATTATTATTTTTTTAATTTTTATAAACATGATCATCAACTTCACACGAGACACACCATTATCCGAAAATCTCTGAAACCAGCTATGTTACAATCCCAAAGTCATCATCAATTGCCCGTCCGGTAGCCAAGGGTACAAATTTCAACTCATTGATTTTCTTCCTTTTCTGTTTTTGTCAACTTGCACCAACTTAGCCTTTGACACTTTAGAGAAAGAGATCAATGCTTCATCATTTAGGTAGATGAAGAAATGGTACATTAAATGATTTTAGGTTGACGGAGCTGGGTTAGAGAGTTACAATTGAAAAATCTACTACAAAAATTGTAATGCAAAAATGACCAATTACGATTTGGATCATTTGATTGCACTTAATGTAATATGACTTGTTATATTATATACTAAGTATGTTTGAATTAAATTTTTTTAACTTTTATTTTTATTTTAAAATTAATTTTAATTAAATTAAATTATAATCATTAGATTAAGTAAAATTTAAATCGTGAAGGCTTTTTTCTTTACTGCATCTCCAACAATAGATTTCTTTACTTCAACCCGGTAAAACCCTGAGGGAGCTAACGATGTAATTAACAAATGTTGACACTTCATTCATATGTGATGCGCAAGAAATTCGTACACAGTAATAGTCGCAACATTAGCCTACATTGGGCCGACTCTGATCATCGAGATTATGTCTTATCTTGCCTAGAAGAACGCATATCATTCGAATGGTAGTCATAATGATGACTTTGCAGCGAACCGTTGGACTCCCTCAGCATATCATCCAAACTAAGGTTCCATGCACCTCACCATTCGAACATTAATCCCTATGGTTCAAACCTTGGGCCTAGAAAACTTTAAAAAATATTCTATTGTACTATACTAAACTGTATCACACTGTATCGTGGGGGCATGGAAATGTTATATACATTTCCACGCCCTAACCTTCACTTCACTTCGAAATCTGCTATTTTCATTAATCTTTAGGGGTCGATTGGATGCAACAAATAGGGGTCTTCATAAATAATACACTCTTATAAGTTTTGATGTGATATTTTTTGTTTGGTTTGGGAAGTAAAATTTCTCCCCTCTAAAAATTATCCTCCCTTCTTAATCTTGGAAGAAGGTGTATTATTTTTTGAGAGGGTTTGAGCTCTCCAAAAATTATCCCCCCTTATATGGACTAAATTGGACTATTATACTCCTTCTCATCCCCCTTTCTCACCTACAAAATATATTTTATATTAGAAATAAATTCTTTTTAATGAAAAAATGTATTAAAAAATTATATTAATAAAAATAAAAAAAATATAATTTTTTTCCAAATAAGGGGTTGTGTGATTAAAAAAATATATTTTTTCCAAATTGGAGGTGATATGATTTTAAGATAATAATATTATTTTTTAACAAATATAATAATATTATTTTTTAGCAAATTTATACAAAACTACACATATATTGATATTTTTTAAATAAGGAAAAAAAAATAAGCGACTAAAGAAGTTTCGGATAAATTGGGATGTTATTATTTACGAAACTAATTTATATATTTTATAAAGTTTGATTTATTAATAACTTAATTTATTTATAATTAATTTGTCTAAAATTAATTTGTACTAGTTGGTTTTTACATTATATAATTAACATAAACATATAATTAAGTTTGGGTAACCAAGTTTAATTTAATGGGTAACCAAGTTTTGGGACACTACAAGGGTAAAAGAGTCATTTGACTATTTTTTCCATCATTTACCTCCTCTTATTTATAAAACATTCAAACCAAGTCAAAAGTTATTCCCCTTCATAAACATCACATCAATGTGGGCCAGCACTCTAAAAATAATACTCCTTCTTATCTTATATCCCCTCTAAAACTTATCCTCCTGAAATTTTAACACCATCCAATCGGGCCCTTAATGTAATGATACGAGTCATAAATCCAACACTTTTTTTGTATTAAAACAAATTATATTAGAATTACTTCTATTTATTTAATCATTTTTTATGATTAATTAAATAAGTAATTTTTATTTTGTAAATATCTACTTGTTTTTAATCCAAAAATATAAAAAAAGGAAATAAATTTAAAGTTTTAATTTCATAATATTTTCCTACCTTTTTCTTCATTGTAAAAAGTGCCATGTGCAAGCCACTCAATGGATGTGTTATGCCCAGAACTCAATCTTGATCCAATGGTACCCCGAGCTCTCAGACAACCCCCATCATTAATTTTCCAACAGTACCCCAAATTGCACAAAGCATTCCTTTATTGATCCTTGTAGCATCCTCTCGAGTAATTCTAGTGCAGAAAAACCTTCCTGCAACAATGCATTACATCAATAAACCTCACAACAGTAGCAAAAAAATTACAAGGAACCAGAGACAACTGGTTTATGGTTACCTATGTAATCATGGGCAGAGCCACCTTTTGCCAGGGGCACGTGCCCAACTCAAAAAAATTATATTATTTTTTTTATATTATCTTTCGTGTCCAATCATATTCACCTAAGAAAAGAAAAAAAATTTAAATACCAACCGTGCTCACCAAAGAAAAGGAAAAAAATTTTAACTCAATATTATTTGTGTCCACCAGAAAAAAAAAAAAATATAGCCCAATACAAACTGTGTTCACCCAACCTAATGAAAGAAACAAAATTTAACTTAATACACAACAATGCAATTAATGTACTTAATCTAGTCAATACAATTAAAAAATATCTAATCTCACTTTATCTCTTCTCTCTCTCTCTCTCTCTCTTCTTCTGTTTCCAACTATAGTCAAGTTATTTTTTTAATTCTCTTATAAAACCTTGCCAACCATTTATCTGTCTTATAATTAGCGCCCACCCACAAATAATTTTTTAACTCCGCCCCTGCGTGTATTAGCATATTCAGTGCATATCGTCTTGATTTCACCCTTCCCTTAAATTCTAATGCCTTTTGAGTCCTTGCAACCAACTAGCACATAATAGAATTAACAACACCAGCCTAATAACAGATTAGCAGGTGTTCACAACAGCAGCAATAGGAACTCATCTCCATTGCTTGATTCAGCTTCTTTGATCGGCTCATGCCAACTTTATGACAGTATATGATCTCTGTTTGCTATCTAATTACCTATATGATGCCAGGACAGAAGTTCCGCATCTCTATTGACCCCTTAGTTTTCTAAGACATTAGCCATAGAGCTTGCTTTCCCCCGAAGTGTGTGAAGATGCATTGGTCAAGTCCTAGCTTTTCTAGCTCCATGTATTAATTACTGTTAATGTAACAATTTCCATGGTCTATCGGAGTGATTTGATGCCCAATGAATTACATTCATAGAGTCAGATTCTATGAGCATCTTCAAGCTAAAAATTTGGATTGCTCGATCTGAATAGCGCAAATTTCTGCCTCATTAGAATCCATATTTCCAACTCAACTGAAAAAAAAAAAAAAAAAAAAGAGAGAGATAGAGAGAGGAATATGCAATTTCCTTTATCGTCTATCAACACAACCCCTATTCCAGCTTCCCAGGTTTGCTTTTTGAGGAGCTATCTATATTCCACTTGATCCAACGAATAGGATCGAGCTGGCATCAATTTAGCCCTTTTTTGTTTTTGTTTTTTTTTTTTTGGGGGGGGGGGGGGGGGCGTTTGGACAATCTTTGCAGCCAATTAGATGGATTTAATAGTTCTAGGCTTGAGTAGGGGAAGCCCTAATATGATGCTTTAATCTATGACCCTAATCTGAATAAAATGAGTTAGCCATTTATAAGCCTTGTGTTCAAATCCTCGCACTGGTTATAGCTAAGAGTTACAATTTTGTTTCAGTGACTTGTTTGAGTCAATACCGCAATGGGTATTTGAAAATATTTTAGTGTAGCACAAAAAATTAAAATCTTAAGAATATTTAGAAATATTTATGAAAATATATCTAAATATACAAAAACTTGGCAATAAAATAATTAAGCAACTCAGTACGGTTTGTACACGGAAATTGAATGAAATAAGAATGAATACTAGAATTAAATGGCCATTCTCATTTCTTTGTTAGTTGCCAAGTTATATAATATTATAATGAGATAATTGTTTTTATTTTATTTTAATATTAATTTAAATTAAACTGAAATAGAATAAAATAAAAATCTTAAAAAATACACAAGGTAAAGTTGAAGTAACGGTGGTGGTTGAAATGTTAAAAGATGGTTATGATAGTCATGGAAGCAGTGGTGATAGTTGGGATGGGATCTTAGGGAGGGGGTTAACATTACTGTGATGTTAGTCTCTAACATTGAGACTGTGAACCATTTGATCAAAATTAGATGGTTCACAATAAAAATAAATTCAAAATTCTCCATTCAAAAATTTTAAACCTATTTTTATTGTGAACCGTTTGATCAAAATCGAACAATCATTAGTCCCGATGCCATAAAACTAACATCACTTTCCCCTCTTTCGGTGGGATAGCTGTGATAGGTGAGTGATAGCATATAAAATCGGTTGACGCGGCTCTAGCTGGCCTTGATTTGCCCCCGACTCTAATTGTCCTTATGAAAATTGGGTCGGGTCAAGATCAAATATCTGACCCTGACCCTGATCCATTGATCTTGTATTTTTTTATATTTTTTTAAAATATTTTTATAATTCTATTTAAAATAAATTAATTATAACTTGAACTTAAAATAAAATAATTAGATTAGTCTTCAAAATAAATAAATTTTAATAATACTTATTGCATGTTTTTAAACACTAGAATTTGTTATTAATCATGATTGGGAAAATTAATTGAGTTCCTATATTCTCAAGATCATAAAATACCCCTGCCTTTTGTTCATTTTGATATAGTGTAAATAAACAATTGAAAAAAATAATAGAAACAAAATTAAATTTGTAAGGTTGGCCTAAGATTGGGTTAGGGATGCTCCAAAATTCCATCCTAAGGTGTAGGGTCGGATCAGTACAAACATATGATCAAGTCAAAGTTGACTCAAGTTATTGTCAATTCAATCTTCTTTACATGTCTAGTGAGTAGTGATACTTATGGATAATAGTGGGGGTAGCGGTGGTGGATTGAGGTAAAGGTAGTGACAGTGATGTTTAGTAGCTGTCATCATTTTAGTTTCATATTTCCCCTCTACTTATTATTATTTTTTTTCTTATTCTTTCTTATTTCATGAGAAAATAAAAATATAAGAATAATCATTTTAAAGTGAGTATTTTCACTTCTTGTAAGCAAACCAAATAAAAAAAAAAAAATGAGAATAAGATGTTTAAATCAGCATTTTATTCTAAGCATTTTATTCTAGTCACTTCCATTGTACCAGATGTAATTTTATGGTTATAAATAGTGAAAATAAACATTCCGTTACGGTGTTTTGATGTGAATATTAGAATGATTATTTCACGAGAGTTTCGGTCAACTCGTAAAATTGAATAACTTCTAACATTCTTTGATCCTTGTGAACTTAGAAAGTCTGACATATGCATAAAGGTAGGGGAATTAATTAATGGAGTGCCCGTCGGTGGTCCCGTTGTTCATCTTTTGCAAACAGCATAAAAGCATAATCATCATCCTTAGTTAACTTATCCTTTGAGAATTCCATGCCGGTAATCATCAGAACAAGCTAGTTTGACCCTTGGTACATATATATGTATGTATGTATTTATGCACCATAAAACGCCGAAACATTCTCAACGTTTTATAAAGCAAACCAGACAACATTACACACACAAGGATGCTGTTGTGCTAAAAAACTAAGTCCAAGGCGATCAGGGGTACAAACAATATAAGGTGTACTTAGAGTTGTATAAAAATATATAAAATAAAATAAAATTATAAAAGTAAATGTTTCATAATTCGTACAGTTAGTAAAAAATTTAAATTTTATTGTTTCATAATTCGTATTTGTAGAAATTTATAAAATTTTTTATTTTATTTTGTATAACTCCAAACAAAACCATACTATGCAAGTATGCAGTTGTACTCAAAAACTAAAAGTTCAAGACGATCCCGAGATATAGAAAAATATTATAACAATGCAGTTCATTTTTAACGATTAAAATCGTAAAAAATACCCCCAAAAAATCGTTGAAAAGAGTATTTTTCACGGTCAAGCGGCCATCAATAGACCGTTAAAAAAAAGAAAAAAAAAAAAAAACACACACACACACACAATTTTCACCATGTTTATTACCAGCCAGTTACATTAGGCCGAGAAAAAAAAATTAATAATGCAAATCTTCTGTACTTTCAATCAGTATATGCAACCACTCAGGATCAGTAATCTCGATCCGTTGGATCAATATTTGTGACTCTCACATAAAATCCAACAGTCAACGGACAGCCGCGTAATGTGGTGTCTTGTTTTCAACACTTTCCATATGTACATGGATAGAAAAGCTTAGCGAAGAGAAGCTCATTCCAAGTGTCTTGAAGGCCGGGAAGACACCAGTGGACGCAGTCAGCGTAGCTCGCGGGGTTGGCTAGCTGCTGAGGCGTCAAAGGGCTCCATTGCTTCTTGTATATTGATGTGTGGGCGTCCTTTCGGTAGCTCGAGAGTTGGGTGATGTTCAGGAACGTGATGGGAATCGTTGATTTACTAAACGCTTGTCGGATCACCTGCATTATGGTCTTTCGCGAGTCCGATGCCCAGTACGTTGGATCTTCAATTACGCTCGTCTGATTGTAGCAGTTTCCATCTGGCTCACCTCCCCATTCTATGCTCCTGCCAAACATACACCCAAAGTAAAAGTTGCATTAAATCAATCATCCACTGTATGCTTTGGTAACCATGGGAAGTCTTTTTTTTTTCATTTTTCTTTTCTTTCGTGTGCTTAGAATAATAAAAAATGAGATAAACTGAGATAAGTTATGAGTTCGTAATTCGTGTAGTAAGATAAAAAATGAACAACTTTTAGAGATTTTAAATGTTTTCAAAGATTTTTAGAGGTTTACAGTAAACCAAACGGAGCCTTATATCATTTATTTTTAGTGAAATTTAATTTTTTTTAGTAACTTTTAAAAATGTAATTCACTTCTTCAAAAAAAAAAAACAGACTTTTTTATATACCATGCCCATTGATTCACTTATATACCATGCATGTTGGATTAAATTACTTTTTTTATAATATATATATATATATATATATATAGCCTTAGGCAGTGTCTGATTATGGAATGAAAAGGGGGAGATTGGACTGGCAGTCCAAAGGGGCTCAAAATCCTTTATTTGAGTTTGCAAAATGACTACGGACTACAAGTCTACTTTGGATAGTATATCCCCCAAAATGGGGAGATATACAATACTATGGAGGTGGTGGTATTACATATCCCCACCTCCCAGATTTACTTCCTCTAAAATTTAAAGGTTTAAAATTATTTTTTGTCATATCTCATGTTAAATCACATTTTTTATCCTACTTTATATCTCATTAACCAAACACCAAAAAAAATAATCCCACATACAAAATTAATCCCATGTCTCATAGATTATCTATAGTATTACTTATACCTTATCATCCACCTCTCAAATCAAACATAGCCTTAGTATGCGTTTAGCAACCATAGTTAGCTATTTAGCTTTTTGCCTTTTTCTAAAATGATCATACTTACCATTTCATATTCTTAACTTTTTTTTTTTAAATCATAAATGGTAAAAATGTCAAATTAAGATAAAAAAAAAAAGTTAACTTTTTTCCCTATCCAAATACAAAGAAAAAAAAAGTTAATTTTTAATAGCTAATTAAAAAAATAAAAATAAAAAAATAAAACAAACTTTTTCATCCCAAACTCAGCCTTAATTTCATTTATTTAAATTCCAAATTGAATTTAGGTTGAATAGAGGCCTGATTAATTAGCCAATCACAAGTCAAGAGGTTTCAAATTAGAATTTAATGATCATCAGTGGGAGAATTAGTTCATAAGAAGGATTAATATACCTGTGATGAGATGGTGACAAGCTGGCGAAGAAGACCCTCGTCTTCTTAGGATCCACGTTCTTTCGAATCCATTTCACCAGACTCTTCATTGCCATACCATAAGCATCCTCTGTTGACAGCTCCACGATGTCCTTCACTTTGTCTTGGAAAGACCCTTGCCTGAAAGAACATCACAAGCACCCCAAAATGAGACATTCCCTCAATTACCAAAAGAGAAGAGCTAATATAGAGTCACAATCTGTGTTTGCATTTTCTCTTAATAAATAAATGCCCAGATGATGCGTAGTTACAATATCTTGAACTTGTCCCCAATCATCCACCACAGATAGGTATTGAACACCAGGACATCAACTCCTCTCCAGTGTCGCCCATGCTTATTAATCGACCCTCTTCGGACAACTCTATCCGACACCCTATGAATCACAGCATCATCAGAATTTGATTCGAGCAGAAATGGTGCCCAGTAAAATTCGATACTCGCGTTGTAATCCTATACAAATTAACATAACAATGTTGTGGTCAAATAATTAATAAATATGTGAAAAATTAAATTATGCATTATATTTACATACATACATATATATTTATAAATAACTGATATTTGCGCTCCATCATAAAAGTGAACATTTTTTTCTATGCTCGATCTACTAGTCTTGGAGTGCCCATATCAGATGGGTTCCAGGGGCTGCAGTGTATATTTTGCACTGCAGAAGGTGAAGTTGGTAGATCAACTGCTTATGTGGGTGGGTGGGTGGGTGTGTATTTGTGTATTTTGCACTCTAAGAATTCCATATATGAACTTGATCGAATTCGGGTTTTAGGGGATTGCAGTGTAAAATGCACCGCAGGAGCTGAGGTTGATAGATCAATAGTCATGATTTAACTATTAAATAATAGAGTGCAAGATACAAATCATGACTATTGATCTATCAACCTCAGCTCCTACAGTGCATTTTGCATTGCAATCCCCTGAAACCCAAATTTGATCAACTTTATATATCGAATTCTTCTGAGTACAAAATACACACACACACATACACCCACATAAGCAGTTGATCATCAAGTTCATATATAGAATCCTCTGAAGTTAATAATCAATTACCTTAGCTCTGAAAATGGTTAGGGAACCATAAGTTTCCATGGATTTGGCATCTTCAGGGATGATTCTGTGGAGAAGACAGACCATGGATGCGTATTGACCTCGGTTCAGTGAATCGCCTACAAACATCATCCTCTTCCCTCGAAGTGCCTCCAGCATTTGTGTCGCATTGAAACTGTATAATTTGCTACAGATCATCATCTATTCTTGAAGAAATTAACAATTACACAGTGACAAGAAAAATATGTATATATGCTCTTATCAACAAAGAATGTCAATGTCATACACAATCTCTATGATTTTTTTTTTTTTTGGCTGAATTAATAAATTGAATACAATATGTTTTTTCTTAATTATTTTGGGGTTTATTATTCTTAATGAATTTAATTATTTAATTCCTAATAACAGAGTTTTATTAAGGCCAGCACCACTGGTGGATTTCTTCTTTTTTTTTTTTTTTTTTTTTTTTTTAAGGGTTAGTCAATCAGGCCGCATATTATAACTACAATGGAAGAAAAAGAAAGTCCGGTAAAATTTATTGACTAATTACCGCTGTAAATTCTTCCAAGTAATGCTGTCAATTTTACTTAGATTTATTATCAAAATGATATGGGTGTTTATCAACTATTTTTTTGTTTTTTTTTACATAAATAATCAACCAACATGTTATGTTGGGTTGGCCAAAACTAACCAAAATCTACCAATTTTTTATACTTTCTTCCAATTAAATTTTACCATACATCACTTTTACATCAAATTTTTGTACTTTTATTATACTTTTTGGTTAAACTTTAACCAACCAAACACTCTTTCCTATTATTACTTGACTGATTCTAAGTTCCATTAGTATATCATTTTTTATCCAACTCATATTTGCTCATTATTTTTAGATGTTACATAATTTTGTAAGAATGGTGAAACGTAAATTTATACAAACAGATGTACCGCATAAATATTATAATTTTGGAAAAAAAAAATTAACACAATTTATTAGTTGTTGGTCCTTAATAATTGGTAGAACTCATCCATCCTGTTTAGGGGTTGTTTGGAGTAAGAAAAAATGAGATAAATTGAGATAAATTGTGGTTTGGGGAGATTTCGTAATGCGTGCAGTGAGAGAAAAAAGTTGATGTGATATAAAGTTAACAGAGATTTATAGAGATTTTTGAAAATTTTCAGCAAAAAATGACAAACCAAACGGGCCCTTAGTGTGCATGACAATCATGTTATATAGGTGGCATTTGGCACGCTAAAAAAATAAAAAATTAATTTTATTAATTTTTTAACTTTTTTAATTTTCTTCCTCAAACACAAATTAATTTTTACAAATTTTCTTTAATTTTTTTATTTTACTTAATTTTTTTAAATTTTTTCCGAACATTCAACTAGCTATAAAAAAATATCACATCTTAATCCTCCTATATATGAAGTTGTATTTTTTTAAAGCACCCAAACAGCCCCTATATTAATAAAGGATACTGGGATCAATTTTATTTGGCGCTTGAACTAGGCGCCCTCTCATTCATTGCTAATTTGAGAAATAAAAAACAATATTATTAGGCTAATTTAGGGGCCGAAACGAATCAATCAAGGCATCGAGGTATTTTAATAATATTTTTATTATATTTTTTATAATATTTTATACCAAACGACATCGTTTCAAGGACAGTTTGGTGTCTCAAATTTTTTAAAAATTTTAAAAATTTTTAAATTTTTTTGATCAAATTTCTTCACGTATCACTTTTATATCACATTAACATTAATTTTTTTTTTTGAGCATTCCAAACGCCTCTTTAATTTAATCAAATTATTTTCAAATCAAAATTTAATATCAAAATTTTATTTTATTGAACTGAACTGGAATGTATATAAAACTTCAAATAGAGTTCAAGCTTGAATTTGATATAAATAATTTGATTCGAATTGAACTAAATTAAAACTCGACTGAACTCGTCCCGTTTCTACTCACACTAATTTTACTCCATTAATTTTTTTTCAAAAAGATAAAAAAAAAAAAAGGAAAAGATCATTTATTGGTGTAATGTCAGCCAGTACACAACTCTGCAACTACTCAATGCTCCAAGTGGCGAGAAGATCGTAACCGTCCATCCTTTACCTATCCTATCGTGGACGAAAACTAGTCCATGCACCAGAAAAAAAAAAAAAAAAAAGGGTTGGAGCGGAGTAGTTGAACCATCTTAATGATAACGTAAGCGTAAAAATTTCAAACTCTTTTGTCATTTCAACCCTTTGTTTACCGGCCGGCGATTTGTCGTGTTTTTTTTTTTTTTTTTTAAATCCAATTTGAAATGAACCAAAAACAACACACAAATTGATTGTATCAAATGAAATGATTTTAATTAACTAATTCCCAATCAAAACGAACCTGGGAAGAGAGCAAACGTGAGGCTGCCATCTCCAGAACTGGTATTCCTTCTCCGGCCGGCCGTGCTCCTGGCAGGTCAGCTGGGGCTGTATGTACGGACACTCCGATTCCTGGTACAGAGGCCGAGTCAACGCGTCCCGAACCCACTTTCCGGCGAACACATCGCACCCTTTCTGGGTCAACGACGACTCACCGACCGCCGCGAAGGGCAACTTCGAGTCTAAATCGTCGAACCCACTAACCCCATTGATGGATTTTTTGTCGGAGATTTCATCACGGTGGAGAGGCGGAGGAGGAGGAGGAGGAGGAGGAGAGTTGGGTTTGAAGAGGCAGGTGAATTGTTCGCTGTAGAAGAAGTCGAAGAAGAGAATGAAGACGAGAAAGGTGAAGAAGTAAGGAAAGAGACGAGCTTTTCTGAGGACGAACGAGGAGGAGGGAGAAGAAGAAGAAGAAGAAGAGGAGGAGGAGGAGGAGAGAGGAGGAGTCCTCTTCATCTGCTGGAAAAGGTTTCTGTCTTTGATCTATGAAAGCGCATGTGATGATTTGAGAGATGGTGTGTTTTGTGTCCATGTGCAGCCAACCATTGAACAAAGTCGATGTAATAATTGTCTTATTTAAAAACAAAAATTTTTTTATTAGAGTAATTAATTATAAAGAGGAAAAGTCCAAAAAAATGGGATGAACTTCTCATTTATTTTAACGAATTAAAAAAATTTTGAAATTACATTTTTATTGCCCCTGCAGACTGCAGTTGTACTAGATTTGTACATGGATTAAATTTTTTAATTTTTTTAAAATTTAATTAGTTAATTGATTTTTTTACCCAGCGCTAGCGCAAATTTGTTAGGCTCCATTTGGCTACCAAAATTTATTAATTTTAATTAATATTTTTTATTTTTTTAATTAAATTTTTTGATATATTTTTTTGGTCATATTTTTTTTTATTTTTATTATATTTTTTAGTTGATTGGCACAATAAAAAAATTTTAAAAAGTACGACTTTGTACTTATGAGTGACAAATTCGACGCTAGCAATACTGTTATGTTTGCTCTATCATATCGGAGACATGAGCCTTTTGACCAAAATCTGGTAGTTCATAATACGATTTTTAATTTTATTTTTATTATAAAAATTTTTAAAATTATTTTTATTATCAACCGTTTGATTTTTATTTAAAATTTTTAAATTTATTTTTATTATAAATTATTCGATAAAAATTGGACGGTTTAAACATTGACGTAATGGGCTAATATCACTTCCCTCTCTCGTGAGCGACACGTGTTGATAGTAGTGTGTTTGCTGAAAATTTGTAAAAATTAGAAAAAATTAAAAAAGTTAGTAAAACTCAAAAAAAATTTGTAGAAAGTTAATAAAAATGAGTAAAAATTAAAAAAAATTGGTAAAAGTTGAAAAAAAATTAATAAAAATTGATTTTATGTTTGTGGTGAAAATAAAAAAAAAATTAGTAAAAATTTATTTTTTTAATAAGCCAAACAGCCCCTCATTCTCTATCTTGTCGATCTTCCATAGAGCACTGGAGACAAGGTTCGTTAAATGATAAATCCTCACTTTTGGCACTCTGTTCGAGTTTAAGGAGGAGGAAGAAGAGAACTAAGAAGGCCGAAGATAGGGCTACTGATCATGCCGTATGTCGTAGATCAGGCTATTTCTCTAGCAGTTTTTTATTATTAATTTATTGTTTATTGTTTATTTTATTTCTTATATAAGGTGTGATGGTGGTGAAATTTCGTAATTTTTGATCTGGACCATGAAGAACTTAATCTGTCGAAAATAATAGATATCTATCTACCATGAATACTGATATGAAAAATAATAGAAATCTGTTTATCATGAACACCGGTGTGGTACCATACTTAAGTTAGCAAATGTAGCATAATTTTTATATAAAGAGAGAATTGCCTCACACTCTATTTATAAGAATCTTTTACAAAGTTATAGTAGAAGTCTTCCCTAATTTGTTGTTATGATTTTTTTATGTGAATAAAGTAAGTATTAGATTTTGAATATATCTCTATTAAATTTAATGTGATTCTACGAATCTTTTCTCTAATAATAGATATAATTTTTTTTTTTTTCATCTTTTGGGTAAGTGATAGATATAAATTTTGTTCTCCATGATAGAGAATTTCAAAGTATCAAAAATTACACCCATCAAGGTGCATGGGATACAACCTCAGATTAGCACGACAGTAGAGACTAGTGGGGTTTTATTTTATTATTTTTTATTTAATTTTTGCAATATAACTGTGATACAATTAATGCAACGTCATTAAGGTCCTAATTGACTTGAAAAGATTCATATGCCAAACTCAAGTTTGTATTTGGATTTAAAATGGAAAGATATATTTGAAAGTAACTATTGATTAAAATTATTTTCATCGAAATCTGATATTTATAAGAAAATTAAGGTGGCATCTAGTTTACTTTTCTGTTTTCTATTTTTGTTTTATGTGTTAAAATTCTCAAAACGAGGAAACAAAAAATTCTCTATTTTCGTCGTTTTAAGATTTTTCTTATTTTTTGTTAAAAACTCTCAAAACGATTTTTTACCATTTTTATTTCATGTGTAAAGTCATTTTTAGTTTTCGAAAATAAATTTTGAAAACACAAGTAAACAAATGAGTTTTTACTTGTTTCCTTTTAAAGTACAAAATGAGAAATGAAGTCAAAATAGAAAATAAAAAACAAAAACAGAAAATAGAAAAACAAACCAAATGAGCCCTAAATAGTTCATGTACCTGAAAATATGAAAGAATAATTAATTCATTATTAAATAAATTAAAAAAGAAGTAAATCTTACTTTGCCCCGAACTTATACATTGATCCGAAATCTCATTTAAGAATTTGACCTTTTTAATAGTAATTAACTATTTAAACTTTTAATTAGTTAAATGACATTTAATCCGTCAAAAGTGTCTGATACTTAAGACATTTAATTAAAATGAAACATTGCAACTAATTAAAAGTTTAGAGTTATAAAAAATTAAAAATAAAAAAATCAAGTCTTGAAATGAAATTTTAAATTAAATTCAAGAGTGCAAAAGAATAATTTACCCAAAAACAAATTAATTTAAAAAAAAAACTCTAAAATTATCAAACTCTATCCCAATGTTGTTGCTATTGTATCATGTCTCTTTGCTTTCATTTGAAGGAGTGAGGGAAAGAAAGTGAATAATTTTCATCACCTTCTATAGAATAAATGTGTTAGAAAGAACATATTTAAAGAAAAAAGTGAAGGGTGAGTGTTTGGTTAGAATAGAGAGGCTTAGGTAGAGGAATATATATACATTTATGTATGTATATGTGTTTGTGTGTGTTTGTTGAGATTTCAACTTCATTTGGTTGGCTTTAATTCAAGTATGCCTCTAGGCTTCTACTATAATATTTCCTCAACCAGAAGAATGGAGCAGATAAGAATTAGTAAACTCCCCCCCCCCCTTTTTTAAGAACACAGGTAAGAATCAGCTGACTTACCAAATTCTAGTTCATTTATCGACTAATAAATGGATTTATTGAATTCTTTTTCAGTTTTATTTTTTTTTCAAAATTTTTTAAATCAGAATCGCATGAGTGTCAAATTTTAAAATTTCAATTTTTTTCCTTTTAAAATAATATAATATTGTTACGAATTAAGATTTTGTTTTTTAATTTCTATAATTTTATATATTTTATCAATTTGCTTAAACACAATAGTAAGATGAGGAAGACACTAATAATAACGAATACTTTGTAATAATCATGCCTCCAGGCTCCAGTTACATAAATTTAACTGTTCGTTCATATATTTTGTCATATTTATGCCTATAGTCACATAATTATATTAGTTCACGTGTACATCTATATAATAAAGCAGGACGAGTGTTTGAAAATGTCCCTTTCACAAACTAAAATTCAATTGTTAAGAATTTTTTTTTTACATTCAATGATTGAGATCAATTTTATATTTTTAACTTCCTATTCAATTCTTATTTTAATATACCCCATTACCATCTATCTCACAATACAGTTTAGATATTTTAAATTTCACCATATTTTAAAGATAGAAATCATATGCAAATCAAAATTGTCAACTTAAATTACGCCTAATTAAGATTTCTAGGAAGTTAAACCTTCCAAATTAAAACACTATAATTTGTGTTTTTTTATGATACTTATCAAAAATTAATTGGAGAGAGAGAGAGATAGAGAAAGTAAAACACATGTAATAACCGTTAGGATCTAAAGTTTTGACAAAAAAAAATTAAAACCCATGAATTATTTTAATGTTTTCGATTTGAACTTCTTATCCAAAATTTCAACTATATAAGAAACTTAATATTGTTTAAAATGACATAGTACAAGTTATTGCTAGTATACATATATATATATATATATATATATAGACATATATCCTACACAACAGAAACTAACATCAAATTTGATGTTAGTCTGGTGACAATCCATCTGATCCATTGAACTGTCTAAATACATTTATGCATTTTTTAAATTAAAAATTTACAAATCTATTTAAATGGTTGAATTTTAATTCAAAAATTTAGATTGAATTATCACGAACATTAAATTTGATGTAAGCCTCCCTCAAATCTTGTATTCGCCTACTTCGTTTCTTGTTTTCTAAGGAAAAGATTGACCAGCATTATCAACCACCAACAACTCGAATGTGACTTGCCAACGACGAATAGCTCCATTTCTTGCATTGCATTCCACTCTACCATTTCATTGGCCTTCTAATAGAGCAGTACTTATGAACTCAGGGGAAAATTGAGACATTGAGATGCTATATAATATATATATATATACCAACGACGAATAGCTCCATTTCTTGCATTGCATTCCACTCTACCATTTCATTGGCCTTCTAATAGAGCAGTACTTATGAACTCAGGGGAAAATTGAGACATTGAGATGCTATATAATATATATATATATTAAAATTTTCCTGAATAATAATATGGGCACATATAAAATCTAGGGAAATTTCAAACAAACAAACAAACAATAAATAAATATGTTTGGACGACTAAAATTTTATTTTAATGAATTGAAATTTCAAATTTCAAATACATGAATTTTAAACATTTCTGCGCAAAACCCAGTAAAAATTGAGCAACACAGCCCCTGTGTTTTTCTCATTCAAGTTTGAAGAAATGCACCTCAGCTCTTGCACTTATCGAACCCTAAATTAAACCATATCTCATAAGAATTCAATTTGAACAAAATTAAAGTAAACTCAATGCATCATTCATTTCAAACCAGAGACTAGTTTCCGTCAGTGAATGCTACGGCCAGAAGGAAAAGAAGCCGAGTATTGTGTATGCCCGCGTTGACAAGCTGATTGTTGACCAGCATCGAATCGTATCTTTCTTCCTTTTTTCTTTTTTTTTTTTTTTTTGCTTTTTTATTATTATGCAGAATGTTTGTAGTAGAGCCAAGCTGATTGAAGATTTCTTCACCCATGAACGTTGGACAGATGACGACACTCAAAAGTTGACAGGAGAATAGGAGCTCCGATGGCGTTCGGAAGGTCCTCTGAATTTCCATACCACAGACATAAACAGACCCTGCACAAACAGTAGTTGTTTATTGATGATGCTGTAACACATTGCTTCTTATAGCAGTTGTGCAGGCTCCGTTTAGGAAGCCTACCAATTCTCAACTTCTGGCTACTTTGTTTTTTGGTTTTTTCCAAAATGGCTAAATTTACCCACTTAAATTTTAAACTTTTTTTTAAACTATGAAGGGTAAAAACATAAAATTAATAAAAAATTAAAAAGCTAACTATTAAAAAATTAACATTTTTTTCCCCTCCCAAACACAAAAATGCTAACTTTTTAGTAGTTAGCTAGTAGTTAGATACAAAAAAAAACTAGCTTTTTTATCTTACCAAACTGAGCCTCAATCTACTTTGTTGATGAGGGCACTTGGCCTAGCGTTTGGTTATGAGAAAGCTTTCCCTTTGGACAGGTTAGCCATTTATGGGAAGAGATTCAAAAGCGAAATTGCATTCAGTGAAACAAAAAAAATGTCATGTTTTGGGAAATATGTCAAACTGTTGAAGTTTAAATCATGCATGAGAAGGAGAAATCTGTAAATAAAATATAAGGGTAAGATAACACAATGATTATATTTCTAAGGACATAATCGGAATTAAATATATATATATATATATATTTACTTAAATTCCTAATTCACTTGAAAAGCAATCTCACGACATCCGTATCAGATTCCTAAACAAATTCTCTAATAGAAAATACGACTTCCCTAATTTACAGCTTCCCTATCCAACTGATTCTATACCAGCTTCCTTAAACCATTTTCTACTACATTTTATCCATTTCCTAAACCATCAAATCATTTTTTATTATTTTTCTTTTTAAAATTTTAAATAAAATCAAGGAGCGACACTTTTTTGGTATTAGAAAGTTTTAGGGTAGTGCTCCCCTAAGAGAGGGAACCATTGTACATGATCATTTTTAGGGAGACTTTAGGAATCTGATGGAATGCAACCAAAATAATAATAATAATAATAATAATAAATAAATAAATAAATAAAAATAAAACCTTCCTTATTTTTGCTTCTATAGGGTAGGGAATTCCTTGGTAGGGAATTCCTTGGATAGAGAATTTAAGAGAGATGCCCTCATATAGTTCCATCAAAAGGTAGACCATATACATTCACCAAATAGGTATTTTATTTTTACCAAAAGTACTTCCTGAGCTAACAAGTCTCCCTATGAAAGTCCACCAAACACACCAAATTTGCTTATGCTGTGCGCGCAACCAACCACGTAGCAAAAATGTGTGGTGTTTAAGTAAAATCATGATCCAAGACAGGAACTCCATTTACGTTCTGGTAAAATTATCAAGTATTGAGAGCACGTATTTCAGAATTTCCAAGAATATCTTTTTCACTATCCACCTACTCTATCTGAAAAATACTGTAGCTAAAAAATGACTCAACGGAAACATGTAACAACAATTGAAGTTTCTTCTAGCAATAGGTTCTATACCATAACACTTGAGGAGAAACATAGGTAACAAAGGTTTAAACATTGAAGAAATACCTGTACTCTGTGTGGTAAGCTGGCCCAGAATTCCAAATTAGGAATGATCTGAAAAAATAGAGAGAAGAGAGAGAGAGTGTGTGTGAGAATTTATAGTGCACACAAGTGGAACACTAGGGAAACCCAGTTAATGTCATTTTAGCATATACTCACTTCATGCATGGCTTGTGAAGTAATTAAGATCTATCTCTAAATGGTAATAAATATATTCATATATGTCATGCCATACATGGAAAGTCAAGGGTGAAAGGCCTGAATAACATATTCTATCATAACTTGTACAATAGAGGTGGCAATAATTACCCAAACCCAAGAACCCGCTCAATTAAATCCAAATTAAATGAGTTTGAACCTAATTAAAATCATTAGCCGATATAATTGGGTGGATAAGACAACACCTATTTGATTAATAGGATTAAATGAATTGATAATACAACCCATTAAACACCCAATTATTTGTTCCACAGTTAAAGCAAACACCCAATTTCTATATGAAAACTTTTCATATACAAATGAATATCAACAAAAATAAGACATAGAAAACCACCGACCATACAAATACTTGCAGGCATATAATGTCAAGTATTTTATTATTATTATTTTTTCCAAAATGGGCCTGCACTAAAACTTTATCTATGAAAACAAGGTTCAAACATAACTGGGAAGCTACCCATATAACATAGGGGTCTGTAAATTACAATTTTTTGAAAATTATATTATATTATATTATATTAATTAATAAAAAATATTATAATAAATAAAAAATATTTCCATCATATTTATATGCCTACGAACAAGTGAAAGAAAAAAAACATTAACATATCAGTTAAAAAAGGGGGGGTACCGCTATTCGTAACTCTAATTTTTCTCCATGCAGCCCAGTTAATTCATGCAATCTATGTTTTCTCCAAACAACCCAATAATTTCTCTACGCAACCCACAAATTACTAAATTTTTTCACCAACTAATTATTGAAATTATTTAATTTTTTCAGCAAGTACTTGTTGAAAGTTTTTAATTTGTTTAGTAACAATTGTTAAAATGTTTCGTTTATCTGTCGAAAATTTGTTTCAGTAAGCAATTTGTCAAATTTATTTGATTTTTTCAGCAAATGGTTGTCAATATGGTTTGATGTTTTCAACAAGTTCCTGTTGAAATTTTATATAGGGTTTTTTAGAGTGTGGGTAATATGCAGTAAATATGAAGGACAAGGAGGTCATTTTGCATTAGAGCATTTTTGCCTTAAGATGGGAAAATTTTAACTGAGCTGTGGGAGAAAAAACAGGACTGTAAATAGTAAAAAAAAAAAAGGGCAACTCGGTGCACGAAGCTCTTGCCTTGCGCGGGGTGCGAGGTCGGACCACAAGGGTCTACTGTACGCAGCCTTACCTTGCATTTGTAAGAGGCTGTTTCCACGACTCGAACCCGTGACCTCAGGTCACACGGCGGCAACTCTTACCATTGCGCCAAAACTCCCCTTCAGGACTGTAAATAGTAGCACCCAAAAAAATAGCGAAAGTTTTATTCCTTTTTTTTCGCTATTTTTTTTTGGGGGTGGGGGCAAAAATCAAGTCAGATGTTAAAGATATTTGTTCCGAGTACAAATATACAATCAAGTATATGAATTTTATTAAAAAAAAAATTAGCACATGAGATTTGTCAACGGCCACTGAAAAATAATGTGTTCAAAAACTGAATAATATGCAAACCAAGGAGTAGGTACAAGAGGAAGGTAGAGCCAACACCTGGTCTCCCATATATATCTTATCTTAACATCCCTATAGGTGACTGAAGAAAATATTACCCTTATTTGAGGAGACATAATGGCTCTAAAAAACTCTGTACACCTCCGATTAGTTAGCTGTTATGGACTCGTGGACATGTAAACCAAATTATAAATATATTTAAAAGTACCAAAAAAATAATAAATAAATTTTGAATTCAGGTTCGCAAGTTTGATATAACTCGTATCCAACCCTCCCAATAATAACCCATTATTAAATGGATATAATTAGATTCAACTCATTTAATCACAATCCGTTATGCTCAATCCAAACCCCCTCATTTGTCAACTCTAGTGTACAGGTAAATGAATTGGCAAAGCCTGCTATAATAAGCAATATACCCACACAGTCACACCAATCAACCACGCGAAATTCTAGTAGATAACACCATCTATTCACCAAAATGATGCACCCTTGTTGATGCAGGGTACATTAGAAGACAAAATGTTGATACATATCTAAATTCATAACACGTCTTATTAAGTAATATTGCTCTAGTTTCATTTCCTAGAATTTATTGTGATTTTTTTTTATTACATAAAGAGTAAGCATACAGAGGATAGAGAGGACAGAGAGAGTGAAGAATAGAAATCAGAAGATCGGAAAGGGAAGCAGATTGCATTTCCTCACTTGTTCACACAAGGAAACTAGGTTGGATATGTGGTGGAGAGAGAGACATGTTTACAGACATATCTGGGCTGCGACGATCTGTACACAGTAAACTCTTTTTTTTTAAGTCTGACTTATTGTCTACTGGCACCAGGGGGGGGGAGAAAATAATAAAAATAAAAGATCTCTGAAGAAAAACTCTCCAATCAAGCATTAACATACCGGAGGAATGATTACAAATTATAATAAGATATCCAAATCCCTTGATCAACAAACTTGAGAAGACGACTTTTATAACCTCGAAACTTTGCTACATATGCTATTTTCATATTTCTGATGACAATGACAAGCATAAATGGGGCAGAATAAGCAGACTTTGCCATTAGCTGAATGGCTAATCATCCTAGAAAATTGACAACATGCCCAATGGGCATCCAGGGCTACTAAATGAACCAAACAGTTCGTGTTCACCTTGTTAAAAACTCATTCGAGATCTACTCATCATGGAATCAAGCCAAGATTTAACACAATGTAGCTCGACTCAATAAGCTTAAATCTGTGTAAAATAATCAAATTACATGAGATCGGCTTGATCAGAGCTTAATAAGCCAAACCTGAACACATTTTCAAGCTCAAGAAATTTTCAAACCAAACTTGAACAACTATTACTTTTGGCTCGGCTCATTTATGGTCTTACCTCTGATAGAGTTCCCTCATCCAGCTCAACAGTGTGCCAGATCCAATAAAAGAGAATTGACACTTTTTTCCTTTGTGTTTAAACATTGTAAATGTCACAAACCCAAAAAAAATCAACGCATCCCGTCAAGACTAATATTTTTAACAAAATCTACATAAAACTAAAAAGTAGGGTCCACCATACCCTTGACCTATACAAAGCCTAGCCTTGCTCTCTCTCTCTCTCTCTCTCTCTCTCTCTCTCTCTCTCTCTCTTTAAAGGTAAAAATGGCCTTGCTCCACACTATCAAATTGACTGCAATTCTTCTCTCCCCATATCCTCTAAATTAAAAATAACAGAGCTGTCCCCCAAGCCTTCTTCTTCTCCCTCCACACAAATCCTCCAGCTATTCAAAAATGAATTGCACTAAAGCATGAGCATTTTAATACACAAAATCAGGAGTTAACAGCAGTCTATACAGAAACATAAACTTGAAAATTCAAGTAGAGAGAGAACATACATCCACACCACGAACTCCCAGGTAGAAAAAAACGATAAACAATACCAGCCAGCAGATACCCGCCAAAAAGACATAAGATTCTGAACCAGAAAAATTAGTAAGTACTAAGTCTATTGACATGTTACAAAACCTAACACTAGGGCAATTAGATCTCATTTTTAAGAGATACATATATATATATATAAACATGAAGGCTAAAATTTAATCGTACTCACATGATTACGAAGGTGCCAAACCAGCCCAGGCCTTTCCCATAAATGGATGTTATCCGGGCACAACCAGAAGGATGCTTAAGTAATGTAGCCTGACAAGGAAGACAAAAGAGGAAGTTGAAGCACCGCTCACAGGGTTTGTGAACACTGTTAATCAAATGTCAACATAAGTTGACCACACAAAAAAGCAAAAGAATGCATGTAATTAACAGACTGCATATTAACTTCTTTTTAAGTTCAAGGAAGACATAATAATCGACATTCCTGAAGAAAAGAAGAAGTAGAAAGAAAGAAAAAAACAAAGTGGGCTTTATGCATGCATGAGCAGAGCCAAAGGGTTTACATACCACTGACCTAGTTGTTTCTCTAATTTCATAATCAAAATTTACTCACGCACTTTTACATTCATTATGCTATTATGATATCAAATACCATGAATCGAGCATGTTTCCACTCTCCACTTCCAAGTTTGCGTGCAACGTATAAGTCAAGGATTAGGTGTATCTGTTTAGTTGAGAATAATTGGCGCCATAACATAGTAGGATGAGACATCACATGACAAGACAAAACTTTAGTCCGGTCCAAGGCTCGATCTTTGGCGGCTTCAAAAATCACAGTTTTTGACTCACCAAAAAAGCCCTGTCGTCGGGTTTGGTCCTACGGAAAACGCAGAATCCAGGTATTGCAGCACCAAGAAATTGATCAAGTATGCCCAAGAGAGATTCTAATTAGCGACGGGACTTAAAATTCTTTAACAATATACCTAGAAATAATTTCTCAAGCATGTGGTACAATTGATGAAATAACTGCTAACATTAAAAAAACCTTGAAAGAACATTAATTCCAATAATGGAACAACTCAAAAGACAACAATCAAAATTTTTCTTGCTAGATAACCACAAAGATATCCACTCTTTTTTCTAACAGAAAAGATACGGCCTGCAGTCTTCACAGAACCACAATAGGAAAAAGAACATTACGAAATGGGCATGTACCACATCTGCATGGGGTGATGGACTCAATTAGATAATGTACAGAGTCAAAAGAGTGTCCTTGAACAAAAGGCTGACATAAGCCCATATAATAAGGACATGGGCATCACACATTAACACACACACACACACGTGCGCACACACGCACACACACAAAACCATTACACAAATAGCCCACAAAATAAGTAAGCAGTTCTTAAGCATGATTCAACATTTACCAGTGTGACACTTTCAACATCAGTTTGCTGGAATAACTACCTCAACAAAAAGTGCAAAGCTCAAAATTTAGAGAACACCAGAGGTATGAAACTATACAATCGCATAGCCGGTGCACTGACAAATTGCATAATCACAATGTAAAGCGCCAACTATACTAACTACTAAAGACTGGAGGACTAAATGAACTTTCTAGAAATTCAAATCACTCACATAATGGCAAGTCCCAACTTTCTCCACTGTCTGAGGTCTCTGCAAAAAATGGAAATAAAAATATTCTAAGTCCATAAAACAATATGAATTTACTTCTGAGGTCCCTAAAAAATTGGAAACAAAAAATATTCTAAGTCCATAAAACAAATTCAATTTACTTTTGTGGTGATGTTATGGTAAAATAAATGGAAAGGCGTGTTAAGAGACAAGCTCTCACTTTAACTCCACTTGAATCACAGATCACCGACACGGCAAGTGAACAGTTGTACTTCAGGCGACTATTTGACATCTTAACAACGACACCAATGTCGGGATTCTTTTCATCTGCCATATTGATAAACCCAAAAATAAAATGGTCAAAAAGAAGAGTAATGTTCTCACATGTTTCATAAACAGGATCCCTGTTGTATGTAACACCCACACAACAGCATCACAAAGAACACACATTCAAATTACAGCAAATCCCATGAAGCCCACAACCAAACTATATCAGTAATCTACCCATCGCATATCGACAAAAGGCAGACAAGGAATCACAAGAAGCATAATTAATTATATTCTCCTTTCTTAATCTGAAAGGCAGTAACAAAATCAAGGGGAAAAAGTTACCAACGAGATCAAGTAGCATGCTTGAGGTATGCCCAACAGTGGTACATACAGGATAACCTGCAGATGCCAAATAAATCCAATTAGCACCATAGAATGGTAAGAAAACAACATGCAACTTCAACCTACAGCGTTTAATTTTGAGGCTTCAGCAAATATAGTCCCTGAGAGGCTCAAACCAGATCTAACTTCCAACATGACTGATAACACATAATGGTAAGTAGATGGCTAAGAAGCACAGATAAGGATACAACATACAAATGCGGGCTATATCAATTTTGAAAAAATTAGGATGTGAACGTGGTAAGGATACACAAAAAATATATATATAATTTTTACATATTTTTTATTAGTTAAGTATATAAATATAACATCCATAATAAGATTAATTCAATAATGTAATTCATAATTCAAACTTATTTCAATATCCAAAACATAACAAAAAATGATGTCAAAGATTTTATGATTTTTGGGGGATTTCGGCTACATAAACTTAGGTTTGTCTTAAATCATGTTTGAAAAAATAATAAAATAATTGGACACGTCACATGCCCTTCTCAACACATTTTGATGTGTTTCAGAAATATGTGTGTTCAATGTGTGTTAGATACAAATATGGTATCTATTTTAAAGTGTTCATAGCAAACAGAAAGTGCCCTGGTAGGCTACAACAAAGCCCTCTCTCTCCACCTATGGCGGTCAATGTTAGGAGGAGAGAAGAGGGTATAGTGTTGAAATCAAACGAAGGGCAAGCTTCAATATTTTAAAATGTTCATAGCAAACAGAAAGTGCCCTGGTAGGCTACAACAAAGCGCTCTCTCTCCACCTATGGCTGTCAATGTTAGGAGGAGAGAAGAGGGTATAGTGTTGAAATCAAATGAAGGGCAAGCTCCAAGAGACACATCATAAAAATAAAATAAGAGCATAGTATACAATTCATAACACTCTTAACACCCTTTTAAGAATGACAATTCACACTGTGTGCTGACAAACAATTAGAGTGTATGTATAATAAAAAGTAAGAGGCCTCCATAATTTGCAATTCTCTACAACTGAGTTCTTAAAAGTCTAGTTAACAGCAATTCAAGTGCACAGAAATGGTTTAAAAATCTACTTTCCACATTTAGACAGATTTTGTTTAAAATTGTTGTGCCACTGATTGCCCCAAAAAGCATAAGTTAAGTAGAAATGAGTCCAAGAATGTATATCAAGCTATTTTAATATTTCCCTTCAAATGTAACCCACCTTGCAGATAAACCAAATAGCCAACCAAAGCAACTCAAACAGGGTGCACCATAGAACGTAACAAAGTGTGCAAGAACAAGCAAGGGAAAAAATACTAGTAATGAATCTGGAATCCAAGACTCCTAGTACCAAAATACTAATACCATGTTAAATCACCGTCCAAAAGTTTAAGCTGTTAAGAATAGGCCCCAATGATACATAACAATTAATGATTTACCATCACATCGTACAAAAACTATTATAGATCATCCAGAAGATGCTCACAAATTCAAGAAAACTTCATATGGCGAATGATTACACCTGTTGATTGCATGTTTGAAGTTTCTCTATCTTATTGAATGATTTTAATAGACTAACGGGTATATAGCTAAACCATTAATAAATAAATGAAAATATTCAAGAATGGTTACCTTGTATCTTGTTAGACACAAGTGCACTACAGCCCATGCCACAATGTGATTGACTCCCACAATCCTATAATATTAAATAAGTCATTAAAATCAGTTAAAATTTTGCATTAGGAGACACTCGAATTTTTATTCTTATAATATAATCAATCATGTAAACATAAGAAAATATGGAATGAATATGGAACAAGGTACATAATTTCAATGGTTCACGAGAGTTACACACATGGTCTCAGAAAGGGACATGACCATCAAATCTTAGTAGAATTCAATAAAATGTCCCTATTTCAAAGATAGCCTGATAGAATGATCCATTTCCAAGGTAATCTATTACACTTGTAAGTTTCCACTGGCCTACGAAGAAAGCTGAGCCAAGTAAAGCTTACCATATTATTAAGTTCAAGCTTAACCTAACTTGAGCTTGACTATTATCCTCAAGTTTGCTTTTGTTTATTTTGTCAAAGTCTCATTCTCTTTGCCTTATTGAGCTTGTTAAATAACCTATATAAGATTCAAATTTGTG
The DNA here is from genome assembly GCA_019916065.1 of Vitellaria paradoxa. Taxonomy (NCBI): domain Eukaryota; kingdom Viridiplantae; phylum Streptophyta; class Magnoliopsida; order Ericales; family Sapotaceae; genus Vitellaria; species Vitellaria paradoxa. The sequence continues at coordinate 37,034,748 of CM034242.1, read as the reverse complement.
TTAAATATAGCATTTCAACTTAAACAAAGAAAATTAGAGGTTTTAAGTTGACTTTAAAGTGAAAACATATTTAAAAATCTTGCCTTATCTTTTCCTACAATTCATTGTTCATGCAACTATTCAACAAACCATCATTCTAATATATTGCATTTGTGTAGGCATCACAAATGCCTTCATTACTATAAATATGTGAAACTTAAGTCAGCTTAGCTATTCATAAGCCTAAAGAAGCTTGTTCAAGCACAGCACAATTAAGCAACAGAGCTTGACCTGATTAAGCGTCATAATAAGTTCATCCTTAGCAATTCACAAACACCTCAGATCATTCATACATATCTTTGTGATAAATGTAATCACTAAGGAGCTCATGTCTGCCAGATGTACCAAAAGCAGATATCTAAACCCATACAGCATGCTGTGAGAAGGATTTATAACTGTATGCCGATGGGCTTATATCATCTTACCATGTATTCAATTTCAATCTATTAAAATAGAAAGCATATGATTTATCTAACCAGATATTTGGGTTTTGCAGCTCTAGTCAAAGTTCATCTTCAAATAGCAAATTGCAGGTATCAATACAAAATAAAAATTCATGCATCGTAATTTCAACTACTTGTACTGACTATATAAATCAATATTAATCAGCTTATATTCCATTAACCCAGACTTTTTTGCCTTGTATTTATTCTTAATTCCTCAACTTTAAATGAAAACTGATAAATGCAAAAATAATTTTGTCAATGTTGCACATCACCAAACCATCTAACCAGCATTCATTCCTTCATCTTGTCTCAATTGGCAGTACCTGGCCTCAAAATTTTCGTTGCATATTCCATCCCTTCATGCCCTGCCAGTGGCCTATCCTAAAAAGCTGCTTCTACAGAGACCATCTAACGAGGATGTAGTTCCTCCAATGTCCAAAGTTTTATCATTTATGCAATGAAGCAATGCTAACCCTGAAGCTATTGAACTAGATTTTTGGTGTGGACACCAGTAGACGATATAAACGTGTGTATGGACGTCGGGCCAAGGAGGCCCAACCATTATTTTTATGGACTGATTATTAATATTTATTTTACTTAATTAGGTTTTATTTTATTTATTATGTTGGACCCATTTGTTTTGGACTATTTTAGTGTAGGTTCATTTTATTTTAGGCCTTTTGTGTTAGGCCCATAATGTTTTCTATTTAAACCCTAATTAGGGTTAACAGAACATTGATTGAATGATTGAAGAATTCTGATTACTTTTCTCTCCTACGGCTACTCTTCTCTCCTCTCATTCTTCTCTTCCTCTTCTCCTTCTTCCTCTTCTTCTTTGACCCTTTCTTTTTCTACTCAACCCTGCATCAATTTTCCCTTGGACATTGTTGATATTCATCTCTTGAAAGATCAGCCCCACCCCTAGCATTCCTTTTTTTTTTTCTTTTTGATGAACAAAAGAATTTTATTAATGACAGCATTAAGAAAATGCCAAACAAAAAGACAAGGAACCCCACCCTTATCATTCCAATCCTTCAGAAGCAAATAAAAGAACAAAGTATCCTTAGGGAGACCAATTAACCAAAATTTGTCAGAAAGAAATACTGTTGTAAGTCAATCAGGTAATGCAAGTGAACTGTTTGTCACTTCCTACAATTTCAATCTAAAGAAAACACTTAGAACCCAAATATGCACTTACTCCGCAGTCAATACATGTGGGTGGATTGTGGTTGAAAATCATTGCATCGCACAGCTGCTCCATACAAATGAAGAAGAGAAAATTTCAAATTAACATTATGTCAAGACCAAAATAAAAGGTAAAATTAAGTCTTTGAAGAAAAGGAATTTCATTCATGTTCCCATTCTAAATCACTGCTTCGCAGGTTGTTAGGTACCAATTGGAATTTTAATAGGACAATTCAAGGCAGGATCCACTTCTGGACCCAAGAACTAACAAGTGTTTCCTTGCAAACAATGGTAGACCCAAGTGAGAGGGGTCCGAGAGAGAGAGAGAGAGAGTCTATTTAAAACACTGGATAACGTTGATTTCAAATGGATGGATTTGAAACTAAACTTTACATACATACATATATATATATATATATATAAGGAAATGCGATGATTATAGGTAAATTATGAACAACTTTATTATGATTTTTTGTACAATTTAAACCACTAATGCTAAGAATTTCAACCAAGTACATTTCATGATGATTTCAAATACACAAATCCATCATTATACATCACATCCACTCTTCAAATTCCAAGTTGAAATTCACTCAAAATCCATCATTATACATTATGTTCATACAATTATTAGCACCAAATCCCCTCATTTCAAATCCACAAATCCAGACACATCCTAATGGTTTTACGGGTATTTATGATATGGAATAATATACACCCCTTGCCCCCAAAAAGTAATACTTACGGGTCTACCATCCTTGCAAGTCATTATTTGCTCAGGTCTCATAGGAAACCACTCTTATTAGACACCTTGAATTAGATAACCACAACAAAAGCATGTGCTCACCAGAAGATTCACATTGAAGAAAAAAAAAAAAAAAAAGCACAGACAAAAAGTGTGACCTGATAGAGCCAACCTGAAACCAAATCACTGTCTCATTAACTGCTACCTTGTAGAACCTGAATTAAACAGATAAAATAAAGACCCAATCGAAATATCTCATTACGTTAAGTATTTTCAATACCAAAACAGAACAGAAATTGGAAATATTCTACTCTAATACCACCCCGATTGGAATCCCACACGTGCCAGTGAATCAAACAGGGCTTACTTTACCTCACAAAAGTCTAATTAATAAAATTATACAAAGTCAGATAGATAGCCTAATTTCCTACTGAGCAGTTTATCCCAGTCAATGCTGCTCAAATAAACAATAATTTAAATGTGTGCTAGTGTGTGAAATTCTTCAACATCTCAAAATACCAGAATTCATTGCAACTTATAGAAGAACACGTACTGAAACTCGATCCAATCTTGAAAGTGATATACCGCCACAAAAATCACTCATTCACTGAATATATATATGCACTCACGTGGACACATACACACGGAGAGAGAGAGAGAGTATACCCATCTTCGCTGAGGACTCCGTGGGGGAATTTTGGGGTGGGGGAGGCGAGGCTGTAGTTGTAGAGCTTGCCTCTGTCAATAACGCTGAGTTCGCAAACGGCGGACACCGAGTTCGGGCTGAGTCGGTGTAGAAACGCGATTGTGAAAATGAGAACAACCCGTTTCAGAGAATCGCCGCCGCCGAATCTCATCCTGGGCCGGCAATCTCATAACCAACGGTGGTGTTGCAGGTGTGTTTCGGCGTCGCTGTGGTCTGGGATTTGCAGGCGAGGTCGACGAAGGAGGAAACTTCGTTACTTATCGAGATTTTCCGACGGTGCGATGATAAAAAATGTGACAGAAAGTGAAATAAATTGTTAACTCGTATAATTGAGGTAGAAAGGAAATAATTTTTATAATTATTAAAAATTTAAAAGAAAAATCTTAACACACTGAACGTCAATATTTTCCGGAAATGACGTTGTGTGTACAGTAATAATAATTCACTCGGGCTTTTGATTTGCTCAGGATGACGAAGTAAAACATGAGAATTTCTTGTTAAGCCCATTTGGATATTTTCAACTTTTTTTTTATGTTTGTAAATTTTTAAAAATTAACAATAAAAACTTATTTGGTGGAATTATTTTTATTTTTTAACTCAAAAAAAATTTTTTTGGGTTAAGCCCATTGGTTTTTTTTACCCAAAACTAGAAACCTAAGATATGAGAAGTAAAAAATAATGAAGTCAAATATTTTAAGTGTACCAAATACAATATTCTTAATATGGAATATATAAAATAAAAAAAAAATACAAACTAAATGTCATCTTAAGTTTTCATTGTATTTTTTTCTTACATAATAACTTATCAATTTTAAATCCTAAATGTAAGATATTTTATCTGAAGTGTCACACTTCGATAGCTATTTATAACAAATTGTTCAATAATTTTAAATAAAGTTCTATTATTTGTTAGTGATCAAATAGAGAAAAGTACAATGTAACTTCTAACTCTTTACTAGGTACTTGGTAAAGATTATCGACAAGATTGGGTTTAGTCAAATACCTCTATGACGATCAAATTAGTATTAGTTAAAGTAAGAACAAATTTAAGAAAGTAAGGAAGTAAAGTATTAATAAAATAGTAGTGTCTAATATCTCTCTATGTATATTATTTGGTATTTATAAATGTGGATTGCTTGAGTGGTCGAACCACATTTAGAGGTAGACAATGATACTAAAATGTGGGTAGAGGTGCAAGGGGTAAGACAACTCCTTTTTCCTTTGCGTTTGGCATTACAGACGTCTTAAAGGAGTAGGCATATGAAAATGTAGCCATGTTTTCCTTACTCAGATGGATGTTATATGTTTAAGTGATTCCCTTTATTATTAAATTAAATTAATTTTATAAATATTGATTTAAAAAATAAATATATTTTTGTTTACTGACAAAGTTTTTTGTTTTTGTTTTGGAGGAAGAGAATGACAACTAGAAGCAAAATTGGAAAAATAATAACCGTTAAAATATAAAATGTTACCACACGAGTCTTAGGAAAACACTTTTTCTTCGGAGGAAAATTTCTTTTTTGCACATAACCTTTTTTTTTTCTTCTCAATTAATAATAAGAGGTTTAGTAATTATATTCTCCCCTTAATTTATTTTCTTTGTTTTTAAAAGGGTGTTTTGTGTGTTTTTTTTAATATATTCAATATTTCAAGGACAAAATAGTTAAAAATATTATTATATATTCAACATTTTAGACTATAATAAGAGTTTAGTTAAAAATACAATTATATCATTTAAAATATATTTATTTGTGATAGACATCTATAAAAATAACAAAAAATACTAAAGACCAAATAAAAAAAAGTACACTTTAAAACACTTTTATTCCCATTACACCCCAAATTGAGAATAAAAAAAGAAACTTAATTAATGGAGTGAGTTGGTCACTTTCATGCTATTTACCTTCTCCCAAGCAAAATAAATATTTTCACTTTTCCTTATTTTCTTATTTTTTCTCATTCAGTTCTTACCAAACAAAGCTAAAATGATTCTTGAATATCCAAACAAAGTGTTAAAAATAAAAAGGGTAAATTATATCTACTCTTCCTTGATATTTGAATAATTATACTTATCACTCACTTCATTTAAAAGTTCTACTTACCTCCTTAATTTTGAAATATTATTTTACGTTGATCAATTTCGATAAAATAAACTATTAAAATTTAACAATAAATGTTAAAACAACTAGCATTTAAGTTTTTTTTTTCTTATTTTATTCTTTACTTTTTCACATTTTTGTCAATTTTTATTTTTTACAAAAATAACTCAAAAATAAGTAAAAATAAAAGTTATTGAGAATTTTTGTTAAAAAAATGATGAGATATAAGAAAGGGGTAAAATGAGAAAAATATTAAAACTTTTGATTAATTTGATATTTTATATTAAGTTTTAATAATTAATTTATTTTATCGAAAGAAAGTCAATATTAATAATATTTTAAAAAAATAAGTATAATTTTAAATATTAAGTTTTAAATATTATTAATATTAAGTGTAATTACTCATATGTTATGTTATGATATGTTACGAGGAGAGTGGTGTAATTGATCTAAATAAAAATGATGAACGGCTCGGCCAAAGATCGGCTCGGCTTAAATTGTTTTTGGTTAGGACCAAAACCCCTAATAATTCGAGGACACTAACGGCGGTCCAGGGAAGCGACGACAGACATGGCGTCGGCGGACACTCCCAATCCCAACAGAGCCCTAACCAACACTCGCTTCTCCGATCTCCAACCGCCGCTCTCTCAACCGGTTCTCGAAGCCCTAACTCAGTCCGGCTTCGACTTCTGTACGCCGGTTCAGGCCGCCACCATCCCCTTGCTATGCAGCTTCAAGGATGTCGCTGTCGACGCCGCCACCGGTTCTGGCAAAACCCTAGCCTTCGTCGTGCCCCTTGTCGAGATACTCCGCCGCACCACGGTTCCCCCAAAATCTCACCAGGTTCCTTTTCCCTGTACATACATACGTACGTGTGAGTGTATATGTACATTATCGTGTGCGAGTACTTAGCCATATATTGAATAATGCAAATACATGACATGGTTAAATCTAAATAGTGTATTCAGATGGATGGTATTACTTGGAGTCGAATTAGTTTAGGATTGAGTGGTGATTTTAAATGTGGAATTTATTGGAGAACCCGATTGATAATGGTCATTACTCACTTGCCTCAATAATATGATATCCAAGTGTTAAGCTTCGTATACGAGGAGGTAAATTTTGGGGAGGGGGTTTGTGTTTGGGGAAGGGGGGGGGGTGAGGTTAACTTGTTTGGGAGAGAAGTGGGAAAGGGAAATGAGTAAAGGAGACTAATTTACCACCATTCACCGGACAATTCTATTGTTTTTTAAAAAAAAAAAAAAAAGGAACGATTGAAGTTTTCTAATGTGTTATCTTTGTCATGTCCATCGTATTTTTTGTTATTTCCACGGATGCCCATTGCTATTCTACAACTTACCAATTCATCTCCATTTCCTTTCCATCTCTTCCAAACTAGAAAAATTAATTAATCTCTCTCTCCTTTTCATTCCCTCTCATTTACTTTAATTCCCTTGCCTTCTTTTCGCCTCCCACTCTCCAAAGCAATGGTGGTTCTGGATGTTAATTTTTCTTAAATTAACCCCATTATTTGAGCTGTCACTTCCATTTTGCGTTAAAATTGTGTGCATTGCCTGTGTTGTAGCTTACGTTAAGCATTGACAACAGGTATTGGGGATAATAATATCCCCCACAAGAGAGTTGTCTTCGCAAATTTACAATGTTGCACAGCCTTTTATTTCAACATTGTTGAATGTTAAATCCATGCTTCTTGTTGGGGGAGCAGAAGTAAAGGCAGATGTGACGAAAATAGAGGAGGAGGGTGCAAATTTGTTGATTGGCACACCTGGAAGACTATATGACATAATGGATCGTATGGATATTTTGGATTTCAGAAGCCTCGAGGTTTGTATGCATTGTGCATTCTAGTTTCATTGGATTTTCTTGAATCATTTTATCTAATATACACTGCAGTTTCAGTATAAGAAAATGTTCAATTTTTTAGTTGTATGTCGTGCCTCTGTCTCTCTCTCTCTCACTCACACACACACACACACAGAGGCATTAAAGTTTGTGGGATGGTTTGGAGGATTTGAAGTTGTTCATCAATTTTAGTTTGACAGGACTTATAATTTGAGGAAGCTTTTAAGTTTAAGCTTATACGCTAGCAGTTTGACAGGGCATATTTTGAGGAATCTTTTTAGTTTTAACTTGTACTTTTTCATGAAAGAATCTATGGTTTATATATTTTTTTAAAAAATAATTTTAGTTTTAGAAAAAAATAATTTTAATCATAATTTTGTTGTTTGGGCAGATTTTGATTTTAGATGAGGCTGATAGGCTATTGGATATGGGATTCCAGAAGCAGATAAATTCCATTATATCTCGTTTACCGAAGCTTCGAAGAACAGGTCTTTTTTCAGCTACCCAAACTGAGGCTGTTGGAGAGCTATCCAAGGCAGGATTGAGAAATCCTGTGAGGGTTGAAGTACGAGCAGAATCAAAAGCACTCAATGAATCTTCATCATCAAAACAGTTAGCCTCTTCCAAAACACCTTCTGGGCTTCATCTTGAGGTATGCTTCATTCCATCTATTTTGACAACGTTTTATTAACTTGACTTTCTAGTTGGACTTATTATTTGTTTGGAGTTACTGGCAATGTTTGTTTGCTAATAGTTGTTTGAGTTTGCAGTATCTTCAATGTGAAGCAGATCAGAAACCATCACAACTTGTTGAATTCCTTAGCGAGAACAAGTCTAAGAAAATTATAGTGTGAGTTGAAGGTGGACATTTTCCTGGAACAGTTGCTAATACAATTTGATTTTAGGCATGAAAAAACAGATTGGGTTTTCTTAGATGGTTTCTTTAACTTCTACAGATATTTCATGACTTGTGCTTGTGTTGATTATTGGGGAGTTGTTCTTCCACATCTTTCTGCTCTGAAAGATCTCTCTCTAATACCTCTTCATGGGAAGATGAAACAGGTAACTTTACATGAACTGTCTTATTAGGTATACTTACAAGGTCAGCATTCAACAGTGATTATTTTGAGACAGGATAGCTGATTATGCCATACATTTCTTTTATATGTTGTCTTCTAGACTGCAAGGGAGAAAGCATTAGCTTCATTTACATCTATTTCCAGTGGCATTCTTCTATGTACTGATGTTGCAGCACGGGGATTAGACATTCCTGGTGTCGATTGTATAATACAGGTAGCTTAACTTTTATAAATTATCACAGCTAGCTGAATAGTTCAACCTGACCAGAACTCAAGCCTTTCTTTGGAGAGGTTTTGAGTTTAACCCCAAGGGAACTCCTCCTTGGGGGTAAGCTTACACGGATTTTTTGTGGGTTTAGCTGGTCCTTGTGGTTTATGGGCTATTGTGAGGGTTAGGTTTACCCAGTGCACTCCTAAAGTGTAATGGCTGCGGGTTCCCATCGTCATAAAAAAAGTTATAAATTGTCACATGCCCCTTTCCTTGTCACTCACCGTTCAGTTTAACGGAGGCTCATTTGATTTGTGAAGTTTCCCAAAATAGCGTTCAGCTGTGTGGTGCAACCTGTTAGTTAATTTGTGAGGCAAATACAATATCTCAATTTCCTAGCCAATCAACAACCCTCTTTTTTTTCAATGGTGCTTTGACAATAACAACCAGGTAACTATTTTTTTTTTGATTTGGCAGCACCACATTGTTTTACATTTGAGGTGAGTGGTCATATTTTAGAAAGCAAAATATTGTTGGTTAGAGATCCCTACTTAGCTTTTGGTCAGTTTATATGGCTTAGCCCTAATAGAAAAAAATTATCTGGATTCATCATTGATAAGATCAATTGTCTCAGAAATGGTTGCAGCCGTGACTCAACCTGGTTTATTGAGTATATAGTGACTATAGTCAGATAACTCTTGGATTTTAACGCAAATGTTATTAACAATATGCTTCCTTGCTAGTAGCCTAGTACCACGTTCTTAACAAGTCTCTAAAAGGTTATCACATATGTTATGGCTCATTGGTGCTTTAAAATTTGTCCCTTGGGCTTATGACCAAATTTCTTGTTCTAAGACTATAATGTCTTTGTTGTGCAAAATAGACTGCCAAGAGTGTGTTTTGGTTATAAGGCTTTTATTATACCAACTTGACTTCAACTAGTTTGTCTTATACTTAGGCTTGTCAAAGCTTTTACTGTGGCTTTCATGATTCATGTGTGTGGGGTTTATTTTAAATCTTGCTGTGCGACCAAGTGCTTCATCACATGTGATGAGTTATGCATTTTACTATTACTGTGTTTTTGTTGACACCGTGATCCCATTTATGGAGGGCATGTCAGTTCTGAAAACTGAGAAATGAGTTCTTTCTGTGCTAATGCAGTACGATCCCCCTCAGGATCCAAATGTATTCATACACAGAGTTGGTAGAACTGCTCGGATGGGGCGGCAAGGGAATGCCATTGTCTTTTTGTTACCAAAGGTTGTATCATATGTATACATGGCTCAGTTAATAACCTTTTGCTTAGTCTATGTTATTAATGCTATGTGATTCTCAATTGTTTTGGCTTATAATCAAATTATGTTGCACGTTTGCATACAGGAGGAAGCATATGTAGAATTCCTGCGTATAAGGAGGGTTCCACTTGAAGAAAGAAAATGCTTTGACAAAGTTTCCGATATTGTTCCTCATGCAAGTATCATCCTTTTTCTGTAAATTCTTTTTTTTTCTTTTTTCTTTTTTTTTTTTTTTTGGCCCTTTTGGAATTGGAATATGATTTTTGCATTCATGTTTTTTTGTTTCATTGAGTTAGTACCAGATGCAAAACCCAGAAGCTTAAATCACATTAGTGCTTACTCATTCTGTCAACATCCCAACGTGGAACCTAATCAGATTGCCATCTCATTCCCCATCTGTGGTTGTGTTTGTGTGTGTGTGTGAGAGAGAGATTCTTCATTATTGATTCTGTTTTCTTTTCTTTTGCAATTTGCTTTCTAATCTGTTGTTGCACTATGGGGAATTTTGTTCACTTTATAATAGTAGTTACCCCCTTCCATTTAATATATTTTTTTGTATAGCTACATAAAGGTGCCAAGGGCACTCCATCCAAGAATACAAATATAAAAAAGGAAGGCCAAAACCAACAAAGCTTTCATTTTCTATACCCATTCATTTAAACTACATAATTTAGTACTTTTTGTTTTCCTCTGTTAATTTACATATATTAGTCATTTAAGCTGCGTAATGTAGCATCATTTAGTGGGTGTTTTGCAGAACCTCCATGAAGTGCTTTTTTGTGTTTGGAAGGAACTTCTCACAACTTCCAACAATTTTGGTATGTTTGTAAGATTATTTAGGACTAGAAGCCCATATAGAATGGATTTCTCAATAAGTCAATCATAAAATGTCAAAAAACCTGAATTCAGCTCTTTAAAATACATATATTTCATACCTTATCTTTACATATGTATGGTAATTGCAAATTAAAAAAATGTAATCCATCACCCTCTACTTCATATATTTATTTTATTTACTGCTTGAGGGTGAGGCTTGGAGCTATGGTAAGGTTGCTTCTTTGCAACCTAAAGCTTGTGTACACGTACAAATATGTTATATTGATACGATATGGATATGAACAGGGATATGGAAATTTCAAAAATATAAGGAAACGGACACGATGGGGATACCTTAGAAAAAAATAATTTTTATTTGTCACGTGCAAATATAACATATACCCAAAAAAAAAAAAAAAAACTAATTTATTAATTCAATACAAAATTTAACATATACTAAAATTATGACTTCATGGATTTCGTTTACTCAAATTTAGGTTTGTTTGAGTCACATATTCAAATGAAAAATGAGCCAATGATTGACTATGAATGAGCTAATGATTGAATATGCGACGTGGTGTGTTCAAAAAGTATGTGTTTGACAAGTGTCGGATATAAATACGGCTGTGCTTTATGATTGTAAACAATTTTTCTTGTTAATGGGATAAGATTGTGTATGTTAACCCTCCCAGGTCTCATATAGGAGGGGGATTCATGCACTTGACCGTCCTTTATTTTATTTACTAATTATTATTCAGTTTTAACTCAATTATTTCTACAGAATAATCTTTCCTTTTAGAACTTCTTTCCAATGCACAAAAGTTACGCTAAACAGGCTTTTGGTTTTCCTCATCAATTACTTATCACAAGTAGTGAAAATTATCTACTTCAGATGCGCTCTGCTGCAAAAAAGGATCGTGATGTCATGGAGAAAGGGCTAAGAGCATTTGTCTCCTACATTCGTGCTTATAAAGAGCATCACTGCTCTTACATTTTCAGGTACTCGCAGGATCACTATTGTGCTTTGGAAATGCAATGTTCATTTTTTGGGTTGTAACTGTCTTTTATTATCTGAAGGTGGAAAGAACTTGAGATTGGGAAGTTGGGCATGGGTTACGGTTTATTGCAGCTCCCATCAATGCCCGAGGTGAAGCACCACTCACTCTCTATCGAGGGCTTTATTCCAGTTGAAGATATCAATTTGGAGGAGATCAAGTACAAGTGAGGACACTTCTTAATCTGTGGCTTTGCTTTATGTTATAATGTAGGAGTTACAAAATACTTAACCCTTAACGTCAATATAATGTAGAAAATGCTATGGAGCCTCACATCTCAAATCTTTATCTCAAATTTTACAAAAATACTAGTTGGATGCCCGCACAATGCTGCGGGTTTTTGCAATATATTTAAGCTTATGATAGATGGAAAATGGGCATATGCAACATAATAACTGACTATTATTAATACAAAATCTAAGTGATTAACGTGAATGCTGTAGAAGTAATTGTGACAAAAAGACAGGAGCATAAACTATCAAAATCTGACCATTTCATGAGAAGTAATAAATGCCTCATAATAAACTATTAAAACCCAATCATATCATGAGAAATTGGTTAAGAAGTGTCAGCTGGGGGCAAACATCCACCAACGTCATATAAAAGAATATTTGCAAACAAAAAACAAAACTTAGGACACACATCACCACAATAGGTGACACCTATCAATTAGGAAGAATAATACTTAGCAAAAAAATAGAGAAAAAACAAAAACACGTGTCAACAACAAACATTAAGTAGAAAAAGAAAATTTTTAAGATAGAAACAATATTTCATGTTCAAATATATATATATTAAAAACAAACTTTGAACCTACCTACGAAAAATATATTTGTCAACTAATTCGCTTAAGAAATGAACCAAATGCTCCGAACAAGCAACAAAATGACCCTCTATATGTAGACTTTCCACAAAAAAATAAAAATAAAAATAAAAAACAAAACACAAAAGAAAACAAAAAAAGAAAGACACATGTAGATACTCGTCCAATCCCTTAGATTTTATCTAACAATAGTAAAATGACTCATTATAGTCTTACAATTAAAAACAAAAAACAAAATAAAACACCAAAGAAAGGAAAAAAAAAAAAAAAGGACACGTGTCTATTCTATAGCATTCCCTCGTGCTTTAATATAGAAAACGCAAAATAAAACACACACACACACACACACAAATGAAAACAGATGGACATGTGTCTGTCATATGTGAATCCTTCAGACTTTAATGCAATAGCATATATTTCACTTCATGAATTGTTGTAGTTTGACCCCCCCTCTCTCTCTCTCTCTGGAGTAACTAGATAACTCAGGAAACTCGTTCCCTTAGTTTTATAGTTCAAAAATGTTTTCTTTTCCTTGGCAACCAAAATTGCTTTGGAAATCTTATTTGAAACCATTATTGTATTGAGTTTTCTTTTTTCAATTTGTGCCAAGACCCAAGACAGACCAAAACTAGGTAACCAGTTGCCTTAGTTTTATAATTTAAAAATGTATTCTTTTCCTTAGCAACCAAAATTGCATCTGAAATATTCCTTTGAGACCAATCTTGCCTTGTTTTTTGTTTTGTCATTTGGTACAAAGACCTAAGATTGACCAAAACGAGAATCTTGTTCACCCTAATTTTATAAGTTAATGATATATTGCTTTTCTTTGTTGCCAAATTTGCATCTGAAATCTTATTTTGAGATGTTTCTTACCTTGGGGTTTTCTTTTGTGCCAGGACCCAAGATTGACCCAAGTGGATATTTTCTATCACCATATGTGTATATATATGTATATATATTTCTCTTGTTACTATTGAGGCCATAGTTATCAAAATCTTACGTTTCTGATTTGAATCTTATGATTCGAGTTGATACGCCATGTAATCGTTGCGAATCTTACTTCAAAATTGATGAGTGATAAGTTGTGGTGAGTCAAACCGAATCTATCTTATTCATAGATAATCTTATGATTTTTGTGACTCAAGAAGTATAGAAGTAGATCTGAGTCGCGTCATTTAGACCCAATTTACGATAAATAAATATTTTTTATTTATTTTTGAAAATGAAGTTAGAGAGACTTGTAATATACCAAGAATTTTGCAATACTTGCAATTCATATTCACAAAAATTATTTTGATTTTTTGGTAACTCATATTTTTTGAAGAGTTTAAAATTTTGCAATATGCTGATAGAGATCCCAACCAATCAATCACAATCACACACAAAGATAAATAGAAGGCGAGATACAAAAAACGAGGAAACCCACAAAGAGAAACCTCAAACAAAACTTTCACTAAAATCAAAATGTTGGTTACAAACTCAACCTCTCGATAGATCGACTCCTCGACTCTATACTCTTGTTAACGTTTGCTCGAATCCTCGATTCACCAACTCCTTTGGCGAAAGTCCTTTGACTTCTCAAAGGCTCAACACCGAATCCTCGGTAACTTTGCTGAATCCACAGCGTTCACAAAACTCAAACCCGAACTCCTTCAGATTGAACACGAACCATGATGGCTAAGTGATGGAGAGAATCATCCAACTTTTTGGCTCACAAACTATTGTTTTATTCTCTCTATTTCTGTGTGTGTCTCTTCTCTCTCTTTCTCAGTGTTATTGACCTTGAAGATGTTAGGAGATATTTATAGACAACCAGAGGCGGCTGGGCTCGAAACAAGTAAAATAGGCTGAAGAAAACCTCCTCGCGGGAAGGGCGCACCCGCGGGCTTTCCCGCGGCCATCCCGCGAATCAGTGCAGTCTTCCTGTGTAATTCAATTCCGAACCTCATCAGCACTTCCAGTCGTTATGGAAACTTGATTTTCTGAGGCATTTTCGAATTCTGATCGACTTAGGACCTAGTGTCTAAGCCTACACTAAGTCTAAACTACATACGATTCTATTTTGATCATGAATTTGCCAATTTACAAGTTTTAGCCTTAACAGAGTTCATCAACTGTCAAAGATCTTTGTAAATTTAGGATTTGAGTTCATATTTCCAGCCATATATGGGCACACACTATAGGGGCTGAGATCCCCACAAATTTTTAAATTTTACTTTACTATAGCTAAAGTTTGTCTGTACAATTTCATATCATTAAGAGTTGGGTTTTCTAAATTTTGATATTTTTCATTAGAGTCCCCAATTAAATATTGTATTTTCTCCTACTAAATATGATTTATGCATTTGCCATTGTAGCCATAAGGCTAGTTTCTTTCTATTTAATTGTCATGATCATATTAAATTATTAATTTTCAAGTACAATAATATTCATTATTCAATATCTTATATATTAAAAATATAAAATTAATTTTCTATCATTTTTGATTTATATGCTGAATATTACAATTCATAATTCTAAAATTTAAGATTTCGATTCACAATATGAATTTTGATTTGACAATTATGATTGAGGCATAAATGCTCATTTGTGCACATATCATATTACCGATGTGCTATTTTTCAAATCTAATTTTTAACATTGCACACTAGCTAATAGTGCTTCCATTTAGGGGGATCTTTTCAAATATAATTTTAAGCATTGGACACTAGCTAATAATGCTGCCATTTAGGGATAAATCTCGTGAGAAGCAAAGAAAAAAGAACTTGCGCTTAAAGAAAGCTCGGCAACAAGAAGAACCGCATAAGTTCAAAACAACTGCAAATGTTGCAGCTGCTGTAACGAGGAAGAAAACTGCGAAGCAGAGGCGTGTGGTTCAGTCTAAGGAAGATGAAGATGAATTGGCACGGGAATACCGGTTGCTCAAGAAGTTAAAAAAGGGGGCAATAGATGAAAGTGAATTTGCAAAATTAACAGGAACTGAAGATTTGCTTTGAAAACGTGTTTTGTTAATGATTACAGCATTCGGTATGGGTGAGAAAGCAGATACACAAAGCTGGATTTAACTTGAGGAAGTGCTACAATAAAAACGAAGAGGGTAAAGATTACCCATTTATTTGGAGCACTGTTGTAAGATAATTGCTATGGTTGGTATCGCAATGTTTAGAGGAAGCCATGATAGCTGTAAATCTAGTTTTCTCCTATTTATATTTTTGTTACTCTAGCATGAATACCTTCATTGTTAAATTGTAGTATTCAATATTTTATTTTGTTCAATATTTAAAATTTTTGAGCTATTTTAATATTTGAACTTGAGAATTTGGTTGTGTGGTTGTGTTTATTTTATTTTATTTTTTTGGGGTTAAGTTGAACCCAGAGTTATGATTAGGCCTGGGGAATGGGTTAAGGCTCACTTTCCTTCTCATTTCTTTCCTTCTTTTATTTTGGGTTGGTTGGTTTTAGGAAGAGAGGGAAGGAAAGGAAGGAGGAAGAAACGGAAAGAGAGGTCACGAGTTTTTGCTCATCTTCCCGAATAGATCATAATAGATAGTGCCAAAGACTTTGAGCAAGAATAATTAGGGAAGTAGATAATTGAGTTCGTGGTTTGAAGCCCTAAGTGGTCAATTTTCTTGAAATCTATAGTTGGAGAGACATCCATAGAAGTTGAAGTTTGATAGTCGTTTATAGTATCATCTAGAGTAGATTTATACATTTTATTGAGTTATTTGGTTGTTTATCCATGTGTATATATGTGTGTATATATGTGATTATACTTGAAATTTTGTTGATGAATTCATGAGTTACGTTGATGATTGAGCATATTATATATATATATATAAGTTGAGCTGCTACTCGTTTATTTTTGGATTTGAAGCTTGTGGAAGTGAATTGGAGTGTTCGCGTTTGTTTTCTGGTGAAGAATAAGTCCAGAATTTGGTTTAGGGTTGCAGTCGAATGGCCTGATTAGCCACGTTGGAATGACCCAGTTTTGGGCTGGAGGAGTTTTGTCCCCGCTTGGGTATGTTTGGATGGCCCTGAGGGGTGTGGTCAAATAGACCCAATCCTGGGCAGATTTATAAATCTTGTTGAAAAATCAATGTTTTGAGAAATGGAATTTCTCCACCCGGGTATTATTATGGCATATGGTACACCCAATTCAGCAAGCGTCTTTATGGATCATTGCGGGTTATATCATATTGTCGAGTTTTGAATGTTCTTTGATGAAAATTTATGTTATCAATGCTATGCATGATTCAGCATGTAATAGTTGGTGATGATACCGGAAAATTGGAAGTCCTGTCCTGCTCGCGAACCACCTACCCTCTATTTATGCTACGGATTCATGCCTTGGAACACTGGTGTTGTGTTTGTCAAAGGGTCTTGGATACTTAAGTTAATAAAGATTTAATAACAATTTTGGCGGAGTTCTGACTTAGTTAAGAGATCATACCTCATAGGATTGGTGAGATCTCTCTTTATATAGGCTCAGGTATAGGGTTGGTGAGATCTCTCTTTTTTATAGGCTCAGGTATAACGTGAATATAGGAGAGCATTCAATAGAGATCAAGTCAGTTACGAGCGTGAATATCCTCCTATTTATAGGATATAAATGGATCCTATGACTACTCCTAATTGGTAAGGGTCACTGAATCGTAAGCGAGAATCTGGCTAATTACCTTATAGAGGTGCACCGTAGTCTGTTCGGGATTGTCCTGCCATCTGCACCCGCTTGGGTTTCACTTTGGAGGTGGTCGACTGAGGATTGACCGATCAGAATTAGGTCGATCACAGCGTATCCAACCAATGGCTAATCTACTTGAGATCGTCCTGAACGACTGCTCGATGGCCAGAAATAGCACTCATCAGTTTGTAATTTTAAACTTCAGTCTCAACCCACCACTGTTGCCATGATCAGCATTGCCGCCCTCCGCTGTAGGCCAATTTCTTCCAGCCGAGCAAATCCTCCATGGGAGGATTTTATGCCCACTGATTGATATCTATTAAACATATATTCATTGACTAATTACTTAAAAGGTAGAGATATAATTTTAGATATATAATATCAGAGTATTGTGTGGAATAAAAAAATAATGAATTTGAAAAATAAGTTGGATATAATAATTTGGAGAAAATGACGACTTGAAGAAAAGTAACTACTTGACTTATTCAGGTTGACATGTGGTCATAAATGAAAATTTTCAAATGAAAAAATATAAGATTTTTCTAAGTTAATTTATAAGTATAACAATTAAGAGGATTTTAAAAAATAAATCATATTATCGTGAAGTAGTTAATTTACACTATTAATTAATTTTAGGAGACATAAAGGAAATGAACGATGAGTAAAGAGAATGATTTCGGATGTTGTTTTGACTGAAATTTTTAGATTCAATTATTGAGGTAAGAGAATAAATTTCTTAGTTTGAATGTTCCACCACCACCGCAGCAGTAGTAGTAATAATAATAATAATAATAATAATAATAATACCCTCTTGAGTTATTATGTTTTGAATATGGCCATTTCAAAGTTTGAAAAAATGCTAATTAATTAATGTGTTTGATGCTCTTCGGGCCTTCTGGTTGCTCGGGCCTTTGGCCAATGGAGGTGCTTGGTGGGCTTTGGGGGCTTTCTTCCACATCCGGAGTTTCTTGTGTGTGTAAATAATATAAAGCTTTAGTTAGTACATTAACTTTTTGAGTTAGTGTGTTAATTCTAACAAAAAGAGTTAGTATGTTAACTCTGACAAATTGTGTTTAATGTTCTGTTAAAAAAAAAAAATGTGTTTGATGATAATGCATGTGAACCGAACCATGTGCTGAGACTGTAGGAGTCAAGTCAATGATAATTTTTTTTCGGCAAATCAAGTCAAGAAGTCAAGCTCATAAGATTACTTTGGCAATTAGTGAAAGGGATGAAGGCATCTTTGGGTTCAAAGTCAATCAAAGTCTTTCCATCTTTATCTCGCCCGATATATTTTTATTCACTTATTTCTATTTTTTTTTCTTTTATTTTTTGTGCGTCTTCACTCGGAATAGTTTTTTTTAGGCGTTTAAACTGAAAAAGTGAGATAATTTAAGATAATTTATGAGTTCATAATTCGTATAATATGATAAAAAGTAAGTAATTTTTAAAATTTTTTAAAAGTTTTAAAAAAATTTTAATATTTTTTATTTCACCAAATGCAACTTTAATGTTTAATTTACATCTGGCAAGAATAATTTCCCAATGGATTCGTTTCCTTCAAATGAATTCACTAGCATTTTTTAAATTTAAACTAAATTTTAGATAAAAATAATTTTAAAAATTATAAAATAAGCAGTTAAGTTTTTCTTTTTTTTTTTTAATAAATTTTGATATAAAAAATTAACTTTTATAAAATAAATACAAACAAAATAATATACAAATACATAAACTGTATAAATATATATTTTTAATTTTTTAGGCCAGGTCCGGGCTGGTGAGTTTCATCTCAAACCCAACTCGGATGGTCATATTTAAAAATTTCTTAAACCCAAAAAAATTATAACAAGCTTGAGCAAGCTATGCCTAAAAAATATCTGCTACCACTCATCATTATAAAGCTGAATTCGGAGTGCTAATAATAATCAATGCCATTGTACGTAAAAGTTTAAATTTGTAGTGGCTAAAGACTAATTCGTAGTACCTATAAGCAATACTTAAAATAAATAAATAAATAAACTAAAAGGCAAATATTACTTTGCTTATTGAACGTTATTTGAAATTATATTTTTAAAATTAATTAATTAATAGATAAATTACACTTACGTTTCTTTAATATTTGGGTAATTATATTTAGCATTTATAGTATTTAAAAATTACACTTACCTTCCTTATTTTAAAATGTTATTAATATTGACCAACTTTTACCTTTCAAACAAAAAGTTAACATTGATCAACTTTTAATAAAATCAGTCATTAAAATTTAATATAAAATGTCAAATTAATTAAAATTTTAATTTTTTTTATTTTACACATCCTTTCATATCTTGTTAGTTTTTTTTACAAAAATTTTAAAAAATTTTTATTTTTACTTATTTTCGAGATTTTTGTAAAAAAAAAAAAATAAAAATGTGAGAGAAGGAGGAATAAAATAGAAAAACACTTAAAATTTTAATCATTTTAATATTTTCTATTAAGTATTAATCGTTGATTTTATTGGAAATGGATCAGTACTAATAATATTTCAAAATAAGACAAATAAGTGTAAATTTTAAATGTTGTGAGTGCAAAGTATAATTATTCAAATGTCAAGGGGAGATAAATATAATTTACCCTTAATTAATTCATTCTTTTAACAACTAAAGCTATAATTTTTCATTAAATTGTGATCACTCATTTCATTTTTTTTTTTTTTTTTGGGTTCTTACCTTCCAACTATATATACAACTCCCCCCCCCCCCCCCCCCCCAAAAAAAGAAAGAAAGAAAGAATTACTTATAGGAACAATACAACTGATAAAAATTACAAAAAAAACAAATCCTAAAATGAGATTCGGGCAAAGTTAAGCGACAAATTTGTCCTTAAATTATTCAAATTGTTTTTGTGGTGCTCATGCGGCACGTGAATCTAACCACGTGCTAGGCATTAGGACACGGATCAGTACAATTCAAACCCATAAAATCGAAAATTAAAGGGTTTTATTTTCCTTTTTTTTATTTTTTTTTCTATTTTCTGTTTTGAACTTATTTTTCATTTTGTATCTTTAAAATAAGGAAAACAGTTCAAAAATTCATTTGGTTACTTGTATTTTCAAAATATATTTTCGAAGATTGAAAATGAGTTTACACATGAAATGAAAAATGATAAAAAATTGTTTTGAGAGTTTTTAACAATAAAACAAAGAAAATCTCAAAACAAAGAAAACAGAGTATTTTTTATTTCCTCGTTTTGAGTTTTTAACACATAAAACGAAAATAGAAAATAAAAAAAAAAGTAAATCAAATGACACTTAAATAATATAAATACGAGTACGATATGTATACATGTGATTTAAAAAAAATAGAAATATGCATATAAAAACTATAAAATTTATTTACTTTTATTAATTACATATATGAATATAATATTTATAACAAATTAATTTAACAATTCAACACATAATTCGATAAATAAAACTTAACAAAATTTAATTTTAAAATTTTGAGACTTCCGTCTCCTTTACTCTAAATTTATTTTAAACATATAATAGTAAAATAATAATTTTTTTTATTTTTGTTTAAAGTTCTAAATTTTATAAAAACAAATCATCAAAAATCCCAAAAAAATGATTTAATGATTTCGATTTAATTTATTTTTTTAATAATTTAATAATTATTTAATAACATAAATCATTTAATGATTCAGAGCTTTTAATAATTTAATGATTTGTACCTCAATGTTTTATTTTTATACTACAGTCATTTTAGAACTATCACGCCAACGACTAAAAACACAAGTCAAGCCAAGCCGTTCATCTTCTCGAGTCCCAAGTCTCCGATTCCAATCCAGCCTATATAAACCGCCAAACTATCACTCTCCACCATTCACAATTTCCTCAGATCAAATCCACTCACAACACTCTCAACTCTCTCTCTCTCTCTCTCAAAAATGAACTCATCTGGCAACGACAAATCCGACAAGTCCTCCACCGTTGCTCCGCCGTTCGATCCGTCGAAACCGGCCGTGCCGATCTCGTACCCGATCAAGACAATCAAAGACCTGGAATCAAAGTCGTACTTCAGCTCGTTTCACTTCCCGTTCAACAAATCTTCGGTGAAGCTTCAACCGGAGAATGTCTCGCCGGCCGACCGGCCGAGGATCCTGGTGTGCCATGACATGGCAGGGGGTTACACGGACGACAAGTGGGTGCAAGGAGGGACAAATGCCGATGCGTATGCGATTTGGCACTGGTACTTAATCGATGTTTTCGTCTACTTCTCGCACTCTCTGGTTACTCTCCCGCCTCCGTGCTGGACTAACACTGCGCACAAGCACGGGGTCAAGGTATGTGAATTGTTGCATTCGTCTCTTTGCTCTCTCTCTCTTTTTTTTTTTTTTTTTCCTCTTCTTTCTTTAACTCTCTCTCTCTCCCTCGTGTATCTTCCCTCTTATCCCAGATTTTGTTAATGACTAAAATATTTTATAAATTATAATTTTTTAATAAATATAAATTTGAATATTTTTTAAAAAATAAAAATAATAAAAACATAATAAGCTAGTAACTAAAAATTAAAAAAAAAATTACAGAGCAACTTTGTCTTTTATCAAACCAATAACATACAAGTGAATTTTATTTAATTTATTTTTGTAAAAAAAATTACACTTTTTCCGTAGACTCTCATATTTAAAAATTATCTAAATAATATATTAGGAGATCAACGAAAAAGTGACTTCATTACATACTGAAGTATGTAGGTCAATGAATGAGTGACTTCTTTAAAAGTATCTAAAATAGATTAAAATTTTTTTTATTTTGATAATTTCTAAACAGAAAAAAATTTAAATATGAGAGTCTACTTAAAAAATGTAATATTTTTACTAAAAATAAAATAAAATGAAATTCACTTGTACACTATTGGTTTGATGATAGACAAATTTATTATTTTTTTTCTTTATTTTGAGTTACTAATCTATTATGTTTTTATTATTTTTATGTTTTCAAAAAATATTTAAATTTATATTTATTAAAAATTATAAATTAAAATTATTTTTGTTAAGAGAAAAGAAGAAATAGAAAAGTTGGGAAGATTATATATATTAAATGTATGAAATATAATTAAGTAACAATCTTATTTATGGAGATGTCAAAGTAAAATTAGAATAAGAGTAGAAAACAACTCGACTGTTTTAAGTCTACCCAAACTATACTACTAATTATCTTACTATTATCTAAACTTTATTACTAATTATCTAATATATATTAACATCCCCTCAAATTCAAGGTGAAAAATTAAAGACTAACTTGAGTTTGGAAACTAAAAATTAGAAAGCAGTCAACACACCCCTTTCGTTTGAGCAAGTTACATGTCAAAAAAATCACGAACTTAGTTTGTGTTACACACCCAAAGGTCACGAACGTAGTTCTGGTTACACGCCTTGAAAGATCATGAACGTAGCTTTGGTTACACGCTGAACGATTACGAATCCAACTCTACTTCCGCTCTTAGAGGTCACAAACATAATTTTGGTTATATGCTTTAAAATCATGAGCCCAAATCTACTTACACGTCTTGAGGTCACAAGTGTAGTTTTGATTATACGCTGTAAAATCACGAGCCCGAATCTACTTACACGACTCGAGGTCACGAACCTAACTTGCAGGAGAAAACGCATTGAATGGCTAAAATACGCAAAGCCAAAAGCATAAGATAGTGCGTGCAAGTTTCCAACGAAGTGATTGGGGTCTCTAATAGAGAAACTAAAGCAATAAAAATTATCTCCAAAAGAGAAACTTGAAATTTAAAAATTTCTAAAAAATTAGACACGACATAAATAAAAATAATATAAAGTTAGGTAAAGCAGCAGCGGAGGCAACGGTGACGTTAGGAAAGGCAACACCGGTAGCCAAAGATGTGACTGCTGGGCTCCTAATCTACCCATGATAAAAAATCATAAGCTCTGATACCATGTTAAGAGAAAAGAAAGAATGAAAAAGTTGAGAAAATTATATATATTAAATGTGTGAAATATAATGAAATAGCAATCCTATTTATAGAGGTGCCAAAGTAAAATTAGAATAGAAATAGAAATAGGAAACAAACTCGATTGTTATAAGTCTACCCAAACTATATTACTAGTTATCTGACTATTACCAAACTCTATTACTAATTATCTAATATACATTGACAATTTTATTCATTAACAAAATCTGGGATAAGAAGGGGTACACATGAGAGAAAGTCGAAGAAAGAAGTTAAAAAAAAAAAAAAGAAAAAAAGCTGAATTAATAGGGGCTACTAGATTTCTTAAAAGAAAATCTAACGGCAAATATTAGTACATGACTATGGCCTGACATACCATGAACCGGGCACTCCCCGAATCCAAGACAAACATGCAACAAGAAGAATGTATGATGAGGCCACGGTAAGCGAGGGCAGAGCACTGGGGGGGAACCGAGCACCCAACAAACAAACAACGATCGAGTTATTTTTAAATTAAGAATAGGAGAAAAGCAATGTTAATTTTAGAGAGAGAATAAATTATTCTTGAATATTAACTAATGAATATACTTCTCACGGTTAATGGTTCAAACACCTGAAATTTATTAGAGATATTCTTTGCTGCAAAAAAAGAAAATATAATTATTATTAAATTTTATTACATATAGAATTTATTGTGTCATATGCTAAATTTACTGATAGTATGAATAGAAGTATGTACTAGTATATTGAAAGGATACACTTTATTTCACAAAAAATACCAAGTTTGATTCTTATAAATCTCTTTTATGTTAAAAAATTTTGAGTTAACTTTAAATTTTTAATAAAGTCAAAATATATTAATTTTTATTTAATTTAATTTTTAAATAAAACTAAAATAATAAGGAGGGTATTTTAGTAATTTTACATTAAAAAATGAGAGGATCACTTACCCCCTGCCTCCATGTGGCTCCGCCATTGACGGTAAGTAGGGGTGTGCACAATTTTATTAAAATTTAGGTGGTATTTTTTTTTTTTTTTGGTTTTTATTTTCTATTTTATGTTTCGAGCTCATTTGTTATTTTGCATTTTTGAAACTAAGGAAAATAGTTCAAAACACATTTAGTCACCTGTGTTTTCAAAACTTGTTTTAGAAAACAGAAAATAGGTTTATACATAAAATGAAAAATGGCAAAAAGTCATTTTGAGCGTTTTCAATTCAAAATAAGAAAAATCTCAAAATAAGGAAAATAGAATATTTTTTATTTCCTTATTTTGGGATTTTAAAAATATAAAACACATAAAACTGGAAACAAAAAAACAATCCAAATAATATTTTTGTTTTCGAACCGTACCGACTAAATTTAAGAAGTTTGGTTCAGTTATTTATTTAACAACAGTCGGTTTGGTTATTTTTATATAAAAATAACGGTTATCGGTTTTGAATAAAGCTCTGAAATTCTAAAACCAAATAAACTGAATTAAATTTACTTAGTATTTTATATATATGTAAATATAATATAGTTAACCTAAGTATCTAATCTTATCAATGAATTTATCTTTTGAAATTTCAAAGGTTATAGGAAAATTAATAAATTATTATAATATTAAATACACATTTTAAGTCTAAAATAACACTTATATAAAAATTTGTATTTTATTTTTATAATAAATTATAAAAAATATATTTAAATTTATAAATATATATACCGAGCTGACCATAACCGAATCAATATAATTCAATTCGGTTAATATTCGGTTAGTGCATATTCTTTGGTCGGTTTAATTATCATTTCCAATTTTCAAAAATAATCAGTTTGGTTACAAAAATTACTATTTTCAAATCTTACCGACTGATGCTCACCCCTAGCGGTGAGAAGCAATTTCTCGAAAAAAAAGAAGGGAAAAAAATATAAAGTCTTAAACTTATATTTTTATTTAAATGAATTTAAAAACATAACAAATTAAAAAAAATTTGCATGCATTTTCTCTTGTATTTTTTTTATTACAAATTAAATATAAAAAATAATTTTGAATTTCTATTATTTTTTTGACAAATCTTTTATGCAACATATAGTATTAGTGGGATTTATAGTCTATCTGATTCGATTACCGAATTATTTGGTTTGAATACTTCGGTTTAAGTTTTAAAATATTCAATTCAAAATTCTATTGGTTCAGTTTTAATATGTTTATAATAAATTAAATATATGTTAATATATATAATTTTAAATAGTCTATAAATAAACCTATATATATTAATATAAAATGGCTTTAAACTATATATATATATATATATATATATTAATATATATGGTTTTAAATAGTTTTATACATAAAACTACATGTATTTAACATATTTATATTAAGTTTATATAATTCGATTATTTCCATCGTTTGGATTTTAATTTTTTTTAACCTGAATTAGAAATGGAATAATTTTAAAATTGAATCAATCAATTAATAAATCATTTTAACCAAATTTAAATGATTTAATTCAAAAATTCGGTTTTAACCTAATTAAATTCACTCTTACTTTTATCCTATAAATTGATTTGTCTATTTTTCGTTCTCTTGTATTGGTGATGACCATAATTCCTTGAATACTCAAAAAGTCTTTCACTACCAGAAAGGATTTCTTTGATCGTTTTCTCACAACTCACCATATAAGAGAATAGAATCGACTTTTAGGGTCATTTGGGAAGAGTAGCCATTAGTCTTATATTTTAACAGTAGTTGAACTTTTTTACCTTTTTATATTTTAATTTTCTTTTAAATTTTTAAGGATAAAAATGTTAATTTAACAAAAACAAATTAGCCATCTAAAAAAAAAGTCACTTTTTTTTCCTTCCCAAACACAAAATTAGCTAATTTTTTTTTAGCTAGCTCCTAACCATTAGTCACTAACCAATTTTTTTTTTTCTTTCCAAACACAAAATTAACTAACTTTTTTTTTAGTTAGTTACTAGCCATTAGGTATTACTCAATGCTAATTATTCCCAAACAGAACCTTAGTTTGAAAAGAAAAAAAAAAAGAGTTAATTTTTTTAAAAGAAAAAAGTTTAACTTTTTACAGCTAACTTTTTTATTTTTGTTAATTTGATATTTTTATTTTTATAATTTAAAAAATTTAAAATTTAAAAGAATAAATTTAACATTTAAAAAAAATCTAAAAATTGAGCAGGGAGAAGAAGAGCTCAAATGAGTTTAAACCGTTTAGCCAAATGAGGATGTTTAGATAGTAAAAATATAAAAATTTAATGTAAAAATAATATATAATAAAATTTAATTAGAAAAAAAAGTATAAAAATTTAATAAAATTTAGTGAATTTTAATTGATTTTGACCGACAAACACCTCACTTCAAAATCATGCTGTGCCACCAAGTTGCCAAGGTAAGGGTTCAAGAATTTGAAAAATTGTGTCTTGAGCCTCTCCGTTTTTCAATTTGCTATATTAATTGCGGTTAATTGCTTGGATTGTTTTGGATATCTAGCATACAGATTTTTCAGTTGTCAATTTGCTATATTAAAGTTGTTGCTCCATCTATGTAATACAGGTATTGGGGACTTTCATTACAGAAGGGGATGATGGGAGTGTTACTATGAGCAAAGTGCTCTCAACAAAGGACTCTGCTCAAATGTATGCTGAGCGCTTGGCTGAGCTAGCCACTGCTTTGGGATTTGATGGATGGCTGGTAGCAATTTCTTTCTTTTCCCCCCTTTTATCCACAACTCCCAATGCCATCTTTTGTTCAGCTTAGTTTTCAGATGGGGGTCCTCTTTTGTTTGATAGTTTCATTTATGTCTTTAATTTGAAAATCCGTTTTCGAAATTTTCATCACATGATCCAATAATTTGACTGCATGGTTCGGTTTAGTTAAAATCTCAGATTTGAAGAATGCGTACAAGAGAAAAAAGATAAAAGCAAAACTCTAGGGAACTACAAACTGAAATGAGCTCCACGGCGCGCACAGAAAAATTTAAATTCTTTGCAGCATTTTGATGCTTTTGACAAGAAGATGAAATGATTCAATCGTTTTGCTTGCATTGAAATGGTTCTCATTTAGGGGTAAAAACAAACCGAGCTATTCCTAAGCTATTTGAGCTTGATTCGTTGCTAAAATTAGCTTGAATCAGGTTTGATTTGTGACTCATTTAAATTCGAGTTCGAGCTTGAGTTTAGAAAAGGTTGGCTCGAAAGTTCGTGAGCTAACTCGATAAAATAATATATATATCTTATAATATATTTTTATTATTTAATAATATTTTTATTATATTTTTTTCTAAAATTTTAGATTAAAACGACATCTTTTTTATTTAATCGAGCCATTCGCGAGCCGATCTCGTGCCTAAATTATTCTTTATCAAGCTGAGTTTGAGCTCAAATTCTTTTTTATCAAGCCGAGCTCAAGCCTATATAAAAGTTTGAACCAAGCTTAAGCTCAGTATAAATAGCTCAAGCCGAGCTCGAATAAGTTAAATTTCGGCCCAGTTTGTTTCCACCCCTATTCTCATTAATGTCTTTCCACTGCACTCATTTTTCGTCATTGACATTAGATATGTTACTTGTAGTTGAATATAGAGGTCCCACTAAATGTCAAGCAAATTCCTAATCTGAAAGAGTTTGTCAGCCATTTGACCAAGACCATGCACTCGTCAGTGCCCGGATCTTTAGTCATATGGTAAGTCATGAGATTATGTTTCCTTAAGCACAGAGGATTTTGTCATGTAAAACAAAGATGACTGATTAGTTTTCTCCTTTACTGCACGCAGGTATGATAGTGTTACTATTGATGGCAGCCTTAGCTACCAAAATCAACTTAATGAAAAAAATAAACCTTTCTTTGATATATGCGATGGAATATTTGCAAATTATTGGTGGGAGGTATTTGATTTTTTTTTTAAATCTCTTATTTGGAAGTTTGAGATGTGGTCCCAATATTCTCATATTTATTTATTTATTTTTATTGTACAGAAAGATTATCCAAAACTTTCAGCTGAGGTTGCTGGTGATAGAAAGTTTGATGTCTACATGGGCATTGATGTTTTTGGCAGGGGCACTTATGGTGGAGGACAGTGGATGGTATTTTTATCATTCTATCCTGCTTCGTGTTTAATACGTTGCGTCATGCTCTAGATGTTATGTCCAACTCTTTGAAACTGTAGATCAAAGTGATTGCTCCATAAAGGAGGCAGAGAGGGGAAGGTAGGAATTGTCTAGTTCACTGATGAAAATTTTTGAAGCTTGCAATTATGCCCTGTTTTCAAAAGAATTCTTGAGTGAGGAATCCGTGACATTAGTGGAAACAAGAAGGAGCATTGCCTCTAACTATTCTGAATAACAAGGTTTTTTCTACTTGAAAACAAGTTAGGTTCTGATAGATCTCTTCCCTTGGGTAAAATGCTGATGCTTATTTTTTAATGAACTATTTAGGTAGCTTTATGCTTGATTAGCTTGTCTTCTTATTCATCAAATTTTGATGGGTGGAAGAAATTTAAAATGTTACTCAATTGTAAGTCCTGAAATTTGACCATGTGACGTGAAAATTCTATGATGCTAGTTATAGACACATAAATTTTCACTTGTCACATAAAGCCTAAATAAATACCAAATTTGGAAACTCAGATATTGCCATGTGTCTTATGGTACCATCATAAAGTTACACAAGTGAGCAAATCACAAGCCAACATGTGTAAAATGAGTCTTGAAGAAGACTAGGCATGACCAATCAAATTTCACTACATGCATTTAAACACTCTTATTGATTTTATTTCCAAAGGAAAATAATTATCAATAAGAAATGCAAGCTAGCCTATCTACTATAAATAGGGGACACCATTCAAGGGAAAGGAGAATTCATTTTGCCTTCTGTAAATCTCTTGAGAGATCTCAGAATCATCACTATTGCATGACTTGCCACCTTCTTGAGTTGCCTTCAAAGCAATTCCCTCAGGCTTCTTTGGTTTTATTATGTTTGCTTCAAAGGTTTGTAATGATCTAACCAAATCTTAAATTTTGGTCACATCCATGTTCGTAGATTCTTTGATCATTATTACCTTTGCTTGAAAAGAAACTTGAAGAGATCAAAGAATTTTCCTTACCATTTGATGGAGGGATCGGTTCAAAGTTCAAACTAAAGTTTGCAATATCGCCTAGTTTCGCATGGAATTGATCAAACGTTTGATCCTTTACCATCTTTAGTGTTTCAAATTGGGAGGAGTCTTTGAAGCTTTCCTTTATTGACCATTGGATTTCCTAAATAAATTGACTCAAGAATTTTCCAAGCATCCATTCCTATAACTCGAGATTCTCCTAAATTCTTTAAGTGACACTGTCGAGAAGATTGAATTGATAGCTTTGTTGTTCTATTTGGCCTTCTCTTATTCAGTATTATTCCATGGTTCTATTGGTTTTGAAATTTCAATTCCTTCAACTATTTGTGTAGTTGGAGCCCATCCATTCTCAATGGCTATTCATACATCACAGTTTATGGATATCCAATATGCTAGCATGCATGCTTCCGGTATGAGTAACTTGAATATGCTCTGATATCAATTGAAAATTTTAGATTTTGAAATTTCATTTCCTTCAACTATGTGCAAAGATGGATCCCATCCATTCTCAATAGCTATTCAAATGTTACAGTTTATGGATATCTGTCATGCGCACTTCCGACATGCGTAACTTGAATATGCTTTGATATTAATTGAAAATTTATACGAGGCTAGTGTATTCTCAAATCAACAAATACAATATTTTGGATGAGTTGATCTCTTGCCAACAAGTATGTTACAAGGGCTAGGCAACTAAATAAGCTTTTTGCACAACAGAGACATTCTGCACTTTATGCGGTAAGGAAGGATGATTCTGGACAACTATAGTGGAGCATGGTGGTTCCAATTTTGCAAATAAGATAAACTTCACTTTCATGAGACCATGTTATGAACTGATGCCAGGCAATTTAGATTGTAGTGTTTGTGTTTCAACTAACTTTTTTGAACTGTTAATTATTTGAAAGTTGAACAAGATGTTATATGCCATATAACTATACTGAAATTTTCACCTCAGACCAATGTTGCACTTGATGTATTAAAGAAAGATGGTGTGTCAGCTGCCATATTTGCTCCTGGATGGGTCTATGAGTCTAAGCAACAACCTGATTTTCAGACTGCTCAGAACCGGTAACAAAATCATTTTTGTGGCGAAGTGTTGCCAATTATATCTATGTCCCATAGATGTGAATGTGATGCGGAACAACAATTGAAAGTAAAGAAAGAATAGAGAGAAAGCAAGAGAAAGAAGAAAGTAGAGAAGAAGAGAAGAAGAATTAGAAGAAAAGAGGGGAAAGAAAAACACAGCAACCAATATTATTCAATCAATCAATCCTCTTCTGTTAACCCTAATTAGGGTTTAAATAGAAAATATCATGGGCCTAACACAAAAGGCCTAAAATAAAATAAACCGATACTAAAATAGCCCAAAAACAAATGGGTCCAAATAACCTCTAATAATATAAACTCATTATTAATAAACCCCAAAACAAATGGGCCCAAATAATAAATAAAATAATAATAATAATAAAAGAAATAAAAATCTAGATGATGTCCTCATCAACTCTCCCGGACTGAGAAGAACTCGACTCCGTCGAGTTGAACACTTGGCACTGTTATCATGTCGCATTTTCCACTTGACAAAACATCTTTGGAGTTGAAGGAAAATGAGATCCTCAACATCGAATACAGATAGGCAACGCTGAAGAGGTGGAGGAACTGGAACCGGCATAAAAATATCTCCATAACCTGCAGACAATATTTGAGGCCCAAAGATGCCTCCACAAGATAACAAGTTCTCCACATGCCAAATTACGACAAAACTCATATCACATGGCAAAGTGAAAAAAATTGCATTGGGACTAGGATCACAAAGGATATAGAATGGCCCAATATTTTCGATATGCAAATTTTGGCAAGACGATATGAGGTAGTAAGTATGCAATGCATAAGTCATCATTAAGTTACATCCATTAAATTCTTTATTCTCATCAATAACATAAGTAGGAAATTTATAATAATTATTACTCAACCCAATTTTTCAATTAATATCAGCATTATCAAAAAGGAGTGGAATACATGGATGAGAATAAGTGATGAGTAATGATGTAACTGAACTTGTCAAATTAGAATCCCTAAAAAACGGACGAATGGAATGAGACTCAATGATATCGATAGAATAGTGGTAAGACATGCCACATATAACTTGTAAAAAAAATTGTTCAATGTATGCAAGAATGTCTCTGTTATACACTAGAAGTGAGGAGGACTCATGCAATTGAATGATATCACGAAAGAACAATTTGGACATAGACTCAAAGAACTCCCAACGGATGAAGTCACTAAATAAAACTCTTGAGATGCTTAAATAATATCCCCTGAAAAAGTAACCATCACTAATGATAGAGTCTATGCAATCTTGACGATCATTATTCATGATGTCCTCAAATAAACCAACAAAATCAATGTAAGATGACGGTGGAACCAATTCAACCACTTCAGACACATTTTGAGAATTTGGTGACTCGTCATAATCAAATGTCAAAAGAGGAGAATCAATAAGAGAATCACAAGTGTCAACAGAAACAATAGGGGCGCTAGGTTTAAGAGATGGATGTTGTAACTCAATGGTTCGTATAGGGAACTTTGACTCTGACATAGACTCATAAGACTCAAACTTATAATATTTCTCAATTTCTAAAGCTTTGGAATAAGCTTCATTTAACGTTTTATGAGTGTATCGCTGAACTACCTCACGGATGCAAGGCCTTAGCCCAAGAACAAATCTACTGATGGCACAAGGCTCATTTTGAAAGTTAGACCACTTCCTAAGAGTTTTAAATTGATCAAAATAGTCATCAACAGAAGAATCTTCCTGTTTAAGACGCATTAACTGAGACCATGCCTTATCTATAAAACTTTTAGGAACAAATCGATCACTCAAAATTTGTTTCATCAAAGCTCATTGAGTAACATGTCTATGGTATAACTCAACTGTTTGCCAATACTCTCTAGCATAATTGGTTAATCTTGTTTTGACCAGACGAATACATTGGTCATCAGACAGGTCGTGATAATTAAAAATGTATTCGATAGCATCTACCCAATCAAGAAACTCAGGAGGATCGATAGTGCCACTAAAATAGGGAGGATCTTTGACGTAAGTTTGATGAATAGAATGAAGTCCTACTTTATTATTCCAATATGATTGGTTTTCGAAATTCATGGCAAAAGGGCAGAAGTAATTTTTTTTTTTTTTTAATGCTGATATTAAAGAAAATTGAAAAAGAAAGTAATAAAAATATAAAATCCTAATATGCTTAAAATAGGAATAACAAATCTAATAAATGAAACTCAACAAATAATTTAGGCAAGCAATGAGTGAGTGATTTTTTTTTTTTTTTTTTTTTAAGATGGGCAACAATTAACTAAATTCAAAAGGGAAATAGGAAGTAAGATAAATGAAACAAATAGGTAAGGTTCAAGTTCAAATTTATGCAATTCATGCTGCCATATGATATAAGCATTTATCATAATTAACAATGAGAGAATTGTATCTAATCCAAACCTTTGCTTCAAACTATATAAAGTGTTCACTTTTGAAACATCCGAATAAGTAGTTGGCTGTCTTGTTGCTTAAAATTTGCCAAAATAGATTGACAGAGTATTCTGGAATTCATTGAAAGTCGCCGGAGGTTCGCCGGAAAAGCTGCCGAAGGTTGTTGGAGGTCACCGGGGTCACCTGGGAGTTCACTAGAGGCAGGTGGTATTGCTGGACTTCGCCGGAGTTCACCGGAAAAATCGCCGGCCGATCGCCGGAAAAGTCGCCGGAGGTTGTTGGGGTCGCCGGTGAGTTCGCCGGAGGTAGGTAATTCCGGTGGTGTAGGTCGCGGGAGCTGGGTGTAGCCGGAAATACACGAAAGTGTATACGAAGATCTTGAGGGTGACAACGCGTACGCGTATGGCAGCGGCAGCGGCTAGGGTTTTTTTTTCTCACGGCTGAAAACGGTGATTTGATATTTTTCTTTTGCACCAGGGATTCGCTCTGATACCAAGTTGATGCGGAACAACAATTGAAAGTAAAGAAAGAATAGAGAGAAAGCAAGAGAAAGAAGAAAGTAGAGAAGAAGAAAAGAAGAATTAGAAGAAAAGAGGGGAAAGAAAAACACAGCAACCAATATTATTCAATCAATCAATCCTCTTCTGTTAACCCTAATTAGGGTTTAAATAGAAAACATCATGGGCCTAACACAAAAGGCCTAAAATAAAATAAACCGATACTAAAATAGCCCAAAAACAAATGGGTCCAAATAACCTCTAATAATATAAACTCATTATTAATAAACCCCAAAACAAATGGGCCCAAATAATAAATAAAATAATAATAATAATAAAAGAAATAAAAATCTAGATGATGTCCTCATCAGAATGTGTTACATATCTCTTATATATCATTATTCAACATAGTAATAGAATCACAATTTTACAAATGTGTAGCACCATCCCTTGTCTAGATTTTGTTGAATTGACAATGTTACCCTGCCTTCATCAAAACATCTTGCCCATATGATTTAGCTTTGGCCTCTAAACAAAACTAACTTCAAACCTTGAACACCTCTACATGCATCATTTGTTGGATCGATTAAATGGTATTTGTGTTTGGAACATGATTATCTTCTATAATCCTTATGTATTGATGTTATAGGTTTTGCAAAGACCAATAAATTTGTGCAACCATTGTTATTTTTTGAAAGTTTAAAAATTTTATTTGCTTTCGGTCTTGTGTGTGTAGCTTTGAATGTTATACAATCACAGTGAAGTTTATGCCCATATCTGATTTTATTACATCAGTTTCCCTTTCATATAATATTTTTTCTTAATTCCTTATCAGTAAGCTTTGAAAATAGGAAATGACACTCCTTATCTTGAAAAACTGCAAACTAGATTCTGGAAATTATACTTTTAGCCTTTGCTTGTGCAATTCCAGCATTCCAATTATCTTAATTCCCTACTTTCTGTGTTTTCAGCTTGATTTCTCTGTGTTGTTTTGAGAACAATGAGTGTACCTAGGAAGTTCACAACTTTCAGTTTCAAGCCCCTCATGCGAACTTTTTTTAGTCTTGTTAATTGATTGATTACCTTCATCTGTTTTATGCTTTGGATTTTGCAGTTGGTGGTCCCTAGTTGAGAAATCATGGGGTATATTACAGAATTACCCCCAAGTTCTACCATTCTTCTCAAATTTTGATCAGGTTGAAACGTTGTACATGTCTTCATTTCTTCTTTATTTCATTCATCTTCAACTTACTAATTCACCTCTGTTTAAGTTATGGAGCATCTGAAAACTTTTGTGGTGGATATTCTTAAAGGAGAAAATAATCAAGGATCTTCTTGTTCATTCCTACAAAATTGGTTTTACCTTTTTCTCGGAACTTACTTATAAGTCATTGCTCATTTGCCTAGCACATGAATTCCAGGTCAATCGGCCCGCCCTTTACAAGGAATTTTCTTTACGATTCTCCAGTGACCATCCAAATCTTGTCATTTCATTAATTTTAGCATGACAAAGAAGATCCCAGCATGCCCTATTTGTCAATCATCTGTATAAAATATCTTTGTTTTGGTCATTTTTACCATGCCTCGAACTCCTGGGATGACGGGAAAGCTTGTGAAATAGTTTTGATTGAGAGAGTTAACAAGGTAAATCATCGTCCAATGATACAATATTCTCCCCAGTGTCTGCCAATGTGGGCCTGCTAGATGCCATTTCTGTTGTTTCTTAATTCATTATTATCAACTGTAAGGTAACACTGGGTTGTTGGTGAAGCCCATTTTTTCATGAAGATTTTTTCCCTTTCCTTTTATACCCTTCAATCACTCATTATTTCAAAATTTGTGCCATAACAACCATTTGATTTTACTGTTACGCCCTTCCACCATTTAAAATTTACAACACAGCAAGACTCACGTGCATCGCGTGTGCGCTTGCAAGTTTGCAACTAGTATTAGATAGAAGTCGCAGCTGCATGTTGCTTGAAAGAAAAACCCGGTGAAACCAGAATTCACAAGGTGTACTCTATTCTATACGTTCTAACTTAAATCTTTCTGACTTGTTCAGGGTCATGGTTACCATTTTGCCATAGATGGAGTGCAAGTATCAAGTGCTCCTTGGAACAACATTTCCTCCCAAAGTTTTCAAGTACGCAACTGGCTGTTGTTTTTATATTCTTCTCTACTATTTTTGTTTTGTTTTTGGTGACAACATGATGATTTGGTTTGTTTGCTTTCATTTGGATGTTTACTTTCATATATCCAGCTTTATAAATGCCTATAGCATAGCTTTTCTTCTGATTTTACATCTCGAATGATCGATCGTTGGTTTCAACACAATCACTTCCATAATATAATAGAAACCTTTGTGTTCTGTGGCAGTATGCTTGTGTACTGATTGTTGAACTACTTAATTTATGCCACTATAACGTGGCTTGCTAAAAATTTTAACGAAAGCAGGTATAAAAAGATTAAATAACGTGTTATCACTGTGAAATTTTTTTGGTTTTCATTTTAATACTATCATCAGAACAGGTGAGAATTATGATTATGATTATGTGTTTGTGCACACACCGGATATATATATATATATATATATAGAGAGAGAGAGAGAGAGAGAGAGTCAGGAAAATATGATCCTCAATTGAATTCTATATCCATGCTGTCTGTTGGTTCATCAAGATGGATGGATGGTTCTCTAGCTGCATCCTGAGATTGTGTGCCACTTTTCTTTGCTTATACTCACGAGGCATTTGGTGAGCAATACCAGCTTCTATTTATGAAATAGAATCAGTGATGACCTGTATCTGATAAGTATGGGAACTTCTAGAAAGATGTTGACTGTGTTGGACACATATAGGACATGACACTTCTTGGAGACTCCTTGATCATGCATCCGTGCAAATTTCTATTAAAACGGACATATTTTGCATAAAAATGCCCATCCTTCAACATCTCTACATCAAATAACATAAGGTTCATTAAGTTCAATAAGCCACAACATGAGATTAAATCATTATTAGTGAGGTAAACTTGAAATCATTTAACTACGAAATTTGAATCCATTATTGTAACTAGCAAATTAACAATAGTGAATATCACAGCAAAAAGAAAAACATGTCAATGTTTAAGGATAAAAAATAAATAAATAAATAAATAATGAAAATTTGGTCCATGACTGTTGATTGGAGATATTGTAATGCAGAGGATCTACAAGGTTATTTTCATTTGTTTTTCCTTTGTTCTTTTCATTTAAGGAGAGGTATAACTGAGTCGATTGGCAGATATATGGTGGTATGCTTCCATGTGCAAGAAGTTAGTTTGAAGTTTTATTTTTTAATAAAACATGGTTTTTTTAGAGGCTTTAACAGATCATATTATTGTTTATTTATTCAGATTTGCCTTTTTGGCACATGTTATTTTTCCTACTTCTTCGCAGCCTTTCCTCGAGTTTCCTGGAGACCCTTCCCCAGCTTCAATTCAAGTGCATGTTAAGTAAGTTATTATGCTTTTTATATATTTTCCACACCTGCATTATCTTCTATCCAGCTGTTGTTTTCACTGACAAGTACCAACTATTTGCATGATCTGGTCACTTGTAGGAAAGTCTCAATGCAATACCTTTCAAATGTTTAGATTTTTCGGCATAACTTTAGCTATTTCCTTTTGTATTGATAACCAGTAAGATCTTCCTTTCTGCGGGATAAAAGAAGTGATTTTTGATATGCCTTATATTGCACAAACTTCTTAGGCATATAACCACTTGTTGTGCAAATCCTTGTAATTAGATTTTCTTTTATTTATTTATTTATTTTTTAAAACCTAAGCACAATAAACTTGTACTGTTAGCAGTAAACATGCTTTTGGATCTCTCTCCCACAGCTTATTTAGGGCTCACCCGGTGCGCAAGCGCTCCCCAGCTAGTGCGAGGGTAGGGGAGGGTGTGCGCATTTGTACGTAGCCTTACCCTTGTATTTTGCAAAGAGGTTGTTTCCACGCCTCGAACCCGTGACCTACAGGTCACTAGTGGAGTAACTTACCGTTGCGCCAAGGCTCGCCCTCATCTCTCTCCCACAGCTGCATGACCAAAAACTGAAAATTCCTACTTTGAGTATGAACCAATGTGAACAATCAAAGACGTGTGCAATAATGTAAACAGGACGTAAGGATTTACATAGAAAACTCAAGTAGGGTGAAAAACCACGAGTCCTCCCACTAAAATTATTAAGTTACAGTCTTTAAACACAAAGTTACCCAACTACGTTCATAGTCTGTTGTGAACACTGGCTCAAGTCTATGATTAGCAAAGCTAAGTAGAAAACCAATCTTCAAGTCTTTGAAGATCACACAAAGTTTGGAAAAGTGTCAATCTTTGGGTAAGTGATGAGAGAAGTCTCAATGTATGTGATGTGAAAATTCTCCGAATCAACCAATCATACATAGAGTAAAGAGAATAATAATAGAGAATAACGAGGAAACTCTTTCACAAGGAGAAAAACCTTAAATACAAATTCCACTATCAACGGGGTGTAAGACTCTACTTAGACTTTCTATGATTCACTCGCATAAATCCTTTCATTACTCTTGCTCGATTCACTCGACAAACTCTACAAATGGACTTTCTGCTTCACACAGAAAGTAAAGAAAGAATGAATAATCAAATACTAGAGAAAGATTGTGAAATCCCTCAAGAGTGAAAACTCTCTCTCTCTAGATCTCTGTAATAAGTCCCCGATGTATATTGTTTATTAACACTGGATACATATATATAGAGTTACAAGTTGTTGCCCTAGACTAACAGAATATGAAACAAAATCTTGCTGAATATCCATAGGCCGAACCATCGTCTTTCCTGCAGGGTGCACTATCAAGGGGGTCGAAGGATTGCCTTCCCTGTGTCTTGACTGCGAGGTCCACTGTTTTGATTTTTAGTTTTAGATCTTTAGAGCTCGAATTATCACCTTCCTTGTGGCTTCCTTGTGAACCTCTCTGGATTTTCTCTGGACCTTCATTGTGCTTATAACTTGTTTCCTTTTTAATGTCTTCAAGATCTCTTAATTTGAACAATATTCTCCCAAGTGTATCTTCTTTCGTTTTGGAAATTCTTGAGCTCCATTTAACTTAGGAAACGTTTTCCATGCTCATTTAACATAATTACGAAACATGAATTTGCGTCCAATTCTGATTCAATCTTTATTTCCAATTTTAGTTAATTGTTTGGATTTGCCATAACTTTGACTTTACATGATGTATACTTTCTTCTTTTTACATAAGCCCTAGGAGGTCCATTTTAGTAGGCATGAACAAATCCTATGCGGAATAGAATTTTTGAAATAAGGTTCCCTAAAATTCTTCCGCTGTTTGCTAGGGCGAGCATCCGGTCAATATCTAGTGAGGTCATGCCTTGGTCAAATTTCGGGCAATTTTTTGCAAAACACATACACTAGTCTTTCCAGCAAGTTGTGCAGCGAGACAAGTCTATGAGCACCTAAAGATTCTGGATTTTCTGGTGAGAAACTAGTCAATCCAGTGAGGTATCCAGCATTCCATCTAGCGAAATAGGTCTATGGGTACCCAAACTCTGTAAATTTCTAGCTGAATTAAATATGCTTTGTTACATGTTTCCAAGCTTAGACCAAAGACACCTTAGCCTATGTCTCAGTGAGCAAGCTTGATATCATTCTTTTGATCAGAGATTGCCAATTATAATGAAAACTTAACAATAACAAATTGCGCTTTTGGCCTACAATCAATAATTCATCTCTAGTTCTCAAATTCTCCATTTTGCATTAGTTTTGTTTCTACATTTTAAATCAGATACTTAATATATCCTGGCTGTTAAATCAAGCATCTTTTTTCAACTAGTTTTAAGGAAGCATCATATAGTGGAGGAGGGAACATCACATTTAGAGGAACTCTTGAAGACAATGCATCTTTCACAGCAAAGCTCTTCCAAGCAGAACTTCATATGGGGGATTTACCAGTTCACTTCACGTATTCTGTAAGCCATCTCATCTGTTTATCAAACTTGCAAACACACTCCTATCAACAAAATTATTAGGTTAAGTATGACTCTCTGAGGTTTGATTATTAAGACTACGTTGATGTCCTTGTTTGGTTGAAGCCAATGAGAATCTTTTTAACAAATGCCAAAATTATATGAAGATTATGTTTTCTTACCTTCAGGTAACAACTTCTACATATTTCATCCACATATTCGTGGGCAATGAAGAAGCCACATGCATATTGCGTCCTTGGAAGACTTCCACCATATCAAAGATGAAACTCCTTAAATAATTTTGGCTGGGTTTTATTTTATTTCTTCCCAGTAATAAATTACACTTCTTGAAGACAGCATTTCATGATCAGGATCATGTTCTCTAATAATTTATGATTGCCTGAAAAGAAGTACAAAATGCATAAGAATTTTGTGCGTCCGTCTGTACTTAACACCACAATTTTATGCAGGTTAAGTCTGATGGGAACTCTCTTATAGGCCTTTCTCTTGATTTTTCTTCTTCGGTAAAGGGGAAAACATCAGTTCTAATTGCATCCCAGGGTGCCTCTCTTGCCACGGACCAGTTCTCAAGCAAATTCGACAAAGTCGTTCTGCCATGGCGAGTTACAAATTCAGAAACAGACCCGGGTTGGGTTATACAAGAGAGAAGCATTGAAATGAAGGGAAACACATTAACAGGAATCCATGCCGTGTGCTATAGGTCAAAGACTGAAATTAACGAACCGAGTTCAAAATCCCAATCAGATGGAGCGAACAATTCCTTAGCTCGTACTCCAACTGAATATTTTGCAGTTCTTGGTTACCTCACTGTCAAAACTTCTACTCAAAACGCTGATTTCCCACCATCAACTTCATGGCTAGTTGAGGGTCAATACGTCAAATGGACCTCGGGTTCTCAGGGGTCTAAAACCCTTAGCTTTAAACTCAGTTGGAGATTGAAAGATGGCGATGCTTCTCAGTTTCCCAAGTACAATGTTTTTGTTGAAAAACTAGCAAACCAAGAGGTTGGAGAGTCGGGAAAGACACTTGAAGAGGCGCAGGAGGAGTATGTGGGGGAGGCCCATGTTGAAGCCTTCTACATTTCTGATCTTTCAGTTCCTTCTGGGACCTCTAGGCTCAAGTTCATTATCCAAGTGTGTGGGGCTGATGGGACTTGTCAGAAGGTAGGTGACTCTCCTTCTTTCCAATTAACTGTTGAAGGTTAGTAAGTTATATCTCTTTTTTATCATCTTCTGTTTAAAGGAAGGATGAATTGTTGCTTAGACCCATAAATTGTTGCAGCGCAATAATAAATTCAGAATAAGAGTTGGATCACAATAAGATTGCTGTGACCCAAAAAGATTGTTGCCTCAACATATTGTTTCTCTAAACTATATATTCATAGTACAGAGGAAGCTGCATATTGGAACTTCTCTTGCTGTTGTCTGGATGAGTTGTTGTAGTAATCGTTATAGCGCGATAATAAGGTGGTGTTTGGTTTGCCAAAAAATAAAATAAAAGTTGGTGTAAAAATAACATATAGCGAAATTTGGTTGTAAAAAGTTGATGAAAGTTGAGAGTTTTTTTGGTATTTTTTGTAATCCAAACACCCTCTAAATTCACAATAAGAGTTGGGTCACGATAAGATTGCTTTTGATGTTTTGGCCCCGTTTAGCATCAAAATAAACCTCTAAAAATCTCTATAAATTTCTAACAACCCTTTTACATTTAATTTTCCTACCATCACTAATTTCAAAAAATTTTAATATTTCATTAAAAAAATAAAAAATTTGAAAATAGGTTAACTGAATGTGTAAATTTTTTATACAATCATATTTTTCATGTCGAAAACTTTCAAACGAGTATCATTGTCGTTATTTTTTCTGAATTTTTTTGAATCCGTGAGAACGGATTTAGAAAATCGTTCTCACTGTTTGTGACTTTTCAGAAAAAATAGTGCCAAAATTAACCCAAAATTATATTTTATCTCAATTTATTTGTTTTCTCTTACACCAAACAGGACCTTTGTTTCCCAAACCATGAATTGATAGTAAAGATGAATCTGCATGCATATTTGATCTGTTATAGTTGTCATCAAAACTTTTGGGTGTCATTTGGCATACTTATTTTAAACCTATTTTTTATTTTGTAATTTTGAAAATAATGAAAACAGCTTAAAACGTATTTGGTTACTTGTGTTTTTAAAATTTATTTTAAAAAATAAAAAATGAATTTACACATGAAATTCAAAATGACAAAGTTGTTTTGAATATTTTCAACTCAAAATAAAGAAAATATCAAAATATAAAAAATAGAAAATATTAAATCAAATACGTTTTTTAATTTTTTTTATTTTAAAATTTTTAAAATATAAAACACATAAAATAAAAAATGAAAGGTGAATGACACTTTATTTTATTGTACGATACTAGTACTCTTCCGCTTTAAAAGCATAGCATATGTATGGGTACCCGATTTAACGCTTTTAGAATCATTGGATTCTCTGGTTGCAAATACAAGCAAAGACAACAAATCCCTGTGGGATAATTAAGTCTTTCGAAAAACATATAGGCTCCGTTTGGAGTAAGAATAATTAAGTCTTTCGAGAAATATATAAGTTTCGTTTGAAGTAAGAAAAAATAAGATAAATTAAGATAAAATGTAGTTTGGAGTTAACAGTACCGTTTGGTGTGTTAAAAAATAAAAAAAATTTCTAAAAAATTCTAAAATTTTTAAAAATTATTTATTTTTTATCTCATTGCACGAATTAAGAACTCATAATTATCTTACTTTATCTCATATTATCTCATTTTTTATCATTTTAAACACACTCTATGATTGACAAGTAGATGTTCTTATTATCTTTCAAATCACGTGGGAAAAAAAATGTGAAAATTTGAAAGGAAAACTCGTGTTTGAAACTCCCTCCTGAATTTGTAGACGTCATTTACCTGCCGTGTGTATATATACACACTTAAATCAGGAGAGGGGGGCTGCAGTCGGGGGGTCGGCTGCACTCGTAGCAGTCGACCCAAAACAACGTCGTTTCGGCGTTTTTCTCCTCAAAACGATGCCGTTCCACTTAAGTCGCCATATTCGAATATGAGCTGATGTATTCGAATATGAATAGATGTATTTGAATATGGGGACTTAAGTGGAACAACGTCGTTTTAAAGAGAAAAACGTTGAAACGACGTCGTTTTGGTTGACTGCAGCCCCCCCGAGTCCACTTAAATCTGATATATTTTACAGTTGCCAAGCAGTGGTGAAAACAAATTGATCTATTTGTGAGCTATTCGAGATTGTCTTGAAAAAAAACTTGATTTGTGATTAAAACGATCTTGAATCGAATTTGATTTTTGACTTAGTTTAGATTCAAGCTCGAGAATAGAAAAGCTTGGTTCAAAAACTGGTGAGTAGCCATGATAAAATATTATATATATATATATATATATATTAATAATATTTTTATATTTTTTAATAATATTTTTATTTTTTATAATATTTTATTTATTATATTTCGAACTGAAACGACGTTTTAATTTAATCAAACTATTCGCGAGTCGAGCTCGAATTTAAATTCTTTTTTATCGAATCGCACTTGAACCTATATAAAAGTTCAAATTGAACTCAGTTTAGAAAGTTTGAGCCGAGTTTGAACAAATTAAAATCGATTCGATTTAGCTCGTTTTCACCTTTATTGTCAATCAAAAGCATGTAGCTGCTGTGTTTTAAACCATTTTTAGTCTAGAGCTTGGATGTATTGCTCGAGAAAGGTGTTTATTTTATCTGGTTGCTCATGGAAATAAAATTTTGAAAATCGAATCGCACTTGAACCTATATAAAAGTTCAAATTGAACTCAATTTAGAAAGTTTGAGCCGAGTTTGAACAAATTAAAATCGATTCGATTTAGCTCGTTTTCACCTTTATTGTCAATCAAAAGCATGTAGCTGCTGTGTTTTAAACCATTTTTAGTCTAGAGCTTGGATGTATTGCTCGAGAAAGGTGTTTATTTTATCTGGTTGCTCATGGAAATAAAATTTTGAAAAGAATAAAAAATTATATTTATCTTCTCTTAACATTTGGGTAATTAAATTTATCATCCATCAACTTTTAAAGATTGCACTTATCTGTTTTATTTTGAAATATTGTTAATATTGACCTACTTATATTAAATTAGTCGTTAAAACTTAATAGAAAATATCAAAGTAACCAAAATTTTTGATTTTTTTTTATTTTATCCCTCTTTTCTCACATCTTCATCAATTTTCTTTACAAAAATCTTTTAAAAAAAAGTAAAAAAAAATTTAAAAATTTTGTAAAGAAAATTGACAAAAATATAAAAGCAGAGATAAAATAGAAAAAAAAAACACCTAAATTTTTCCTTATTTGAGATTTCTATTAAGTTTAACTGTTAATTTAACAGAAGGTGATCAATGTTAATATAATTTTAAAGTAAGGGAAGTATGTATAATTTTTAAAAATTGACAGATGATAATTGTAATTATCAAAAATATTAGCAACATCTAGATTTTTGACAAAAAATTGTTATAACATAAGATTCCAAAAAGAAGTCTAATAGAAGGGAAGACTTAAGGTGAATATGTAAATGGCTAATATTCCTTATTTGCCCAATTAATAATTACTATTATAAAATTTATTTATTTTTTGTCTACCATTATCGTCTTAAATTTGTTTATTTTTTTAAGTTGCAGTCTTAAACTCATCTTGTTTCAAACCCACA
This sequence comes from Vitellaria paradoxa, assembly GCA_019916065.1. Classification (NCBI taxonomy): domain Eukaryota; kingdom Viridiplantae; phylum Streptophyta; class Magnoliopsida; order Ericales; family Sapotaceae; genus Vitellaria; species Vitellaria paradoxa. Next base: position 36,990,903 of record CM034242.1, on the reverse strand, counting down.
CCTAATTAAGGACAATTGGTTAGATTACGTGGAACTCAATTTGATAAACCCATTAAATACCAAAGTTGAAATAAAAAATAAAAATTAGTACATAACAAAAATATTAAATTTATCAGACTAAACAAATCTATTAGTTAGCCTCCACGACTAACACATGATTATGTCTATTAGGACCATTACCTACATATATTTTTTTTACCAACTCCATCAACAAATATATCTACCACAGTGAAAAGAAATAATTATAAAGACACATGTTTATGTCAAGAGTCATTAATGAAATATTTCAACATCTAATTCAGTAATAAAATTTCAAAAGAAAAAAATAAGAATATTGAGGAAGGAGGCAAAAGTTCTATTACCAAATCAATAAATTATAGATCAAAGTAACATTACTCGTGAATACAGTAGGTTTAAATTAATCTAGGTTTCAAGAAATCAAACATACATAAATCTTAATATTTCTAATACAAGATTCACTTCTACACTTAACAAAGTTAAAATGAAAGTATCCAACATAACTGTAAATAATATTATATTAAACGGGTACTTGGTAAGTATTTAATAAAGATAAATGAGTATCGAGTACCTTACAAAAAAATATCAAACCCGTCCCAAAGGGTACCCTACGCGAAAATTCTAAACTTTTCTTAATCCTATTAGAGTATTTCTAAGCAAGTTTTTAACAGGTTTTGTATGGGTCAAGTGATCTCTTTTTCGCATCCCAGTAACATTCCTATTCACAAAGGAGAAAAATAATAGCACATTATGTCTCCTCCTCCAACAAAAATAAATAAATAAATAATAATGATGATGATAAAATAAACAAATCAAAGAGAGAAAATCCATTTAATTACTCTTGACTCGGCACCCAGGATGTAAGGTAAGTTAGGCAATTGTCTAAGGCCCTATCCAATGAAAAAATCCTAAATTTAAAATATATATATATATATATATATATTTAATTGTTTTAAATTTATCCTATCTTTCATTTTAATGTTCACTTTAATTTCAAATAGTTTTGTAACTTATTAAACATACATCGTAACCCATCTAATAAGAAGACCCCAAATATAATATATATACATGTATATATTTAATTATTTTAATTTTATCATTTTTTTAACTTTAATTCTCATCTTAATTTCAAATATTTTTAGAATTATCTAAATTTATAAAAATAATACCTCGTAACTCATCCAATAAAAAGATTTCAAATTTAAAATATATATCTATATATATTTAATTATTTTAATTTTATCAATTTTTCTTAACTTCAATACCTATCTCAATCTCAAATATTTTTAGAATTTATCTTAATTTATAGAAGTAGTACTTAATTTATCTATAACACAATGTCTAAATTTTTAAGTTTAAATTTTTTTCACCTTAAGCCCCAAATAATTTGATACGTTCTCGATCGTCTGCACCTAATGCACCGTTAAAGAGCATCGGGGCTGAGGATTCGTTTCCTCTTTCTCCCCTAAAAGAAGATTTATGTAGGTAACTAAAGTTGATTTGACTAAACTTTGTGATGCCATCAGCAGATAATCAATCCTTTGTTTTCCAAACGTGAGGTTCAAATTATTATGCAACAGTGGAAGGAATATTCTTCTTGACGTCTATATGTATCAATCATTTAAATCAACTTCTTTTTCGTCTTGAAGCAAAGTGCCCCTCGGCCCCATCTTTATTCTAACCGTTAAGATCAGAGAAAATTAAAACGTGCAACTACGTGTCCACATTTTTAAGGTTTGACTAAAAAATGCAGGACTTTTTATTTTAAAATTTGACATATATTTTTTTCGTGATTTAAATTACGATATAAAATTAAAAAATCTATTAAATTTAACTGACTCACTGCTCAAAATTAATTGGAGATAAAAGATTTTCGTAAAATAGATAGATACTTTTTACTTATTTTTATGTTAAAAATAATTTTTTTTAATTTAATAAGGAGCCTCGAAGCAAAATCCGTAAACTAATTTATTTATATTTTTCTTAACAATACGTTTTTGTGCAATCACATATGAGCACAGCGGTGAAAATCTAATCAAATTTAATGAAATTCATTGATTCATTTTAATCCAAATCACGATAGTTTATTTACGGACTTTTAATTAAAATGGAATAATGTATTTTTAGATCAAACTTCAAATGAATAAAAAGTATAATTTACCTAAAAATAAAAGAAGAGAATGAAAAAGAATTAAGGGGATAAACATCAAAATTAAATCGGAGCTCTTAAATTAACATTTAACTGTTTAAACTTATTTATAAATTTTTAATTTTAAAAAATACGTATCATTAAATTTTAATTCAATCATTTAGATTTAATTATCAGGGATTGACATTAAATTTAATGCCACTCTCTCACATTTATTAAAAAAAAAATGTTGTACACCAAAAGAAGGGAATGGGATTTGAAAGCCAAACAACCAGCATCTTCTTGCAAGCACCTTCCTTGAGCCCTCAAAAGAGGCTAGATTCCACAGGTCTCTTCCTTGTCTCCAAAAGAAGTTAAAATTCCAGGTTTATAGGTGAAATGCCCATCTCTTTCTCATGTTTTGCTACTTCCCTTCACTCTTATCTCCTGTTGCAATTACTTTCAATCTCTCTCTCTCTCTCTCTCTCTCTCTCCCCCCCCTATGGAAGTTACATATACTAGTCCTAGTTTGGTCACATCTCTAGCTCACTTTTGCACATAATAATATAACGTTGGTAATTATAACCTGCAATATGTGCCGCCGTGACCCCACCAAACAGACCATTGATCAATAGCTGTTTTAGAATTCTTACCAATGAATTTAGACAATCATATTATTAGCTTCAAAATTTGTCACTATGAGTGCGTTTGGTAAGTAAAAAAATTAAAATATTTTATAACTTTTATTTTAATACTGTCACATGTCACTTTTACTAAAAATTATGTATTTGATAAAAATTTATAAAAATTTACAAAAATTAAAAAGAAATTAAAAAAATTAATGATTTTGTATGTGGTAATATATATATATATATATATATTTTGTATTTAGTAAATATTAGTATGAAAAATTCACGAAAGTTAGGAAAAATTGAAAAAGATAAAATTAAAGGAAGTCTGAACTTTTATATATATATATATATATATATATTTTGGTGGGTTACCACGAGACAGCTGTTTCTCTTTTGCCACATCCTTACAATCATCAAGGTAACCTCAAGGGGTTAGATGGGATGGTCTTGGACTGGGACTTAGGGGCTTACCACTCCAAGGTCTCAAGTTCAAGTCTCCTCTCTAGCAAAAACTTGGGGCCAGCCTCCCGGGCGCAAAGCGTAGTAAAGGTTGGTAGGACGGGCCTCCTTGGCTGGACGAACCGTATCCAGTTCTTGGGTGTGGGTCCGACTCCCCGCCGCTACGCGAGTTCGCGATTGACCGCTATACATGTTGAGGGGCCGGTATGTGTGGCACAAACCAAAAGAGATTCACTCTCTAGGGGTTTGACCTAGGGAGTGAATCTCTCGAGGTTAAATCCTTTTTTTTTTTTTTTTTTCATCAAGGTTATGATATTTTTATTTTAATTCCCACGAGCCCCGAAACCAGAAAGTGATCAAATATATCACTGCTTAGTTGATTACCGGAACAATACCCAAGATGCACAGACGTCTAGGGTTTGATAATTTTAAAAAATGCAAGATATGATATCATCAGAATTAATACATATTTTTTGCATGTCTCCAACAATAGTAATTTATTTAAATACAATAAAGATAATTAACGCTAACTGACTGAAATGATAATAACTAATACCCCAGAATCAAGAGCCAAATCACATAATAATTACACTTTATTCAAAAATGATACTAAAAAATTATTTTAATAAAAATTTGTTTCATAAATTTATAAACTAAAATATCCTTTATATTTTATCAAATCATTCAAATATAAAATAATAAACATATGATTACTATTATATATTGGGTGTGTTTGGAGTTGTATAAAAGTGTATGAAATAAAATAAAATTGTAAAAGTAAATGTCCCGTAATTTGTGCAGTGAGTGAAGAATTTAAATTTTATTGTCTCGTAATTCATGTTTGTAGAGATTTATAAGATTTTATTTTATTTTGTATAGTTCTAAACGGAGCCATTATAAGAAATACATGGTCGTGTTTATAATGAGTCTGTAACATGTTGGAAATATGTTTAAAAATTAACAAGATAAAAAATGAATTGTAAATCAGTTTAACATCAGTTCGTCGCATATAGTGTCCCAAACAAGTGCGAGTCAGACATGACTCCTCTAACATTACGCTTATTCAACTGGTTATATATTAATCAAATTGATTAATCCTAAAAATAGCTCGAGCGGTGGCGGAGCAAAAAAGTGAAGCCATGGGTAGTCCAGCCCACACAACATATGTTTGGATTTGTCCGGTTAATTTGTTGGTCTTGTTGGAGATTCACAGATCTAGAGTTTTATTTTATTTATTTTTTAATAATTCGGAACTTCAGTGACTTATTTATTATAGTTCTCAACAAACTACATAATTGATAGGATAACTAGGAAGAAGTTAATTGCTTCTCATATATAGGTCGCTTAAGTCATAAATCCAATCCGTATAGATGGATACAGAGTTCGTTCTTTAAGAATAAATTGATGCAATCCGATACATAAGAGCACTCCTCATTGAAAAAAAAAAAAAATTAAAACAAAAAAGAATTACTAGTGAAGGAATTAATTGATCAGGGACAAGTGTGCTTCCACTTTAAACAAATTGAATAAGGTGTGTCTTTCTAAGTCAGTTGTTGCCCTTTTCGTTCTTCTGCCTTCTCATGTAGGGCATTACATTGATTCGACATATATTTGTACTAAAACGTGGATTTGAAAAAGCATCATAATATCACTTTTAATTAATTAGCAGAGATGATGAAAGTTCCTTCCAACGACCAAAGAAAGAATTATGACTGTCCATGCTAGATGGTCAATATGACAATTTCCATTTCCTTCTTCTTAAGTCTTTGGCATAGTGATTTTTATATGGACATCTCAATCTTGAACTTTAGCCATTAGATTAAAGAAACTCAAAGTGTATAAATTATCACATTAATGTTTCATATATACTTTTGAGGTGGGATATATACAGCGCCATAAGAACCACTAAACAATTGATGTGATCACCTATGACCCCACAAAAAAAAAAAAAAAAGCTTCAAAATTTATTAAATTCTTACTTTTATCCAATTTTTATATAATATTTTTGTAAACTTTCTACTTTAACTCTATACATGCACATCATAATTATCTAATACTTAATATATTAATTATTATACTTTTTGAAGTTTCTACTTTAATTATCTCATATTTAATGCATATTATGTTTGTAATTTTATTTAGAATTCTATCTCACAGATACTAATTAAGATAGTTCAATGGACACTTTTCGCCTGAAGACCCCTAAATTTCTAAACACGGCCCTGAACACATATATCTTATATTATATATACCGGGTAAACACTACAACACTGAGATTACCCATTTATTACACATTAAGAAAACTTACCCTTAAAATATAGTTGTTAAACGAAAACCAAGATAAATAAATCACTATACAAGCATCACATATCACATATGATCATAAACCGTAATATTGGACTTTGATTATTTGAAAGTTTGTCTGCCACTTGTAGTCTAACAACCCACATGCCAATCCAAGAAATTAAACTGCTATGTAATTTAGTGAACAATTCAAATACGATATGTAGGCGATATTTTATGTGATATAGGTGCACAAAAATAATAATCACGCCTGTTATGAATAATGTGAAGAACGTTGGTATGCAATTGTTACATTTCAGTCATTTATACTCGTGAGTTGCATCTCAGTCATGTATACTTTTTGGGCTTAATCCATGTGAATCTCACTATAAATAGGCAATAGAAGCTATATACTGTACAATTAAGGACGAATTTAGAGTTGAAATTGAACGAGGTGGACACAAAACTTGTGATTAAAGAGAGAAGGAATAGAAAAACTATATATAAGATAGAGGGGATGTTTAGAGTTTTAAATTTTTTAAAAGAAAATTCAAAATTTTTAACTTTTTCTAATCAAATTTTATAACGTGTCAGTTTTATATCACTTTAATACTAATTTTTATTTTTTATTTTTTAACTTTTTAAAACTCCAATCACTCTGAGAATAAGTTTCCTAGGGATGATAGTTAAATTATACAAGACTTTCACTCCTGTGTTTCAGATACCCTAGCTAATAGCTACTCTGAACTTTGTCTTATTATTCTCCATCAATTGCCAATGCCTGGAGACTTTCACTCCTTTGTTTCAGATAGCCTAGTAGCCACTCTGAACTTTGTCTTATTATTCTCCATCAATTGTCAAGGCCTGTAACTAGCTAGTGGGTTGAGGTAAATACTTTCTTCTCTCTCTCTCTCTCTCTCTCTCTCTCTCTCTATATATATATATATATATATGAATAATACGCCCATGAATGTAAATATCATCATTAATAAGAGACGAAAGCATTTTTATTGAGGACATGGAAAGAAACCATATGTGTCATGTACTCCAAAGAGAGAATTAATTGCTTTTCTAATAAGAGAGTCCTCAAGAAGGATTAGTAATTTGTGATCGATCACAATCGTCATCTATCTATACAATTAATTAATTAAGCTCAAAAATAATAACTTGGATCAGGTATGTGCTGGTGCTGCGGCGGCGGCGGCGGCGGCTGCTGATCTTGCTGCTGCTGCATCTGAATAGAAAGAATCTCAGCTTTTGCCAATGCGAGCTCCATTTGTAGCTGAGACACTTGGTTCTGAAGGTAAGATATGATCCCAACACACCCGTACACAGGGTCTCTCATTCTCGCATTCCCTTCGTACACTAAACTGCTCACTGTATCTGCTCTGTGATCAACTTCAAGCTCCTGCAAGCATATACAGCATTATGGTCATCGATATTGCTCACTCTCACCTTATTATTAAAGAGAAATTGATGCAGATGTTAACCAGAACTATGAAAATTGGCTTATTAATATGGCTGGGTGGTCTCGAGTTTATCTCAATCTTAAAACCTAACTTATAAAGCAAGACTTTTCAGGCCTCTTCCACATCTGGTATCAGAAATCCTGACAATCTCTCTTTCACAAATCAAGACTTGGGTTGGAGGGAGCAACAACACCTGTTACTCCTCGTAGACTGAAATTGATGATAAACTTATACTTTGATATTAGATTGTCTTAGATTTATCTTAACTAAAAAACTAATTCATGAGGCGAGACTTTCTTTTACACATACCGGCTATTAGTCCTTTCACAACCGAGGTGAAAGCTCCACTAATTATAAATGGAACTAACTTAGAGAGAGATATAGAGAGGACCTGGAGAAGTTTGCTGACATTGCTAGCACCAAAGACTTTGTGAACAATGGCAAACTTGAGGGGATCATTAGAAGGGAAGTAAGGAGCAAAGATGCAGTCCTTGGTGCATCGGCGGCGGAGCAACTTGCAAGAAGCACACGGTGAGTTTCCAGCCATTTTCTTCAGAAATTAAGTTTAAGCGGTAATTAAGGGAAAGAGAAGGAGAGAGATATATATATTGCTAGGGAGTCGTACTCTTGAGGGGAAGCTATCTCTTGTATCGGTTCTGAAGAGTGCGGACATTTTATAATAGCCAAGACGTTGGAATTCCAACTTTTTTTTAAGTCTACGTTAGTCTACTTTTTTTAATACTAAGGGATCCGGGTAAGATGGCGCACCGGTGCATCCGGTATACCACATATCGTTGGATTAAATTTAGGTCACTGTGTTGAGTTTGATCTAGCGGTCCGTGGTGCACCAAACTTATCCCTTCCCATACTAAGAAAGGTGAAAAGTTAGACAACATAATTGTGGTCTGATTAATTATAATGACATTATTTAGAGTGATAAAAAAATTTTAAAAAATAGTAAAAAATATTAAAAAATTTTAAAAATAATTCATTTTTATCTTATTATACAAATTACAAATTCATAATTTATTTTATTTTATTTTATTTTTTATTACTCTAAACGCACCTAATATCTGTATGCTGTGAAGAGATTTGGTTACTATTGAGTTTTGGAAAAAAGTTAGGAATCATTTGGCTGAAGTTCGCGTGAAATGAAACAAAGGGTAAGCGGCAGTGGTTGGGGCTGTCGAAGTCCTTTTTGTGGAAATTCACATGACATTTTTACAAGAACATTCTTCAGCGAGTATCCAAAGATTTAATTGTTGGGATCAAGGGTGAAGAAGCATTGACGCACAGCATGATGACTGGGGGCGCGGAAGTATATTTTTCGCACAAATAATGAATTTTGGGGATTGAAATTATATTAACAACTCTACGCAAGCATTAACGGCTAAATCAAATATTAATGATTAATTCTCATAAATCATATCAAATCAATGGAGGCTCAGGTGTTTAATTTTTTAATTGAAATGATTGAGAATATGATAAACTTTTCAGAATTTAAATAAAGCTTAAATATGTCAATTGTCTTCCTTTATTTATGAGATGACCTCACCTATAACAAATTAGCTTCAATCAGCAAATAGCAAATTAGTTTCGATCTTGTTATTTGTTTTTTTTAATTCCCTTAGGCTATAATAATGGAGTTGATTTTGTTAGTGAAAAAATTGTGTGAAGCGTTAGTATTAAACAATTAATCAAATAAACAAATGAAGAAAAATAAAATGACACAAGAATTTAACATGGAAAACCCAAATCAGGAAAACTTATAATTTTCTTTCATTATGCAAGTCAGGTTACAAATATTACAACTATAAAATTTTCAATCAATTTTGGGATCCCTTGAGTTAAAGGTTTACTCAAGTCCATGATGCATCATCACTAGCGAAAAATCAACTTTCAAATTCTTGAAAATCACAAATACCAAAGTATGAAGTTGCTTAGTTAAGAAATGAAAAGAACTCTTAAAATGATACAATAGTTTTTTGTCTCATGTTATTATAGAAGCTCTAAGAGAAGTCTCTATTTATAGAGTTTTTATACAGTCCAATCTTATATAGGGTTGTATAGTTTCCTATTTTTAAAATCTTTTAAGAGCCTGTCCAAAATTTTTTAGAAAACTTTTTATCCTTCTTGAATATTAAGAAAGATTTCAAAAATCCTTGAAACATATAGCTTTGATATCTTAGCAAAATACTTAAAAGTACAAGTTTAAAATCTTTGTTTCGTTCACTAATTTGTCAGTTATGAAAATAAACCTAATAGTTACCTTTGGTATTTATATAAGTGGCTTTGTAATAAACAATATATGCAGAAATAAAAATTATTTTCTTCCTTCATCATTCTGTCATTTTTTTCTAATCACAGTGGATAGGCAAACTACTATTAGGGTTACAAAACCACTCAAAATAATAAAGAATAAAGTGTAAACACTTAATTTAATTAATTATAAAAGCTACTGAAATTCATAGGTTTAGAAAGCTTAAATAAAAATCCTACCTAGAAAATAAAAATAGAAACTTCAAGATAGGAAATTATGAATAATGAAAATTATTTCAAACTAAATAATGAAAATTATTTCTAACATAATGAAAGAGTGAAATATCTTCTAAAATTGAAAAGTCTAGAAATTCTAGATGCAACATTTAGAATTACGCTTTTGAAGGCCTCTAATCACGACCATGGGTGGTGAATTGGGTCTGTTTCAAAAAAATACCTAGAATGGACATACTAGAACGACAAAACAAATACCATATTACAAAACAATGATCACAGAAAAATTATCTCAATTTTTTCAAAATTCTTTTTTTCTATGTAATTCAAGGTAATCTAGACTGCTGATGTATAGACAAGAAGAATTATTAGGAGTTTTAATTAAAATATTATGAATTAATGGGTTAAACGATCAAGTACAATATAGTATATATCAGTAGTTAATAGGTATTGTAAGTGAAAAAAATTAATAAATTAGTACATTATATTAGTATAAGTTAAAATGTTGAGATATTAAGTGAACAGAATCAATATAGATCAACAAAGTACATAGGTATAATATGTTGATCCGAGTTAGTAGATTAAAAGATTAAATTAATAGATTAAACAAGTAAATTGTAATATGTTGTGGCTACCTTTAAATCTTTATACGCACAAAACGTATTGATCATATCAACTTGATTATTTGATTTTTTTTTTCCTTATCTTTGTTGGTATAAATTAATGCAAACAAAACCTAATTCATAGTTTGAACATTTCTTGAGAGAAAATATCTCAAATCAAAATATATTTTATTGTAATCGATCTATCTATGTATTAATATAAGTATGGGTAATTGGTATGAATTAATTTCTCTAATGGATTTGTGCAGTACCTACACCCATACTTGTCTCATGAACGAAGACATCGTTTGACACTGTAAAAAAAAAAAAAGTACGTTAATTTTTAATTTTTTGACGTTTAGTTAGCATAATCTAGAAATACTAATTAAAACCATTCGAATGTGCTATTATCTACTTGATCGAATATTTGTTGAGAAAAAATTGTCAAAAAATTGACAAAATTTGATAAAAATTGATAAAATTTTGTAAAAGTTAGAGTTTCAAACCAAACATAGAAAAACAAGAATGAAACAAAAGTTGATAAAAAATTGTAAAAATTACAGAACCAAACGCCCTCAGAGTTTACTTGTATGGCATAAGCGCAGTTACTTTCATACTCTGTTATCACTTGAAAATATTAATTTATAAATATATAATATTTGGAGCTCTAAAAATCTTCATAAATCTTCAGTTTTTTTACATTTTATATCAACTTTTGTACTTTGTATGAATTTTAAAATTGTAATTTATTATTATTATTTTTTTTATGAATCAATTTATGACAGAGTTGTGACCACCTAACCATTTTCAAAAGATTTGTTCAATGTATTTTCCAAATTCGAAACCACTTCTTTTGAGCAAGAGATGTGGCAGCAATACCCTTCGAGGTGGCCGAGTGGAGTTTGAGAGCGGCTGATGGGATCGGTTCTTAAGGTTCCGAGTTCGAATCTCCCTTCAGTGGGACAGCCTTCCGTTTATTTTGGCGAACTTCTAACAGCTCCCCCGGTCGAGCCGGATCAGCCAAGACTTACCTAGGCTGGTTTACCTTTCGTGGCCCTTTATCGACTAGGGTTACGGAGCGTGTCTCACTCTGAGCACACTCCTTAAGAGGAAACGGCTGCGGACTCCTACCAGGAGATGCGGCAGCAAGCCCATTGATTAAAATACAGTACCCGCGAAACGTGTTACGTGTGATTGTGTTGGCCTTATCCCAAGTTGTTGGGCTTCCATGCATGTCCTCCTTTTTGACTATAAATCCCAAAATAATAATAAGAAAAAGAATAGTAATTCTTGACTCACTTGTTAAATCGATACAGCCTATAAATTTATAATAACTCATTACCGTGTTAGCTGAAGAATTCATAAGTTTGGGATACCCAATCACTTGTTCACGCCCTTTAGCAACTAATAATTATTCATACTTACGAAAAAAAAATAAAACTAATAATTATTCATAATTTAAAAAATTGGTGTATAAAAAATTTCAAAAATTATTTAAATAACTTTACTATTAAAATTTTATATTTATTTCAATAACCCTGCTTATCATTAAAAGAGAATAATGATTACAAAAAGGTATAATTATATATATTGTGTATATATTATTATTTAGTACCATTAGCAGTTCAGTCGTAATAGGTGGATGTTCATTACTGATTTATAGGCTAATTGTAAAATAAAGAGTCTACTTAGCATTAATAATTTAATTGCGATTTATATGATTGTATGCTTGTATCACAGTACGTAAGTTTGTTTCACGGTACGTATAGCACGTATAGACAGCTGGTGAAATAGGGATGTCAATGGGATAAGTACACGAGAGTACTCGACCTGAGTAAACCTAATTAAAAACTCGTTAGAAAATACTCTAATGAGAATGAAAGGGGTTTGGAATAGAAATTTAATATTCGTGCGGGTTTGAGATAGGTTAGTGATTTGCCTAGCCTATTGGGTACCTGATACCTGATACCTGTTTATACTTATAGGATATCCGATACCTGATACTTGTAGGATACCCGTTAAGTACTCGTTTAATAAAATAAAATAAAATATATATTTATATATTTACAATTTTATCACTAAAATAAAATTTTTGAAAATTTTAAGCCAAAGTTTTCTTGTGTTATTTTCACATATCATGAATTGTTCCATCTTAGGTTTGAAAATCAATTATGAACTGTGATTCTTATTGTACTATTTAGTGGTATATCCCTGTGTATTTTGTACATTTATTTTTATTATTTATTGTATATTTCTTTTGCCTTTCAAAAAAAATGGAGGTCTTTAGAGCAATGAATTTGTTCAATTCAATAAATTTAACAATTTTGTTACTTACTAATTTTTTATCTTTTATCTCAAATCAGGTATTTAATAAGTACTTAACAGGTAATTTGACAAACTAAACATAAATAAGTTTCATGGGTTTAGGACGAGTTTCACAGATTTGAGAGAAGATGGGTTTGAGATTTCAACTAAAAAAAAAAAGGTAGATTTGGAACAATAACAGTAAGTAAAAAATAAATAAATTGATAATAAAATTGACTAATTAAGCAGGTATTCTATCCATTTACATTCCTACAGCAAAACGTGTTACGTGTGATTGTGTTGGCCTTTCATCTCAAGTTGTTCGGCCTCCATGCACGTTCTTCTTTTTTGACTATAAAACCCAAAATAATAATAAAAATAAGAATAGTAATTCTTGACTCACCTGTTAAATCGATGCAACAATGCTATAAATTTATAATATCTCAAAACTATGTTAGTTAAAGAAATCATAAATTTGGGGGTAGCCAGTCACTTGTTCACACCCTTTAATAACTAATAATTATTCATAATTTCAAAAACAAAAATTGTTAAAATTATTTAAATAACTTTACTATTAAAATTTAATATTTACTTCAATGCTCTTGAATATCATTAACAGTGAATAATTAGTACAGAAAGGTAATAGTTATATATATCATGTTTGCATTAGTTTCTAGTAATAAAACGGAGCTTATTTATCATTAGTAGGTTTTTTTTTTGTAATAGAAAAAATTATTCAATGGTTTTATCGACTGAGTTACAAATTTTCAGAGAAATTAACGTAGCAACCCATCATGACGGCCATTTATCATTAGTAGTTTAGTTGCAATTGATGAATTTTCACCACTAATTTATAAACAAGTAGTAAATTAAAGAGTCTACTTACCATTAGTAATTCAATCACGATTTATATGAATCTTATGTTTCAGATAATAGATTTTGACTCCTTTGTTTCAGGTACCTTAGCTAGTGGCTTGAGGCAAATGATCTCTCTCTCTCTCTAATATATAAATCTATATAATAAGCGAGGAAATTTGACAGGACACTTGTCATATGTGGCTTGGGTTGAAAAGAAGATTTTTTTTGTTGGGGGGGGGGGGGGTGTGATGGGTTTGTGTTGTGTTTGTGTGCGTGCGGGGAGGGGTTTGCGTGTGGGCTCATGGTTTATATGGGTTTGAAATTTTAAAATGTAAATTTTTAAATAATGTTTTGAAATTAAAAATTAAAAATTAAAAAAGGTAATTTTTTTTGAAATTTGGAATGTAAAAAATTATTTTGAAATAATAGTTGAATATTTGTGTTTGATTTGATACAAAATTATTAAGACATGTATACAAGTGATATGTGACAAAATTTTAATTGAGAATTTTAAAAAGTTTTAGAGTTTTATGAAATTTTTTAGTATAAATATCAATTTAACTTTTTAAAAAATTTGTCAAATTTTGTTAGAATGGATTTTGATAGATTTTTTAAAAAGTTTAACATTCTTAAAGTTTGAAAAATGTGAAAACTTTTAAAGTTTTTTTGAGTCTAAACGTCCCCTTACACGCCAGATTAGATTTTTATGCCTTTTCAAAAAAAAAAAATTTACTTATAATTTCAATTTTAAATGCATATACTTTTATACTTTTTGAATTTGCTAAAAATTTTGAATTTGGAATATTTTCAACTATTGAATTTGTTCAATGGTCGGAATTATTTTTATTTTTTTTTTCACTTTGATTGTTTTTCTGTCATTACGTTAATATCTTTTAATTAGTAATTTTTATTTTTATAAGTTATTTTTATTGTTTTCATGAAGGTTTACTTTATAAATTTAAATTTGAACTATTTACGCATTAAATTATATTTCTATGCTTTAGGCATACACAATTTTTAGTATGTATATATATATATATATATATATGATAGTACACTGATAAATTATATTTCTGTGCTCTTATGCATAGACAATTTCTAGTATGTATATATATATATATATGTGTGTGATAGTACACTCATCAACATAAACAATATCATCACTAAGACATGTTTAGTTTATTTAACTCCACTAAAAGTTATAGAAAAATACCAACTTTATTCAATTAAATTTTACTACATATTATTTTTACATTAATTTTTTATATTTTTTTTATATTTTTTTGTATCATCCAAACACCTCTTAAAAACGTGGAAAGAACCCATGTCATATCTATTTTAAAAACTTTTCGTAAGATAGATAAATACTCTTTACTCTTTTATGTTAAAATAAATTTTTTTTTTATTTAATAAGGAGCCTCAAAGCAAATCCGTTAATTAATTTATTTATATTTTTCTTAACAATATGTTTTTGTGCAATCACATATGAGCACAGTGATGAAAATCTAGTCAATTTAATGAAATTCATTGGTTCATTTTAATCCAAATCACAATAATTTATTTACCGGCTTTTAATCAAAATAGAATAATGTTTTTTTAGATTAAACTTCAAATGAATAAAAAGTATAATTTATCTAAAAATAAAAGAAGAGAGAATGAAAAAGAATTAAGGGACAAACATCAAAATCAAATCTGAACTTTTAAATAAATATTTAATTATCTAAATATATTTATAAATTTTTAATTTAAAAATATGTAAATATATCTGTACTATTCAATTTTAATTTAACTGTTTAGATTTAATTAATATGGGACTGATATCAAATTTAACGCCACTCTCCCCCATAAATGGAAAGAAAAAGTCATACACCGAAAGGAGGAAACGGGATTTGAGAGCCAAACAACCAGCATCCTCTCGCAAGCACCTTCCTTGAACCCTCAAAGGAGACTAGATTCCACAGGTCTCTTCCTTGTTTCGAAAAGAAGTTAAAATTCCAGGTTGATAGATGAAATGCCCATCTCTTTCTCATGCTTTGCCTACTTCCCTTCACTCTTATCTCCTGTTGCAATTGTTTTCAGTCTCATTTAACTCTCTCTCTCTTCTCTCTCTCTCTCTCTCTCCATGGAAGTAACATGTACTACCCCTAATTTGGTCACAACTCAAGCTCAATTTTCCACGTAACATTGGTGATTATAACCTGCAACATATGCCGCCATGACCCCACCAAACCGACCATTGATCAATACCTGCTTTAGAATTCTCACAAATGAACTCAGACAATCAAATTAGCGGCTTGAAAATTTGTCCATATCTCTTTCATCACATCTTTACAATCATCAAGGTCATAAATTTTTTTAATCTTTTTTTTTTTTTTTTTTTTCAATTCCATGAGCCTCGAAACCGGAAAGAGATCAAGTATATCATTGGCTGGGCGGTTTGAATTTATAAAATTTGAGAAAAAATATGATTTGAGTTATTTGTTTTCATTTGGGGGATAAATCATAAATCACAAAAAATAAAAAAAAAATTTTGTCTCTTCAAACAAATTTGGGCAAGAAATTTTATACTTTTTCGTCAAAATTTTTTGAAATTTATAGAAATATTATTAAAATTTATAGAAACTTTATTAGAATTTGTAAATATAAATAAATTTATAAAGTTTATATAGTTTATAGTTGGAAAATTTTTGTATAGAATTATAAGATTTTTCAGAATTTTTTAAAATTTTTTGATATTTTTCGATGATCCAAATGGTCCTAAACTGATTATCGAAACAATACCTAAGAAGAGTAAACATCAACTCAAGGCACTATTACAACACGATTATCCGGTTAATTGGTTGGTCTTTTTGGGATTCACGGATCTAGGGTTTGTTCTTTTAAGAATGAATTGATCTCTGTGCGAGTGAGTGCCTTATGTACAGAAGAAACTAATGAAGGAAATAATTGATTAGGGACAAGTATGCTTCCACTTTAAGCAAAGTGAATAAGGGGTGTCTTTCTAAGTCAGTTGTTGCCTTTCAATTCTTCATGCCTGCTCGTGTAGAGCATTACTTTGATTCGACGTATATTTGTACCAAGACATGGATTTGGAAAAGCATCATTATATATATCCCTTTAATTAATTAGCAGAGATGATGAAAGTTCCTTCTTACGACCAAGTAAAGAATTATGATCATGTAGGTTACATGGTCAATGTGACAATTCCCATATCCTCCTCCTTAAATATTGGGCATAATGATTTTTATATTGATAACTCAATCTTAAAATTTATCTATTGCGTGAAAGAAGCTCAAAATATACAAATAATCACATTAACATTCCATATTATTGATGTGGGATGCAAGCATCCTATATTATGTTGGAGAAAAAAACACTTCAAATTGATCAAGAAAGGTGTATTCTTGATGAACAAAAATGAGGAAAGTAACTAAGATATTACTCCTTATAAACTGAATTCAAAGACTTCCATTCAAGTTGCTTGACAGCAATTACAAAGCTGTTGGAAATTTGTAAGAGAAATATCATATGAACTTAGACTACTTTCATTAACCTTACACAACTTTCTAAGAGACAAAACAGATAATTATGTTGCTAGAAAACATCGTGAGCAGTAAATGAACCTAATACATACACTAGAGAGTTCATGAACCTTGGAAAAGAAAAAAAAATTGAAAAGACAAAATAGAAAAGCTTAGGGCTCATTTGGTTTGTTTTTTCTATTTTCTATTTTTTGTTTTAAATTCATTTTCTATTTTGTACTTTTGAAATAAAGGAAATAGGTTAAAACTCATTTGCTTATTTGTGTTTTCAAATTTTATTTTTGAAAACCAAAAAAGACTTTACACATGTAATAAAAAATGGCAAAAAGTCGTTTCGAGAGTTTTTAACAAAAAATGAGGAAAATCTCAAAATAAAGAAAATAGAACATTTTCTGTTTCCTTCGTTTTGAGACTTCTAACACATAAAACAAAAACGTTTTGAGAGTTTTAACACATAAAACAAAAATAGAAAAATAAACCAAATGCCACCTTAAAAGATAAAATCTATCTAGCTTACAAAATTTAGCATATTATATATGTCAAAATTCTGTATAATATGTCAAAATTCTGTAATCCTGCATTCAGGTAGACAGATTTTATCCTAAGTGAACATTATAATACTGAGATCATCACCCATTTATTAAACATTTTAAGAAAACCTATCCTCAAAATCTAGCTATTGGAGGAAGATAAATCAAGATGAATAGATCATTATACCAGCATCACATACTACATATTTGTTCATGAACTTTGAACTCAATTATTTAGAAGTTTTGTAGTCTAACAACCCACATGCCAAACTAAGAAAGTCATCCTGTGATGCAGTGCATTAATTCAAACACGATAAGTAAAAGGTCTATTACATGACATAGGTGCACAGAAATTTTTAATTGACGCACTAGATCACGTGGCATGTTTGGAATTGTGCACTACTCTACGTACCGTGCATTGCTCATAGATAATAATTTCTTGGCCAAATTGGAGAATAATTATAAGGAAAATATTGCTTTATCAGAAAACAGAATAAATTAGGGTTTATTTGGTTTGTTTTTTTATTTTTTTTATTTTCTGTTTTCGTTTTTCATTTTCTGTTTTGAATTTAGTTTTCATTTTGTGCTTTTGAAAATAAGAGAAATAGGTTAAAACTCATTTGGTTATTTGTATTTTTAAAATTTGTTTTTGAAAACAAAAAATAACTTTACACATGAAATGAAAAATAATAAAAAGTCGTTTTAAGAGTTTTTAACAAAAAATGAGAAAAATCTCAAAATAAGGAAAATAGAGTATTTTCTAGCTCTCTGCTTTGAAATTTTTAACACATAAAATAAAAATAGAAATAAAAAACAGAAAAGTAAATCAAATGCCATTTTAAAATCTCACCGAAATAATGTGGCGGTGGAAATTTTGTAAATGATTTATATCTTTATGTATTTTTTGTTTTGAAATTATAAACTCATATTTACCCACAATATTATGATAAAATATTCTAGTTGCATAGTCTTGTTAGGATTTAGGAGGAGAATCGAATAACTGTTTGCCATGTGGTGGCTGCCAGTTGACATAGAATGGAAAATTTTGACAAATTACAGACCAAGAAAATTAAGGGTTCGTTTGGTTTGAAAAAAAATAACAAAAAATTTATAAATTTATGTTAACTTTATATCACATCAACTTTTTCTTTTACTGTACGTATTACGAACTTCTAATTTATCTCAATTTTTATCACTTTTTCTTATCCCTAAACACACCCTAAGTTGCATAATTGATTCACCATTTCAAATTAATGGCGCAGTAGGAGATTAATTGTATAATTGACATTTGGGTGGTTAGGACCTCTGTAAATTTTTACAAATCTTTATAAAAAGTTCGTTTGGAGTACCGAACATTACAAAAAAACCTCTGATAAATTATAATTCTATATAAAATAGTTTTTCCCTCGAATTACGTCAACCTCTATAAATCTCTATAAATTTAAATATATCTACAAATTTTAACAAATTTTTATAAATCTCAATAAAATTTTTACGAATTTCAATAATATTTCTACAAATTTCAATAAAATTTTTACATATTTCAAAAAATTTTTGATAGAAAAGATAAAAAATTTTGCCTAAATCCATTCGAATAGACGAAAATCCATTCGAATGAAATTATTCTTCTCTATATTTTGTGATTTGTGATTTATATTTTAACGTCAAAAAGTAATTCAAATTACATTTTATCTTAATTTTTATAATTCAAAACCCCCCGCCCAAATTTAAACTTTTAATCCATAGTACAACTCACCAGATTAACTTTTACAAATTTATATTCATTTATGCAATTCCAACACACCAATTGTCTCAGGAGACGCTGGAGAGGTGAACGTAGCTAACTTATTCTCTTAAGGCCTCAACAATATCTTTCATGGTTCATTTAGACTGTGTTTGATTTGTTAAAATATTTTAAAATTTTTTTAAAATTTTTAAAAAATTTTAAAAGTTATTATTTTTTATTTTACTATATAAATTATAAATTTATAACTTATTTCATTTTTTATCACTCTAAACATGCTACAAGTGATTAGAAAATACCATTTCACTTTTTATCACTCTAAACATGCTACAACTGACTAGAAAATATCATTCATAGATGATTTTTTTTTTAAACATCTACGTACGGATAAACTTTTAACAGCTCAAGCTCAAGATAAAAGATTTGTTTAATAAATCCCTCAGAAATTAAAACCCGATATTGCTCCACGTGCCACATGCTAGATTTTGACGACTTCGTTTCAGATACCTAGCTGGTGGCTCCTCTGTCTTATTATTCTCCATCAATTGTCAATGCCTGTAACTAGCTAGTGGGTCGAGGGAAATTCTCTCTCTCTCTCTCTCTCTCTCTCTCTCTCTCTCTCTATATATATATATATATGAATAATACGCTTGTCGATGTAAATATCGTCATCAATAAGTGATGAAAGCATTTTTATTAAGAACATAGAAAGAAACCATACTCCGAAGAGAGAATTAATTGCTGTTCTAACAAGAGAGTCCTGAAGAAGGATTAGTAATTTGTGATCGATCATCGTCGTCATCTATCTATACAATTAATTAATTAAGGTCCAAAATAATAACTTGAAGCAGATATGTGCGGCGGCGGCGGCGGCGGATGCTGCTGCTGCTGATCTTGCTGCTGCATCTGAATGGAAAGAATCTCAGCTTTTGCAAACGCGAGCTCCATTTGTAGCTGAGACACTTGGTTCTGAAGGTCAGCTATGATCCCAACGCACCCATAAACAGGGTCTCTCATTCTCGCATTCCCTTCGTACACTAAACTACTCACTGCATCTGCTCTGTGATCAATTTCAAGCTCCTGCATGCATAAATAGCGTTATAATAATTTATTTGGTCACTCTAACCTTATTATTAAAGAGAAATTGATGCAGATGTTGAACCAGAACTATGAAGATTGGCCCATTAATATTGTTGTATTATTGGGTGATATTGATTTTATTTCAATCTCAAAAACTAATTCATAAAATAAAACTTTTCCTCCCAGTCCCTTCCACTTTTAATGAGAGAAATCTGGACAATCTTCTCTTTTCACACGTCGAGATTTGAATTGGAAAGAGAGACAACACCTGTTTTGTTGAAAATAATAATAAGGTTGCTCTCTACTATTAGATAGTCTTGCGTCTATTTTAACTTAAAAATTAGCTCATGAGGTGAGACTTTCTCTCATACATATTGATCACTAATCTCTTTCATGACGTATGGAAACTCAATAATTTTAGATGAAACTAACTTCGAGAGAGATAGAGAGAGGACCTGCAAAATTTTGCTGACATTGCTAGCACCAAAGACTTTGTGAACAATGGCAAACTTGACGGGATCATTAGAAGGGAAGTAAGGAGCAAAGATGCAGTCCTTGGTGCATCGACGACGGAGCAACTTGCAAGAAGCACACGGTGAGTTTCCAGCCATTGTCTTCAGAAATTAAGTTTAGGTGGTAATTAAGGGAAAGAGAAGAAGAGAGAAAAATACATACACATATACATATATATATATATATATATATATATTGCTAGGGAGTCGTACTGTTGAAGGGAAGCTAGCTCTTGTAGCGTTTCTGAAGGGTGCGGACATTTTACGGTAGCTAAGACGTTAGAATTCTAACTTTTTTTTTTTTTTTTTAAAGTTCATAAAAGCTCTGTTTAGAGCGCTTTAAAATAAAAAAAAATTTTACAAATCTTTATAAACATAAATTACGAAACAGTAAAATTTAAATTATTCACTATACGAATTACGAAATATTTACTTTTATAGTTTTATTTTATTTTATATAATTTTATACAACTTTAAACATTCCAAAATAATTCTGATCTGATTAATTATAATATCCGCACGGTGTGATAGGATTTAGTTACTATTGAGTTTTGGAAAAAAAGTTTGGAATCATTTGGCTGAAATTCACGTGAAATGAAACGAAGGGTAGCTGTAGTGGTTTTTGGCTGTCAACGTTCTTTTCGTAGAAATTCACGACACTTTTGCAAGAATTATCTTCAGTAAGTATCTAAAGATTTAGTTGTTGGACAACTGCATGATGACAGGGGGCGCAAATTAAATATTTGTTTGCATAAATAATGAAATTTTTGGGATTGAAATCATATTAATAATTAACGGTTAAATCAAACGTTAACTGTTACTTTTCACAAATTGTGTCGAATTAATGAAGGATCAAGTGCATAATTTTATAAGTGAAATGACTAAGAATATTGTAAACTTTTCGAAACTCAAATATGTCAATTGTCTTCCTTGATTAATGGGATGACCTAATCAATAATAAAGTAGCTTCGATCAGCAAACAGTAAATTAGCTTCGATCTTGTTATTTCTTTTTTAATTCCCTTAGGCTAAAATAATAGAGTTAATTTTGTTAGTGAAAAAAAGTGTGAAGTACTAATATCAAACAATTAATCAAATAAATAAATATAAAAAAAATAAAGTGATATAAGAATTTAACGTAAAAAACTCACACCAAGAAAAATCAAAATTTTTTTTTCATTATATAAGTCGGTTACAATTATTACAATCATAAAACTCCCAATAAAATCTACAATCCCTTAAGTTGAAAATTTATTCGAGTCCATGATACAACGTTATTAGTGAAAGACCAACATTCATGTTCTTGAAGATCACAAATATTGAAATGTGAAATTATTTAACTAAGAGATGAAGAAAACTCTCAAAATAATGTCATAATATTTTGAAACGTGTTGCGTGTGATTGTGTCTGTGTCGGCCTTTCATCCTAAGTTGTTTGGCTTCCATGCGCGTTCTCCTTTTTTGACTATAATTCCCAAAATAAGAATAAGAATAGTAATCCTTGACTCACTTGTTAAATCGATGCAACAATCTATAAATTTATAATATCACAAAACTATGTTAGTTAAAGAAATCATAAATCTGGGGGTAGCCAATCACTTGTTCACACCCTTTAATAACTAATAATTATTCATAATTTCAAAATTTTATGCACAAAAATTTTAAAAATTATTTAAATAACTTTACTGTTAAAATTTAATATTTACTTCAGTACTGTTGAATATCATTAAAAGCGAATAATTAGTGCAAAAAGTTACAATTATATGTATAATTATATACATCACGTGTGCATTAGCATTTACCTGTAAAATAGAGCTTATTTATCATTAGTAGTTTAGACGCGATTGGTGGATTTCACCGCTAGCTAATTTATAGGCTTGTAGTAAAATAAAAAGTCTACTTACTATTAGTAATTTAATCGCGATGTATATGAATCATATGTTTCAGATGCTAGATCTTGACTCCTCTGTTTCAGATACCTTATCTAGTGGGTTGAGGCAAATTATCTCTCTCTCGATTTACATGAACCTTATGTTTCAGGTACTTAGATTTTGACTCCTTTGTTTCAGATACCTAGCTAATGGGTTGAGGCAAATGATCTCTCTCTATCTGTTTACTGTATATATATATATATATAGGGGTTGTTGGGAGTCGCACAAAATAATATAAAATTTTATAAATCTCTATAAATATGAATTATGAGATAATAAAATTTAAATTATTTACTTACTATACAAAATACGTATGAGACATTAATTTTTACAATTTTATACAACTCTAAACACACCCATATATATATTTATATGATAATATACTTAACAACGTAAACAACATCATCACCAAGACAAGTTCAATTTATTTAATTCCACTAAAAAATTATAAAAAATTATCACCTTCCTCCGATTAAAATTTACTACATATCATTTTTACATTAATTTTATTATACTTTTTTTTAGCATCTAAATACCCGTAAAAACATGGGAAGAACCCATGTCATGGACTCCAAAGAGAGAATTAATTGCTCTCCTAATAAAAGAGTCCTGAAGAAGGATTAATAATTTGTGACCAATCATGATCATCATCCATCTAAACAATTAATTCATAATTAATTAATTAATTAATTAAGCTCCAAAATAACAATTTGGAGCAGGTATGTGCTGCTGCTGCTGCGGCGGCGGCGGCGGATCTTGGTACTGCATCTGAATGGAAAGAATCTCAGCCTTTGCCAACGCCAGCTCCATTTGTAGCTGAGACACTTGGTTCTGAAGGCAAGATATGATCCCAACACACCCGTACACAGGGTCTCTCATTCTCGCATTCCCTTCGTACACTAAACTGGTCACTGCATCGGCTCTCTGATCAACTTCAAGCTCCTGCATGCATATATATAGCATTATATATCTCTATATAGTCATCTATATTAGTCTAACCTTATTCTCTTCTCTATAAAATAGGGAGAGAATCAGAACAATGAAAATTGGCCCACCCAATAATATAAATGGAACTAACTTAGCTTAGAGAGAGAGAGAGAGAGGACCTGCAGAATTTTGCTGACGTTGCTAGCACCAAAGATTTTGTGAACAATGGCAAACTTGAGGGGATCATTAGAAGGGAAATAAGGAGCAAAGATGCAGTCCTTGGTGCATCGACGGCGGAGCAACTTGCAAGAAGCACACGGTGAGTTTCCGGCCATTTTCTTCAGAAATGAAGTGGTAATTAAGGGAAAGAGAAGGAGAGAGAAGTGTGTATACATATATATATATTGCTAGGGAGTTGTACTCTTGAAGGGAAGCTTTTGCAGCGGTTCTGAATAGTGGGATTAGCGGAAGGTAGGGATTTTATAATAACTAAAGATGTTAAAATATATATATATATATATATATAAGATAAGTGATATGTGATAAAATTTGATTAAAAGAAATTAAAAAGATTTATAACTTTTTTTTAAGTTTTAGTGTGTCAAATGACGTCTAAATTTATGTTAAGTTTACGAAAATTTTTTATATTGAATTATTTGTTTATTAATATTAAATCGAGTGATTGTCAAATAGTAAGGAAAGTGAAAAGTTGGATAAATTAATTCTTATCGGATTACTTGAAATATCTGCGGTGGTATGAATGGACTTGGTAACTACTGAGTTTTGAAGAAGGTTTAGAATTATTTGGCCGACGTCGTGCGAAATGAAACAAAGGAAAGCGACGGTTCACGGGGAACTTTTAATTTACAAGAATATTCTTCAGTTGTCTAAGATTTAATTATTGGGAGTAAAGGTGAAGAAATGCAGTGTTTGCAGTGTAGTGCAGTGCGTGGTGATAGGGGGCACGAATTAAATATTTTTTGTAAAAATAATAAATTTTTTAACGGAAATCATAATAATCAGACAAATTATTGTTAGGGTTACAAAATCACTTAGAATAATAAAACATAAAATATAAAACACTTACTTTAATTAATCATAAAAGTGGCTAAAATTCATAGATTTTCAAGGTTTAAATAAAATTCTAACTAAATAATAAGAATAGAAAACTAAATAATAGAAATTATAAGAAACTAAATAATAAAAATTATTTCTAACATAATCAAATAGCAAAATATCTTCTAAAATTGAAAAGTGTAGAAATTCTAGATGCAACAGTTAGAATCACGCTTTTTAAAGATCTCTAGTTACAACCAAAAATGGCGAATTGGGTCTATTTTGAAAAAATACCTAGAATAAGTATATTATAATGATAAGACCAATATTGTATCACATCTCAAAAAATATTTTTTCAATTCTTTCAAAATCCCATTTTTTTTAATGTATATAACTCAAGGCAATCTAGACTACATCATATAAGTAAGAAAAATTGTTAGGAGCTTTAATTAAAATATTATAGCTTAATGGGTTAGACGCAAGTAATTAATAGGTATTACAAGTGAATAGATTAATAAATTAAGTATATTAGAGTGCGTTTGAAGTGACAAAAATGAGATAAAGTAAAATAAGTTATAGATTCATAATTTATGCAGTAAAATAAAAAGTGAATGACTTTTAAAAATTTTTAGAAATATTTTTTTTAATTGTTAACAAACCAAACGCAGTCTATATATTAATATAAATTAATATGCTAGAAGATTAAGTGAACAGAATCA
Organism: Vitellaria paradoxa; assembly: GCA_019916065.1. Taxonomy (NCBI): domain Eukaryota; kingdom Viridiplantae; phylum Streptophyta; class Magnoliopsida; order Ericales; family Sapotaceae; genus Vitellaria; species Vitellaria paradoxa. The sequence goes on along the minus strand of CM034242.1, from coordinate 36,965,618 downwards.
ACAGATTCAACAAAATAAGTAGATAATAATATGTTGATCCCGAGTTAGTAGATTAAAAGAATAAATTAATAGATTAAACAAGTAAATTGTAATATACTAACATGGCGGGGCTACCTTTACTTAGTGGTCGTTTGGTTTGCTGAATTTCTCTAAAAAATTCTATAAATCTCTGTTAACTTTATATCACATCAACTTTTTCTCTCACTGCACGCATTACGAACTCTCCCCAAACCACAATTTATCTCACTTTTTCTTACTCCAAACAACTCCTTAATCTTTATACGCACAATTGATCATATGAACTTGATTATTTGTTTTTTTCATTTTTTGTTTCCTTTTCTTATCTTTGTAGAGATAAACGTAAACATAATTTAATTCATAGTTTGAACATCTCCAGATTTGTGAGGGAAAATATCTCAAATCAAAATATACATTATTGTAATCGATATATGTTTCAATATAATTATGGGTAATTTGTATGAATTAATTTCTCTGATAGATGTGCGCAATAGTCTAAAAGTATTCAGTGTAGACAGCGGGCAAAAACGTGTACATTGGTTGGCCTTTCATCCAAAGTTGTTTGGCTTCCATGCATGCATGTTCTCTTTTTGACTGTCCCAAAATAATAATAAGAATAAGAAAAGTAATTCTTGGCTCACTTGTTAAACCGATGCAGTCTATAAATTTATAAAACTCAGGGCTCGTTTGGAGAATCAAAAATTAGTAAAAAAGTACAAAAAATTGTATTTGATGCGTTTGGTAGAATCATAATTTTTTCTACTTCTTTTATTTGCTACAGTAAAAAAATAAAACAAAAAATTTTATCAAACACACAAAAATTATTACTTTTTTTGCTCTGCCACAGTAAAAAACTTACTAAATACATAAAAAGTTATCACTTTTTTGCTACAGTAAAAAGTTACCAAATACCTAAAAGTTACAAAAAAGACTAAAAATTACATTTTATTCTACCAAACATACAAAAAAATAAAACTAAAAAAACACACAAAAAATTACCAAAAATTTTACTTTTTTTCTTATTTTTGAACCTTCAAACAGCCTCTCAATACTATGTTAGCCAAAGAAATCATAAATTTGGGTACCCAATCACTTTTTCACACCCTTTAACAACTAATAACTATTCATAATTTAAAAAATTGGTGTATAAAAAATTTCAAAAATTATTTAAATAAAATTACTATTAAAATTTTATATTTATTTCAATAATCTTGCTTATCATTAAAAGAGAATAATGAGTACAAAAAGGTATAATTATATATGTCGTGTATACATTAGTATTTAGCAGTAAAATAAAGACCTCATTTACCATTAGTAGTTCAATCGTAATAGGTGGACCTTGATTGCTAATTTATACGCTGGTCATAAAATAAAAATTTTATTTACCATTAATAATTTAATCGCCATTTATATAATCTTATGTTTATTTTATAGTATGCATGTGACTAATTGTAAAAATCATCTAAAACAAAAAAATAACACATAACTGTAATTTCAACTCTTTATTTAATATAATATATTTAAATGATTGAGGTTGCATAATTATGCGAGGATTTTTTTTTTTAACAAATAAAGAAAAAACTTAAAATTTGTAAGTTAATATTACAAGCCAATCAAATTGTGTGTGTTAGATTATTTCTACAATATTCCTATATATATATATATATATATATATATATATATATATCCTAAATTGATACGTATCCTAAATTAGATATCCTAAATTAGTCTACCCAATATCAAAAACCTTGAGCTCTGATACTATGTTAGAATAAAAGAAAAAAAAATAATTATGTATTAGTATTGATGATAAATATTGTACAACAAAACCATATATTTATAGGGTGAATAAGAAACTTAAACTTAATAGAATTATGACTAATTTAGGATATCTAATTTAGGATACGTATCAATTTAGAATATGTATTAATTTAGGATATAAGGCCCGTTTGGTTGGCCAATTTTTGACCAAAAAGTACAATAAAAATGAAAAGATGTGACATAAAGGTGATAGGTTTTAAAATTTTATTGAAAGAAAGTACAAAAAGTAATTAAAATTTGGTGACTCTTGATATGTTTTGGTCGGCAAAACAGGCTCATATATATATATATATATATATATATAGGAATATTCTAGAAATAATCTAACAGTGTGAAATAAGTGAACAAACATTTAAAATAATTAATTTAATTATAATAAGTTGTTAGTGTAAATTTTTTTTTTTACACAATTAATGCACCGTGTAATATAACACATCATTTTTGTAATCTAATAAAATATACAAAATAATAATTAATGACACATCATGTTTTAAATTTTACTTGTGTTGAAAATTTTTACACTAACAACTAGTTATTAAAATTGAACTCCAAAATAATATATATATATATATATATATATCAAAACTATACAGCACCGTGACTACCGTCAGTACTAGCACTGGGAGGGAGCCCAAAGGTACTCAAACCTTCGGCTTCTCCATTTCACCCTAGTAGTATGCTCTTAATTAATTTTCTCATAATGATAACTTTTCCAGTCTTTTTCCGGTGTTTTGAGTCTTATGAGTAGATTCAATAACTCTAGTTTATCTGTCAAGATTCGGTTCGGTCAGTGATTTCGAGTTACTCAAAAAAAATTGTGAACTAAAAGTTTCATAAAAAATATAATTTATTTATAAAATTATTAGTGTTACATTATTATGCTAGAACTTTCTATTTTATTTTATTTTATTTTGATATAATAGAATTTATATATATACACACAAGTATATATATAGCTATGTACACAGTGGTTTTTGATTTCAGTAGGGGGACCAATTCATCCACCCGTGCCTGGATTTGATCAGTGCAATCAACGTTGGCTGGTAACAATTTGATGAAATATTTGGCTTGTTTCCATTCATCAAATCAATAGTTGTCGACTGTTTTCAAAAAAAACATCAATAGTTGTTGACCAATTAACCAAAAGAATTGATAGACAACTACATGTTGACATCATATCGGGAGCCTTCCAAGGAAATTGCCTATAGCACACTTTTCTAAAACTAGCCACTTCTTAAGTTTGAATTTTCTCATAGTTGCACATGTTATTGGAAGATGTGGCCTTTTTTTTTTTCCAAAAAAAAAAAAATAAAGGTCTTAATTATTGTCACAAAGGGAAAAATAAGTACCATGCATCCTCCCAATAAGAGTCCAGCTCACTAGCTCTCGTGTAAATCATTCATCTATAACCCACTTTTTCTTTTTTTGGAAAACCTCTTCTTAAACCCTTAAATTTGAACTTTCTCAGTAATTAATGCACTGGTTATTGAAAGAAACATACAGCCCATCTTTTTCTTAATAAGTTCATTAAATCTTTCCCCGTGGAAATATGCTGCAGTAGTGAAAGTGAGGCTCAATTGTCAGTAGGTGTACCATTTTCATTACACGTGCTCTCTCTTTGAATGTAAATTTAAATACAGGAAAACAAAAAGTGAAAGAAAATGGCAGGAAAGAGTGCGTGAATAGGTAAAGTCTCTTAGACAACAACAAATTTAACTTTTTTACCGCACGTGCTCGCTCTCTAAATGTAAATTTAAATACAAGAAGAAAATGAAAAAACAAATGGTCGGAAAGAGTGTCTGACTAAGCGAGGTCTCTCAGTTGACAACAAATGTAACTTTTTTATCGCACGTACTTACTCCTCGCATGTAAATCTACATACAAGAAGAAAATGAAAAAAAAAAAATGTTTGGAAAGGGTGTTTGATCAAGAACTCTCTAACGATTAAGTTAAAAACGTAAAAACTCTTAGAAACTGAGAGAGAGAGAGAGAGAGAGAGAGACTCCCTTATTATGCATATATATATATATATCTCTAGTGTTTATATATACTAGACCTCTGTATACACGCGATGCATATGAATATTTTTTTATCTTGATAATCAATAAAATTATAAAAAAAAAAATAAAAGTGTCTCAAATAGTAAATAATAATTAGTTAAGATTATTTAAGTAAATAATACATAGTTGAGGAGTATTAAAAAAATAAAAAAATTACAAATTAGTAGATAATTAAAAGGTATTTAAGGTAGATAAAAATATAAATAGGTGGAATTACGTAATTATACGGCAGTTATGAAAAATTATTTTTTAATACCATTGAAGTTTAAGTAGTTATGGGAATTTATAAGATATTAAAAAGAAAAAAAAAAGTTTCACCCAAAAAATGATTCATAAAGAAAGGGGTTTCACTAAACCTTGGTGTTTTTCTTATAATAGTATAAATAAAATGATGTTTTGATTTGACTATAGCAATGATAGGTAAAATATTAAATGCTGATAATGATGTGATCATAAAAGTTGATGAAGAAATGACTTTTTTATGAAATATCCTTATGATCTTATCCTCTGATGCATTCGAGTGTACTGGATCAAGTAAATATCAAATTATGTGGTCTCAATTTAACTTGAGTACAATTTTTGGTCAGAGTGGTATTTTTTTCTGGTCAAAGATCATATTGCAAAACTATTTTATATCATAATAGAAGGAATACTATAAAGTTGCTAGGGAGTGCTAATTATAGTAAAACTTATACGCCTGTAAGTTCAATTTGTGCAGTGTAATTACCTGAAAAGAAAGAGTCAGGTGTGATGACAAGGGTGATGTATTTGTAGAAAAAAAGAGAGGTTGAGGTTGAGCTTTGAGATTCATTTTGAGTTGTATTTGTTTCTTTTCTTCTTGTAAACTTCTCTTTTGATTTTGAAATTCTTAAGATGGTATTTGGTTTGTTTTTCTATTTTCTATTTTTTTGTTTTTCGTTTTTTGTATTTTATGTTTTAAAAATCTCAAAATAAGGAAATAAATAATACTCTGTTTTCTCACGTTTTGAGATTTTCCTTATTTTGGATTGAAAATACTCAAAATAATTTTTTGTTATTTTTCATTTCATGTGTAAACTCATTTTCTGTTTTCTAAAATAAAATTTCAAAACACAAGTGACCAAATATGTTTGAGCTGTTTTCTTTATTTTTAAAAGCGTAAAATGAAAAATGTGTTTAAACAGAAAATAAAAAACAAAATATAGAAAAATAAACTAAATGACACCCAATCTTTTTAAGTGAATTGTTGCAGTGATACTAGATTTTTTTTTTCTAATTAATGATTGAGTTTGTTTTTCAAAGTCACGTCTAGCTAACTCTCTCTTCTTGGTTTCAAATGAAGAAGAGTGGTGGTTGAGATGATGAATCTAATCAACCTTGGATATGCATTTCATGTGCTTGATTCAATGACTCGTCTAAAATAACTTTATCAACTATGAAGGGTTGCCTCGATGAGAGAGACACCAAAGAGCATTTGTTAAACTATGTTAAAACTTTAAAATTTTTCAAAATATTCTCCCAAAAAGATTTGTTGAATAAGTTTTAAAGTTGCATATCTTGTCCAACAAAAATTTCATTTCTAAAACATCTTACGAGAATTAAACTTATTCGCTTTATAGTTTTAGTAATAAATCTTCCACTTCAAATTCACAATAATTGAGCTTAAATTGAGTTATAAAGTTATATTGGATGAATTGTCAATATATCAACACTCGAAATAATTTGGAACCAAGGTTTTTATTGTATTGTTTAAAATCAAATCTTTATTTTCACTTCCTCGAGTAATCTTAGTTATTAATGCTTTGCTTTTGTCTTCATTTAAGCTTTTATTTTCAAGGTATCTTTGCAAATATCTAGAAAATATCCATTATTTTATCTATTGTGACGAAGTCTATTTCAAGCTCGAACAAAATTTTCAAACTCTTCTTTTTCAAAATATCTTTAAATAAGCTCTTTTTTAAATTTTTGGAACACTCATTATCATCAAAATACCTTACACTGCATATTCTTACATTTGAGATCGAGTTAAATAAAAATACTTTTTGTAAGCGGTTAAATATTGACTATTCCATGAACATGCAGGCCTTAACTTGTTGGGTTGTGTGATTGACAATCTTGTTACGTTATATTATTTTAACTTATTTTATATGGGGGTGAGGAGCAATTTAAAAGGAGTAGGTCCGGTGCAGTGCACCGTCCTGCATACCTACGCACTATTGGATGATTTGTTACTATTTGATTCAATAGTGCATAGGTGTACAGGACGGTGCACCGCACCAAACCTACCCCTTCCAATTATTTAATTATGTTTTATTTTCGCTCAACTTTCACAGTTGAGTCTGAATTTTATAATAGATTTTTATTTTTATTTTTTTCTTAACTCCTGTATTCTCACAATAATCCCAAGGAATTGGAATAAACCGCAGGCATGTCACATCCAATCTCGCTTGGCATATATTTTTAAATTAAATTAATTATTTTTTATTTTAAAAGTGTATTGAATTGCTTTAGAAAAATTCATCTCCCAAAAATAATTATTAAAAAATAAATTCAAAGAATATACATGCCACACTAATATTTTATAGAACTCATGTGGGTTATGATCGTGGGTCATGATCGTAACATGCATACAATAGAGTTAATTCAAGTTAAAAAAATAAAAAAAAAGCACCCTAATTTAAGACCAAGTTCATCAATTCGGATCACCTTGCAGTTTATTGAACTAAATGAGCTAGCTAGATTTTTAGATAAAAAAATAAAAAAATAAAAATAAAAATTTATTTTTAACCTTTTCACGAGTAGAGAAAATTTTAAGTATTTTATTGACTTTTCAAAATGCCCTCATCCAATCTCCATGAATCTCTAAAAAAATTACAAAATTATACTTCAATAAATATATTTAATGTAAATATATTTTTAAAAAATATAAAATTATTAATACATCAATTATAGTCAAATTCTAAAATTAGTTTTAATCTTACTTATTACCAAATATGACTTAATACCATTTAATCGATTATAATGAAATACAAAACAACTAGTTATATTTCAAATGCTATCAAACAATCTTTGTAAGAACATATGACTAAAGTTTTGTTTTTTTTAATTTTATTTTTGATCTTATATGACTTTTTTTATCAAAATTTAATTTTTTTACTTGGTAACTTTTACATGTTATTAACATTCATAATAAGAAATAAAAATAAAAAAAATCACATAAACACACACACACACATATATATATATGAAAAAAGCTTCTAATCTTTCCCAAATGGAACCTTAGGTTACGTTTGAGAAAAAAAACTGACAGCTGGTTAATTTTTGACATTTTTTTTAAATGATTAAATTTACTTTTTTATATTTTAAATTTCTTTTAAATCTTGAAGAACAAAAATGTCAAATTAACAAAAAATTAGTTATTAAAAGGTTAACTTTTTTTGCTTTTAAAACATTAAAAAAAAAACTAACTTTTTTTCTTCACAAACTCATTTACACCCAAATAAATTAAAACAAAATGTCTGCATCCCCTCGCCCAAAATTTGGATTCTTACAAAAATTATTTTTGAAGGCTTTTCACTGAAAAATAAAACAATAATAAAAGTTTCACCAGTACATTAAAAAAATTACCTAAAATAAACTTTTAGTAAAATATTTCATTTTCATGATTCCAATTTTTAACATACTAAAAAAAGTGAATTTTAAAAATTAAAATTCAAAATCATGAACTTTTGCTAGAAAAATCTAAAAAATAAAAACTATAGACTGAAAATCTCATTTTAATCAAATGAAAATTTTAAATTTTAAATTTTAAATACATGAACTTTTACTTTGTGTGCAATCAGTTTCTGCACCTGACACACGTTGTTAACTAGTATTTGTTGCAACTAAAGTGTAATAAAGGTTTAACTTTTTAATTCGTAAAAATAAAATTTTCAATTCAAAACTTCACTTTTTTTTTTAGTATTTTTCCTAAAAGGGGTTTTTTTTTTTTTTAACAATTCAAGAATTGTGCTAATAAAAATGAAATATTTTTATTAATAATTAATTAATTGTGACCGGTGGCCCTTATTAATTAGGAAATATAATAATTGTTTTTTGTTTTTTTTTTTTACATTAAGAACCAGTGTATCAAAAATTCATGCAATATATCTACACACACATTACGATCACATATATTTTATTAATTGCAGTAAGAGTTTAAAGATCGTGACATAATAACAATGAAAAGTATTCGGTCGGCTCGGGGTGGTGTAAGTAAGAGCGGGGAAATTCCACCACTGCATTAATAGCATAATGTGTCCAATTTCAATTATTGACTAATTAAATTGATTATAGTTTGAATTTAACCCGCCACAATCCCTCTGGGTTCGTGATTTAAACCTCAATTTCTTTATTTATCTTAGAATTTAAGAAAACGTGAGTCCTTCGAGTCGATCACTTTTAATTCTGTGAACGAAATTCATTTGATTGATACAGGTACGTACACCGATCAATTCGATATAAATTTAAGATATTTAATCGAATCATAAATTCTATCAGTTCCTTGAATGAAGTTATTATTAAAAAAAATTTAGATTAAAAAAAAATTGGTAACTTAACTAATTAGATTGATTTTTGTCTTCCCTATGCCCAAAATATATATATATATATATATAATAACTCATTTACTTATATTAAAGGACGTTTAGAAGAACAAAAAGTAATAAAAATTATAAATTTGTAATTCGTATAATAAGATAAAAATTAAATAATTTTTAAAGATTTTTAATATCTTCTAACAATTTTCTAAACTTTTCAAATCTTTAAGCGGAGCTTTAAAAGCAGCATGAATTGTTAGTGGCAATTGATTAACCAGCAGGACAGAAGGAGTAAGACAAAAAAATATCAGAGGACCCAAATTGGTCCTCCCAAATTAGCTTATTAAAGAATGAGGGCATTTTCATCATTCATCGTTATCCATTGTGCTTTTCCCTCCCCAAGTGGGAGAAGTAATTTATTCAGCTCCCTCGCTTTCTTGATATGACATTTAAAAACAATAATTGAGATGTCATTTAATTATAGGAAAAAAAAGGTTTTTTTAATTATTTTTGTAATTTTTTTATTCTATATGATTTTTTACTAAATTTTAATTTTTTTAGAAATTATGACTTTTTTCGTATGGTATTCGCATTCAAAAAAATTAAAAAATTTACATCGGTTTAAATAAAAAAGTAATGAAAAAATTGAATTTTTTTATTTTTTATCTTTTACTCAAATGGGACGAAATTTTTAATTTGTTTTTAACAAATATAATTAGTACGCTTAAAAATTATAAGTTAGACGAAAATTTAAATTTTAATGAAAAAATTACATAAAACGAAAAAAATACCCAAAAAAAAAAAAAAGAGAAAAATGCAATGAAACTCTCCTATTATATACTACACTTCACTGACTCTATCGTCAAAGCCACTTGGGTTGCCTTTTGTTTTCCATTCCACATTCTTCTTCGTTTGTTGGTTAGTTGAAAGGGAAATGACAATGTTTTTATTTTGAATATGAGAGTTTAAGAGGTAAAGGATGGTGATTGTTATTTATTTATTTATTTAAGTGAGTAAAGAAGAAATAAAGGAATAAATATGTATTATTGTTATTTTACTGTTATAACTTTTAACATACATTTAATTTTTATTTTTTTTTACCTAAACAGATAGTTTTACTCAAATGTATATGAATTTTTAATTTTTTTTTTAACAAATACAAAAAACTCAAAGAAGTTTGGAGGACAACCATCTTTTCTCTATTGAATCCTTAAATTTATATCCGAGTTGTGAGAGAGACATGAAATGTTTGGACTCAAAATATTAACCTTTGGAAAAATAGCAAAAACAACTTTAAAATTGGCTTGGCCGATATTGCTAAAGAATATAAAAATAAACGGATAGTTCCCCTTTAACGACCAATTGGTCGGCAAAACTAATAAAAATTTTATTATTTGCATTTGATTATTTTAACTTTTGTTTCAATAATTTGAAATCATAAACAATATATAAAATTATACAAATATTTAGTAAATAATTTATAAATAACTATTATATTTAACTAAAAAAATTTTAAATTTTTTTTATTTTTCTTTAATCTTTGTGTGTAGCACATATTTAATATATGTTTTTAATTTAATTATATCATGCCTTATTCTATAAATATTTCTTCATTCTGTATTTATATTTTTAAAAATAATTTGGTCGCATTTAGTTTTAGTTTTAGAAAATTATTTTTGAAAACAAAATTTTTGAAAACTATTTTAAGAATTTATTTTTAATACAAAGAAGGTTTTAGGTGATTATATTCAAAAATAAGTTCTGAGAAAAGACAAAGAAATAAAATTACTTAAAATTAATAAATAATTTTTTTATTTTGTTTTAAAATTTTTATCATTTCCAACTAAATAAAAAATAATGTCACTTTAATATAATTAATATTAAATATACACTAAACAATTATTAGATATTAAAATATTTAATATTCACCTGATTATAAGTCAACAAACTATAAATGGTACTTCAACATATTTACTTTAAAAAAAATCGATTATACATTCAGATTATCTAATTTTGATTTGGTAGATTTAGTTTTAGCATTAATCTGATAACATTTTTTTTGATCTATGATTATAATTTTTGTAATTAAAATAAAATTTATAAAATCTAATTTAAATCATACAATGAAAAAAACAAATTTGTTTAAGAGAAAGATAGAAAAAGAAACAAAATTTAATTATTTTTACTTATTTATTTCATTTTTTACAATAAATTTTTATCACTTTTACCGATCAATTGGTAGCTAAAAGTGACACCTTAACTACCAATTGGTCGGCAAAGATAATAAATATATTATTAATATTTTTAAGCTAGTTCATAACAAATATATTATTATTTTTTTTAAATTTTTAATGATCAATTGATCAGAGAAAGTAACCATGTAACGACCAAAATAATTATGTTGTTAAAGAATAACTTTTAGCGACCAATTGGTAGCTAGAAGTGATACATTTACCAACCAATTGGTCGGCAAAGGTAATAAATATTTCATTATTTTTTATTCAAGTTTTTAGTGACCAATTGGTCAGAAAAAGTAAATTTTTAGTGACCAAATTAATTTTAGTTGTTAAAGAGTACTTTTTAGCGACCAATTGGTCGGCAAAAGCTAACATTTGGCGACTAACATTTATTTGGTCGAGAGGAAGTCACTATTAGCGATCAAATTTATATTTGGTCGGGAAAAATCACCCATTAGCAACCAATTGGTCGAGAAAAGTTATACTTTAGCGACTAACATTTCTTTGGTCATAAAAAAGGCACTATTGGTGGCCAAATTTGTATTTAGTCGGGAAAAATCACTTTTAGCGATCAAATTTGTATTTAGTCGGAAAAAGTGATCACCGAAGGTGTGATTTGTTGTAGTGATGGTAAGTTGGCCAAATTGTTAATCAATTTAATAGCAAGAAGACGGAGTTATAATAATAATAATAATAATAATAACTGTCTTTTGAGAATATTTGGTGTTAAAATATTAAAAAAATAAGTTGGAAAATGAGTGAGGGAGCTACTGCAAGTTTTAATTGTTTATGGAAGTTTAATATTAGCTAAAATTTTTAAGAGATTGGAAGTTTATAAAAGTTACGAATTGGTTATTTTTTATAAATTTGCATGAAGGAATTCAAAGAAGGGGTTTCACAACCATCACCACAACCTTCACAAATTTAATCTTCTCTTTCAATTTCAGCCACCGTGGTCTTTTTATTTCTTTCTTTTTTTATCTTTATTTTAATGTAATAATTTTATTTCAGTCATTTCAATTTTTTTACTCTAATACTTTTTTAATATATGCTTTTCATAATAGTGTTTCGTAATTTTTAACAATACTATAATATAATGAATCTCACTCATTCATCATTCCTTTTACATGCACGTCAAATTTTTTGTGAAAAAATGATAATGAACCCCATTATATCTTATTCTATATGCATGTCAAAATTTTTAGAATAGTGTTTCGTAATTTTTAACAATATGTAATATAATGAACCCCACTCATTTATCATCTTTATTATATCTTACTCTATATGTATGTCAAAATATTTAGAATAGTATTTCGTAATTTTTAACAATACTGTAATATAATAGACCGCATTCATTCATCATCTCCATTATATCTTACTCTATATGCATGTCAAGATATACTAATAAATTTTGAGTCTTTTGTGATGTTAAGATAATATTAATTCGCACTGTCTACTCATTCTTCTCTTTTAAATTCTTGCAATTTTAATACACCTATACAAATTTATTCCAAGATCGTAAAATAAACAAGTGTTATTTGTTAGTCAATTTTTTGAACGCAAAGACAAATTCATGTCAATTCCATTGAGGAAACTAGAAGCTAGCATTGTTCTCATTTGCCAAATACCAGGCGTATAAGGGAGGCAGCCAGATTATTGGAACGCAGTTTGTTTGGGCTCAGCCCATTTGCTCGAGAAGAGAACTCGGGCTTGGCTCGTAATCGAACTCTTGATGAGTTTTAGAAGCCTGGTCTTGTTCATATATTAACAGTATTGGTGAAACTTAAAAAATTAATAAAATCTTAATTTTGATGATTTTTTTTAATTTTTAAAATATTCTTTAACCTTCAATCAAATTTAAATTTTAAATCAAATAATTTCTAAAAACTACTCCTAATTAAGTTATTTTATAAATTTCAAAAATTTTTAATTTTTAAATCCTTAGTTTTGTTTATTTTTTGTTTACGAGTTTTTCATATTTTTCTTAGTTTTTTTTTCTTTTGTTCATTCAAGTGAGGAGTTTTTAATATTTTTGTCTCATTCTATTTATAATTACCAGGTTTTCCCGTGTTTTCGTATTTTTAATTTTTATAGGATTTAAAAAGTTAATTTTTTTTATAAAATAATTTTTTTTTATCAGCATTGCGTATATCTGCAATATCAAAGCTACAACGTTCACTTACCCCAAAAAATAAATAAATAAATAAATAAAATAAACTACAACGTTCTACATTACAAAATATTTATTAAATTTAACTCTAATTTCTGTAAATATGTCATATATAATATATGTTTATAATCATATAATTATATAATAGAGAGGGCAAAAATCTCGTGTAGATCCAGCTGTTTCATTACCTGCCATGTAACTTGTAAATATTGCGGAAAATACAGTGTTACAGATCCAATCATTCGTAATCAGTTGTGACCTTCTAACACCAAAATCAGTGGTGATTTTTATTATATAAAAAGAGGAGAGCGAGAGATAAGGAGAGAGCATGAGCCAATCAACGTTAAAGCATACTTTATTTATATAAATATGCCAGTCCCTCGTTGTAATGTGGGAATAGTTGAAGTGTGTTAGATAACAGAAGGTCTCTTCCTCCCTAGATTTAAGAAATTATGCTCCGAAAGGGGTAGTCGAGTTGGTTCGAATAGCGGGCTGAAGGGCCTAGGACCAATAGGTATCGGGTTCAACTCTTTTTGGGATTAGTCATTTCTCTAATTGTGGAGGGCCATCTAACAGTATTCTCGGCTGAGCCGGTCAGCCAAGGTTTGTCTAGGCTGGTTTACCTCCTCGTGCTTCTTTGCCGGCTAAGGTCACGGGGCGGGTTTCACCCAATGCGCACTAATGGATAGTAACTGCGAGCTTCTCCCCGACCCCAAAAAAAATCATAAAGGAGTATCACATGTCAAGTATATTAATTTCTTTTTTAACTCTTCATACGATATTAAATATTATGAATTAATTAAATGAGTCTTTAATAATATTCAAATTCGGCTTGTTAGGCCCATTTGCTAATATTTTTATTTTTTATTTTTCTTTTTATGTTTTCAAAATTTTATAAACTAGTAACAGAAACATGTTTATTAAATCTGTTTATATTTTTTTATTTCCCAAAAAATAAAAATTTAAACAAAAAAACACAAACAAAAAAAATGTATTTTCACTATTTTTTTTATTGCAAATATTTTATCAATTCTAATATTTTGTCTAATTTTGCTATATTATATTAAAATAAATTATTTTATTCAAATATTTTATTAAATTAAAATTATTTTTAATAAACAATATAAGCAAATTAATATGTAATATATACTATTAATTTATTTCTAATAAATAAGTAAGTTAAATTAGTTAATTCAATTAATAGGAAATATATATTTATTAAATTATTTTTAATAAATAACAAATAAAATATATTAATTAAATAATAACTTATTTTAATAAATAATCTAATTAATATAAAATATTTTTATTAACTTAATTATTTTTATTAAATTATTTAATTTAATAATTAATTTAACTATTATTAAATATATGTTATTAAATTATTTTTAATAAATATCATAATTAAATTATTTTAATTTAATAATTAACATAATTTAATTTATTTATTTAATATGAAATATATTTTATCAAATTATGTTTAATAAATATCATAATTAAATTATTTAAGCTATTATGAAATATATTTTATTCAATTATTTTTAGTAAATAATGTACTTAAATTATAACTAATATATTTTATATTTACTAGATTAAATGATATAGTACTTATATTTTATTCAATTATTTTTAATAAATAATATAATTAAATTAAATTAATATAAAATATATTTATTAAATTCAATTAATTTTTAAAAAATTAAGAAAATTAAATATTTGAAAAAATAAAAAATTAATAATTGTAAATAAAATTATACTTCCAAATGCAGTTTCAGTATTCATTTAAAAAAAACAACGAAAAATAAAACAGAAAATAAAATATATAAATATAAATAAAAAAACAATAGCATTATCAAACGGTCCCTCAATAAATGAGTTTATTTTTTTAGTTTAAACATAATTTATTTACTAAATAAACAAATTGGACTTGATTCTATTTATCAACGATTTAGTTCAATTTTAGTAGAAATCATGGTAATTAAAAATTTTGAAACAATTTTATCCTTAGGGCGTAAGAAATATTTTATTTTTGCATCAAAATTTTCATATTTTTCAAATTGATACTGACTCATTTGATAAAACTGTTAATTTTTAATTTTTATATTCAGTTTTCAATTTTTATATTCAATTTTTAATTTTTAGTTTTCATTTACGTCGTAGAAAAAAATAAAAATTTGAAAACGCATTTGATAACGATAATTGCCAGTTAATAATCATAGTGGTTAATTAATTAAAGTCAATAAATTTAATTATTTTAGTTATATTAATTGTTAAAAATAATTTAATTCAATAAAAATAAAATATATTAAACATAATTTATTATAATTATTTTTAAAAATAATTTAATAAAATATATTTCATATTAATTAAAGTAATTAATTAAATTAAATTAATCTGATTTAATTACTTAAATTAATCTGATTTAATTAATTAATTATATCAATTAAATTAATTAGTTTAATTATATTATTTTTTCAAAATAATTTGATTCAATAAAAATAAAATATATTCAATATAATTTAATTATATTATTTGCTAAAAATAATTTACATTAAATTATTTTTATATTAATTTAATTAATTAAATTTAATTATATAATTAATATAATTTAATTTAAATTATTTATTTTAATTATATTTTATTAAAAATAATTTAATTCAATAAAAATAAAAGATATTAAATATTATTTATTATATTATTTATTAAAAATAGTCTAATAAAATAATTTTATATTAATTTAACAAATTAAATTCAATTATAATTAATATAATTTAGTTAATTAATATATTTAATGAAATTTACTTAATATATTTAATATATAATTTAATATATTAAATTAATTATTAATTAAATTATGTGTAATATATTTTTACATAAATAATATATTATTAATTTAATATGTTAATATATTTTATATATTAATTAAATATTTTTATATTAAATAATAATATATTTGATGATGAATAGAGATGAGTGGAAGGTAGTGGCGGCAGTGGTTAGATATTGGTGGCGACTAGTAGACGATGATAATATTTAAATTAATTATTGATAAAATTAATTATTAATTAAATTATGTTTAATATATTTTTACATAAATAAAAATAATATATTATTAATTTAATATGTTAATATATTTTATATATTAATTAAATATTTTTATATTAAATAATAATATATTTGGCAGTAAACAGAGATAAGTGGGAGATAGTGAGATAAGTGGGAGATAGTGACGGCGGTGGCTGAATGTTGGTGGTAATTAGCGAATGATGATAATTGATCGTTGTAACTAGTAATGATTGTATAAGAAATTGAAAATAAAAGATGAAAACTTAAGAAACTATCTTTTTTCTTTATTTTCATAATTTTTAAAAATTTTAAAAATAATTTTTATTTTTTTAAAAACTAAGAATTAAAAATAAATTTATCAAATAAATTTTTATATTTAATTTAAAAAAATAAAAAGAAGAATAAAAAATTAAAAATAAAATGATTGTCAAACGCAACCTATAATTGTCAGCTTACTGTCCTTGGCATTTTTTTTCTTTCCAAATTTATAGTCTCGTGGGGGTTCCTGAAAAACTGACAAACACAAGAGAAGCATATCAGATATGCCACGAGATTGCCATGCGCTCTCTTCCACCCCTCCATCTCATCCGTCCACGTGCTTGCTCATCCAACCGCACGAAGCCCCATAGCTAAAGCCTCCCTGCCATCATTCTCATACCTGTCTAAACCCTCTCTTTCATTAGTCTCCTCAGTTCCCCCATTTTCTCTCTCTAGAACCCCTTTCTCTTTCTCTCTCTCTGCACTCACCACCATGCTTCTCAGAGCTGCTCCGGCTTTCGCTCTATTAAACACCCAGGGGAGCAGACTGAGCCCCTTTGGGTCGTCTTCTTCTTCGCTGAGTTCTGCGGCCCCTGCTCTCGTGGTTTCGCCGGCGAGGATCGGAAATGGAGCCGTGGTTTGCGCGTCGAAAAGTTCCAACACTCGACCGCTTACTGGTGTGGTGTTCGAGCCTTTCGAAGAGGTGAAGAAGGAGCTCATGCTCGTTCCCAACGCGCCCCATGTCTCTCTCGCTCGCCAGAAGTACTCCGACCATTCTGAAGCCGCAATCAACGAACAGATCAAGTGGGTTTTGATTTCTCCGCTCCAATCTAATAACTATGGTTCCCCCGTTTCCTCATATAAAGTTTTTCATCTATATATATATATATAGTAGACTCCTCGACTTTTGACTTTTGCACCAAATTTTAGTGAAATTTTATGAAAATTTTTATTACATTGTTACTTTTCTTAAATTTTGTTTTGGGAGCAACTTACTTTTTTTAAGTTTAAAAAAAATTTAATACCTTCTGAAAAAATTGATAATTAGAATTCTATTGATCAAATAGTAAAATTTTTTAATTATTATCACGGATTATTAAGTTATCGAATTGCACTCATTACACTCATCGTGACTTTTTTTTTTTATTTTTAAGATTGTAAAAATCGTTCTTACAAATTATAAAAATTATTCTGATAGATTCGTACAATTAATTTTCATCCAAATATATTGTAGTAATCATTTCAAATCTAGTTTATTTTGCAAAAAGAATATAATTGATACAAAATTTTAAATTTGTCCAAATAAAAATTAAATTCGTGGGAATAGTAATATTACTTCTTAAAAAAAATACTGTTGAAGATGTTACACTAAACACAAAAATTTTTCTTAAATCACATTTTATTTCTTTTTATCTTGCCTTTTTCGGTCCAAACACATACCCCTTAATATGGATTCTCTTTTTCTCAATATCAGGAAACTTTTACTCTGTTTTATTGATTTTTTTGACATTATAAAAAGTTACCCATTTGTCTTTTATGGGAGCGTTTGGAGGTTAAAAAAAATTAAAAAAATCAAAAGGTATGGTTAACGTGACTTAAAAATGATAAGTAACAAAATCTGGTTGTAATGATTTGAAATTTTTTGAAATTTTTTAGTTTTTTTTTTTTTTGGGTTCCAAAATATATGGATGTGTACATATATGTATACTAGCCCTCTGTTTTTTGGGCTTTTTATTTACCTTTTTCTTTCCGAGATTTTTTTTTTGGGGGGGGGGTGTTGTATGCAAACTCTGTTTGAATTCTTAAGGTAGTTGATTATGGATGCTGTCTTTTCTATTTTTTTCTGATGTGATATGTCTACATGTTTGTGTTGACAGTGTTGAATACAATGTTTCGTATGTGTACCATGCTATGTTTGCCTACTTCGACCGAGACAACGTTGCTCTCAAGGGTCTCGCAAAGTAATTATCCCGAGGTTCTCAAATTCGACATGAATTTTCCTTTATGATTTATCTAGGTAAAGGTTGGAGCTTGGCGGTTTGCTACTTTTGTAGGTTTTTCAAGGAATCGAGTGAAGAGGAAAGAGATCATGCTGAAAAGTTAATGGAGTATCAGGTGTTTGAAAAATTTACCTACAGTTACTGTGTTTGGTTTGTAGTGGAAAATAGAAGGGAAATTTTGTCGTGGAAAGAATTGATTACTGAATGCCTTTTGTTTACAAATGTTACATAATCCACTCAAATAATATGTGAGTGGGATTTTTTATGTCTTTTCCCCTTTTTTTTTCCCCCTCGCCCATTTTGTTCAACTTTTATTTTCCCTCACCAAATCCAATTTTCAAACACTGAAAAAACAAAAGTTGAAGTTGTTTTGCTATCAACTCGACTCCCTTGTGTTTGTTTTTCTCAATAATTTTCAGAACAAAAGGGGTGGGAAAGTGAAGTTGCTATCCATTCTGATGCCACTATCTGAGTTCGACCATGTTGAGAAGGGGGATGCACTGTACGGTAATGTTCTGTTTGCTCCCTTTTGGCAATATGATGTGATGTGGACTTCCTTTGTTACAATTATTATCAATTTAGAACATATACACATCCAGTTGCATTCAGATTCTTATCCATTTGGTGATTCACATCTAGTTGCATTTGAGTAAAGTGAAGCTTCAAAGATGATGGCAGAGACTCTTCAGTTTCATATGAGGAAGACAGTTATTGATGTTTTAATTTAAAAACCCATAGTGACATATGTCTTTCTCTTGCTGTCATCCAATGTTTTTTTTTTTGGGGGGGGGGGGGGGATGACTTCAACCTTTTGTCCTCCCTGTATATTCACAGCTCCCAACAAGCAAATTGATTACACGATCATTAAGTTGCTTCAACCTTTTATCTTCTATGTCTTTGTATTACATACAAGTTACATATCCCAAGCAAGAAAAAATTATTACATTGATTTTTGCTCTTCCATTTGTGTATTAAATATAGAGAGAGCAAAACTAGCCTAATAGATGATTATAACTATTTTAATAATTTCTTGTTAAAATGATTTGTGGTTCATATATAATGCATGATTTTTTTTTTTTTTGGTAATTTATATATAATGCACGATGGTATAATTATTTTAAAAATAAAAATAATCTATCTAATAACAAAAGAATAAAAATAATTTATTTAATTTTACTCTTCATTTGTTATGTAAAAATTTAATTTTTTATTTGTCAATGAGTAATAATTTATTTATCTCTATCAAGGTACACAATAATCTTAGTTGTGCATTCTAGATAAGTCTTATTCTTAGATCCTTACGTTTTTTTTCATATTATTGTAAACTACAATTGATATGTAGTTTTTTTTTTTTTTTTGTGGTTGTATCCCTCTACTGGTATCCACAATTTGGATACTTTTTTAGCCGAATCCCCGTATTTTAAAATATGAATGATAAACGAATCTGACATTCAGATACATACCTGTATCCCAAGTCCGACAACCAAAGCAGACCTGAGTTCGAGTAACATAGGTGTTAGGTTTATTTTCTTATCGGTTATCAAGATCCATTCCTTTTTATATTTGTCTACCATGGTTTTACTCCACCCCCCCCCCTTAAAAAAAAATTACTGAGTGTCATAGAAGTTTGTTTAGTGGTTTTCATCCCTCCCATGGTGTTGAGAACTTGTGATGAAGTAAGAAATATCATTTTGACATGTATGGGGAAGTCTTGGACACAGAGTTCCTTGATATTTATAAATTTATTTTATTCATGTCCATGGTCACGTGCTTGTGTAGTAATCAATTGGAGGTGCATATATAAGTTCTTTTTGTTGGCATATGCAAGTGGATGAGCAAGAACTAGGCTTTTTTCAAGGTGTCTTGTTCTGTGATTTGTTTGTTTGCATGACTGATCAACTTCTGCATCATGCTTATGAACTCTTATTCTTAGGCCCACTGATTTTGTTAGTGATAATTGCCTCTAAATTGTTGATACAGCAATGGAGCTTGCGCTCTCTTTGGAGAAGTTAACAAATGAAAAGCTTTTAAACTTGCACGCCGTAAGACACATTTTCGTCTTTTTACCCTGTTTCATTATCTTTATTTCTTGTTAGTATTTTCCATTTTTATAGGCTGTTCAATATTATCAATGGAGAAAATGTCTGAGATTGTTTGCTATCTTAATTTTAGTTTCAATTAGATGATATTGGTAGTTAGTGACATTGGGGAACTTTGTGGCAACAGGTAGCTGGCCGGAACAATGATGTACAGTTGATGGACTTTATTGAAAGTGAATATTTACATGAGCAGGTGAAATTTTATATTTATTGCTTCTCTTTTCTCTGAATTTTCTCTGCATGATTCTGTAGAAAATAGTCCTGAAATTTATGTGGCATTGTGGCATGAATACCAATTTTGGGTTTGAAACTTCTCCTCTTTCTTATCAGGTTGAATCCATTAAGAAGATCTCAGAATATGTCTCTCAGCTACGAAGAGTGGGCAAAGGACATGGTATAAATCCTAATTCCTCACTTCAACCTTGTGTCCCTTTTTTACTTCATTTCATTTTTACAAACGGTAATGCCATACAACAAGAAACAGTGACCAGAATGATACTTGTTGTCTTATCACTTAAAAGCAATAAACCCATAAAGTATAGTTTATTACAGTGCTACCATTAACACCTCATTCTGGTGAAATTTTCTTATATAATATATGTATATATTTTTGTGAGTAGAATAGAATTTCTTTTTTCCAAAGTTGGCCTTGTTCTCTATTTCCTTTCTCTACTGAACGCTGTTCTCTAAAAGCTAGTTTTTCCCCCCAAATTTCAGGTGTCTGGCACTTTGATCAGATGCTCCTCCACGAGGAAGAAGTTATTGCATGATGGTGAATCTGGTCTTGGTCTCGCTCTCGTTCTTGTTCTCGCTCTCCCCTATTAGCAAGTGGGGAACTGTTAATTCCGGTCGTTTTTATGGTTAATAGATTTTGGGTAATGTGAGTTTGTAGGAAGTTGTGTGATGATGTAGATGGAAAGAGCACGCAAGGGTCTAGTTCATGACTTATCTATGTTATATTAGTTAACATGCGTGAGTTTTCAATTATGCATCATGCTCTAAAGCTTCTAATCCATTACCCGTTGATGAATTTTTATTTGCGGTTTCTTTTCTTCTTGTTCTGTTCAGTGTGGAGTACTTCAGGTCCTACTCAAATCTGCCATTATATTTCCACATATTGATTTAATGGGGGAGAATTTGCAGACTGGTGGCTCTGTAGCCATTCTTGTCCCTCTGTTGTAGCCTTGGTGGTGGTTCCTGTCCTGAGTTGGGACCATTTTGGCCAGTGGGTTAGAGAGGGCTGTAGTGCATATACACTTCAGCAGTTAAAGTGTGAAATATCACCGTCAGATTCTTTTATTTAAATAATCTAATGGTTCTGATTAATTTGATTAAATAAAATTCACCGTGATCATTTGAAGAAAAAAATTTGAAGATCGATGTTTTACACTTCAGTCGCCAAGGTGTATATGCATTGCAGTCCACGCATTTGGCAGTGTTGTCTGAACTTGTGGTTTTGCCACCGATTTAAGGTTTTTTTTATTTCACTTGAGTTTAATGTTACTGAAAATGTAAGCTAACGACAAAAATGAACGGAAGAAGAGGATTTATGTGTTGGTCTTAATTAATGTAGTACTAAAAAGTAGTTTGTTGAGTTGAGTGATTGTTATTATCCCTCTCAAGCACTGGAATGGACTTGGAATGAATTTGGAATATAGCCGTTGTGAGGGGGCAATGGAGGTGGAAATTCTTGAAACTAGTTTGGCCTACGGCTTTTAATTCCGGTTTCTATTTTCCTTGGCATCCTTCTAGGAACCAAATGTGGGGGAATGACATTACGGATTCTTGCATGGTTTCGTGAAGTATGCGTTCGGATGGAATTTTTTCCGTAAAGTTCTGTTTCTACAACCATTTTTCAAAAGAGAAGTGGAGATATCTCACTTGCCATTTGTTGGGGTTTCATCATTCTGTGGCAAGGCGTAATTTTTCAAAGAACGGAAAATTTAATGTGAGTGGAATTTTGTTGTCAGGACTAATTAATAATAATGTACTTTATTTAACTTTTTACAGTTTAAAAATCAATATTCGAATTGGAAGGAGATAATAATGCAAGAACTTAATATGAAGTATTATTATTATTATTATTTTTTAAGTATTTTTGCCCATTGATTTAAAATAAATGGGAAATATACTTAGGTTGCTTTGGCGCACCAAAAAAGTGAGAAAAATAGATAAAATGTAGTTTGAAATTTTTTGTGTTTGGTGTGCACCACTCAAACCGATTTTTTGGAGATGATAGTAAAATTTCGTTCCGACGAATCGGATTTTCTTTTAGACGGATTCAAAATTTTAGGCAGTTATGATTATTTACACTACAATCCGTCCAAACGAATTGTAAAACCGTTGAACAAAAGTTGGCCAGTGTTCGTCAGAACGTTTTTACAATCCGTTGGAGCGGTTTTCAAAATGCCACAAAAAATAGTCAAATGGGTGTCATTAGTAGTTTGGGAGTCCATGCTGAGAATAGCGAAAAAAACTTTACTATTTGATTAACTGAATTTAGTTATTGACTTTTTTTTTAGAAAGATATTCAACGTTTTGAATTTTAAGAAGACGGGAATGTGTAAAATTTTATAGAGATTTTCAGAGTTTTCAGATATTTTCATCAACTTTTTGTGCACCAAACGAAGCTTAGGCACGTTTGAGAATGAACCATTAGCATGTGCTAATAACTACTTCAACCAGTGGTTGGACTTGTTTACTCTCTTATATATTTTAATCTTCTTGTTAAATTTTGAGGGTAAAAATATCAATTTATCCTTACTCTGTTAGCACATAAAAAAAGTAATCTTTTTTTTTCCTTCTCAATACACAAAATTAGCTAACTTTTTAGCTAACTACTGAGCCTAAACTTTTTTTAGTTACCTTAGCATCTGCTAATTAGCACATGCTAATTTTTTCAAACAGCTGCCTTATAAATTGCCAAACAAAAAAATAAATAAATAAATTTTAACATTATAAGTTAATGTTGCAAAACAGGGCCAAACGTACAAAATCTAAGCTATAATTCCTTTTTTTTTAATTATTTAATACAACTCCCATTAGATTGAGGTGTTAATGAAGAAGAATTTTTTAGTAGCCTTGATTCTGATTGGATCAAATACTTTGCTGTTTCAAGTCACACAAGATCTTTGATAATCGTGACAAAGCAGAGCATTATTTCAGCAAGCAGCCTCCATCCTGCGTCTGTAATGGAATAATTCCCCATTTTTTTTAAAACTAAATAAATAAATTCGCTACAACATGTTGAAATTTGACAAAATGGGTATAAATATACCCAAAAATGAAGCTTTTTTTATATTATTATTATTTACTAATGGGAAATTTGAAAATATATACCCTTCCAAAAGCGATCAAGTGTTTGGTTAACAAAAAGTACAATAAAAATAGAAAAATATAACATAAAGATGACATGTGAGAAATTTGATTAGAAAAAAATATAAAAAATTAGTTAAAATTAGTGAATTTTGGTAACTTTTGATGTCACCAAATAGGGTTCAAATAAAATTAGAGCAAATTATGGAAAGATGGATTGAGAATTAATCAGATATAACAAATAGTACCCATCAAAATTAACTTTTCATTTAATATTTTCGTCCTCCTGCTCATCGATGATATAAACATTCTCTGTAGGCTCCAGGAAATCGGGTTAATCAAGTCTTACCCAACTTTGCCGTCCGATCAGAAAGATTAATCCCTCCTCACCCTTTCTCCTTCACATATATATATATATATATATATACAGCATCGGTAATATGTAGAATTAATAGTCATAATTTGATGCATCAAAGTCTGTTTCACCTATCTTATGAAACACTGAACACTTCAAAATAAATACTATATCCGACACGCACAAACATACGTATTCTTCGGATGCTTTGAGATAATATCGGACGGTATGCCCAATTATTCTTTCATTTTTTTCTTGAAACATATGATTGAGACAAACTAGATTTGAGTAATCGAAACTTCTAAAATATAAAATATTCTATCTCATATTTTCTTATGTTTCTTGTATTAAATTAGGTATTGGCAATAATTAGTTTTATTATTGATATTATATAAAATCCATACATATATCTAATAAAAATTATATTTTTTGCCGCAATCCTGTCTTATCTATATCTTCATTTTTTTTTTTTCAAAATCATTGTACTCGTGTCTTTTCCCACATTCGTATCCATGCTTATTAACAGCCACCTAAAAGGCGCATAAACTTCATTTGATGCACTAAATGCACAAGTCATAATCCTTCAATTCTCAGAAACCACCTCCCACAAAAAAAAAAAAAAATTGTATACTTCTTTATAATTCCTTCAGAAGAATAAGAAATGTCCTACTACATAAAAGAGATGCTTCACACTGAAACATCGTGAGAAAAAATCATTTAATATCATAATTCTTATACCAATTGAGCAACTGGGGATACATGGTGATCATTAGAACAATTACATGAGACAAAGGAATAAGCTTAAAATCAAAGTCTTTAGTGTAAAAAGCTACAGTGGCCAAGAGAATGCATGAAGTTGGTCAAGACAAGGCCAAAATTATATGTCACTCATTTCTACATAAGATGTAAATTGAAGACGATTAGGTGACTGTACCAAATTTTCTTCAGGAGCTTGCCTTTAAACCTTGGCTAAGTTTAATTCAGCCAGAGAAGAAATGAGGTCTTCTCGAGACTGTGATCTCCTGCTCTGAAGTTGCATTTGGAGGTCTGTGAGGGGACCGGTATAAAGGCATGCCACTATTTCAGATTGCATCTGCCCCAAACTGCCTGAGGAATAACTATGTGACACACTGCTAGTTGATTGGGTACAAGGAAGGCCGACGAGCTGGACGCTGCTGTGCTGCCGAAACCAGTGTACTACGCCGAATGGTCTCTGTTGGGCATCTGTGATTGTTGGACTCAGGGCATCTTGGCTCTTCCATCCCTGAAGAACCGGAATTGACATTCCTAGACTGTTAGAAGAAAAAAAGAGAGCATAGATAACAAATAATCACACAAAAAATTATGAAAGAAAAGGATGGCGTTAAGATCAAACAAACATTGCAGCAATTTCAATGCTGCTTTAGAACATTATTTTTTTCTTTTTTTAACCATCTCTTTTCTGGGTATTTATTTATTTTCTCGGAATTCATCAATTCTTAAAACGGTAATATCCGAAGCAACTGAAATACAAAGATGAAAAAATGCACATGCCAGGTAATAAGGGTGGTACCAGCATTCAAGATGTGTTTACATGCTATGAGGAAAGATTGTAACATACACAGAGGCCAGAAAGAAAGAACCTCAAAATCCTGTGCACGGCTAATTAAAATTTTGCTCTCGGTTGTCATGTTTTCCAGTCACCAAAGAAGCTTCTCCTAGTGAGCTAAATAAGCTCTCTAGTTCATCCAGATAAACTTGGCAATTATGGATCTTCTAAGATATATGAATTGGCTAGTTTCTGACTCTAGACACTAATTCTTCTGATTCCAAATCTATTTCTCCCGCTGTGTACTAATCAAAAATCTTGCTCAAGACATTAACAGTGTCCAAAACTTATGCAATTAGGAGAAAGATCCATTGTAATAAAGATAAATCATTCAAATGATGGCAAGTTTTCCAGTTCAAGTTTCATTCACAACCAAATAAAATACCACACTTCACAAATCTTGATATGCAGAACAATTGACAATACTAGTACAAAACATTCTAAGTCTTGCTTGTTCAGTGCATGTTACCTACACATTGTCTAGACAGTCAGCAACGGACCATAAAAGATTGGAACCATCAATATTATATATATATGTATATATATGGCTGGCATGTAGAATTTCCAAATCATGGGGATATCTACGTGTGATTCCCGATAAAAACAGAAAAGTATAATAATTTGTCAGAGGTGTTGAAAAATACAAGCAAACAGGTAATGATTTTAACTGGCATATATTTTACTACAATAAAACTTCGATGATGCTTTCTGGGGTAAGTCACAAGGTCCATATAGAAGAGTCTACCTGAAACCATTAGACTCCAAATGCTGAAACCCGAAAGGAGTTCGAATTATGTGGAAGACACAGTATTAGTATATGATGGAGGCGCTGTGTTATGTTCTGAAGAGGGGGAGACTTACTGCCTACGGAAAAATTTCGGCGTCCACTTGCCAACACATGATAATACGAAAACTAATATAAAAAGTGAAGTAAACAATATGGCAAAAAGGAGGACTGGATCTATCTTCATCTGAAGTATTTCATAATTGCGAAACTCTGCTCTGTTTGAAAATGCCTTCCCAGCTTCAATTAACGCAACCCCAAGGGTCCAAGTAATACTTCCAGAACCAACAAGAACCTCGCTATCAGTAATGTGCAAGCCCTCTCTCAAAAGAAATACAATGTACGGTGCCCTAAAGCAGTACTGTTCTATAAAGGGCTGAGGAGCAACACTGTTCTTTGCAACGTCCCAAGTTTTCTTGCAGAACTCCTGGCCCTTCTCTAACACATCATCAAGCGTGGCATTGGAACTCAATTTAAAAAAACGATACACAAAAAAAACCTGACATAGCATAAAATTTTCCATAAGGATGTGGCATATTATCAGCAAGAGCACAAGGCTGCAGCTCACAATCTAGTCCCGGATTTAGATCTGACCATTCAGACAAATTGACAGCAAGTTTTGCAAGTGCATTGCACTCCTTCCATTTTGGCTCACCAACAAGTTGGATGGGAATTCCAGGCTTCCCCCCTTTACTCAAAACTTTTCCACTACTTAGAGGATTCCGACCAACTTGGTTAATAGAAGCACATTGAGAACAAAAGTACTGCTCCTTGTAACCAGACTGCAGGCAAGGGTGCTTAATTTCAAATTTTCCACTAGTTAGATCTGCAGTAGTTGTTTCAGGATGCTGTTTGAGAAGATGGACCACAGACTTGTCGAAAGCATCATTCAGACCATAGCCTGAAAGTGAATAGGCACTGAGATGGTGACTAACAGGACCAATACTCATCTTTAAACTAGTTTCATTATGTACTGGTTCCTTGCTCTCAAAAGTAACTGCAAGGATGAGCCACCTAAATCAAGTGCACCAAATGTCGGTTTTCTTGGGATAGTCCCCAAGACACCAGCGTGATAATTCAAAGCTATCCACCCATAATATGCTTCCTCCATGCCGCTGATAATCTTAATCCACTCTCTCTGACACAAGAAGGGTGAATTATTCAAAATGGACCAAGCATTTTTAAGAAGCCATTTTGAGTCTGAACTTGGAAGCCTGCGAACTCCTGCGGTAGCATAAAGGAATAGAGAAGTTGTCTTATGTGATTGCTTGGGAATTTGCTTCTCTGCCCACTCAATAAGTGGTTTTATTGCTCCTCTCAAGCCAGATATATTGTGCACCAGTTTGTCAAACCCAGGTTCGGTCTCCATTCGGTTGTAAGCACGCCCACTCTGTGAACTAGGTTTTCTCTGAAGACCTTCTGGTAATGATCTCAATAGGATAGGGAGTGCACCATCTTTCTTGTGATTTTCAGATGCCTGATATACAAAAACCCGGGTCCCAGTGCTACCACAGTCTAGTACAACATAGAACTTGGATTTTCCTTGAGACCAACTGGGATAATAAAACTGTAACACATATATAAAAACAGCAAATAAGAGTAGGCAAATTAGAACCATGACCACACGTACCCACTGCCTTCGTGCAAGAGGGCTTCCTGGTGATGCCTTCTCCTTAGAAAAACTTAACCCAGCATTTCCCTTCTGTAAGACATGAAGCTGTTTTGCATGGTTCAAATTCCCATCAATTCCGGAGTTAAAACCACCGCCTTCTGCATCCAATCGGCGGTAGACAGAGAAATCTTGGGGAAGAGGAGAGTCGCAGATCATTCTTCAGTCTGGAGTTGACGAAATCATAACCATGAACATAATTTGTCGGAGGTGACAATCCAGATGATACATGTGGCAAAGTACTAGGCCGTGGGGCTGACAAGCGAGTTGCTGCTGTAGATACATTTCAGCAATCCTACTAAACACCATATCTGCACAAGTTTACAACCAAAGTGGCAAGTACCATGTCATCCACAGAGTTTTGATGCATAAAAATTTGGTTCCCATCTTCATATGGTCCAATTGAGTCCATAAAAGAATTAAGTTAAAAGAGTAAGAAATTTTATGTGCATTGCTTGCATAGAATTAGTAACAGTAATTAGCGAAAAGATTTTCATGAATCCTGCAGAAATTATATGGTTAAAAAAGAAACATTGGCATGCACCACAAAATGCTGCCAAGTTTACAGGCCTTAATGCATTATGACTTCATTAGTAATGACACAATTTATCGTCATTTTGATCCTTAGAAATTCCAAAAGAGAATTCATTTTTCCTAGCAATGTCATAAACTACCACAATATAAAGTGAGAGTACTGTTACTTCTATTAATTTTCAATTTTGAGAGCAGAAAAAAATGATAACCATTCATCTTCCCAATCATGCCCCTCCTTCCCGGCACCCCACGAGAAAAAGAAAAAAAAAAAAAAAAAAAAGGTTCATAAGTTCTACAGTACAAATCAAATTGGGATGTCCCATAAGGTTTGACATTTGTAAACGTCACAACCAGTTAACTTTTAACGATCTTTATTTTATTTATAAATTTAACAACCCCATCAGTTCTGGCTGTTGCCCTT
This sequence comes from Vitellaria paradoxa, assembly GCA_019916065.1. Taxonomy (NCBI): domain Eukaryota; kingdom Viridiplantae; phylum Streptophyta; class Magnoliopsida; order Ericales; family Sapotaceae; genus Vitellaria; species Vitellaria paradoxa. The sequence continues at coordinate 36,936,667 of CM034242.1, read as the reverse complement.
GGGAAGGACATAACCACTAATTCATTGTACCAAACACCCCCTTTAAAATTCCTGATCCAATGTTGTGGCATAAAATGATAAAAGAAACTAATTGCCCCTACAATTTCTTGATATATCCTAAATGGGAATGTACTACCTGCGCTTCCCTCTCCTTACATAGTCTCACAATGCACTGATTCATTTCCATCTATTCAATAGTTTCCGAAGCTTAACAAATGAATAGATAGCAATTTATAATAAAAATCCCACACAGCCTAAATTATCAAAATGGGTAAATCCATTGCTTTAATTCTTATTCTCAATCCCAAAATAACATCAGCAGATAAACGCAATAAGTTAGAATTTTACCCACGAAATACAAGCTACCCACAACATGTATTTCAAAAAAAGAATATTCTTTGCTAAGGCATAAAAGCCCATTTCCATTGCTGTATTAAACTCATCATCTACATATACAAACCACTGCTAAATGATCAATATATTTCAATCTTTTGTTATAATGTTACAATTCATCTTTCCTCTCAATTACTGATTCCTGGCCTTGAAACACCAACAATGAAATGAGACAAAAAGAAATAATCTAATCTTTTTCGCATTCTTTTTTAACTATTAAAAAAATCTACAAAATATAGTTGATTAACAAAAATTTGAATTTCCAGATCGCTCATCTAGTGAGCGGTTCTTGTCGAGTAATTTTTCACAATTACAAAAAAGAAGTAAAGTAAATCAATTCAGGGGGGAAAGCCAGACTACGAACTTACAGAACAAAAGGCAGGTATTCTGATGAGCACTTCGACGAAGTTGGATTAGGAGGGTCAGGAGAGAGAGAGAGGAGATCACGCGAAGCGACAGCAGAGTTGGAAAGGGAGTGGAAGAATTCGACACGGAAGATCACCGGCACCGCCAATTGCTTTGACCCCAGACTCTGTCAGATCGATCGGCTGCGTCAAAACAGCGTCGATCCGAATTGGGGTATTTTCTCGGGAAACAAGCAGCAATTGGCTTTTCCGCGTTGAACTCCTCCAGCATCTCTATGTGCTGCAACGGGTTACAGGCTAATGTTTCACTCTCTTGAGATTTGCTGAAAAACTTTCAGGTGTTTGGACGGTAAAAGTTGGATAGAAAAGTTTAATAAAAGTATAAAAATTTAATATAAAAGTAATTTATTATAAAATTTTATTAAAAAATAAATAAAAATAATTAATTTCAATTAATCAAATACCTCTTTAAAATTATTTATTTTTATTAATTTCATTTTACCTTATTGCTTATCGTTTCAAATAGGCCTTAATATTCCAACGCAAGTCTCAAACTTTTGTTATTAGGCCGGTTTGGAATTAAAATAAAATATATAAAATTTTATAAATTTTTATAAATATGAATTATAAGATAATAAATTTAAAATTTTCGCTCACTACACAAAATACGTTACATTAACTTTTACGATTTTATACAATTTCAAACACCTATTAACAGATGGGTGACACGTGCACCTATGGGCTATTTCATTATATAAAAATAAGAAAAAGAAAAACTGACTTCTGAGCCGCAATACACGCCTTCATAAATTTTAAAATTAACTAAAGTGGTATATAACTAGGATTGATCCTGCACGAAATTGTGCAATATTTTTCAGGTAAAATATAATTTTAAATATATTATAAAATATTTTAATAAAATTGTATAGTTTCATAAAAAAAATTATTGAGTTATTTTTTATAATTTTTTATTTGTGTTATATTAATGAGTCGATAGATTTAATCATAGTCAGATTTTTTAAAAAAATATCAAAAATTTATATTTTACCAAAGTTTGTTTCGATGCAATCGTAAAAATTAAAATTATTCTAGAATATATATAAAATCACAAACTTACCTAATCAATTTGATTTCTTTTTATTTTAAATATTTGTTAATTTTAATATATGTTTTTTATTTTTTAATTCTTTATTCATTTTGCAAAATTAGCTTGAGTTAGACATATTATTAATCTTAATTTTATTAAACTAATTTTTAACTTGTTTTACAAAAATAACTTAAACTAAAAATATTATTTTATTAATTGTATGTTATAATTTATAAAAATAATTTAAACACTGAATATTATTAATTAAATTTTTAACCGATGGTCAATATAATTAACTTAATTTTAAAATTGAACTTAAAAAAATTTACTCTCTAACTAATTAATATTTAAGCACTTCCACGCCTAATTAACAGTAAGTTTTTATTTTAAATTTAATATACTAAGAATTGTTATTATGACTAGAGTTAGATTTTTTTTTAAATTTAATTAATTTTTATTTCAAACCTAATTAATTATTGAAATATGTAAATTTTGTGACGATAGTTAACTAATATTGAGAATGCTACACAAGATTTAGAATAATTTTCCAATTGATTTTATGAAATGACTTAAGTTAAAATTATTATTATTAATTTAAAAAATATAGTACGAATTTAAATTTAAAATTAGAATTTAAAAAAATAATCCTAAAACTAATTTTATTTATAATTTGTAAAAATAAAAAAATAGAATGATGAATATATGGAATGCACATCGGATTTGATAATAAATTTTTAATCAATTTTATGAAAATAGCTCAATTTAAAAATATCATTACTAATCATATGTGCTTTATAAAATAAAACAAATATAGTTAACGAAAACAATTTAAATTTAAAATTATTTGGAAAAATAAACCTAACTAATATTCGATAATTTTAAATTTAAAAATACTAAGAGTTTTTATAAGATGAATAGCCTAATTATTATTTAATTTTTTGGTGCCCTTTAACTTAATTCAATTTTGTATTTGTATTTTTAAATTAATTACTAACATATTCGAAATATATAAATTTTACAATTATATTGAATTTATAACTAAGTGAGTTTTTTTTTTTTTTGAACCCATGAGTTTATGTATATAAAATTTATAATCAAGTCGGTTATTTTTTGAACCTAAGCAATGGTCCCTCTTCGGAACTCGTGAGTTCTTTAAATTTATTAAAATAATATGCAACAATTCTAATGCTTTAATGAGCAAAAGAAAATGTGGACATGTAATATTTTAGTAATATGAGACAAAGAAACAATATTTTATAGATGAAAAAAGAGAAGAAAAGAAGAGAAAATGAAGGAATTTTATAAAGAATTCAAAAATCTGTGAAAAAAATGGAATAAAGAGTAAATAGACATGCCTTATAGGAACAGAGTAAAGGAGAGGAAGAGAAAGAAACTATATTATTTTAGTATTATAGCATAAATGTCTTTTTTTTTTTTTAATGCGTAAATATGTTTCATTTTTAGTTTGGAATGTGGAAAAGCAGACGGTAACGTATAAGTTTAATATATGTTAATAAATAATGTCTTTACACCCAAAGCCCGTCTAGCTCAGTCGGTAGAGCGCAAGGCTCTTAACCTTGTGGTCGTGGGTTCGAGCCCCACGGTGGGCGTTGCTCGGAGTTTCCTGTGATTTTCTCCCCCACTGGAAGTGAGAAGTTAGGTTTTGGTAATTTTTAAGTACAATTAAAGTAAAATGGCTGCTATAACCCCCAGTCAACTCAGTAGGTGGTATTTTAATAAACTGCCAATTCGGTAAAAAAATAAATAAATAAAAGTTGATATTTATCAAATATCTAAAATATCAAAAGTTATTATTTTCTTTAAATTAGATTAAAGTAGAATGATTATTATTGATGCAAAAAAAATATTATCAACATGTGACATCAATCGTGAGTACATGTGTCCCAAGGAAGGAGGTGCTCGACATTGGGCTCATTTGGTCCCCGCCCATACCAATTGAGCCCCAACAAAGAAGTATGAATTTTAGTTTAATTCTAACCATAAATGTTATTATGTAATAAATTTAATTTATTTGTTATATTTTTATCAATTTAATTAATTTGTTACTCTAGGAGTGGTATTTTGACATTCATTATTGTCACCTCGCACTTACCACTCTAATACCCACTGTACCCATTGAATAATGAGTGATGAATATAAAATGTAAAGTAAAGCGTAATACGCATATACATACAAGGATTATATTCATTATTATCGCATCGCACCTACTACTCTAATATCTACTGGCCCATTAAATACCAAGTGATGAGTGTTAAATGTGCACATATACATACAAGGATTATAACGGGTTCCAGGGGGCTACAGTAAGAAAATCTACTACAGGGGTTGCAGTGGATAAATCAACGGTTAGGATGTGATTGTATTAAAATAAAAGTGTCATTTTATATTCTTCATTGATTACGTTCCAATCAAATTTTGTTTAACTTTTATTTTTATTTTGAATTTAATTTTATTACAATAAATTAAGACCATTAGATTTAATGCAATACATCTTGGCCGTTGATTTACCCACTATAGCCCCTGCAGTGGATTTCCCACTGCAGCCCCTAGAACCCGATTATAACAGGGTTCCAGGGGGCTGCAGTGGGAGAATCCATTGTAGGGGCTACAGTGGGTCAATCAACGGTCAGGATGTGATTGCATCAAATCTAGTGGTCTTAATTCAATATAATAAAATTAAATTTAAAATAAAAATAAAAGTTAAACAAAATCTGATTGGAAGATCATTAATGAAAAATATGAAAAGACACATCACATTAAAATGTAATTACATCTAACCGTTGATTGACCCACTGCAGCTCCTGCAGTGGATTCCTGGAACCCATTATAACAAGGATAATGATAATGCCAAGGCGAGATTTGTTAATAGCAAAGTGCATTTAATGTAATTTTTATATGTTGACAATTTTACTATGAGAAATTAAATGTGATATTTATTATTATTTAATGAACCAATTTGTAAATTATCATTTATTTCTATCTATCTACTTTCTTATAAGACTAAATCTTGTTTTTTATTTATTTTTGTTTTTAAAAAATTAATATAATAATAGTAATCAAAATGCAAAAACTATGAGTAATTTGAATAATTAATTCTAAATTTTAAATAAATTTATTTTTTAGTCAAATTTTACTTTAATAATAAATTTTTCTAATTGATTTAGTAATTAATAGAGTTTGGATAATTAATTTTAAAATTAAATTTTTATATTTATCTTCTAGTTTTAAAATTTTGATATAACAAATTTTATTAATTGATTTACTAATTGACGAAAAATAAGTAGTTTGAACACTTAGTTCTAATATTGAATTTTATATATTATATTTTAGTTATGAAAATTAATTTAATAAAAATTTTACTAGCAATGAAAATATTAATTTGGATAATTAATTCGATAAATATTAGATTAAATCAATTTTCATAACTAAAAAATAAATATAAAAATTTTATGTTTTAGAATTAATTATCTAAACTAATACTCCCGCTAATTAGTAAATTTATTACTAAATCAATTTTCATGACTAAAAGATAAATACATAGTATTTAAATTTTAGAACTAATTATTTAAACTACTTATATTCCCTTAACCAATTAGTAAAATTTATTATTAAATCAAATAAAGATATAAACTTTGATTTTTAAAATTAATTACTCAAATTAATGTTTCCGCTAGTGAAAATTTTTTTCATTAAAAAAATTTTCATGAATAAAATATAAATATATAAAATTTAAATTTTAAAATTAATTATTCAAACTATTCTTGTTTTGCAAATTAATTAGTAAAACTTATTATTAAATTAATTTCATAACTAAAAAAATAAATAAAACTCAATTTTAATCACCAATTATTTAAATTAATGTTTCGTTATTTAGTAAAATTTTTTATTAAATTAATTTTCATGAGTTAAAGATAATTATATACAATTTAATTTTGAAACGAATTATCTAATCTACTTATTTTTTCTTTAATTAGTCAATCAAATAATAACATTTGTTATATCAAAATTTCAAGACTAAAAGATAAATATAAAAATTTTAAATTTTAAAATTAATTTTCCACACTCTGTTAATTGCTAAATCAATAGTATTTATTATTAAATCAAATGTTATGACTAAAAAATTAATCCAGGAAATTTAATTTTTAGAATTAATTATTCAAATCACTCATGCCTTTTGCATTTTGATTACTATTAATATATTAATATCTTTTAAAAAATATAATAATAAGATCTAATTTTGTGCAAAAGTAGAAAAATAGAAAGAAATGATAACTTAAAAGTTGGTTCATTTAATAGATAATAAATATTATTTAATTTCTTATATAACTAAATAAAGGTAAAACGGTCAATATATAAAAATTACATTAAATGCACTCTAACATTAACAAACCTTACTTTAACATTATCATCACCTTTATAATAATGATATTATGACAATATTTTTTTTTGTTTGCTCATTATTTCTTACTATAAATACAACACTTATACACAAAATTAGGTATGCTTACTATTTTCAACTGAATACTCGTATTTTGTTGTTATTTTCTTAAGTTTTTTGTCTTTACCATTGAAGGATTTTTGGTCGAAAACTCTCTCGGACAAACTTTTTTCTAACATTTCTTTGTTTTTCAGACTCTTTCAAGCAAGTTCAATCAGAGTGATAACTATGTGCTGAGTTATTTTTTTATTCCAGCACAACTATTATAATCCCAACCAACTCAGTAAAAGTGGTGTTTTGATAAACTGTCAATTTTGTAAAATAATAATAAATAAAAATTGATATTTATCAAATACCTAAAATATCAAAAATATAATTCTTTACTCTTTTTTGCACCTCGAAACGGTGCCTAAATAATTTATATGTATGATTTTTGCTAGTTAGAATTCTTTGACAAAGGCTATTAGCCGTATTCAACTATTCCATGATGCCCTTCTCCACCAATGTCACTTTCCAACTAATTTTTTGAGGGCTACTCTATCATTCCTATGTCACCTCCTATCGAATAATTTTCGAGGGCTTTCTTCCATTCCTCAGCCACCTCCTCCCGTACATACGCGCATTTTTAGTGATTATACTCTTATAATATCTAAATTTTTTGTATTATAAACTTTTAAAATATAAAAATAAAATAAAATATGTTTAAGGGTAAATCACAAAAATCACCCTTACAATTTACTCTCGATGTTACTTTAGTCTCACATATTTTAATTGTAACAGTCAAATTCTTACATTTTCACTGAAAATAGCAATTTGGTCTTCTGTTAATTGACCGTTAACTCCAACCATTAAACTAAAGAAAAAAGAAATTTCTTCTACAGTTTACTTTCAGTATCATTTTAATCCTCACATTTCAATTGTAACAATCAAATCTCTACACTTTCGGTATATATTTAAAGTATAAACAAACCAAACCAAGCCTTTTCCCACTAGGTAGGATTGGCTATATAGATTTGTCGACACCAATTAAATTTGTTTAAGGCCATGTCCTCCGATAGATCTAAATAGGTTAGGTCATGTTTATATAGTTTCTTTCCAACTTCTCTTGAGTCTTCATCTACCTTTCCTACCTGTAATCTCCATACTTTCACACCTTCTAACAGAGCCTCATCTAAACCTTCTAACATGGCCAAACTATCTTAATCGGTTTGCTCTCATTTTATCTTCAATCGGTACTATTCCTACTTTGCCCCTAATCTCATTATTCCTAATCCTATTTCCTTGTAATCCTACACGTCCACCTTAGCATTCATCTTCGCAACTGCCATCTTCTGACCATGATTATGCTTCACTGCCCAACACTCTGATCCATATAGCAGCGCTGGTCTAACCGCCACCTTATAATACTTTCCTTTCACCTTGAGGGGGACTTTTCAGTCGCACAAGACCCCCGAAACACTCCTCCATTTGATCCACCCGGCTTGAATCATGTGACTTACATCAGTATCAATCCCTCCATCTTGTTGCACCATAGATCCAAAGTACCTAAATTTATCTTTCTCTACAATTTTTTGTGCGCCTAAGCTTACTTCTATACTACCCATTATCTTACTTTGACTAAACTTACATTCCATATATTCCGTCTTGCATCGGCTTAGCTTAAACCCTTTTGTCTCTAATGTTTCCCGCCATAATTCTAGCTTAGCATTCATTCCTTCTCTCGTCTCATCTACTAAAATAATATCATCTGCAAAGAGCATACACCACGGCACCTCATCCTGAATATGTCTTGTAATCTCATTCATAACTAAAGCAGACAAGTATGGGCTTAACGCTGAGCCATATGTAAACCAATCGTGATAGAACTCGTTAGTCTCTCCACCAGTCGTCCGTATAGATGTCATGGCTCTATCATACATGTCCTTTATCGCCTCAATATATGACACACGCTCCTTTCTTTTCCAATACTCTCTATAGAATCTCCCTAGGACCGGTCATATGCCTTCTCTAAATCAATGAATACCATATATAAATCTTTTTTGCCTTCTCTATATTGTTCCATTAACCTCCTCAAAAGAAAGATAGCCTCCATGATTGATTTCAGGTATGAAACCAAATTGAAACCAAAATATATTTGAATATATTTTATTAAATTATTTTTGACACATAAATAATCTGAAATATATTTTATTAAATTATATACATATTATAACTTGAAATATATTTCATTAACTTATTTTTAGTAAATAATAAAAATTAAAAATATTTAATTTTTTTCTTTTTATTGAATAAAATTATTTTTAATAAATAATGTAGTTAAATTAATACTTAAGTATTAATTTAACTTAATTAACATGAAATATATTTATTAAATTCAAATAATTTAAAAAAAATAAAATTAAATATTTTATTAAAGGTGATTCGATGGTAAAGTATATTTTATTAAAATTTTTAGTAAATATATAATTAAATATATTTGATATATTTTATTTTTATTGAATTAAATTATTTTTAATAAATAATATAATTAAATTAGTAATATATTTAAATTAATACTTAATTTAGTTTAATTAATATGAAATATATTTTATTAAATTCAAATAATTTTTTAAAAAATAATAAAATTAAATATTTTATTAAAAATTTAATTTATGTAAATAAAATAACATTTCTAAATATAGTCTCACTTTTAGAAAAATGATAACAAAAATAAAAAAAAAATAAAGAGTTAAACAAAATAAAAAAAAAACTAGAACCATTTAGTTTAACTCCTTATTTTCTAATGTTGTTTTTCTTTATCATTTTTTAAAATAAAAATTAAAACTACATTTAGAAATGTAATTTTATTTATATAAATTATTTTTAATAAAATAATTAATTTTATTAATTTTTAAAAAATTATTTGAATTTAATAAAATATATTTCATATTAATTGAATTAAATTAAGTATTAATTTAAATATATTACTAATTTAATTATATTATTTATTAAAAATAATTTAATTCAAATAAAATAAAATTATTAAATATAATTTAATTATATTATTTACTAAAATATTTTAATAAAATATAGTTTATCATCGAATCACCTTTAATAAAATATTTAATTTTATTATTTTTTAAAAATTATTTGAATTTAGTAAATATATTTCATATTAGTTATACTAAATTAAGTATTAATTTAATTTATTATTTATTAAAATAATTTATTCAATAAAAAATTTTTAAAATTTTATTATTTACTAAATATTTAAAAAATATTTCAAATTATAATATGTTACATAATTTAATAAATTATATTTCAGATTATATTATTTATTAAAAATAATTTAATAAAATATATTTCAAATGTACACCAAAAGTATATAGATTTGACTGCTATAATTGAAACGTGAGATATTAAAATGATACTAAGAATAAACTGTAGAGAAAATTACCTTTTTATTCTTAGTCAACAGTTGTATTTAACGGTCAACTAACGGAAGAATTAGACTACTACTTGACCGAAAGTGTAGAGATTTGACTGTTACAATTAAAACGTGTGGGACTAAAGTGACACTGAGAACAAACTGTAGGAGTAGTTTTTGTACTTTACCCTATGTTTAAACCAAAAAAATGATAGTTTGTATATTTGAATAAAATAAATTGATTTTCATATCAAGGTAATGTTTGTTTGAGGGTTATAATTAGGGGATTGGATAAGCAGTTTATTATTTTTGACTAAGTTAATTTTAGTTTGTGTTTTGTTTGTAACATTAAAATTTCAGACTTGATTTCATATCTCCAACATGGGGGATAAGTAATACCATAAGGGATGTAGTATTATATACTACACATTTAAACCAAAAAAATCATAGTTTGCATATTTGAATAGAATAAATTGACAATCACATCAAAGCAATGTTTGTTTGAGGAATATAATCGAGGGATTAGATAAGAGTCTACCATTTTTTACGAGTTGACTTTAGTCTTGTGTTAATTTGTAGTATTAAAATTCTAGACTGGACTACGTATCCCCAAAAGAGATAAGTTTTTATCATGGGATTTACAATATTAACAACTATCATTTTCTCCTGTTAAATCATATTTTTTATTAACTTTGTATCCCATCAATCAAATACAAAAAAATAACCTCACATAAAAAATTAATCTAAAGTTATATTCCAATGTCACGTATTATCACATGTTATTACTTATATCACATTATCTAATCCCTCTAATTAAATATATCCTAAAAGAAAGTAGAAAATGTAGTATTGCAATCAATATTGAGAACTGTACCTTTAGAATTTTAGTATTATATTTAAATTATTACTAGGGATGTCAAATATACCCGTACCCGGTGGGTACCCGCTTCACCCGTCTATTCGGAGAGAGTATGGGGATGTTAGTACGAGGACGGAAACGGGTATGGAGATTTGAAATGTTACCCGAACGGGTATGGGAACGGGGACGGGTACGATAGTCTCCACCCCACCCGTACCCGTTTAAATATTTATTTATTAATTTTGTTGGTGTGGACCGTGTGGTGCCTCCTTTAGAAGTCCCACATCGGTTTCTCACAAAGAAGTGGAACTCTTATGAGGTTATAAATAAAGACTCTTCATCTTTGGTTAAGTGCACCAGTCAAAGTCAAATATTTGTATATGTATTTCTAATTTTTATTTAATATATATAATATTTATAATAATTTTAAAATTTATTTTATACATATAGTATATAATTTGTAATAGTTAGTATTTGGCGGGTAAACAGGGACAGGGACGGAGAATTTATTACCTTGTGGGGACGGGTATTGGGAAAATTTTTTTCCTGAAATGGGGATGAGGATGGGCACGGGTAAAGGTATTGCTAAACGAGGACGGGGATGGAGAAGGTCATATCCGCCCATACCCGCCCCGTTGACATCTTTAATTATAACTATTGATTTTTTATAGTCTGAAAATTAAGTTAGAATCTTATTAAAAATATAAGTTTTTACACAAAGTGTTTCATATATAGAAATATGTACAAGATCTGCAATCACATGTCGTTTTGGTTTTTACTTCTATTTTCTGCAAGTTTGTATATTACATTATTTATTTAATCTAATCAATTCATTCTAATTATACATATTTAATAACAATCAACTTTGAGTAATATAATAAAATCATTAAAGTAATATAATAAAATTAAAACAAATTGATCAATTCAACAAAATTTGAACTAATTTAAAATAGTACACGATTATTTATACACTTTCAAAACTCTAGTATGCTTAGTTTAAGATAAGTTTAATCTAATTAATTCATTCTAACTTATCTAAAATAGTACTTTCATTTGTATATTTTCAAAACTCTAATACATTTAATCTAAGATAAGTTTAATTTAACTAATTAATTTTAAATATTAACTTTAATAATTAATTTAGAGTAATATAATAAAATTATAAAAACTCAATTGAATAAAATTTTGAATTTATCTAAAATAGTAAACTTTTATTTATACCATTCAAAAATTTTAATATATGTTTAATTATAATTTTTTAAATGACAATACTCTAAATATATAGAAATGTAAAGGGATTAGATACCCGTCAAATTAACCATTACCGCTACTAAATTTGTTTATTTTTCTCTACCTATTACCATCCCAAACTTATTTATTTTGTTATTTTGAATCTTAAACTGAGCCGACTGTCCCATCCATTAAATATTGGTTTAAAAAAACTAATTAAATACTCATTTAGAAATTGCATTTTTAAAAACAATTAACATGTTCTCTATAACACCTAACAGATATAATTGTGAATATATATATATATATGTATGTATGTATAGATTTCTGGTATCAATATCTTTATTTTTCTCCATGTCAAGCAATTTATAAAAAAATCTCATTCAAAAAATTACAAAGAACATAGATATTGATATAATTTTATAAAATTAATCATTTAACTACCATTTCAAAATATGAACCACCCAACTATATATAAAAATAGTCAAGTCTAAAAGTTTAAATATGTAATATCTGGTATTTAATTTTGGCTATATATTTATTATTTTGGGCCAATAAAATATTTAAACTGAGATTGGATCGATTTATTTTATATTTCTTGAGTTAATTTGGCTCGAAGTGGTATTGGGTTGGACATTTAGGCCAGAGGCCTAACCTTTTTCTTAATTTTCTTTTATATTTATTTATTTTTTTTTTTCTTTTTTTTTCCTGTGGCTATCGAGCATTCCAAAAAAATGAAGAGAGAATGAGAGAGAAAGTAGGTTCCGGGAAGGTAGATCGACAAATCGGAGTAGCATTCGACACTATGAATGTCGTGGTGATGCCTGTTTCGTGTGATTTCACATAATGTGGGAGAAATCAATGTCGAAAATTAGAGGCCAAAACTAAAACCTTCTCATTTCTTCTTTTCTCTTCGGATTTGAGGTAAGTTGGACTTATATTCGTGTTTTAGACATTATTAGAATGATTTTGATGTATTTATATATTTGATTTGGTTGAATATCATGATATTTTTGTGCATATATGTGTACATAAATGTGTGTATATACATACGTATAAATGTGAAGATCTTACATATATTTGAGTTATTCTTCGATTAAATGGTGTAGAAATATGTGATTTAAATGTTTAAATGTTATATACGAGTTATTGTTGAGATTGAGACTTAAATGGATGATTTGGAGAAGATTTGGAATTGGGTTTCATTCCAAGAATTGGGCACTGGTCTCTAGTATCCAAATCGGCTGGATAAAGTGTCCAGACTAGGGGTGTCTGAATCGATTGAACAAGGTATCTGGACCAGTTACCACAACTTTTGGTGTTAGGATACCAAGTTAGCAGGATTTTTTGAAAATCTTAAAATTGATTTCTAAATATATGTTTTGTGTCCAAACTTAATTATTATTGATTTTTAAAGATGAAATGAACCCCAAATCATCATCAAGCTTAATGGGAATGCATGTTTGTATTAAAAATGGAATTTACTTACATGACTGAGCATATTATGTGCAGGGGACTAGGGTTACATCATCCACTTTTATGTTGTGATTTTTGATTGGCTAGAAGTGTCGTATTGATAATATTAACGTACTGAGGCACGGGTTACACATATGGATGGGATCCTTGATTTTAAGAAAAATGATAAAATAAGATTTTAAAAATATCAAATGATTCCCAGTTGATATATGACTAGAGTTTAATTATTGGAAGTGGGACGTTAATCTTGAGATACTATTTATATTGATTCCTGTTTGAGTTAAGCAGATGCCTGACTAAGGGTGCAACATGGTTCCCCAGCAGAAGAGGCGATGATGTGTAATATGGTTCACCTGAGTCTTACACTGGTGGTGTGTAACGCGGTTCCCCATCTGTGATTTTATTTTATAAAAATAAAATAAATTAAAAATATTATTATAATCATATGTTGTGATTTATAAAAAAATATAATAGTACTATACATGATTTAATTTATTTGATTTTATAAAATAAAATAAATTAAAAATATTATTATTAATCATATGTTCTTATAAAAAAATATAATCAATCTGACTAATTTAAATTTAAAATTAGAATTTAAAAAAAATCACACCCAATATTAATTTTATTCAAAGATTTGTTAGAATAATAACAAGTACCACATAAGATTTGATAATAATTTTTAATTAATTTTATAAAATTAACTTGAATAACAAGATATTATTATTAGATCATCGTGCTTTATAGAATAAAGCAAAAAAAGTCAATGTGGCCAATTCAAATTTAAAGTTAGAATTTAAAAAATTAACTACTTCCAAGTCTAATTAATATTTTTGTACTTTTTTGCATTTTAAATTTAAAAAATTTTTAAAATAGTTGTTATGAAATAAATAACCTAATTATTATTTAAGCATTTTATATTTTAGTTTCTTAATTTAATTTTTTTTATTTGTGTTTTTTAATCTAATTAATAATGTATTTGAAATATAAATTTTACAACCATATTGAATTTATAAGAAGTGATTTTTTTTTTTTAGAATCCGTAATTCATTAATATTGAATTTATAAGCAAGCAAGTCAACAAGTGGGTTCTTTTTGAAACTCGCGAGTTGAATTTATAAGTAAGTGGGTCCTTTTTTTGGAACTTATAAGCTCATTCACATTTATTAAATCATAAACTACAACTCTAGTTTTTTATATGTAAAATAAAAAGTAAAATTATAGTATTTTAGTGATGTGAGATTGCAAAAAGAAAGGTTTTGTGAATGAAAAACGAAAAAAAAAAAAGGAAGAGGAGAAAAAAGAATAATGGAATTTTATAAATAATTCAAAATTCTATAAATAAATGAAAAGTGGAATGTAGTTCAATTAGACATGCCATGTAGGATAAGAGTAAACAGGAGCAGGAGAGAAAAACTATATTCTTTTAGTATTATAACTAGCGTTAATCCATGTGATGCATGAAAATTGTTTATATTTTTTAGACAAATATAATTTTAAATATATTATAAAATATTTAATAAAGTCGTATAATTTCATAAAATAATTATTGAGTTATTTTTATATTTTTTATTTGTGTTAATATTAGTGAGTCGATAGATTTGACATAGTTAGATTTTTCATATGAATACCAAAAATTTATATTTTACAAAATTTTGATTTGACCTAATTATAAAAATTAAAATTTATTCTAAAATATATTAAATTACAAACTCGCCTAATCAACTTGATCTTTTTTTTTATTTCAAATTATTTGCTAATTTTAATGTACGTTTTTATTTTTAATTTTACAATCATTTTACAAAATTATCTTAAGTTAGAAATAACATTA
The DNA here is from genome assembly GCA_019916065.1 of Vitellaria paradoxa. Taxonomy (NCBI): domain Eukaryota; kingdom Viridiplantae; phylum Streptophyta; class Magnoliopsida; order Ericales; family Sapotaceae; genus Vitellaria; species Vitellaria paradoxa. Next base: position 36,921,561 of record CM034242.1, on the reverse strand, counting down.
GTCTTAATTTTATTACATTAATTTTTGACTAGTTTTATAAAGATAACTCAAACTAAAAATATTATTTTGTTAATTGTATGTTGTCATTTATAAAAATAACTCAAATATTGAGTTTTATTAATTAAATATTTAATTGATGGTCAACATGACTGATTTAATTTTAAAATTAAGCTTAAAAAAATTTACTCTCTACCTTAATTAATATAGGCACTTCTATGCCTAATTAATTGTAAGCAGTTTTTTTATTTTAATTTTAAATTTAAAATATACTAAGAGTTGTTATTATTAGAATAACTAGTTTTTTAAATTTAACTAATTTTTCTTTCAAGCCTAATTAATTATTTAAATATATATTTTGCGATGATAGTTAACTAATATTGAGAATGCAACATAGGATTTAGTAATAATTTTTCGATTGATTTTATAAAAATGACTTAAAGTAAAAATATTGGTAACAATTTAAATTTAAAATTAGAATTTAGAAAAATTAATTCCAAAAATAATTTTATTTAGAGATTTATAAAAATAAAAAAATAGAATGATGAATATATAGAGTGCACATAGGATTTGATAATAAATTTTTAAATAGTTTTATAAAAATAACTCAAAAAGATATTATTGGGAATCATATGTACTTTATAAAATAAAAAAAATATAGTAAATATGACTAATTTAAATTTAAAATTATTTAGAAAAATAACTGCTCCTAAGCCTAATTAATATTCAGTAATTTTTAATTTTAAAAATACTAAGAGTTGTTATGAGAGAAATAATTTAATTATTATTTAAGTTTTTTTGTGCTTTTTAATTTAATCCTATTTTTACTTGTGTTTTAAATTAATTACTAACATATTAGAAATATATAAAATTACAATTATATTATAAGTGAGTTTCTTTTTTTTTTTTGTAACCATGAGTTCATTTATGAAATTCATAATCAAGATTTTGCATCCTTTGCAGAACTTAATTAAGTGGGTTCATTTCGGACTCAGAACCCAAATAAGTGGGTCCCTTTTTAGAACTCACGAGTTTTTAAAATTTATTAAAATAATATGCCATGATTCTATTACTTCTGTAGACAAAAACAAAAGTAGAGTTGTAGTGTTTTAGCGATATGAGACAAATAAACAAAAATTTTGGATGATGAGAAAGAGAAAAAAAAGAAAAGAGAGGAAGGAATTTTAAAAATAATTCAAAAATCTATACAAAAATAAAAAGTAGAATGGAAAGTAAAGAGGCGTGTCACATAAGATGAGAGTGAATGAGATTATGAGATGAGGAGAGAGAAACTATATTATTTTAGTATTATAAATAATGTTAATCCGTGCGAGATCATATAATATTTTTTATTGATAAAAAAATAAAAATTTTGTAAATGAATCAGTTAGTAAAATAATATTTAGCTAGACCAAGTGACATATATAATGAAATTGAATTTAGTATAATCTTAGATTATATTTATTTACTTATGTAAGTTTTGATAAATTGATAAAACTAATCAAAGTCAAGTTTCTATATATATACTAAAAATTTATATTTTTACCAAATCTTAACTCAACCTAGTTTGAAAAATCAAGTTTAGTGAGTTTTAGAATATATATATTAAATCCAAAACCTATCTAATTATTTAGATTTCTTTTTTATTTCAAGAATTTGTCCATTTCAATATTTAAATTTTTAATTATTAGTTCATCTCCCAAATCAAACTTGAATTAAAAATATTATTAATTTTATTGTATTAAAAATAAATATTGATTGGTTTTATAAAAATAACTAATATTAAAAATACTAAATTATTAATTGTTCGTCGTACATTGTAGTTTATAAAAATAACTCAAATACTAAATATTATTAAATTTTTTAACTGGATGATTAATATGACTAATTTAAATTTAAATTTAAAATTCTACAAAAAGTTATTATTACGAACCTAATTAACAATTAGATAATTTTTTCTTTGAAATTAGATAAATTGAATACTATTAATTGTTTAAAAATTATCAACTTGAATTTAAAATTGAAAATTTTCTAAAAAATTCCAAGATTAAAATATTTCAACATTTTTTTAAATTTAAGATATAATAAGAGTTTCTATTGTAAAAATTTAATTAGTATTTAATTTAATAATTTTTAGAAAAGAATCACTCTCAACACTAATTTTATTCAAATATTTAAAAAACAAAAAAAGTTGAATGATAAATTAGAGAGTCCTGCATAATATTTGATAATAATTTTTTAATTATTTTATAAAAATGACTCTAATAAAAAAATATAGTACGTGCTTTATAAAATAAATAAATATAGTTAATATGACTAATTTAAAATTAAAATTAAAAAAATAACTACTTTGAACTTAATTAATATTTCGGTATTCTTTTATATTCTTATATTTTAAATATTTTAAGAGTTGTTATGAGATATATAATCTAATTATTATTTAAGTATTTTTTATTTGTGTTTTAATTTAATTTTATTTTATTTATGTTTTTAATTTAATTCCTAATATATTTAAAATATATAAATTTCATATAAATTTATAACTAGCAGGTCATTTTTTAAAACTCATAAATTCAAATACTGAATTTATAAGCAAGTGAGTTCATTTTTAGAATTTAAGCAAGTGGTTTCCTTTTTGAATTTATAGGCTTCTTTACATGTATTGAAATCATATGTCACAACTCTAATAATTTTATAAACAAATGAAAATAGTAAAATTGTTGTATTTTAGTAATATGGGACACAGAAAAATAAAGATTTGTGAATAAAAGAAAAAAAAAAGATGATAGAATGAAAGAATTTAACTATAATTCAAAGTAAAGTTAAAATAAAAAATGAAATAGAGTAAAGAGATAGAAATTACATTATTTAGTATTATACTATAGAAATATAGATATAAATATAAATATTTAATGGGTATGCAATCAGCAAGAGTATTAAATATTACCCTACTGACAAATTTTAAATTGTATCAAACCCTATACGTTATTAAATTTCATTCCTAAACCAGTAATACACATCCATGCTGACATATGTTTGGTTAAATTTTCTTATTAAATTATTAAATTTTATGTTTAATTCAGGTAGAAATAGGTGTGATAAGTATTGGCATATGGCATTTAATCAGAGCCCCTCTCCTAAAGCCCTAGAACTCCCCAAATCCATGGCGACGAACACGCCCAATTTAGAGTGTCGGATGTACGAGGCCAAGTACCCGGAGGTGGACATGGCGGTGATGATACAGGTAAAGAACATTGCCGACATGGGCGCTTACGTCTCCCTGCTGGAGTACAACAACATCGAGGGCATGATCCTCTTCTCCGAGCTCTCCCGCCGCCGGATTCGCAGCGTCAGCAGCCTCATCAAGGTCGGCCGCATCGAGCCCGTCATGGTCCTTCGCGTTGACAAAGAGAAAGGTTACATTGATCTCAGCAAGAGGAGGGTCTCCGAGGAGGATATTCAGGCCTGTGAGGAGAGGTACAACAAGAGTAAGCTCGTCCACTCGATTATGCGTCACGTCGCGAGACTATGAAGCGATCTTGAGGTACTTTAGTAGATAAGTGAATAAAGTTCGATTTTTTAAATTCTTTATTTATTTATTTTTTTCTAAATTCCATTTGGAATGAAACTCAAGTAACCCTGTTGAGCTCAGTTGTGTTAAATACTTTGGAATCTGAGTTATTCAACTTGTGGTATAGCGTTTTTTTATTGATTGGATTAGAGTAGTTAATGTTTACAATTACCGTCTGGGTGTTGTTGATAGGATTATTTTGTATGAAGAATTATCATATCATGGTTAAGGGTTAGGGTTCTCAAATTTACGACTGAATATCTAACAATTTAGGTACTAGGGTTTCTACTTGTTGAATTATCATGGTTGGGTTAAGGTTTAGGGTTCTCAAATTTTACAATTGGAAGTATTGAACAATTTAGGTAATAGGGTTTCCACTTGTTTATGTTTTTCATTTTAAATGATATTTTTTTAGAATTTGGAATTTTGGGCTCTAGAGTTTTTAAGTTTTGGTTTGAGGTGTTCTTGGTGAACCACAAGGGTTTGTTTGAAATATTTAAGGTGTAGTTACACTTTTATCCCCTTGGTTTTTGGCCAAAAAATACGTAATCGCTTTGGTTTAAACTCAACTTATGACTCCCTTATAATTTGGACTAAAGTACAAAAGTCATGGAAGTTCATATGTGCTTGTCCAAAATACATTGTTTAGAAAAATATAAACAAATTTATCTATGAATTTTGTATTGAATCTTTTTAAGAAAATGAAAAAAATCTTCTTGAAGACAGAAATGACTCTAAATATACTTTTATCTATTAATTTTTGTGGGAACCTTTTTCTTGAACAAATTCTGACTTCAGGGGACAAATTCTTATCAATTTTGCACTCATTCAAATCACGAAGGTTTATGTGTTAAATCACTAGAGCAAAGTTAAAATCACTAGAGGAAAGTTGTGTGTTTTTTGGTCAAACCTCAAGGGGGTAAAGTGTAATTTCCCCAATAATTATAAAGGGGCAACTCATTGCACAAAGCAGGGTCTGGGGTGTGTCAAATGATGGGCTGAAACTCTCTCAGCAGTGGTGTTGGCATGAGGCCCAGTCAATCTATATATGAAACTAGACTTTGGGCATTAGGCATATGCATGTGTTAGAACCATTATTTATTGCAGAGCAATTTTACCTATGCTGGTGCTTTATATCAAACTAAACGAATACCTTAGCCGTAACTGAGATCCTTTTAGTCATGGCCTGATAATAAATTCTGTCCCTTGAATTTAGGGTAAGGGTGTCAGTTCTTCAATCGTTTCCAGTTAAAATGAGAGCTGAATTCATTTCTGCATTTTTGTGCATTTGGATTCAGCATCCTAGATAGGAATGAAAGAAAGGGGGAGGCAATATAGTGATATATCCTGTTTAGATTAAATTGATAGTAAGGAAAGTAGAAAATTTATTTCTAATTTATCATGAGAGGTCCACTTTGATTTCCTCCCATTTGTTGGAAGAATGGAGATTAGAGAGAAAGGAAGTGGAGTGAAGAATGAGGACATGTAAAGTTTGGTCAAAGTACTTGCTAGAGCAAAGAAAAATATTTTCACACAGTATTTTTACGTAGATAAGAAGATTGTTAATGTCACTGGCTTTGGGGGTGGAATGGTAATGGTGTTTTATGATTACTTGGAATTTCAGGGATAAATTGCTGGTCTCATAGAGGATTAGCATCTTGGTTAAAGGAGTTATTTTGTTGAGTGGAAATATTTGGCTCATATTAAATCTGTTTCCATTTCAAACATTTTCCTTTTCATGGAAAAACATGGGCTGGCGCCCAGTTTCTATCCAAAGGTGCCTCGGTACTTGAAATTAATTTTGAAACTGCTCTTATTTGTATTCAGTTGTTGTAATATCTATGCTACAAATAGTGATTGTAGAAATTATGCCTGGAAATAAAAAAGGAACTAATTGCCCATCTTGAAGCTCATGGAATTTCATCTGTTGATATTGTTCATTTCAAGCTCCCAATTGTCTCTTTTATTGTTTTGTTTTGTGGATCTCAAGAATTGTTATAATTTAGCCAAAACCAAATGTGGTTGGTGGTTGGAGTACCATGTGTGCACTAGCTGGAAATTGCCAAGCGCCTTTGAATTTAGCTAATGCCTTTATCATATAAGTTTTTAGGTGAAATGATGGCTAACAATCTAATATAGTATCAAAGCAGGTAAAGGTCTTGAGTTCAAACTTCACCACCACCAGATTGTCAATTATTGCATGTGTTTGGCCTTGTCAAAAAATTTTGTACTGTCACATGTGAGGGGGGTGTTTAGAGTATAAAAAATATTATAAATAATAAAATTGTCCCTTCCCTAACAGGTTAAAGTTATGAAGCACGGATACTTCAAATTAGCGCCGCACTCGTATCAGATACTCTGGGATACGGATACAGTTAGGATACGGCCGGATACGTATCATGGCGTATCCTAATTTTTTATTTTAAATTTTGCATAGGATACGGCTGGGATATGGGTAGGATACGGAATGATACTTTTAGGATACGGCGGGGGTCCAAATATAATATTTTAAACATTTTTGGGGTAAAATTGATATGATAAAATTTGAGAAGGGGCCAAACTGTAATTAACTAAAATATATTGATATGATTGAATTTGGATCTAACTAAAATTTAGGAAATGAAAAATCTATTTTTTATGGGATGTATGAAATTGTATTTGATATTTTGTATTATATTTGTGTTTTGTGTATGAATGATGATGGTAGTTTTGAGTATGGTGATGTTAATTTATGGATTGAATGGTATTTTTCAAGCTATATAATTGTTATTTATATAATGTTTAGTATATAGATGCTATCTTCAAAAATATTTTAAATAAAAAATATATTTATTTTATTTTTTACTGTATCTTTGCCGCACCCGTATTCTTATTTTTTGAAAATTGCTGTATCCTGTACCCGTACCCCTCCCGTATCCGTATCTGTGCTTCATAGGGTTAAAGTTTAAGGTGAGATGATGGCTAGTAATATAACAAATATAAGAATATATATAAATAAAAAAATGAGAAATGTTGAGGGCATACCCTGTAAAGGTCTAGACACTCTAGGACTATGAAGTATGGATACTTCAAATTAGGTGCCGCACTCGTATCGGATACTCCTCGGATATGGATATGGCTAGGATACGGTAGATACGTAATTTTTTTTTTAAATTTTGCACAGGATACGGGTAGGATACGGCTAGGATACGGGTACGGGAAGGATATGGCTGAGATACGGCGGTGGTCCAAATGCAATATTTTAAACCTTTTTTTGGGGGGGTAAAATTGATATGATAAAAATTTTAGTAGAGATCAAACTGTAATTACTATAATATAACTTAATTATTCTTATGTTCTGTTATACCTGAGACACACGAAGGAAAAAAAAAAAAAAGTCCTAGACCTCGATGAACCTCGACGACGCACGTTTGCTCGACTCCAGCAATCCTGGTGATTTTCGGCTATCTTTCGCTGCTGCTTTCCTTTGTTTGTGCACAGCTTTCTCTTTATTTTTCTTTTATTCTAATTTTGTTGTATTGATATTAGAATAATGATATAAATTGAAAATATATGAATTTTAAAATTTAGAGATTATGGTTTTAAAACACAGATTGAAAATTAAATCTAGTTTTTTTATGGATTGAATGGTATTTTTCATGCTATATAATTTTTATTTTTATAATGTCTAGTAGTATATAAATGCTATCTTCAAAAATATTTTAAATAAAATTATATTTTATTTGTTTATTTATTTATTTTGCCGTATCTTGCCGTACCCGTATCTTCATTTTTTGAAAATTGTCGTGTCCCGTATCCGTACTGTACCCGTACCCGCTTCTGTATCCGTATTTGTGCTTCATAGCTCTAGCAAGTGAACAAACTATTTCCTATACAAGGACCTATTGGATTAACCCAGAAATAATCAGAGCATGGGCTCAACAGAGTGAACCAAATAAACAAGACCAAATCAGTTATGTACAAATTTTGCCACATAAAAACAACACATAATTTGCCCAAGCCAGAACTGCAAGCTAGAGCAGAGGAGCAGTTCATCATACCAGAGGACCGCACTGCAGCCAGCCCTCAAGACTCAAGGTTCCAGCAGCAAATCAGCTACACCAGCCACAACACCATCACCACAGCAGCTGCCTAAAGACCTCCACAGCAGCAGCAGACCGCAAGCCCTTTTTCTAACAGCAGCAGCAGCAAGCCCACCAGACAGCACCAGCAGCTGCATCGGCACTGCAGCAGCTGCAGCGTTAATTGGCCTCTATGACAGATACTTAGCCTCCATAACAGTAAATCGCAGCTTCTTTAGACATCAAATCTATCTCATTACCAGAAGTGGGAACTGAAAGAATCGGCAGGGATATGCAGTGGAATATTAAAAAAAAAAAATTTAATCTGATTTTCTTCCAAGATCAGTTTTATGATATATACAAAATAAAACTTTAAACCTACAGTAGATAAATGATTTTACTCTTGTAGTGTGCCTTCAAAACTTTTGATTTGTTGAAATAGAGTAGTCTAGTAGTATCCCTTTTTGTATAGGAAAACAAAAGGGATTATATGTTGTTGTAGTGCTAGTTACAGCTACATATAGTGTGAGCTAGCCAACTATACCAGGTGGGATAAGGGTTTGGATAGTTTGTTCTAATTCCAATAGGATTAGTGCAGTCAACTCTTAATTGCTAATTAACTCCCTTTATTTCTTGAATTTACATATTACCCCTTATCTGTGACCCATTAGGTTCACTACTAATTTGGTGGTAGGAATTAAATATTAAGTAAAATAATTTTATTTAATATTTTAATCAGAACTCTTTCTAATTAATTTAAATTAAAACACATTCTAATTTTACCTTTAATGAGAATAATTAATTAAATCATTAATAATTATTCTCTAGACTTCTACCAATCATGGGTAGCATCTAATAGCATATCGTGATTAATCCAAATAGTGTGAATTATGTTGTGAACCTTTCAGTTAATAATTGGCATGCAATTTAATTCTTCCATTGTACATTGCTTTGATTAGGTTATATAGGTATGGAATAACTGTCAACTTGTAACTCAATCATACGTGTTCAATCAATCTACTGATATTAATTCTAATAGGTGAAATACAGAAACTCATTTCTTATTTCCACCCAAACATTGGCTAGGGAGTTTCTCTCCAAGTCAAATGATGGAAGATAATAGATAGCGTTCTCTCTCTTTACCAAGAGTGATAGATTCCATGTTGTACATTTATACGTCTCCATGTGTATCTTATTATGCCCAATGATTGTGCACTTACATCCCACGAATGAAACATAATCATATTATCATATTGCAATATCAAAGCATAATATTCTAGACATGAAACAATTATGATATCTCAGGTCTAAGGATCACTTGCACAACTGTAGCTAAGAATCACCTATTGACAAGTGTGTAAAACTCTATATATGTATTCTTCAGTTGGTCATGTTTAATGTACATGTTCTTTAACATGCTTTCACATGTTTGTTTTAATCTCTTTACACAAGTAACTTGAGATTAGTTACCCTCATAAAAGCTAACATAATACGTGTTAGTTATCATACTATTAGTCTCCAATAAACAATCCTCCGATTAAGAATATTTAAGGATAAATTCAAAAAAAAAAAAAATGTCTTACTTTCATGATCAAATCATGAACATATTTTCTCCATTCTATTCCTAAGGACTTGTCATGAAATAAAATATCACAATCATGATAAAATAAACTTTGCCTCTATTATTATTTAAATAAAATAGTTGCAGTGTTAAAATGCCCATGATGTTCCTCATAAAGATTGATATTTAGGGCATAACTCTAACAGGAACAATCACCCCCCCCTGGGGGGGGCGGGGGCCCCCTGGGGATGTCCCAGCAGCCTCTAACATCCTCAAGATTCTCCTTCCCCCTTTAAGACTGTCGGAGGCAACCTCAATTGGAATATGAGATTCCTATTCTCAATGGAGTTTTTAAATGGGGTTTCTGGCAACATTCTATCTCTTATCTCTTACCAATCCAAGTTTAAGGTGGTTACAACATTAGTATTTTCATACATTCTTTATTTCTTTTTCCCTCCTATTACGTAGACCATAGTTGCCAAGCTTGTCTTACATAAAGAGTTGAGGAGGGATTTACCTTAGAGATTTCTTACAGACCAGGATATCAAGCTTTCCCCCAGCTAAAGCTTGCTTGCAACTCATGTTTTTGCGTGATGAACTCCAGATCTGTAAGTAAAGGAACATCTGCCAAGAGATGATTGTTGTCCTCAATCCTTTCCCTGCAGAACAAGCAGCTCATTCCTTGGATTAAGCCATAGGTTAGGAGTTTATCTTGAGTAGAGAGTTTCTGCCTGATGGCTAACCACAAAATAAGACAATGTCGAGGAAAGGAAGAGGTATGCCAAACCAAGTGATGCCAGTCAACCCTAGGATGATGAGATCTACGAGACTCCCAAGCTGATCTGGTAGAGAATCCATTAGCACAAGGGAGCCAAATGACTATCATATCTATGTACTTGAGGATTGCATATCTGTTGTTTCCATATTTACCACCAACGGTTCAGTGGTATTTGTGGAAGGCCAGTTCAAGTTGTGACCATTGATAAACATACTGACTTTGGCTTTCTTAGGCAAACCACATATTATCCCATCTCCATATCTGAAGTAAATCTCACCTTGCGTTGGCCAATTGTCATACCAAAGCGAGGTATAGTGACGATCCCCATGACATATCTGATAAGGCCCCTCACTCTGTCTCTTAAGCTTCATAATCTTCTTCCAAGTCCATGAGCAATTCCAGGGCACTTAGGTGACCCAAACTGCTATTAGAAAGAAGACTGGCTTTCACCCAATACTCATAAGGAGATAGAGATATGTTGTAATAAGTTCCAAATATATTGGGACATTGATGCTGCATTCCAATTTTTGATCTTTTTAATCCCTAACCCACAAGGAGATAGAGTAGGTGAATTAGCCGATTAATTGCTGGTTGAGCCTAATTGGCTGGTTCATAATATTTTAGTTTCATGGAGCTGAGACAATGCGGTCGAATTCCTTTTAACTTGTATGCTAAACTACCTGTACAATATATGTGTTCAAAGTGATGTGATTATTATTTGGCCTTTTTTGTTCACAAGCATTATTATCTAAAAGCAAATTATCTTTGACAGGATCTGTATATTCATGTAGGCTGGCCATTGTACCGAAAATATGGTCATGCTTTTGAGGTAAGATTGTGCACCGCATTTTGACATTGTTATTTTCCACTCAACTAGTGATGAACTATCTATATTTCTTTTTCCCTTTCCCTCATGTAGGCATTCAAGTTAATTGTTAATGATCCTGATTCTATCCTTAATTCCCTAACCCGTGAAGTTAAAGAAATTGGTGCCGATGGACAGGAGGTAATTTTTTCACAATGTTTGCTGAACCATATTCTTCCCACTGGTAGCAAGTCCACTTACTTTCTCCTTGTTATTAGGTGACTAAGGTGGTTCCTGCTATATCAGAAGAAGTTAAAGATGCTTTAGTGAAAAACATTAGGAGAAGAATGACTCCACAACCATTAAAGATTCGCGCTGATATTGAGATGAAATGTTTCCAATTCGATGGGGTTCTTTATATTAAGGTCTTGCTTTCCTCCATCTTTTCTTTGATTAACTCATTCTTCAAGGAAATATGACTGTGCAGTAGAAGGTATTGTTAGTAATGATTGCAAACTCGTCTTTGTATTGAACTGTGCAGGAAGCCATGCGGAAAGCTGAAGCGGCTGGCAATAAAGATTGCCCAGTGAAAATTAAACTGGTTGCTCCTCCATCATATGTTCTTACTACTCAGACACTCGACAAGGTAATGAAAAATCCTCACAGAAAACCTTATTCCATCGATTGTGTTTAAGACCTTTGTTGCCTAAATGCTCTCTCTCTCTCTCTCTCTCTCTCTCTCTCTCTAACTGATGATTCTCTCTATAACTAATGATTCTGCTCACTAGTTGGGGCATTTATTCACTTCTGATTACTTGGAGGTGACTCCACATTTATACATATCTTTTCTCGTTGTTTAGAGGTAACTCATGTTACAAGGACCGGGATGAGAGGCAACTGTTGACCGCATTTGTACATACCCTTTCTTGTCTGTTATGTGTTGCTCTCACAAAGTTAAACCCGAATTTCTTTTCCTTTCTTTTTTAAATTTGTGAATCCTTTGGATAGCAAATCACATCAGATGGCTGCTCAATATATTGTTATAATTCCAATGGGAGTCAGATTATATGTTAGCTATTTCTTAGCATATCTAATTCATAGCCTAGCTTCCTTGTATGAAAAAAATGTTTGCTTCCACGTTGGGTTCTGTGTCATTTAAATGCCTGCATGGATGTGTGTTTGGAAGTTTTGATCTGCTCTTGTTCATGAATGCATCTCTTAACGAACTGTAATGTCAGCCTAAGTTGGTGACCTGGAAAGACAATGATCTGGATAGGAAGTACACATTGGAATGACCGGTTCATCCACTTATTATAATCTTGTTACAATTATTCTTAAAGTGCTTCAAATATGATTCAGTTATGCTTTTTGTTGTCCTCATCTAATGACACCATAGGTTTATTTGAACGTGTAATAGGAAGTTGGTCGTTCCCTGCGAACTTCTGTTAAAGCGTTATTTTAATTTTGGCAGGAACAAGGCATAGCAGTTCTTAATAAAGCAATAGCAGCATGCTCTGAAGCAATAGAGAGTCGCAAGGGAAAACTTATGGTGAAGGAGGCACCCAGAGCAGTAAGCATCAAATTCCATTTTTATTCAAAATTAATCTTGTTTTTTGCAGAGCTTAGTGTCCCATAAAGCCATTTTCAAGGGCCCAAGAACCCCATTTCCAATTTTGACACAAATTCTCATTCCTGGCACAAAATCATCTCTGGGGATGGCAATTTTGCCTCAGCCTGAATTGGCCCAATAGGGGCCGGTATTTTTAGAAGCAGTGGGTAATGGGGCGGGTTCAGGGTTGTAAAAAAATTACCCGCTGGGTCCAACAAACAAAGTATGCCCCCTGATCATTGGCATTCTTCCTTCCCGGATACAAAACATTAGTTATATTCTTGATATGGTCTATTATTTGTTGTTGATATACACGACATTCAAATTAATGTGTAACTATATTCTTATATCATATATTCAATTTTTATTCAATAGACCCCACATTCTAGAATAAGTTTATGTGTCGGGTAAAAGAAGCAAGTAATCAGGGATGGGTGGGTTAATTTAAATTACTTGTCTGGGTCGGGTACGGGTAATCTTGTCTGTAATCGGCTGCAAGTATCGATATGACAATATAAGTTCCGTTGTCTCCTCTCTCTCTCTCTCTGTCATATATATGTGTGTGTGTGTCTATATATATCTCATATGGTGGGTGATGGCTTATTGATTCAGGTGAGTGAACGAGAAGATAAACTACTTGCTGAGCAGATGGCAAAGCTTGGCCGAGAAAATGATGAGGTCAGCGGTGACGAAGACAGTGAAGAGGAGGAAGATACAGGGATGGGAGATGTTGACCTGGAAAACTCACACGCGGGATAACAGAGTGAAAAAATGCGGCTAAATTTGTGACAGAAAATTTTCCCCTCTGTATTTTTACATGTATTTTTCTGAGCCTCTGAATTGGTATAGAAGCCTGTATCAAAGTATCCATGATACCTAGTTATTTGAGCTATGTTGAGCGGTTCTCTATTTATATTATGATGTCGATTGAATATTTTGATGCCTTTTGCCAGAATGTCCCATTTATAAATTAATTGTTTGTTTTCTCTACAAATGGCAATGCCATTTTTTTACCAAATTCTATTTTTTTAAAGTAGGGAAAATTACATTGATTACCTTTGTGGTATGATAAAAATACTTTGTGATTTTTTTGAAATTGCACTGATTCATATTTTTTATTTTCTGCATTATTTTGTTGTTATTTTAAACTTACATTGATCTTTATTAGAGTGGAGGAAATTAATGAAAAGGTGTAAATATTTTCATTTTTTTTTATATTATGTATTATTTTGTAGGCATTTAAGAAGTTCGAATTAATGGTCTAAAGGTGATTTGGAATGTTGGTACACACATTATTTAAGCCCTAGTTGTTAATTAAATGCTAATAAGAAGAATTGGGCCAAAGTGAGTCAAAATTGCCTGGTTGAATTGTACTAATTAGAAAACGATTTTAACAATTCAAACCGTGCATGATGAATGCCACGATCTATAATAATACGAACATTTTGAATCAAGTTTCGACCAACTAATTAAATTATAATTTTATAATTTCTTGGGTTATATAAATTCAATTAAAAGAGTAATATTTGTAATTAGAATTTTACAGGAAAGATAATATATATAATCGTAGATTTATTATTTTTTAACCTTCACAATTTATTATTTGCTGCGGTAATGCTGTATTTTATCATTTTTTTTCTACAATCATGAGGTCGTTTAGTTTACTGAAAAATTTCAAAAAATTTTATAAATATCTGTTAATTTTATATCACATCAATTTTTTCTCTCACTGCACGCATTACGAACTCTTTCCAAACCATAATTTATCTCAATTTATTTTATTTTTTCTTACTCCAAACAACCCCCATATCATTTTATTCTATCTTTTAATAATAATAATAATAATATAATAATAAGATCTCCTTTGCCATTTAGCTTTAATAGCAGTTGCAATTGACAAATGTATCAATAGGTTGATATATTACTTGACTTAATATGGATGTGTTTGAAGTAATAAAAAGTGATATAAATTATAAATTCATAAATTGTACAGTGAAATAAAAAATAAATAACTTTAGAGATATTAAAAGATTTTCAGTATTTATATTTTAAAAATTGATTCCTCGTTTTTTTTTTTTTTTTCAAGGTAACTTGATTCCCCGTTTACCAATTATTTATTCGGGTAATATTTTTATTTTGGTATCAGCAACTCTTTAAAAAAAAAGGAACAAAAATAAAATAAAATTACAGATTTCGTGGGTCCCCTGTACGCCGACGCAACGCCATTTCGAAATCCCACGGAAAATTACAGCTGCTCCATTTTTCTTTTTGACGTGACCCTTTCTCACACGCGCTCGCCCTCTCTCTCTCTCTCTCTCTCTCTGGCAGCGCGTTCATTCAAGTGAATCTCGATGTCTCTTGGAGGTCGAACAACTCTCTCTTTCGACGATCCATGATCCCTCAATACTGAATCATCTGATTATATCTTTCTTTCTGGGACTGAAAAATCGAGCTTCCAGAGACTGACTATGGCTATCTCGGTCCAGAACCTCATCAAGGAGAGGAAGTATCCGTTCATTTTCTCTCTCTTCGTTCTTCTCGTCTTCGTCACATTCATTCTCTTGACCAGCACCCAATCCCCTGTCAATTTCACCGTCGATCTCGTTCAATCACGACCTCGATCGATCTCTTCGCCTCCGCCATTGGTTTCGAATCCCCACTCTCAAACCCTAGCTCGGTGAAGAAGTCCAAAACCGATCATTTTCCGTCGAACGATAACGTTACGGTCGTTGACGGCGCACAATTGAGTTGGAAGCTTTGTGTAGGTGCCGTAGCCGTTGATTACATTCCATGTCTTGATAATTTCAAGGCCATAAAGGAGTTGAAATCGAGGAGGCACATGGAGCACAGAGAGCGGCATTGCCCAAGCCGAGTCTCCGGTGCTTGGTTGCGCTTCCGAAACAATATAAGGTTCCGGTTCCGTGGCCAAGAGCAGGGACATGGTGAGATACTTTGGTAAGATTTGGTTCTTGTTTTAGGAATTGGTAAGATTTGGTTCTTGTTTTAGGAATTGGAATTGAGTTCTTGTTAGATCAGCGCTTTAGATTTAGATCATCACTTGCGCAACATCAAGATATGGGTCCACTCAACGAAGGGATGGTTTTTAATTTTCTTGGATCCGTTTGTTGACTCAAAACCAATAGTGTTTTGATATCTTGACAAGGAAAGTCAAACGGCAACTTTTAAATTGACTTCGTTTATCGTTTGGGTGAATACTTATTTTAATAAATAAATAAATAATAAATCATTCTTGGCTTATCGATGTGCAAGTTGCAAGGTTCAGAAGAGGGACTAATTGATTACATATAAGAAAATTTATTTTCAAAAAGATTGGTGGGATGTTGTCTGGTAAATAGTTTTGGTTTAATCAACTTGCATACAAATCTGGGGGTTGGGTTGTGGCAATAAGCCAGAAGGGTTGATCATGTAAATATATATTAAATAATAAACACCCTTCAACCAGAACTTTAATTTAACCTTGTATATAAATTAACACTGTGGATAAGAAAAATCAACGGGTCAAATTAATGAACCATTACTTTTTTTTATCATATCTCTTACTGTCGGCTGCTCCACATGTAGCACACTGATTTTCTAGTGGAATTTTAGCCACTGTTGCAGCCCCACGTTGAATTGAATTTAAACAGGCCTCCACATAATATGCAATGTCCATAGAAGGTACATCACTTATCGGTTGGAATAGCTGATTGTTTGAATATTTAATTATAACGTGGATCTCTGTTACTAATTTTGTGCTGGGTTAGATTTGTTGAACTTTGGTGTTACATTATTAATTTATTTAACAAACTGTTCTTTTTCACTTTTGGAAGCGAGTTTGTGAAATCGTTAAATTACTTCTCAGAGGGCAGTCCTTCCACCGGAAGTATAAACTTACATGGCTTCCTTAAGCATAACCAAAGTATAAAGCTACATGGCTCTTTTAAACATAACTGGGGGATTGATTTATCTTAAGAATATTTTTCCATGTTCTACTATTTCCTTGGTTTGTTTGCTGCCATCTAACAAACTATGAGTTTAAATATCTGTTTCCAGATATGGTTTGACAATGTGCCTCACCCTAAACTCGTTGAATACAAGAAGGACCAAAATTGGGTGCGCAAATCTGGTGACTATCTTGTTTTCCCTGGAGGTGGTACTCAATTTAAGGATGGAGTTACTCATTACATTGAGTTTGTAGAAAAGGTATTGATGGACTAAGGCTTAAAACTTTTTAGTTGACTTTCTAAAGCTATAACAGTATGCTATTATTCATGTAACTCCTTTCTCTTGTTTGTAATTATTGCATGTAACAAGATATATGTCTCCATTTAGATGAACTTAATCTGTGACCTATTATCTTTTCATGCAAAATGGCTATAGATATTCAACTGGATAGCTTAACAAGATAGAGTGGGGTATGGTCATTTATTCTATGTTGATATCATCTCTCTCTCTCTCTCTCTCTCTCTCTTTTTGTGAATTTAATTGCAAATAGATGTGGTAGCTCAAAATGCAAAGTTAATAAAAATGGATCCTGTTTCTGTTTAAGAGTTTCTAGATAGTGTTTAAAAAAAAAAAAAACCAAAACGAAAAAAAAAAGTGGGAACTTAAGGTCTATCACTGGATGCAACTAGTGCTGGAGACTATTTAATTAAGGCTACATTTTTATAGAAAATTACATGAGATAAAAAAGTTATATCACTTGGTAAACTTGTCAAGCCCCGGATTTCATGACCGGAACACAAGCTATACATGCACGCATCCACACAAATGTCACATAGACTAGTACTCAATCAGAGCCATCTAATCCCATAGGAGCAAAAATAAAATAATCAAAAGATAAAATATACATAAAGTTTTGGCCATCAATTGGGCAACTGTACTCCAAAAGAATGGTAATAAACTAGGCTTAACCTGGCCCATACAACCCAATCAAAAGTATATAAAAATATATGCAGTAAACCTCATCCACTAGAGGTACCAAAAATGAATATGCAATATTTCAGAATAATGTAAAATCAAAAGAAGAAGCAACAGAGCTGTATCCTTGTTTGAATGTCCCGATTTGAGAATCAATAGAACCTGCAACCAACTCTATAGAGGAGTGAGCACATAATCACTAGTGCCACTATCAATAAATAAAGGTACATTTGGAGCACCATATTACCAAATATCTTAAAATCTCCAAAGAATTTCAATTTTTACTCACTGCACAATTACGAAACTAAACTTCTAATAATTTTCACTAACTTCTTACCACTCCAAACGCACCCTAGGTATAAAACGTACACCCTAGCATGCTACTAAGTGAGTTTAAAGTAAATATCACTTAAACTATCTTGGCAATAAAAATTGTAATCACAACTAGAGTCAATTTACTCATCTCATCTTATTTAACCATGTAACAATTCCCGATCATCTTATACTTCTATTGTTAATACCAAGAATTAACACACACACACACACACACACACACATAAGAAGTGAGTACAAAGTAAATATCATTCAAACTATCTTGGCAGATAAAAATTATAATCACAAAAAGTCAATTTACTCATCTTATCTTATTTAACCATGTAACAATTCCCAATCATCTTATACTTCTATCATTAATACCAAAATTAATATACATATATATATATATATATAAGTAGGTTAGGCACTCTGTCAGGTGGGTTGTGGCCACAGAACGGTCAGAACCTAATGTAAATTGCACATTTAATGCCTACCTCATATAACCCAGGCCATAGAGTGAACCATGATAATTCGCTGCCATTGGGCTAAGCCTCAGGATTGAAAATATACGCTAATCAGCATCTACCTTACTTCATAGGCTACTGACTTATTGGATGTGAGTCACCAACTCCTGCATAGGTTTAGAGATTTTTAACCCTTGTGTTTACAAATACCCTTTATTTCCAGTACCTTTATACCCAAAATGAATACTCAATATATAAACATATAAATATCACTATTTCAATATACTTATCCAATTCACAATTCCATTAATACATATCCAGTGATAACCTCATATTTATTCAATTCTTTTTCCATCATACAAATGATCAACATATCTAATTCAACAAGTCCAACTCATTAGTAGATTTAACCCAAATATGCATAATCATTAAAATGAAGAAAATAAAATCAGTCAAAGTCAGCCTTGTGCATGGGAAGACACAAGTCGTGCACGAAATGGCAAAATAGTCATCCGTGGTCAAAATAACCTTGGGCGCACGAGACTATTAGGTCCCAAAGGCATACGCACAAAGAGAAACCTGTGTGCACATGAGGCAAGTCTTCCTCCCATTGTGCACACGGGATGTATTGTGGCATGCACACGGATCAGGCTGCAGGCACTAGACCTAGCCTCGCGTGTGCATAATAGAGACCCAACTCTATCTGTGTTTTCAGTTTTCCATCTCAATCCAATCTCAAGCTCAAAAATAATCAAAATTGTTTAAGAAAACACTTCATAAACTTCCTAATCAGGACTTAGAACAAGATTCAAACATAAATTTCATATCCTAAACATGAATTTAAGGGCAACAGGTTTAAATCATTTCTCTTAATATGTATATGCATAAATAAATCTCTTCAAAGCCACAAAACCCAATTCATAAGTTGGTATGATGTGCAATTGGAATATTCACATGTTCATGACACTCGTAATGTGTCTACACAAGATGATGGAGAAAACCTACCTCAAATCTAGCTGGAGAAAAAAAAAAAAAAAAAAAAAGAGGAGGAGAAGATGATAGGGTCGTGTCTAGAAATTTGGGGGGCCTTAGGCAAAAGTTTTTAGAAGGTCCAATCTATTTAGGCAAAACTTTTAGAAATAGCTAACTTATTTGATGTCATAAAATTTTAAATAAAATTAAAAACAATAATTAATACATTAAATATGAGATAATTATTATGACAAGTAAAAAGTTCAAAATTTTTTTTTCCGTTTGTCAAATAGGATTTTAAATAAAACTAAAAAAATAATAATTAATACATTAAATGTCAGATAATTTTGACATATGCAGATAAGTTAAATTAGAAAGTTCAAAATTGGTGTCTAAATCTTAAATAAAATTAGAAATAATAATTAGTGATTAAATATAAGAATAATTAGTATCGATAGAATTTTATTGATACATTAATATGAGATAATTATGACATATAGAATTAAAATAAGAAGCCCAAAAGTCTTTTATTGGTTAAAAAAATTAAAATAAATAATACATAAGATAATTGTAATATCTAGATTTAAATTAAAAAGTTAAAAAACGAGAGAATTGAAGAAAAAATAGAAGTTTCATAAATGTATAAATTTTAATTGGTTTAAAATATTATTTTATTTATTAATAAAATTTCAAAATATTTGGGGCCTTATCTTTTGTGGGGCCCTAGGCATTGCCTCATTCGCCTAAGGGTAGCCACGGCTTGGAAGATGGTGAAAACATGATGATGAAGACTGAAGCACAACCACCACTCAAAGCTTTACAACCAAGACACTATCACACCAAGACCAACCTCCTCAAACCCACGAATACAACATGAACTCTGGACCAGTCACAACTCAACCCTCAAGCATGAACTCTCACTTCCTCTCTCTATATCACTCTGAAGCATACATACTCTCCAAACCAAAGTTTGAAATCCCAAAGGAAAGAAAAGGAAAAGATGGTGATCGTTGATGGAGGTGAGAGTGGATAGATAGGATAGGCTACGTGGATCAACCAAAACAGGAATTCAATTGACAATATGCCAAAAAAACAGGAGGAGCGGTGAGCTGCTGGCTTACAAAACCAAGATAATGTTGTGCGCAGGAGAATACTTTGGGCATGCGTGCCACTATTATGACCCACGTCGTGTGCATGGAAGAAGGACAGGCGTGTGCATAATTATATGTCATATATATAAATATATCCGGGTCATTACAAAACTGCCTTGAGATCACTACTTTGCAATAGTATAGTTTTAACTGTTTATGCATGGTATGTGTTTCAGAGTGTACTTTTAACCGTTTCATTGACTGCTACATAATGGTCCAGGAGGTGATTACTTAAGGGCTCCTTAATGCTTCTTTTTTTGGTAATATATCATCTACTAAAGCTATGTAGATTCCTCTGAAATGAGAAGCTAACTAGGGCATAGGTTTCTTCTACAAGATTGCTGTCTAGTTTCCATGCGCACAAAAAGATCACCTTGGAGCTCTCTAGGAAAGGAGAGAGTACTCTAATAAGAAATGTTGACAGGGTCATTTATTGTATGCTGATACCGGCTCTTTAAATTTGTTATGTGAATTTAATTGCATAGAGATGTGTTAGCTCAAAGTGCAAAGTAGACAAAATATGATCCCTGTTTCTGATTAAGAGTTTCTACATAAGAAAAGATAGGAACTTAAGGTCTGTCACTGGATGCGCTGAAAACTAGTTAGCAAAGTTACATGAAAAAAGAAAGTTATGTCTGTCAGTAAATTGACTTGATATTACACCATCTGTGATCGTGTACTTCTAACGGTTTTTGCATGATATATGTTGCATAGTGTGCATTATACTGACTTTTTTCCCCCCTCCTCAATTTACTCAGACTTTACCAATCATTAAATGGAGAACGCACACAAGGGTTATTCTAGATGTTGGTTGCGGTGTTGCTAGTTTTGGTGGCTATTTGCTAGACAAAGATGTAATTACCATGTCATTTGCACCAAAGGACGAACATGAGGCTCAGATTCAATTTGCCCTTGAGCGGGGAATTCCTGCTATGCTTTCAGTCATTGGAACACAAAGGCTGCCCTTTCCTGATAATGTGTATGATTTGATTCACTGTGCACGATGCAGGGTCCACTGGGATGGAGATGGTACTTTGTAAAAACCTTTTTTGTTCCTCGTAGTAATTCATGTGCCTTGCTGGCCTGCCCATCTATTATCTGATGGTTTTTTGTTGAAAACTGTAGGTGGGAAACCATTAATGGAACTCAACAGGATTCTTAGGCCTGGAGGGGTTTTCGTTTGGTCTGCTACACCTGTTTACCGTAATGATGAAAGAGATAGGAACGTTTGGAATGGTTTGTATTCCAGCATCTTTATTCATTCTCCATAATTTTTTCTTCCTTGATATTGATTCAGCCCTATGTTTTGTAACCTTGGAAGTTGACCAAGTCCTATATTTGATGCTACCATTTGTGTTCCCTATTTCTTGCAGCTATGGTGGCTCTGACTAAATCTATATGCTGGAAGGTAGTGGCAAAAACTTTTGATTCATCTGGTATTGGGCTGGTTATATATCAGAAGCCTGTTTCATCTTCCTGCTATGAAGATCGCGAGGTTAAAAATCCCCATGTGTGATCCGAAAAATAGGCCAAATAGTTCATGGTAATACTGTCAGCAAATTACATTTCTGATCATTAAATAATTAGCATTATTGTTGTTATTATTAATGCTAATGTTATTTATATCCTTGAGCAGGTATGTGCCACTTGACAGTTGTCTTGCTCCTCTCCCAGTTGCTAACTCGTATAGCTGGCCTGCCCCTTGGCCCAAAAGGCTTAAAAGTAGACCTCCAAGCCTATCAACTGAACAAGATACTGAAGAAATCTTTTATGAGGACACAAAGCACTGGTCTGCACTTGTCTCAGATGTTTACCTGGAGGGCCTTGCAATAAACTGGTCAAGTGTGAGGAATGTGATGGATATGAATGCTGGCTATGGCGGGTAAGGGATATAAATTTTACTGAATTATATACCTTCCGTTACTTCCTTTATTATAATAATAATCTCTGACGCACTCTCACAGTTTACAGCTACCTCTTCAAAATACAGTCTCTTATTTTATTTTAAATTCATGTTATTATAATTGTACAATCTCAATTGTTGCATATGGATGATCGAGATTGCACAGTCGCATCACTGCAATTGTGCATAGCATTTTTTTTAATGTTTATATCAGTTTTCCGCTGATCTTCTTAAGCAATGAATTATTTGATTTTGTTTATGTGACATTTTTTTATTAAATTTTTTTAACTAGCTTTTTCCCTCGTTGTATTGGTTACAGATTTGCTGCAGCAATTATTGATCTACCTGTATGGACAATGAATGTAATCCCTGTGAATGGGCCAGATACTTTATCTTTTATCTTTGATAGAGGGCTGATTGGAGTATATCACGACTGGTGTGAGTCTTTTAATACCTACCCTCGAACTTATGATCTTCTGCATTCCAGCTTCCTCTTCAAAAACCTAACTGAAAGGTAATTATTTGATTTCCTCCATTTATTATTGGAAAATACTTGTGGATCAGAAATATACTTGAAAGTGGAATCAAAATGATGTGGGGTAGTATAGTTGTAATTAAAAGACTTGTATTGTTTTCACGTGATAGCTCCACAAAGTGTTTCGCCTCATTTCGATTACTTCTTCTTTTAGCATTTTTTTTTTTGGGTTTTTGGCGCTCTATTTTTGCAACATTACTCATCATCATCACTTTTGGTGAACTAATCTCCTAGAGGTCTTGACCTATCACACTAGAACTAAGTAATGCTGAAAAGGTTCAAATAAAGACCTCTATTTTAACCACTAAACTACTCTACACTTGTGTGGACAAATTTGTTGTTAATTGATTAATATGGTTGCTCGAAACCTTTGGATTAGAAAATTTATTTCTGGGAATATCGTTCTTTTTTATTGCATGTTATTCATTCCCTCCCTTGCTTGGACACCAGTTAGGAGGTGGTTCCCAAATTTCAGGCTTTTGGCTTTTGTTGCACTATTGAGTTCTTACAATTCCTTTTTTCAGATGTGATATGATAGATGTAGCTGTGGAGATGGATCGCATACTGAGACCAGGTGGATTTGTTTTGGTTCAAGACACCGGTGAAATGCTTAGCAACCTTGGTCCTATTTTGCGTTCCCTTCACTGGTCAGTAGCCATACATCAAGGACAATTCCTCGTCGGTAAGAAGGTTTTTGGCGTCCACATGAAAAAAACAGGATATGATTTACGAAGAAAGGCTCCATTAGTTTTTTCGCCCCCTGTATACTCATTGTTGTATCTTCTCCTACGAAGAGTTAGAAAACCCTCCCCCCCAAAAAAAATGCATATTCTTTATCATACTAATAGAAATTCACTGTAGCGAGTCTTGCTGGGGAAAAAAAAAAAAATGTACAACACTTACTGAAACAGCATTTCTGGCAATAATAAGAAACGATTTGGTTCTCCAATTAGTTTATTATTGAACCTTTGTGTGGTTTCTTTCTATGTAATGTGAATCCCACAAATCTGACACACATGCACTATACGGCATATTTAAATTAATGCATGGTGCAATACTCTCATCTAGTAATTTATCTTCTTACATGGACAGGAGTCACAGGAGTGTTCCCAATCCTTTTCCAGCTGTAGCAATCCATGCAATGAAGAAATACTATAACTTGGAGTGCAATATTAGGGACGAAATACATATGAATGTATTAACTCAAAGTTACACAATTTAATTCGATTTTAAAATAAGTTAAATAAACAACACAAAATTACTACCGACATAAAACACATAAAACGCAACACGAATAGGTTAATTTGAAATTGACAAGATTTAATCAAATTTAACATAAATTAATTATTAACATATTTATTGAAATTTAAGATATTTAAGTACAAATAAAAATTAACCTGGATTATAGATCCGAAAACGACATATCATGATTGTCACCCCTAAATATGCCCTTGAAATGGAAAAGGCAAAACTGACATAATACTGGACAAATAAAGGTTGCATTGTCTCTTACAAGCCTGCCATCAATGGCTGAAACAATCCGAGAATAGCAACCAGACTCATCCCTTGAACTGAATCTTTGGTTCGTGGTGGCTGATCCAGAGAGAACAGAGTGATCCTTGACCTCCATCCATCCCTGAGATTCTTGACTGTTACGCAAAGAGCTCGACAACTCTCCCCAAGACGATTCCTCCCTCATCGCATGAGAAACATTTGTGATCATCAAATAGGCATTGCTTTTCGATCCGGGTAGAGTTGAGGTTATCACTCTGAGCGGGTAATTCCTCCTCAGCACCTCCCGACTGATCAAACCACCCAATTCATGAGACACCACCTTCACTTCAGTCCTTGCAATCACTCTCTGTGTCGCCATCTTGTAAGTACCATTTTTACCAAATGTAATAAGGCTCTTCAACCTGAAATGTTGCGAGACAAGGGTAGTCAAATTGCCTGCAGATGATTTCACCCATCCTGAGAATCGACTCTTCCTCCTCGCCTCTATCCTAAACGATCCGTCAGTAGTTGAAATCTTGAACTGCGACGAATTGAAAAGGTGGGAGTTTGGCCACTGGGAGCTTGAGCCTGGACTGATGATGATCCATGGTCCAACCAGAGGTGCAAATTTGCATCGACAAGCCAAAATGGAATGCTATCAGAAACTCCAAGGCCGAAGAGATGAGTCTTCCCATCCAGAAGATGCCCAAGAAATGGCGTCAGATCGAAGTCATAAGAAGGAACATTGAAAGCCCCAATGGAAACGACCGGTTCCCAGAACAATGGATTGATTCCTCCGGTGAAAATGACCGGAAATGGAATCACTGACCCTACGAAGCTCCCATCAATGGTGACAAAAACCTCTCTGTAAGCTCCGTGGCCTCGCTCGGTGGTCAGATTGTTTGTCCTGATGTATGAATCGGGTGGGTTTGCGTACCAAAACTCATCGTTTCCGTGGAATGAGACGTAGACCTCGAGAACAGCCCTGCGAGTGTTGGGAGGAATCTCAAGGGCTCGGGTTCGAACGCCAGATTCGCTCTCGATTCTGAACCAAAACCCTTCCTCACGCACATTGGATATGGGAATTATCAAATCCGGCGGTGAATTTCTCGGCCCGTTCACACTGTCAATGGCTCCTCCATAAGCAACCAGTGGATTTTCCCCAAATTGCTTGGTTTCAAACCCTAATTTTCCACTTAATATCAGATTATCTGCTGCACTAGATCGTGGGACCCCAACGGAGTCGGTCTTGTAATACAGTAGGGTCAGACTAACGTTGTAGATGCCGGTAAAGACGTCGTTAACGACGTTCTCAAGCATGACAGTCAGCTCGAGATTCGAGCGCTGGAGAAGGGAGGTGTACCTAGTGACGTCCTTCCGAAGCTTCCAGAAGACGCCGTACTCGGTGGGCTCGGCGGTGCTGGTTCGGAGGATCTCGGCGCCGTCGAGCCAGACGCCGGCGATACGGTCGTACTGCTCGCCCTTGCACGAGGCGCGAAGCTCGAGGACGACGTGAGACCAGGGTGGAGCGCAATTAACCGGCGGGGAGTAGCAGACGGAGACGGGAGGGCGGCCGACGGTGTTGCCGAACTCGTGTTGTAGAACGAGGAGAGAGCATGAGGCGTCAGGCGATCGGACGGCAGTGGGCGCGTCAGTTCGACGTATTCTTGGCAGCCGCAACGCCGAGAGAGGCTGGGATTGACTTGAAGAAGCGGTCGGGCGAAGAGGAGGAGGAGGAGGAGGAGGAGGAGGAGAGAGAGTTGGTTGGTGAAGATGAAAAGAGTGAGGAGGAAGAGGAGAGAGAAAGACATGTCTCCCGGACTCTCAGTCTGAGTGTTGGGGGATTGATTTGGCGCGGAATTTGCAGTGCGATCAACGGAGCCGTTGCGACTTCCGAGTTCGCCGGTGAAAGAAGGTGTGACTTCCTACTTAAGCTTTGTATTAGTTCCAAGTAAAGTTAGATTTTAGTTAAAACAAGCAGCGAAACTTCCGACGAATACGGAAGCAAAGCCAAAGCCTTGTACTTTGTCGATGTAACCCAAATTAGGGGTGGGCATTTTAATTAATAGGCTTTCATTACCCAATAAAAAAAAAAGAAAAGAAAAATTTCAGGCTTCGAAGTCATTTACTCGAATATGAGGTGTTTGGCAACTCAAAAATTAGTAAAAAATTAAAAGTTAATTTTTGTGTATTTGATAAAATTATAAATTTTTTACTTTTTTGTATTTGATTTGCTACAGTAAAAAGTACTATTCCATAATTATACTTTTTTGATTTGTTATAGTAAAAAATATACAAAACACCCAAAAGTTAATTTTTTTGCTTTGCTACAGTAAAAAATTTACCAAATAAACTTTTTTGCTTGCTACAGTAAAATATTTACCAAACACCTAAAAGTTACTAAAAAAATATTAAAATTTCACTTGGTTCAACCAAACACACAAAAAGTACAAAAAAAAAAAACTAAAAAAATTACTCAAAACTTAAGTTTTTTTTTAACTTCCAAACACCCTCTATGTATCAACATTTGTTTTATAATAATTGACCAAAAAAATAAAGTAGAACTACGTTAAAGATCTGTTTAGTGAATGAAAATTTTTAAAAATTTTAAAAATTTTTACTTTTTATCTTATTGTACAATTACAAATTCATAATTATTTTATTTTTTATCACTTTAAACGCTCCTAAATGCACATAGTTAAAATTAGGTTAATTTCAAATACTAAAGTAAAAAATAGTGTTAAAGTATAATTTACTCATAAAAAATTATTAATATTATTTTTATACTAATTATATAAGAAAAATAATTTTCAAAATAGTACATTTTCATTTTAAGAAGAAAAAAAATACAAGAGTTGACTCCTCTAAGAAAAAGGTCATCTTCATTGTTGAAATAATGTGCCAGGAAAATCCCAAAAGGGTGGGCCGCCCTGTCAATGTCGTACGTGACTTACTGGGGCCTAGAAATTGTATTAAAAATAATATTCTGACTTATTAGGGACTAATATGGATTATTTTTATTCAACATAATTATATTACAATGGTGTTTAGATGGCATAAATATTTAAAAAAATTACTTTAGTGGTACTGTATTTAAAAAGTGACGTTAAAGGGTACGTAATGAAATTAATTAGAGAAAATAAAAAAATATTAGTAACTTTTATAAATTTTAGATAAATTTTGACATGTCAAACAATACTTTTAATTTAAATATTTAAATTTATAGTCTAACCATAATAATTTATAGTTATATTTTACGTACAAATTTATTACTTTAGGTCGTGGTTTGGCTCAAAAAATTATTTAAAAACATAATCAAAAAATTAATTCTCTCGTTTAGTTTGTTATAAGAAAATATATAAGGAAAAAGTTTAAAATTTAAGAAAATTAAAAAATTATTTTATTGATCAGTATCTTTTGTATTTTTAATTTACTGAAATAAGAATAAAATAAAATATGAATTTAGAATAATAGTCATTTTCTTTCTTTTTTTGTTTTGTTTTGTTTTTTTTTTTTCCACTCTCACCTTTTTCATTGTTGAAATAGTCAATACAAGGGAATTTATAATCCCAGATGGGGCGTAGCACTGGAAATAGTTTGCCGCAATGATACCTTTAGTCTCTCTCCCTCTCTCTCTCTCTCTCTCTCCACACACACACACACACACACACACCACACTCACCACTCGAGCCCACATGCTTTCGCGCTTTTCGTTCTGCTCTGGCCGGTGTTCAGTTTACATATTACAGTAAGCTTCAGCTCTCTCATTTTACTTGTGACCCCCTTCCCCTCTCTGTCTCTCTCTCTAGCACACGTACATATATATGCATATTCTTCCACATAATTCAACCCCCATTGAAGAATCTCTCTCTTTCATACATCAGTTTCAGTTTCGGCTCTCTGTTTTCTTGTGTCGTTTTATTCTCAGCTGCGAACAGAATGTTCTACTCTCACCAGCTTCTGGCTCGGAAAGCTCCCCTTGGGCAGATATGGTGATTCTGATTTTGTTTTTTTCTTCTACTGTGATTTAACATTATTAATATTATCGTAATGTCAACCTCTCCCTTCTCTGATATGATTTGCACTGTGCGTTTTGCTCATTTTCGACTGTAATTTTTTATTTGAATGAATTGGGATTGGTTTCTTGCTCTTTTTTTGTTTCTGTGAATTTAGACCAAATCCATTTGTAATTTCCATCGACTCTCTCCGTGTTTCTGTAATCTTACGAAGAAGGATTTCAATTTCTGTGCTCTCTGTCTCTCTCTCTCTTCTCTCAAGGATGGCTGCGACAATGCATGCGAAGATTAATCGGAGAAAGCTGGACAAGCTCAACATCATCAAAATCTGGTGAGTTTATAAATAAAATATATATATATATACATATATATATTATTCACTTCAACCAAATTGATTTCACTGATTGCATTACCATTTACGGTCTCTCACAGTGAAGAAATTCTAAATCCGTCTGTTCCAATGGCTCTCAGGCTTTCCGGGATTCTCTATGGGTAACGTTTTCTAAAATTCTACAAAATTTCAGTTTGCGTTCCATGTGATGACTGGAGTCGAACCAACCGTTGGATTTGCTGTTTGGCTTGTCCTCAGGTGGAGTAGTGATCGTCTACGAACGAAAAGTGAAACTCCTCTACGGTATAAGCTTTGAAATCTTTGACACTATCTGTTTAGTTATCTCCTTCACATATATGAATTGTTACAGAGTCTGATTAGCTTTTTCTAATCTGTTTGTAGATGATGTGACCCGTCTTCTGGTACGTAGCTGAACTTCTGTATGATCAAATAGTACACTCTGTTTGTCTTAGATTACTCTTTGAACCACACGCGAAGATGATGACTGAATTGTGTTGTAAATTGTGGTTTATCAGGTGGAGATAAACGAAGCATGGAAGGTGAAAGCTGCTCCAGATCCAACCCTCCTCGCCAAGGGCAAAATCTCAAGCCAGGTCAGTCCCAGTTTCTTCTTCTTCTTCTTCACAACCCGCGCACTTTACAGCCGTTGGGCAGAGAATGAAGTGCCCTGTTGCAATTTGATTTGTACTGCCGTTTTATTTCATCAGTGGGGAGTAGCTATAGAAATACAATTGTTACAAGTGATAAATAACAAGTGTTTGGCATTATTTTGGTTATATATATATATAATATGATAGACTTTTCTAGTTACATTGTATACCTTTTAGTTATATAGTTGTTCACTATTAACTGGTGTCACGCAGTCTAAAATCATAATAATATTCTATTAATAAAATTTTTTACTTGATTAAGATATTAGTAACAAAAAAAAAACACATATTAATAATCAATTATCTTTATTTAAAATTAGTTTTAGAACTTGGTAATTATTTTATTTCTTATTTTACAGTGTTTTGTTCCCTAATTTTGATTATATTTTGCTAGAATTTTTCTCTATTTAAAATTTGTAAGTCTTACAAGATTTTTGATTAGTGTTTGATTAATAAGATTAGTATTAGAAAAATTTTCTTTTATATGTATCATAAACTAAAAAAAAAATCAGTCTCAATTTTCTCATATTCGTAAACTAAATAAAAATTCACGTTTATATACTCAACATTTCGTTTTCATCACTTCCCCTGCATCACTCAATATGCAATTATGATTATGATTATTATTATTATTATTATTTATCTCTCCGTATATTTGCAGGTACGAAGCTGTTACAGTTACCTGAGAACCAAGAGGGAGATCTTGGCGAGATTGAGCAGACCCTCTCAAACACAAACACAATGATGGAGTTCCAAACTACAGGCTATTTTGCCATGGTATTTGTCTCTTTTTCTTCTTCTTATCCTTATTCTCTTCCATTTTTGCGCACCTCGGGCCCATGGTAATTCAAGGATTCTTTAAAGCAATTCATATTTTTAGTTTTTTTTTTTTTTTTTTTTAAGAAGATCCACTATTTAAAATATTTGAAATGGCCAAAGAACCCTCGTATTGGCATAGTACTTGTTATGACGGCGTATTAGGGGTAGTTATTTGTTAGACCCCAATGGCATTAGATATAAACTGATTATTTAAAAACGGTTCATGATTTTATAAAACAAACATATAACGAAGTAGGTTCTAGTTACCCAAATTATTAATTAAAAATATACATTTACACCCAATATCTTTAAATTATATTTTATTATTGTCCGTTATCTTACAAACCATTGTAATAATTTTTTTCTGATATAGCAGTATTTTTCAAAAGATTTTGCTCAATGTAATGGTGAATTAAGTAGGTGTGTAGCAGCATGTGAAGAAGTTTAGATGCCGTTTAGCGCACAAAATTTTCTTAGTTTTGCATACAAAGTTGATTACGTGTTATACAAAATTGGGCGTTGAGTATTTGATAAAAGTTAAAGAAATTAATAAATTAATTTTGTATTGGTGAAGAAAGTTGAAAAAAAAAATAAACAAATTAATAATGATTGACTTTTTTTTTTTTGAAAGTTAACGAACCAAACACCATCCTAGACTGGCCAGAGGCGACATTTCATATCAAGTGGGTGGAAGATTTCATGGATTAGCATACTGGAAAATTAAAAATTTATATAATAAAATAAGATAATTTTAAAAATATTTCTCTCACAAACAAAGATTTAACGGTTAAGATTATTTTTTCTTTCATTCAATGATAGAAATTATTTTATATTTTACTTCCCGCTCAAATTTTATTTTAGCGAACTCTACTTATTATTTATCTCACAAAACAGTTTAATCATTTTAAATTTCACCATATTTCAAAAGTGACAATCATATACAAATTAAAACTGTCAATTAAATTCTACCTAATTATGATTTTTAAAAAGTTGAACCTTTCAAATTATAGTATCATAATATGTTTTGTTTTTTGTGGTGCTTACCATAAATTAATTGGAGAGAAAAAGAGCAAAACACATGTAACTAAGGGCCTAAGGCCTAATGTAGGGATGGTCATCTCAGCCGACCCGTTCGTACCCTACCCGATCCCCGCCCCAAACGGGTAGGGGATTCAGAGATTTTTTGGGGATCGGGTAGGGTACGGGGACATTTTTTTAAAAAATTCAGGGATCGGGTAGGGTACGGGTATGAGTATGTCCCCGTCCCGTACGCTACCCTATCCTACCCGTTCCCTGACCCTACCAATACTCTCATATATATATATATATATATATTTAAGTTTTTAGTGTGCAGTAAGGTAGTGAATTAATATTTTGAGTTTCTTTATCTATCACATTCCTATTAAATTTCTTTATTTTCCAGTTTACAAAAAAACTATAAATTGAGATAGACCAACTGTAAATATTTTTTTGTTTACTTTTCCTATTTTGAACCGTAAAACCTATTAATATGGTAAGAAAATAGAAACCTATTAATATGGTAGGAAAATAGGAACCTTATAAATGCTTTCTATATATATATATATATATATATGGTATTTTTTGATTTTTTAAATATATATTAGGATTCTACTCTATTTTCTTATAAGTCATATTTTAAAATTTTTGTATTTTTATATTTTTTTAATTCAGGTACCCGTTTCCCATGAGGATCCCCGTTCTCCATTTGGGTCGGGAATGGGTGGTAAAAAAAATCCCCAGTGGGGATCGGGTAGGGTATGGGGATTGATTTTAGTTTGGGGATCGGGTATGGGGATATGCGTACCCGTTCTCTACCCGCCCCGTGCCCATCCCTAGCCTAATGTTCTGAAAAAAAAAAATTAAAACTCATGGAGTATTATATTTTTTTTGATTTAAACTTTTTGTAAAAAATTTTAACTATATAAGAAATTTAATACTAATTTTGTTCAGAATACCGTAGGCACGAGTTATTGTTAGTAGCGTGATACCTTATAATTTGAGGGCACATTTTTTTTTTTTTAATGGTATGCTTTGAATTGAAACGGGGTGATTTAGTGTTGTTAGGCTTTGCGAATTGTCAGTTAAAACTAGGGCAACTCATTACAACATCAAGCGAATTTGAATACATTAATATAAATTTGTTTTGATTAATTTAAGGTGAGCTTGACTAAGCAAGTTATTCTAGCTCAAATTTGATTATTTTTTTTTTTCAAATTGACTCAAACTTTAATGAGCAAATCTTAAATATATATAATTTTATGTTTAGTAATTTTTTTAAATTAAAAAATTAAACAACCTAGTACTTAAGGTGAATTTAACTCCAATACTTTATAGCGCCCTGCTTCTTGTATTATGAAATTCCTTCGTCCAAAAGCTTTGCTAAAGTGAAGTGTGAAGAAATACAATGGCTAGCGTAAGATGGCAATGCTTGTGGAATTTACCACCCATGCAAACGCAAAGACAATAAATAAAATAAAAAACAACAAAAATTGAAGTGGTCTACATTCTTGTACATGCCTATTTTTTTTTTTCATATAGAATAAAGGTACACCATACATGCCTAAATAGTATGTCCGGAATTTTTAATTTCTTTTTTCTTTCTTTTGGTTCTAGTCTGATACATAATTTTCCTACGAAGCATTTCGTTTTTGGAATGTAATTAAAATAACTTTGCTTCTATTTCAGTCAATTACTTTTAGATGATCATCTGCTAAAAAAATATTTTATTATAACTATATCATTATCATAATTCTGACTAAAATTTTTTATGGCATATAGTCAAAAAATTGCATGACGTGTTGGAGTATTTCTAACTTTTTTTTTTAATTTTTAATAAAACGAAGAGCCGCGTATATATTTGTAGGGTTCGCAAATTTGATGTTATTTTGGAGGTAATTCGAATCGGGTTATTAAGGCATCGTCTGGTCAATTTAATTTTCAAGTGAAAAATTATCAAAATTATTTTTTGTTATTTGACAAGACACCAAATTTTGTCGCATTTTTACTCAGTTATAATAATTTACTCAACTCAAAAATTATTAAAAATTATTAAAAATTACTAAAAGTTACTAAAAATTGCTAAAAGTTACTAAAAATTATCAAAGTTGTCAAATATTTTATCAAACACCCAAAAGTTTTAATAAGTTGCAAAAATTGTTACTTGCTACACCAAACGTATCAAAAATTACACCTAGTAACTTTTGGCAAAAAATTATCAAAAAAATTATTAAAATTTAGAATTTCAAACAATGCCTAGGGACATTTGGAGTGATAAAAATGAAATAAAGTGAGACAATTTGAGATAATTTGTGAGTTTGTAATTTGTCCAGTGAGAGATAAAGTAAATTATTTTTAGAGATTTTTAGAAATTTTTAGAATTTTCAACATTTTTTATTTCATCAAATGGACATTTTAACTAATTTAATGATTCGAACACATTTATATATTTTTTATATTAAAAATTTATGAATATTTTAAAAGTATTAACTTTAAATTCAATGATCCAGATTGAATTACTATGGAGTTAAATTAAATTTGATGTGAGCCACTTTTTCTATGGTCAACCCGCCCCCATCAACCTAGGCCTCTTTGGTAGCACAAAAATATGTAAAAATTTACTAAAAGTTACAAAGTAAGTGTTTGGTAAAATTTTAACTTTTGTAACTTTTTTACTCTATTACAGTAATTTGCTCCACTCAAAAGTTACTAAAATTTACCAACATACAAAAGTTATTAAAAATTACTAAAAGTTGCCAAAATTTACCAAACACTCAAAAGTTGTTAAAATTTACTAAACGTTATCAAAATTTTACCAAATATACAAAAGTTACAAAAAATTGCTAATATTATAACTTGCATCACCAAACACACCACTAGTCTAAAACTACTGAGAAAAAAAAATGTTTGTTGAGACATGCATGAAATGAAATATTTGTTGAAAGGTTGACCAATGTTGTGTATTTTGGTTTTAAATAAAAATAAAAAATCTGTTCCAGAAATTGATGGTTTTTCTATTTATTTTTTTATTTTTTCTATGCTTAAATCCTTGCTGGTAGGGGTATTAAGCCTGCGAGTTAGCAGAGGGTAGTGTTCGATATTATATGAGAATGGGGTTAATATCGAGTTTGATATCAGTCTCGAAGATAAATTCTCCGAGCTGATCATATATTTTTTAATTACAAAAATATTCGAATAAATTTATACAGTTGAATTTAATCAACGAATCCATGCAGTAATGCCATGGGGCTGACAGTATATATGGAACCCCAAGGCAACTTGCTATCACTACCCATTTCATCCCTCGGCTAGTGCTCTCTATGATGCCTCATCCCCTTTCATCCAACAACCCGTTGCACTAATCTTTGTTTGATCTTCTGGTAACTGCAGCGACTAGATAATGTGGAGGAGCCCTACGTTAACAGTAATCCCAGGGAAGAACAATCGGAGCAATACCATCAAGGTTTTCTACCTTGGCCAATATCCTTTCTATTCGTGATCATTAAGCATGCGCGTTTATAATGATAGGTTTATTAGATATCTCATCGGCTAAACGCTCCCCTCTCTCAGCTGATGCGGCTAATATCACCTTGTTTGAACGGTTTGATTCGTATCAGACAGATACAGATATATTCAATCGCTTCGAAAGGTAATTTCTTGTAATGAATGGATTTCTGTTTTTAACATTGTTTGGTTTAGAGAAATGGTAACAAGAGAATTTGTAAAGAAGAGGAAATTTTCTCCACTCTCCTGTTTAGTTTTGGGACTCTGGGGAGAAAGGAAATAGAAAATGATAAATGGGAGACAACTATTTTCTAACCATTTTCATTTTTCCTTTCTCTCCCTAGTAAACAGAGCTGGTTTACTTTTCTGAACCGTAATGTACCTGCTTTAATCCCAATCATACTTCTAAAGCAGGGGAACTCTGCAATTTGGTAATTCATGGGATGGGACTCACTGCTCAGCTTTGCCTTATTTCTTTAATTTTTTCTTTTGCTTAGTTATCTTGGATGGTGTGGCAGGTTTGATATCGAAGGGGATGAGACACAGTTGAATTTCGCTTCTCAGGATCACACACAAATCCCAAGTACTCTAATACCCTCTCCTCCTCGTCCAGATGAGCCCCAAAAACGTAAGCAGCAGAAATAGTGTTATTAATTCTCATAAAATTACTAGTTTGATAATAGGTCCCAGGTGAGACCAAATGGATAAATATGGAAACGGATAAATAGTGTTTCAATTTGGGTTGGAACAAACCACTAGGTTCATACTAATCTTCAAATTCCATTCATAGAATCCTACCGATACTTAACAAACAACTAAACAAGCAAAATAACTGATCGACATATGGAGATCCCATGATCAACTAGTGCCCTTCGTTGCCACGTTTTCCTCTAAGATCTTGCTAACACGTTGCACTTCTTTCTGTCCCACAATCCCCTGTTCCTTAGCCACCCAGCCTCCCCTTCCCACGTTTAGCATCTCTTGACCATAATACCTGGGATTTAGGCATTGGCTGCGTCGAGACCTATCGTAGTTCAAAATACATATTTTAGTTAGGGGTTGTTACTACAGTAAAAATTTAATCCCAAATACAAATTTAGGAAACTAGTCATGGTAGTGATCTTTTTCTTTGTTCTATTTGAATTCACATACTGAAGTATTAATTCTTTTATAAAAAGAAAGTAAGAATGAAAATGATAACATCCATTGTTTTATTTGAATTCACATAGCGAAGTACTAGTTCTTTTATAATAAGAAAGTAAGAATGAAAATGCAAACATCCATCATTCTGACAAGCAATATTGGGGGGAAGATGAAAACATGCATTTTCGGGAAGAGTTTGTGCAATTTCACTTCAAAGAAGTTGTGTTTAACTCACATTGTTTTATTATGGAGTTTGACATTAAACTTCTCTTAGTAAGCCCAACTCTATCTGGGGGAAAAAATGATGATGAGCCCAATTCATTGAATGCATAACTTGGTGATACATTTATGATGCGTTAAACTTGCAAGATGTCTTGCAAATATTGTTAATAATTGAACAGAAAGTAGATATGGTGTAGGATGGTTTCTATAATCATTTCTTTTACCCATTCACTAGCATCATTTCTATCTTTATAACTTGTGAAGCAAGATACTTAAAGGTCTTTATATTGAGATAAAGCGATTTTCTTTTTGGAACTGGGAGAGCATGCCTCAAGGCTGAACACATGGCATTTAAAGTGACAAGGGTATCTTTTGCTAATCCCAGCGATGCAATTTCTGCATTGTTATTTACTTGATAAATAATTATGACAATGCAATTTTTTGGTGCTTCCAATTAATTTTTGAAGAACCTTATTCTTCTATTCCCCTTCCATCCTCCCTTGGGCGGGGCCCTGGGGGAGGGGGGAAAGTGGCATGTAATGCACTTGATGTACTAAGACATGCTTTGCACAAAAATCAAAGAAAACGCTAAATACCAAGAAAGTATCCAAATAAACAAAATTTATAAAATATTTTATATTAATATGTTATATTTATATTAATATAATATAATTATATATAAAATAATATCATAAACTATGTAAGTAGGTCATCTAGTTTAACAGGCTGAACTTCCTTAACTTTAAGTTTAGCTTGATTAATAAACAAGTTTAATAGGAGGATCTAGCTCGACTAATTTATTAAAGGAGTCCAGTCCTTAACAAGTCACTCACGAGTAACTTATGAAGGACTTGATTAATTGACACCTCTACTTTTGTAGTTTTGCCTGTCAAATATATCGAATATATAGACATCACTATAAAAGTCTTACTAGATCTTAAGTATCATTCACATGCTGACTACTTTGTTTTCCCTTCTTAGATAGGTTAATAAAGCCAAGTCCTTGTGGCTTACTATTGGGTTAAAGTTATAACGTTGACTCCTTTCTTTTTAAGCCAAATAATACAGCTTACAGGTTAATAGAACTTCTTAGTCCTTACTCAGGCACCTTGACAGGGTAGTAATGTCTCAAAGTTCTGCAAATTAAGAAAATTGTGATATTCAATACAAGTACAGAACCGTAAACGTTAGACGTTAAAAGCTCTATTGTAATGTATCAGATCAAAGACACATATAAGTTGTGGAAGATAACTATTATTTGGCTAGCAATGCTGACTCCATACCCTCTTGCAGCCGATGAAATCCTGGACCAGCACCCTGAAGACCAACTCAATCGGCAATCTGATGAAGGAAAGGAAGCAATTCAGGTAGCCCCATTTAAAAATATGCAGAAGTAAATGACCTAGTGAAATAAAAGTAAATGACTTGGTAAAATTGACAAATATGGAATGTGCATGTGATTTTTGTAGCACCAGCAGGATCACCAGAGGCAAGGGCCAGCTCGAAGAAAAGGAAGAAAGCCAGCATCCTTTGCCATGGATTATGAACAAACTATTATTCCAGGTCACATATACCAGTCCTGGCTTCAAAGTGCTTCTGATATTGTTTCAAGAAGAGGCAGAAAAAGAAAGGTATGTCTGCACCTGTCGCTGTCAGTTTATTTTATTCATATGCACAGACTTGGGGCTATTTAAATTTAAGATAAATTATTCATTCAATAAAAGGTCTTTGTTCTCTATGCATTCCAGCGCTTTGGTACCATTTCTTCCATGAAGGTTGGCCACCTCATGGAATTGCCTCCCACGGTACTAATCTGTGGGCTGTTTGGAACTGGAAATAGAGGAATACATTATCCAGCACCTCTTTTGAAACTATGGACGAGAAGTACCCAACCTCCCCATGAATCACCTTCTGGTCAGAGTTCCGTCGCGGTTGCTTTTAAATTCCTCCTTATTAAAAGAATGAAAGTTAAGAATTCTCTACAATTGCATGCAGGGAGGATCTCCCCACCCCAGCCACCAGAGCCTTCTTCATCATCACCACCAAATAGAGCACATTATAACTGATCCAGCGGGATTTGTAAGCTACTCTATCAATCTTTTACTTTCAGTGTATGCAAAAAGTAAAAAAATAATAAATAAATAAAAATGTACCTTCTGATAAAATATTTGAATTGTGAAGCCTTTGAAGATTTTCACAGTGGACTTGGCTCCCAATCATTGGGAGTGTCAATAGAGAAACAACGGGAAAATCTCAACGTTAATGAGATACCAACTGAAATCCTTATGGAGGAGCTTAGAAATAACCTCGTCAACAATGGTGCGAGGGTGACTGAGGCCAATGTGATGGTAACACCAGGAAATTCTGGTACGCTATACTTTTCCAATTCTTATCATCTCTTAGCTTCTCTGAGGTGTCTTTAAGATTTCAAATCTTCATGGCTGAACTCTACTGCAGGAGATGAAGTAAGATCTATCCCGAGTTCAGGATCTGGGCACGATTTCTTCTCACTTAATTCGGAAGTCAATTCAGGCAGGTTAGTAGAGTGACATAAATATTTGCACATATACATATATACACACACACATGCAACAACACCGCGCAGCAATTTAATTATGAAGTGATTTCAAAGTATTGGTTGAGATAGGTTTCTTTGAAATTTAAGGGAAAAACCATTTAATTTTCATTGAAGTTTAAGGGAAAAACCATTTTATTTTACATGCCAGTGAGGACTATATCCTGGTGCCTTATCAAAACTATTTAGTGGTTGATTTTGAACGGGAGGTTCTAATTGTTCAGATCCAATAAGAAACGACCTCATTCTGGATCTAGACACAGTGGAAGTGGCCTTGAACCAGTGGCTGAGGAGAATTCATGGCAGCACTCAGATCCAAATTTCAAGTTAGCCAGGCTATCTGAAAATGGCCTGGCACCTGAGGATGGTAAATAACCCATCTATCCTTTGCCATCTACTCAATTATAAGCTACGGTTAGCAGGTTCATTTTACTTTTTCTGGGACTATTCAATTTCCGTGCTTTACTTCTACAGACCTCTTGGTGGAAACTGGACCTACACAAACCCAAAATCCGGTCTTCAATCAGCCCGTTGACCAGATAACTGATTCTATTCGAATGTAACATTCCTCCCCCCCCCCCCCCAAAAAAAGAAAAGGATTCTGTCAAACTACTATGTTTCCTATGTCAGTTTTCAATCTTCTCTATGCTTCATATTAGATTTGACGTCTACAGGAATCTAAAGACACATTTTGATACACCGGGCTGCCCTCAAGCAGAGTCCCTAAATCAGCTGGCCATTGGGATGAACAAAAGAAAAGCAGCCCATCTCTTCTATCAGACTTGTGGTATCAAGCTATCCATGCACTTTTGTTGCCTCTGCATAATACTACCATGTTCCCGCACATGTTAATAAACCTCTTTCTTTACTTTAGACATACTAATTATAGATTAATGTATGCTTTCTGTGCAGTTCTTGCGACTCGTGATTTCATAAGAGTTGAGCAACAGGTGCCATATGGAGATATTCTTATTTCTAGGGGAGCGAAGATGTGAAAGACAAAATGAGCAGCTCTCTATGTAAGCTCTCTCTCAGATGGATCTCACACAGACGAATTGTTTCTTATGGCATTGTGACTTGCAGGTAGAATAGGACTATTTGGGTACAGTTATATTTAGGTTGGGAAAGTTAAAAAAATAGTTTTGAAAGGTGTGTGTATATATATATAGTTATGTTTTCTTATTGGGTGCTCACGCTAGCCTTCATGCATTGCTTACATCTCATGCACACCTTGTAGTTCACAGCGGTTAGTTTGGAGGACTTATTATATTGCTCCGACTTAAATTTCATTATTTGAAT
Source organism: Vitellaria paradoxa (assembly GCA_019916065.1). Lineage (NCBI taxonomy): Eukaryota > Viridiplantae > Streptophyta > Magnoliopsida > Ericales > Sapotaceae > Vitellaria > Vitellaria paradoxa. Next base: position 36,881,828 of record CM034242.1, on the reverse strand, counting down.
ATTTTGGTTGTCTTCAATCGCCACCATGGTTTGTCCTTCCTCCAATGCTGTTCATGAAAATGAATTGTCTTTGCTCCTGGCACAGTTGATTATCACTTTATGCTGAAAAAACCCTGTGATTAGAATTTGCTGTGGAAACAGTGGAAAGGTAAACAATTTCTAAATTATACAATATATATATATATATATATAGATAACACTGAGGCGTGACCATGCCCGTTTGGTCGTACCAAAAACATGAAATTTTTAGTAATTGAAAATTTTGATGTATTTGGTAAAAATTTAAATTTTCTTGAAACTTTTAGTAACTTTGGTTGTTTGACAAAAAATTCAAGAAATTTTCAGTAACTTTTAGGAACTGTTGGTTATTCGATAAAAAAGTTGAAGAAAATTTTAACTACTTTTAATGGTGAGAAAAAGAAAAAGTTGTCAAAAATTCTTAATTTTTGCCAACCAAACGGGGTATGGGCATGATTTTGACTTTTGCTGTGTTGGAGGACTATGACTTGCCAACTTGTTACATTAATCCATGGGGTTTGATTACTTCTTGGATTGTTCTATTTAGACTTTTGGATTCTGGTAAATTAATTTAGGATTAGGACCTGTTCATCTCACAAATCTTTATCTATTTAAAAATGGTTTAAGATTTATTATTGGATTTAAATGTAGGGTTTATTGATTAAAAATTAGAAATCAAAACTCAAGTTTTCTTTCTGTTTCTTTTCCCCCAAAGACATTCAATTAGGGTGGGCTAATAAGCTGGTGCAATGACTTGGCACTTTACCTCGAATAGTTTGTAATTTCTATTTAAATAGTGTATTGTAATCTACTTATTAACCTATTTGTTTGGATTCTGTTTCTGCATTTAAATGATTGAGAGTTTAATTTTAATACATTATTAGTATAATTCTTTTTCTTTCCTTTTAACTCAAAAGGATTTCAAAATATGACACAAGTTCATAATTTTATCATCCATGTTTTATTAAATTAAATAATACTAACTTGTTATATTGCGGTGTGCTGCTTGTGTAACTATATATATTTTTTACATTGATAGTGTATTAAAATAAGTTTATAAATAATTTGTATATGATAAACTTTTCGTAACCGGTTGGTCAGAATTTAGGACAACCTAAAAAGGATCGGGTTTAAGTTTTTCGAACGTAAAAGTACAGAAAGATTGTTATGACAGATCTCAATCTTGTTGAATTATAATAAGTTTTTGAGTGTGAGTTCAAACTCCGTCATTGTGGAAGTCTACAATTTATTGTTGAAGAGTTGTTATATGTGTATAAGTCAGCATTTGGAAGAGTTGGAAGAGTTTGGAAGAGTTGTTAAATGTGTAATAGTGTTTGATGTGGCATTTCATTACAAATTATTAAATCAATGAGCAAACTGTGTGGAAGAATTACTTATTTAATTTGGGGGAAAGTAAGTGGAAGTAGGGGAGCTTGTGAGTGTTTCACATGGTGAAGATAGGCCTATAAATATACTCGTAAGATAATTATAAAAGTCAATCAATCCCATTTACGGTTGAATGATAAGTTTAGGGGTAGTAAAATTTTTAGTAAAAAATTATCAACTTTTAATTTTTGAATGTTTGACAAATTATTAATTTTTGTCACTTTTTTGTTTTGTTACAGTAACTTTTCAACTCAAAAGTTACTAAAAATTGTGAAAAATTACTAAAAGTTATTAAAAGAATACTAAAAATTGCTAAAAATTTTATCAAACACTTAAAAGTTACAAAAAATTATTAAAAATTGTTACAAATTATCATGTGTTTCACCAAATATATAAAAAAATTACAATAAGTAACTTTTGACAAAAAAAATTAAAAATTATACCTCCAAACACTCTTTTATTTTTTGGTAAGTAAAACACTCTCTTATTTGGTGGTGCGTAGAATGATTAATTATTTACTAGCCCCATCCGTATTAACGTAAGCAGCAAAGAACTTCAAACTGCAATTGGATCTTGATAACTATGTTTTGCTTATTTTATGATACCCGGATTGAAACTTTGAACCGCACCTTTAGAAAAGTCGAAACGACGACTCTGTCTTTTACTATTTCGATGAACTCTTAGTCTTGGACCAATCCTATGGAAATTAGAGGGTAAATAAATATATTCAAGGAGATAATATATATATATATATATATATATGTATGTATGTATGTATATTTAGGGAAGTAGATATTTTGATTTATCTTAGTCATATATGTTGAAAATTTGATAAATAATTAAATACATCATATGAGTCATATGACATATAGATACATATTTTAAAATTTTCAAAGAATGTGTATTTAATACATGTCAGGCACGGGTGAAGTTACATGGGGGCAAGAGGGAGAAGTGACCCCTCAATTTTTAAGATAAAATTATTAAAATGCCCTCCTTGTTATTTTAATTTTATTTAAAAATTAAATTAATTAAAATTTAAGATATTTTGATTTTATTAAAAATTTAAAGTTAACTAAAAAATTTTTAATATATAAGAAGTTTAAAATAATCAAACTTGGTATTTTTTGTGAAATAAAGTGTATCCTTTTAATACATTATTGCATATTTTTGTTTATACTATCAGTAAATTTAGCATATAACACAATAAATTCTATAGATAATAAAATTTAATAATAATTATATTTTTTGTAGTGAGGAATATCTCTAATAAACTTCAGGTGCTTTAACCATTAACCGTGAGAAATATATTCACTAGTTAATACTCAAGAATAATTTATTTTTTCTCTAAAAATAATATATTTTTCTCCTACTCTTGATCAAAAAATAAGTCGATTGTTATTTTTTCTTGAGTGCCCGATGTCTCCCCTCAGTGCCCGGTGCCTCCCTCAACAAAAATTTTGGCTCCGCCCCTGATGTCAGGCACGACACTTATTTTAAAGTGTACATATTTCAAAGCAAGTATTCTCCTAATTATGTAATGTGGGGAATGTGATACGTCAATATTGTTAGCCTTCTTAAGATAGGCAAAATAAATTATACATTTGTAATTGAGCAACTCTGCATAGAGCAGCTCTTATATATACTAGAAGTTGACATACACACTTTGTATGTGCGTAAGAGAGATAAATACTCCTTTCATTTTTTTTCTTTATTTTGTTCTGTTTTTTTTTAAACATATTTTATTTGTACCCATTCAATTTTTTCCCCCTTGTTTTGTTCATTCAAATAATTAAATAGATTGGCACGAGTAACCTAAACTCGTATAACTCGCTTTTAACCTGCTTATTTTGAGTATTTATGTTTAAAGAGGCAAAAGCCCTGAATCTGATTCATTTCATAAAACTCAAAACCTTCAGCCTCACACCTCTAAGATCTTATGCCTCAGTTAAAAGAAATTAAAAAAAAAAGAAAAAAACATTGTAATTATCTTTTCACCATATTAGCAACTTATTTAAAAAAAAAAAAACATTACTAGAGTAATCATTGTCTTCTCCTGGGAGGCAAATGAAACAATTTAGCAATCAAAATGAGGGTGATATAATTAAAAAAAAAATTTGAGGGTGATATAAAGGTGTTTGGAGTTAAAAAAAGTGAGATAATTTGAGATAATTTATAAGTATATAATTCGTACAGTGAGACAAAAAGTAAATAACTTTTAGATATTTTCAGAGATTTTTAAAATTTTTCAGTAGTTTTACATTACGCCAAACGGACCCTATTTAGATTGAGAGTTTATGAAGTTGAAATAAAATTGTATGATTTGAAGTTACATTTCTAACTCTGAATTGATATGATATTTTATTCAACGGTTAAGATTAAAATATTTCATCTATTAGATAGATTTTCATAAGAATTTAAATGTTAAAAATATAATTATAACTCCTAAAATTGTATTTCAACTTCAGTATCCTCTGATCCAATATAATCCAGAAGCAATTTCTTCGTATGCAGAATAAAAATTTTTGTTCTTTTATCATTTTTAACAATATTAATGGTTGCTTCATGCAATGTTCTTATCCTAAATTATCACCCACTGATCTAATGTTTATTGTTCAATGTACATATCAAAGTGCACATGGCTCAGTCTCTTCCAGTTTACCAAAATTAAAAAAAAAAAAAATTATATTTTGTGAGAAAAATTTACAAAGAAAAAAAATATGTTAGAATGACATGTTATTAATATTTTTATAACTTGAACGCATCTTAATAGGTATTTTTATTTAAAAGGATAACTACATAAACCTTTACATCAAAATTTTTCTCACCATAACCTGGAGGATAACAAATAGAAATGTTATGGAACGGTAGGCGTTTGGGACCTCAAAAATTTTAAAAAATCTTAAAAATTTCAAAAGTTGTCACGGTCTCAAACTCTAAAAAATTTCAAAAGCCGTTGGAACGGATCAAAATGGTGTGTTTCAACGGATTTTGCCAGAATTTAAAAAAAAAGTGATCTGACATTTATATAAAAAATTACACAAATTTTCAAAAATTTTAAAAATACTTTACTAAAATTTTGACACGTGTCACTTTATATAATTTTTAATAATTTTATATCAAATCAAACATAAATATTCAACAATCATTACACAATAATTTCAAAATTCACTTTAAAAAATTTTTGGTGTTCGCCCTTATACAAAATAATTGAGAGACCCAAAAGTGAATCAATCAACATTTTTAAGTGGGCCCGCTCGATTTTATTAATAGTCTGTTGGATGGATGGCGATTGAAGTGAAGTTTAGTTTCAGACAGAAGAAGAAGTGAAAGAAAGTGAAGTGGAGTGATTTTTTTTTTTTTTTTTGGGACAGCTAATAGAGAGAGAGAGGAGTTTAAAATTTTAGTTTCGCTTGGTTTCACAAAATTTAATGGAGGAGAAATGAAGCATATGTTAATTTTTTACCATTGCACCCTTACGAGAGGAAATTAAGTGTCCAAGGGCATGTATAGTTAAAATTTATTAATTACTAATTAAAATTAGTACTTCACTTCATTTTCCTACTATTCTTTTAAGGTTTTGAAGAAAAGAACAACCATGCATAATTAGACACCGTTTAATAAAATTTTCTGTTTTTGTTTTTATTTATTAGAAAATTGAGCATTAAAACTCATTTGATAATTTTATTTTTTGTTTTTAAAAAAAATAAAAACTGTTTTAAAATTTTTTTAAAATTATGAAAACTTAAAAGAAGTGTTTTATCACGTTTTCACTTTTAATTTTCATTTTTTTCAACAACCATTACTAGTTACAATCACCATCAACTACCATTAATTGTCGGTCACTAGCTACCATCGATCACCACTCACAACTATTATTCACTATTGTCGCCACTCCCTAGCCACCATCAATCACTAGTAGTTGCCATCACCTTTGATTACTGCTGTTTAGCTCTAATCACCACTTGCTACCCATTATCGTCGCTGACTGTTGCCTACTTCCAACTACCATTGGCAGGGACAGTCCTAAGGGAGGACAAACGGTGGCCACGACCCTCTAAATTTTGAAAATTCTTTAATACTTTCATAAATTTTAGTATTTTTTTTATATGATAAAGTGTTTGGTCTTTTCTAAGTTTTGAAAATCCTTTAATATCCTCAGTGCATAGTGTTTGCTCCCCCAAAAAATTATAAAATTTTACTTTACTTTTCACTCAACACAAAATTTTTTATATTAGTCCCCCTTACTTAAAATCTTTGGTCCACCACTGATTGTTGTCCTAACCTTTAGCCACCATTGCTTGTTGTCACTCACCTGTCATTGGTCACTCTTCTAGTACTATAACCAATAGTTATTATTATCAAATGCATTTTTAAGTTTTTATTTTATTTTTCTATGAAAATAAAAACTAAAAAAAAAAATTAAACATAAAAACTGAATACAAAAATTAAAAACTGACAACTTTATCAAATAAGCTTTTAATTGTTTAATATTCACTTCACTTCCTTTCCTTTCCCCTTCAAGCTCTTCAATCCAATCATATAACTAAGCAGTCACCTCCAAATCCTTTACTTCCCCTCCAAATACCTCAATCCAAATGGATTATAAGAGTTTAATTTAATTCGTTGTTTAAATACTGTCAATTTAATCATTTTTATTGATTTTTAGATTAGCATATTTTGAACCTAAATTAACTGGATGTGACATTCTTATTGCATATATATATTTAATGTTTGGATGAAGGGATTATACCACGTAAATGAATCAAATCGATTAAAATTGGGTTAGATTAGTTTTATAAAAATATTATATTTACTTTTAAATTAAAAAATTTTAATTCAATAAAAATATCGAATCAATTTTGAATCTAAGTTAAATGTGAACCTATCCCATATGTGTAAATTTGTAATATTATATTTACGCATAGTATGATTTTTTTTTTTTTTTGATAGTTCATAGTATGAAAATTGTATCGTAGCATCGAAGAAAGAGTTTGTCAATTAATTACTAAAACGAAATATTTTGAAAAAATAACAAAACAACAAGAGATCTTATCGATCAGATGTCAACGAGGGGATTCATTTTTTTTTATTCCCATTTCTATTTAATGATTTTCATTTTTTTTTCTATCACTGCCTCCGTCAGGGAATAAAATTATATTCTTATGTTAATTATGATGCGAAGTATACTCATTCTCACCCATTTTTTTCAAAATAAAATATATTTATTGAAAATAAAAATTATATTTTTATATGATATAATACTATTTAAAATAAAAATTATAATCAAATAATGTTATATATTAATATAACTAATTTATTAAATGAATTTGAGATGAGTGAAGACTAGCATCTCTATTTATACTTGTTCAGAAATTACTTAAATTTTTATCTTCGCTCCCATTTTCATCCTCACAAAAAAGCATATTTACACTTTCAACAAACGAGACCAATATTGCAAGTACTTGCCGGAAACGAGCATTTTTTTGCCATCCCTTGAGCCGAACACATCCATTATAATGGCCAACGCCATTCATAAGCAGCAATTATGCTTTGTCTGGCATTTTTGGGACTAACTTAATTTTCTAGGTCCCAAAATTCACTGTAACGTAAACAGCAAACGCTTCAATGTGAACCTGACAAGATTTTGAATCTCAAAGTTACCTCGTTATTAATGTAATGAGGAACGTGATAAATTGATAATGATGTTATGTTTATTATATATATATATATATATTAGGTTAATAAATATTTAAAAAAATTAAAAATGTTATACAAAATTATTAAGAGAATTGTATTGAGCCTACTTTTGAAGTCGTGGAATAATTCTTTTAATATGTGAGAATTTTTTACATATGCATTCAATCTTTGTTATTTAAAAAAAATAAATTATCTTATCAATTAATGCACAGTTCTAAAATGCATCATGAGAGAGAGAACAGAGAGAGAGACAGAAGTTGAGCGTTTATAAACTACTGTACTCTTCGACTCTTTTCGAATGTGAGATCATTTTTGATATCATCGTATGATAGTTTTCTTCACAATTCATAGGAAATTAATTTCAAAAATTTCTCTGTGAAATTAAAAAAAATAAAACCACTAAATTAATAATAATCAAACTTAAGACTTCTATACCAAAAAAAATATTGACTCATTCAATCAATTGCTATTAAAATCACAAACACATTTATATATATAAGTAATTTTAATATTTAAATTAATGGAATAATATTTCCAAATTAAGTAACAGAAGGTTTACCCGGTCAAATTATAATTGTGGAATTGCTTTTATAATTGCATAAACTGGTTATACGAACACAACCATTCGTTTTAATTGTGGAAATCATTTTTTTTTTTTTTAACTTAGAGCGTTTGTGTCAATTTACGCACAACTCAACAAATCACTGAGAACTCTGAAGTTTTCAGTGATCGTAAAAAGACTCGAATACTTTTGAAAAATAAATTTAAAAGTTTACTAATTCAGTTAATTTTCATGATTTTAAACGTGGTAACTACTACTTCGAATCTAAGAGGAAATAACTGGACCTTAACTTTGCCGAACACCAACCCTGAAATTGTCTAACCAATAACCGATTGACTTTCCGAATCAAGAGTGCCAAACAAGCGACTTTCATAGGAAAATAAATAATTTAAAAATATGATAAATTACATTACTGCCCCTGTAGTTCACTTAAATGTGAGATAGCTCCCCTTAGGTATTAACAATTACACAGCCAGCCCTTGCATGATAATGTTAAATGGTGTTAGTTAGCCTATCAAATTACATTCTTTCTCCTTTGCATCTGATTTATTTATTTATTTTCTTCTACACAAAAGATGATGACATGACATTGGAGAAAGATCGGGCGTGTTGGATAAATTATTTTATAATTTTTTTCTCTTCTCTATAAATTAAGGTTCCGTTTAGTTTGTAAATAAACTTCCAAAAAATTCTATAAATCTCTATTAATTTTATATCGCATCAACTTTTTTCTTTTACTGCACGCATTACGAAATCTCAATTTATTTCGATTTATCTTACTCAAAACTTACCCTAAATAAGCAAATAACAAAATGAGTTTTTTTTTCCTCCCAAATTCAATAGAAAATAAGTTTTTCTTTCTTGAATAAAATGACATAAATACATTCATCTTCTTTATCTTGAATTTAATGTGTTAGTCTTTTTTTTTTTATAATATTTCATAGAAATGAGTTAATTAGAGAGGGAGTTAGGACGTTTATTTGGAGTGAAACCCTAAACCAAATTTATTTTTTAAGTATATTTTATGCTTTAAGGAGCCTTATTTTACAGCTAAATGCGTGCAATAATTTATTGTTTTATTCTAATATTTTTCGAACATGTTTAAATTTAAAATTTTAGAATAGTTATTACTAATTACCTGTATAATTTATTGATTTTAGTGCTCGTTTGGCTATCCAAAAATCTCAACTTTTTTAGTAATTTTTAGTAATTTTTAATAATAATTTTTTTTTATCTATTCGATAAAAATTAGTAATTTTTGATAACACTGGTAACTTTTTGTAGTAAAAAATTACTTAAAATTGAATAAAGTTGTTAAAATTTTGCCACCAACCAAATGGGTTAAAAACGAAAATTGTTAAAAGTTTTAAGATTTCTTTTAGTAATCAAACAGGCCTTTAGTAGACCCCAAGTACACCTAATTTTATATTTATAACACAATTTTACTTAGATTATTTTTCACAATGCTTCCTAAGTATTTCTAAATAGGTGATTTGACTAATTAATTGTATGCCTAATTCTTCCAACCACTAGACTTTTTTTTTTTTTTTTGATAGATAAGTGGGGAGGGGGAAAGGGACACCCTGAAGTTTTGAACCTGGATGGATGAGCAAGCAAGTGAAACCGGCTATCACTCAGCCAACGGTCTTATTCTCACTAGACTTGTTTTCTATCCAATATTATTAAGATTTTTTCTATCAATTTAAATAGTGCATAAGTAAGGGTATTTATGTAATTTTACAGTAACACAAAATGCTTTTAAGTCAAAGATAATTCTATTAATGTTTTTCTGCGAAAAGAATATAACAAAACAAGTACCAGAATGATGTGATAATAACATTTTTAAAATTAAAATTAAATAATAACATTTTTAAATTAAAATTAATCTCAATATTATTTTTGTTTAAAAAGATAAGCTCAAAACACTTCATACTTTTTTTGGTAACTCTTTCACGTTCATGTGGTAATGTAGCATTACTCATTTTTATATATATTTTTACTGACGTAAACGGGGGCCATTAACGTAACTAACGGCTACTAAACGGCATGGAGGAATTTGAAACGAAAACCAAAAATTACGGGCAATGATGTAATTATTTTTGCTTGAGGGGAATCGTCTCACGTTTTAGAGAATCTAAAGGGTAGCAAGGGTAATTCACTCTAAAAAAATAACAGATAATTACGAGGTTAGGGCTGGCCCACCACTGGCTTCTCCATCGCAGCTTTACAAGTACCGTTCCATTCATTCATAGAGATAAAGAAAGAGAAGAGCGCTGAAACTAACGGACGCGAGAAGTCACCGCCGGCACGTGAAACTGACAGACTTGTCAGGAAAACGCAAACTCAAACGGGGTTCTTCTTTCCATATCTCAGGCGTTCTCGCCGCGATCGTTGCAGTTTTTACTGAATCAAACTACATACACTGCATGTATATATTATGTTGTGTATATGTATAATTGTACCAGTAACTCTTCGTCGAAGAAAAGCTTCTGTTTTCAAGCGTCTTCAAACTCGAGTTTTGGTCTAAATTAGTCCGCAGATTCTTTATCGGTACAGAATTTGGTTGGTTCGTTTGACACGTTCAAGCTGTGCTGTGTTCCGAGTCAACTCGGTGATCGGACTTTTTATGATTGGCGCTGTTGTCGATTGAATTCGAGTTTGGAAGGAGAATCAGAGGATTTTTTTTTTTATTTCCTTTTTGTTCTTTTGGTTGTTTTTACTGCCGTGGCCGTTGCAATGATCGAGTATCGGAGACTCGGAAAGCATCGCTCAGCGATTTTGACAGTTATAGTGTGTTTGCTGTGTCGGAATTTGAATTTGAGTTGGTCTGTCAACGATGAAGGTACGAGCTTTCAGTTTTTCATCGATTTTTGATCGTTTCATACTCTGGTTGGTTGATGAGAAAGAGTAGGAAAATAGATTAGCACGAGATATATATATATATATATATATATTTTTCTTCCAAATAAATTTTTTGGTAGCTCGATGTTTGTTTACAGAGTATATGTTTTCATGGAGTCTAAGTTTGTATGCAGGGTTGGCGTTATTGAAATTTAGGGAAAGAGTGGTAAGCGATCCTTTTGGGGCTTTGTCAAATTGGAATGTTTATGTTGGAGTAGTCAATCCGTGTTCTTGGTTTGGGGTGGAGTGCTCTGATGGAAACGTTGCAGTTTTGTAAGTATCTAGCATGAATTTTTATATTTTGCATAATTTGGGATTTAACTATTTCTGTTTTGTGCTTCTAATTATCATAATGCTCTTTCTTGTTGGCAATTGATGAAATAAAAAGCTAGAAAAAGCAAGCATTCACGGGGTTTATGGCTTCCTTTTTCGGCTACTTTTTCATTTTAAAGGGCCTGTTTGACCTACCAAATTTTACCAAACTTTAACTACTTTTTGTACTTTCTTTCAATAAAATTTTAACACCTATCACCTTTATATCACGTCTTTATATTTTTATTGTACTTTTTGACCAAAATTTGGCCAACCAAACAGGCCCTTATGTGATTTTTTCACCAAATTTTGATATGTATATATATATATATATATATATATTTGATTTGGTAGTTTTTAGACATACTATTATCATTTAAAAATGGTTAAAAATAGTAAAATTCATGTATAGATAAAAAAAAAATAGTAATTTTCATCTGTTCATATATATTTTTTTTAACCAACTTTTGCATTTCTTTTTTAAATATGTGTAGCATGCTTAAAAGTTACCCAAAAAAAAAAAAAAAAAAAAAGAAATTGGTGAAATAAATGTTATATAAGATGAAAAAATAGCTGGAAAAAAAAAGCCAATTTCTTTAATGTTCCCAAATTAGGTATCTGAACTCATGGTCCCTGATTGGAGGAACATCTCAATGTTAGAAGGGTCTAATCCAAATTTTATAATACAAAGACCTGAACCTCATTTTGTCCTGAAGCATTGGTGCTAATTCAGGTGTCTTGTATCCTGAAGATTGGTTCCTTTGAGAAATTGTGATTGTAATAATTTCTGGGAATGTTATACCTGTTTACAAAATATATGGACGTAATTTTAATAAGATGTTGCGATAGATTGTTGGACTGAAATGAGGATGATTTTTGCAATTACTTGGACAAAGTAGGGTGGATACTAAATAATAATACCAGCTTTTTTTTTGCAGTCTGATCATGGTTTGAAATGTTGGTTTGGATAGCATATCAGCCATCGTCAGTACTTGAAAGGCATGGATTTTAATGTTTAATTTGTGTCTGTGATTAAGTTGTTTGGGGAATAATACTGTGATTTCAAATAATTTTTATGGTTTTATTTTGGGTATTCTTACCTTTTAGTTAAGGAAATTTTGGTTTAGATGGATAACGATGACTTCTAATTATTTCTATGATTTGTACGTCTTGCAGGAACTTGAAAGGTCTGTGTCTTGAAGGGACACTAGCCCCTGATCTTGTTGACCTAATCCACATAAAGTCAATGTATGTATATATTAATCTGTTACCTATGCCAATAATTTGTTATGCAGCATTTTCAATCTTAGGACCATTCGGTGCCTTTCTATCCTGCTTTCTGTCTTATGAGCACCATTTTTTTTTTCACGTACTTCTTTGCAGTATCTTACGCAACAACTCCTTCTATGGAATTATTCCCGAAGTGATTGGAGAGCTCAAAGATTTGGAGGTCTTGGATTTGGGGTACAATAACTTCAGTGGACCACTCCCATCTGAACTTGGCCCGTCACTGGCAATCCTGTGAGTTGAAATTAACAAGTAAATTAATTTTTCATGGAGAGCACTCTATCTGCCATCGTTGACTTAATTTCTTGTTAAATTGCAGTCTGCTGGACAACAATGAGCTCCTTGGAAGAAGCATGTCCCCTGAAATTTATGAGCTCCAAATGATTTCTGAAGTTCAAGCGGATAAAAACAAGCTTTCTAATTCAGCACAAAGATCATCTCACAGTGAAAAATCCTTCTCATGGTACATCCACTTAGCTGATGTAATGCAAACTCATTTTTCGTAAGGAATGTAGCATTCAGTAAGGTGGGCTACCTAGTAAGTTTGATGCAAAAATACAATGCAAACTTCAAGGCTCAGATGCGTAGATCTACCTGGCCTATCCTTGTGGCTTAGTAAACTATGGCTTTACATTGCCTAACTTCAATGTTAGGATATGGGTCCAAAAATTGCGTAGAATATGCGGACATGTCATTGTGTAAAATATTGACATAAAATATGATTATTATTTAAAATTATACTTAGAATTAAATGGAATTTAAATAAAAAATGAGCTTCTAATCTTCTGTCTACATAGAAAATTTTATTTATCTGCATGTCGTTACTTCTTTAAGAGTTTTCAAAGATTAGAGGATCCAAATTTTCAATTTAGGTATGGGTGTCAAACACAGATGCCATAGCCCATCTTCTGGAAGCTTCATCATTCGTGTCATCTACTTTTATTTTGCCAGGAACATTGCTGGAACTGGAGATGCAGGTCATCGAAGGCTGATCGAAGATCCCATTACTAACCTGCCAGCAACACCAGCTGAACCAGGACCGCCATCATCTTCTCCATCACCATCGTTGACATCTGGTTCTCCATCATCATCCTCTTCGCCATCCCCTACACCCTCTACTTTGCCAAAACCAGACTTGACTGCTCCCCCTACTTCCCATGCTTCTCCCACTCCCCTTTCTGTTCCAATGCCTTCACAGGCAGAAATTCCCAGTCGCAACCATCATCGAGCACTTATATTGTCTGCAGTAATAGGGGTTCCTGTGTTGCTTTTGGTTTTGGTCATCATCATACTCTGTCACAGCAATAAGGTGGCTGTTGTCAGACCATGGGCCACAGGATTAAGTGGACAGCTGCAGAAAGCATTTGTAGCTGGTAATTTTTCTCTCTCACCAGAAGAATGTTTTGTCTTCAAGGAAATCTAAAATGAAAAAGCTTGCTCCTTAATGATTGATGAGAAAGATGAATCTTGGGTCAAAATGACTCAACTCAACCCAACAAAACCTTATTACAAACTAGTTGGGGTCGCTAAAATACCTTGGGTTGGAATGAGAACTAAAATATCTTTATGTGAAGCAATTATGTAATACAAACACATGCCATTTCTATGGTCATCTAATGGTCACAATCTCATTTTCTATCCTGTTTGGGATGATAAAGAAATTTTCCTTTCGCTGCATCTCGTCTAGATTTTTGGGAAAAATTCGTTTTCATAGCATATGTAAACATAGAATGAGCAAATCTGTTGATGGAGAAGCTTTGCATATGTGCGTGTTTTTTGTGTTTTTCCCCATATGAGCTTGCTTTTTTTCCATTTGGACCTGTGTGAAGCTTATAAATTAAAAAAAAAAAAAAAGAAAAGAGAAAAGGAAAAACAATGCCCTGCATCCTGTCCAATATATGCAAGCTTACAAGTCAGGAATTGCTTTAATTCTTATACTTGCATAGATAAATGATTTTGATTTTCCTTTTCAGGTGTGCCAAAGCTCAAGAGATCAGAGCTTGAGGCAGCTTGTGAAGATTTCAGCAATGTGATCGGTTCATCGTCAATTGGGACGGTGTACAAAGGGACATTGTCTAATGGCGTCGAAATAGCAGTTGCTTCAGTTGCAGTAACATCTGCCAAGGATTGGTCGAATAACTTGGAAGCCCAGTTCAGGAACAAGGTAGATTACAGATTAACCCCACTAGTGTTACGTTAAATTCTATTCGGTTTCATGGTCCCTGAATTCTTCATTCTGCAATGGTCTCAGATTGACTCTTTATCAAAAGTCAACCACCAGAATTTTGTGAATCTTCTTGGGTACTGTGAGGAAGATGAACCTTTCACCAGAATGTTGGTTTTCGAATACGCTCCAAATGGAACACTATATGAGCATTTACACGGTGAGTATCTTAACTTTGTTTCCATTTTCTTCCTAGAGATAATTTTGTTTATTGGTTGGTTGTTTTATGCTTTTTTAGTTAGAGGCAGACGAATTATAATCTCAAAAAGAAACTATAAATGCCTGCAACTGGGTTATTCTCTTACATTTCTTTGGTGCTCAATATTTGATGCATGTTAGCTACACACATATATAACTTGAAGATGGAAAATTGCATATATTAAATTTTTTTCCCCTTATTTCTCACTTGTTTGCATCAAAAATTTCTTTTTAAATTTCGCAATGAACCTCACAGAGGCAACGCATGAGATCTCTTACACTCTGTTTGGAATGGGTGGATTTAGTGTGATTTGATGTCATTTGATTTGGATTCTAACCAATTCCGTATGTTTGGAATTAAAATAATATTTTATGAGTTGAATTTGATTTCATTTTATAGTTTAAGTTTTGGAATTTATATCTCATTTGAAATCTAATCCAAAATAATAAAACTTGACTAAGAATTCATTCTTTTTTTAAAGCACCTAAGTAAGTGGACAAATTTATTTTTATATATCATATTTATCATATTTTTTATTTCCCATTAACATAGTCGAATTTGATACTTTTCATAAATCAATTTAATTCAATTCTTAAATTTAAATATACTGTTCTAAACATAAAATTTCTTTTAACAAATTAAATTAAATTAAATCAAATCAAATCATTTCTTTGTTTTAAAATAAAATTAATTCTAAGAAAAAAAATATTTCCAAACAAAGTGTTAACTCTTGTTTCTTCCCTGCAGTGAAAGAAGCAGAACGGTTGGACTGGGAAACACGGATGAGGATTATAATGGGCATCTCATACTGCCTCGAGCACATGCACCAACTGAGACCTCGCGTAGCCCACAAAAACCTGAACTCGTCGGCCGTCAGCCTCACCGAAGATTACGCTGCAAAGGTTTCAGATTTCGGCTTCTGGAGTTCTGCAGCCCAAACGGAATCGAGCCCAGAAAGCAACGTCTATAGTTTTGGCGTCTTATTGTTCGAAGTGGTAACCGGTAGAGTAGCACTCCCTCCCTCGGCGGACAGTGGCGGCTCATTCGAGGATTACTGGGCATCGCAGCCCTTAAGAGAAATGGTGGATCCGACCCTGACACATTTCCGAGCAGAGCAGGTTGAACAAATCGGCGAAGTGATCAAATCTTGTGTCCGTCCGAACGCGAGACGGAGACCACCGATGAGAGAGGTCACGGCGAGGTTGAGAGAGATAACTGCAATAGGACCCGAGGGAGCGGTGCCTAAACTCTTCCTCTTTGGTGGGCTGAGCTTGAGATTATGTCCACAGAAGCAAGCTAATCTATTACCAGTGGTTGTCGAGTCTGCAATTCCGGAAGTTAGTTGTACATCAAACAGGTAAAACAAAAGAAATGGTAAATTACAGGTTATTTATTTATTTATTTCTTTGGTTTAATCTTTACAATGTCAATCTGTTCATTGATGTTTACATGTTCTGTGTTCTCCAGTCGGTAGTGGTATTCTTAAGCGGCGGTCTAATATCTATTAATTTGTTAGCCTCGTGCTGTTTGCATCCCCGGTCTAAATTCTTTACGATTTAGATTTAAATTTAAATTTTATATTATTAACCTTCTGTTAAATTTTGTTAGCAAATTCTCAATTAGATAAGCTACGTGATCATCTGTTAATAAGCCATGTTTACATTTAGTGGAAGATTTTTTAGGAGGAGAGAAAATACAAATTGTTTAGTATATTACTAATTTAATATGTTTGACATTTCATACAAGGAAATAATAAAATGAAGAGATTTTATTTATTTTTTTTATTTGAAGTTGGATAAGAAATAGAAAAACAAAATGTCATACTTGTTCCATAAGGTTTAGGAAAAAAAAATAAATATAATTCAATATGGAGCACTATAATTTAAAAAATTTCTAGTACCATTTAAAATATCCTAAGAGGGCACAATTCAATAACTACTATGGAATACGAATTGTTTGTGCCAAATTTCATTTGATAGTATTGTGGTGTAGATAGTATTAACGATTTCTTAATAACTCCTTTAAAACAGTAATATTTAAATCATCGTTTTCTTCTCTTGATGATATTATCACTACAAAGACAGTATTTTCAAATCGGTTATAATCATATGTAACAAAAAGTTTTGCATTTAACATATCATATCATTTGAGAATCGTTTATTGAAGAACAAAATTGGAAATTGCTACAGTATCTTACTTCGAGGGCATGTGAAATCTCATTTCAATAAAATTATTAGGTATAAGTGAGTTTCATTAATGGCTGAGGGAGGCCTGTGCATGTCTTATAAATCCCCTAGTTGAGATTAGATAATATGCTATATATGTATGAAACCTAGATCCACTTGGTAATGGCCAAAGTTACGTGAGAAATGAAAAAAATTCACTGGAAATAATATGCAACATACGTATAAAATTAGATCCATTCAGTATGACCAAAATTCTCTATTTTTTTCCTCTTTTATTTTCTTCTTTTTCTCTTCCCTCATATTCTTTCTTTCTCCTTTTATTTCCTTATCTCCATTTGGCTTCGCAAGAAGAGGGAAATGAAAAAAAAAAAAAAAAAAAGAGAGAGAGAGGGAAAAGAGAGGAAAGACGAGTGAGGAGTATGTTGGAAGATTGATTTGAATGCATAAATAACTTGATTTCAATTCCTATCACAAGTAGTGGAGTTTTTAAGCGTTGTAAAAATTAATATAACTTTGTAAAAATTATAGTCTTGTAATTATATTTTGAATAAAAAAATTTAATTTTTGTAAAGTTTTATAGAGTTTTAAATGGGCCTAATCTATGGAGTAAAAACGGTAACAAATTTGGGTTGAGAAGCTGAACTGAGTTCGAAGAAGAAAGTACTGCTCAAATGCTTCAATCTACGTTTGAACACAACTGATAGCTTATAAAAATATTGAAATTTACAAATTTAATTACATGGCTTCCGATAAAATCAATTATTCATCTTAATACGAATTTGCAATCCAATTCAGTATTTATCATCATTTCCCAAGTATTATAAATTATGTGCGAATTACAATACTTAATACCATTTTCAACTATGTCCCACCAATAATGGTCCTGTTTAGGTCGACCAAGAAATACTGAAAAAATGAAAAAAAATGTAATGCGTCAAATATTTTTTGATGTTTGGAAGATTTACTAAATTTTACAAAAATTTCCGTTCGAACATTTGCTAAGCAAACGTTTTAACGCCAATCAAGTAAAAAGGTTGAAAGTCTGTCAATGACTTTACAGTGAGAGTTGTCAGACTAAAAAAGAAAACCATTAGAACAGTTATTCTAATACTCATTCCAACAGATTTCAAAAAAAAAAAAAAAAAAATTGACCTTTCTAGCGCAGGCCATTCGCACATGGATCACGAAATAGGTAAAGTTTAAAAAATTTTGATATCTTTTGACCACTTTTGATAACTTTTGATTGCGCCAAACAGGGTTAATATATATATATATATATATATAGAGGTAGCACTTTTATTTTAAAACATTGTTTTTAAAGTTATACCATATTCTCTAATCATTTAAAAATTATAATTGAATAATTAAAAAAACTCTTTTTATTTTCAAATATTACTTTTAAAATTGCAATCGGAAATAGCAACGCCCCTAATCATTAGACCATCTACTAGTATTTTGTTTATCTATACAATAAAATACAATGATTTTCAAAAATACCTCTCTCACAAATTAAGATTTAACAGTTAAGGATTGTTTTTTCTTTCATTTAATGACTGAAATCATTTTTATATTATTAACTTCCCGCATAATTTTTATTTCAATGGACTCACTTCTGGCTTAAATTTCATCCAATTATGATTTCTTGAAAGTTGAATCTTCTAAATTAAAATACCATAATTTATATTTTTTTTTTATGATACTTACCAAAAATTGATTGGAGAGAGGATCAAAACATATGTATTTCCTGTTGGGGCCTATAGTTTTGGAAAAAAATTAAAATTCATAAATTATCATAATTTTTTAATTTTAATTTTTTGTTCAAAGTTTCAATTATATAATAAATTTAATATAATTTTGTTCAGAGTGTCAAAAGTATGGATTATTACTAATTTTTTTTAAATTGTCCAACATACCTAATCATTTAAAAATTACAAAGAATTATTTTATTTTAAAAATTATTATTATTATTATTACTATTGTTATTTTTTTTTCTGCATGTTATATCAATGCTATTATTTGGTAAGAATTTGAAAATAACATTACAATTTGAGTTTCACGTTCATCGCTAGTTATTCTAAACTTGAGTTTGCAATAATCACATCTACTTGTTGTAGATAAATTTTTACATGATCTCATTGTAACGATGAGTAAATATAGAATGCAGTAAATCCTAAAATATTTTAATTTAAATCATTTAATTCTATCAAATTATGTAATTATATACTAATTAGAAGTTAAATTAATTGTAACAAAACATTTCATGAAATGTTTTGTAAACAAAGATAACTTGAAAATTACAATAGTGTGCTTAATCCTTATCAAAGCAATTGTTTATATCGGAATAATGAAGGATCATAATTTTTAAAAGGTTTGGACAATTTTTTTTAATTTTTAAATAATTGAGAAAATTTATATAATTTTTAAATAATTAAAGAGGGTTTATGTAATTGTTATTAAAAAATAATTTAAATGATAAATTTTTTTGTATATTTTTTTAAAGTATTAGTAAATAAAAAATTAACAAAATGAGTAATTGTTAATAACATTTATAAATTATATAAAACAACACTAACAGTAAGGGTAAGACTGTAAATGATGAAGGCTCTGTTCGGTTTGTTATAAATTTTTAAAAATTTTTAAAAATTTCTAAAAATTATTTACTTTTTATTTCAGTGCATAAATTATAAACTCATAACTCATCTCACTTTTTATTACTCCAAACATATCAAAAATTTTATTTTGGTGAGATCTTTTTTTTCCCATCATTTTTATAATGCCCTTAAACTCCTTATATTTACTTACAATTTCAATGGTATTTAAAAAATAAAATTTTGTACCTATTACATAATTAAATAATTTTATTTATTTATATTTTTAATTCCTTAGATGACCTTTAACTACCCGTTATTTTGTTAACTTTTTTTTTGGTTTTCTTTAAATGCTTCTTGTTTAAGTTATTATTTACTTAAATACTATTATATATTTATTATTTAAGCTAAATTTGGAAAGAAAAAAAGTTAAATTATATTGTAATTAACTACTAGTTACCTACTAAAAATTAGTATTTTTTGTGACTGGAAAAGGAAAAACTAATTTTTTAACTTTTTGTTGGTAATTCGACCTTCTTTTTTTTCACAATTTAAAAGAAATTTAAAATATATAAGAATAAATTTAATCATTTAAAAAAAATAAAAAAAAATTAGTAACTTTTAGCTACTCTTTCCAAATACACACTTATTGTATGACTCACTTTTTTTTAATTCTTTTATAATTTTATTTTAATTAAATAAAAATTTAATACAAATCATATAGTGTGCCCACTGTTAAGTTGCGTTCGGCAACTAAATTGGCTTCTCCACTTCTAATTACTCAGCTTTTTAATTTTTTTTAAATGATCATATTTGTTTTTTTATATTTTTAATTTTTTTTAAATCACAAAGGATAAAAATATCAAATTAATAAAAAATTAAAGGGTAAATTACACCTAGACCCCCTAAACATTAGGGTAATTACACCTAGACCCTCTCAACATTTGAAATTAGCAAATAAACCCTTATTTTGAAATGTTGCTTACAAACGACCCCCTCCGTTAAGAAACTGTCATTTTTCCCGTTAAAATGCTGACATTAGCAAAAAGAAAAATTAATACACCAATTTTACCTTTTTAAGGCTGAAGACTAAAATAACCCTTCCTTGTTTGGATGCTTGGACGAAGGCTTCTCTCTCTACTGTAAAATATATATACACATACACACACACACACACACATATATATATATATATACGCCACTCAAAAGAACCACCAAACTCCCCAACGAAGCCACCGCCCACCTCCTTCGGTGGTTTTGACTTCAATTCCTTCAGTACAACTTTGATTAGACTAATTTCAAAGGCATCCGTACTATCAATTTGGCATTAGAAATTAAGGATTTTTCATATATATATATATATAGAAAAAGAGAGAGAGAGAGAGAGAGAGAGGGAGAGAAACATAGCCAACAAATTCTTCCTTCTTCACCGCCGCCAACTCGAAGCTGCTACTCATCGACATCCATGGAGGTAGGTTCGTCATCTGCAGTGCAGCCTCGTCAATTTTCCACATGGTCGTCTCTGTTGAGTACTTTCTCGCGCCGGAGCATCATCTTCTGGTGGCGTACGATGACGCCACGAAAGCGTTGCACTAAATTAGAAGCTCCGATGCACAGGGGAGGTTAGGTTGCGGCACCAGCGATGAGGGATCGGCGAGTGGCGATGAGGGATCGACGAGTGGATCCCTTCAATGGATCTTTTTATTTTATTTAAATTTATTTCATTGATTAAGTTTTTTTTTGGTAATTAAATTCATTGATTAAGTTAATAAAATATATTTAAAATAATTAATTTAATATTATAAAATATTTATTTTTAATAATAATTAGTTTAAATAAAATATATTAATAATAAATTATTATTATATTTAATAAAATTAATATAATTTAATAAAGTGTTTTATTTAAAATAAACTATTTTAATAATAATTATTTTAATAGTCGTTTTATTTTTAAAAAAATAAATATTCTACTTTTACTAAAATAAATTATTTACCAAAATAAATATTCTTATATGTAATTATTATTAATTTTAATTTTATTAAAATAAATTATTTTAATACGTAATTATTATTTGTTAATAAATAATTTTAATTTAATAAAATAATTAATTTTAATCATAAATTATTATTTTAACCTTAATAAATTAAATTAGTATAATTTTAATAAAATAAAGTCGTGGAAATGGAGAGCAATTTTAGATTGTGTGTTGAAAGAAAAAGAAGAAAGGATGAGTTAGGAGTATTATTGTCTTTTCATTAAAATTTTAACTGTGTGGGCAGCAAAATTAATGAAACAGAGTCGGATGTTTACAACATCTCAAAATAATGAGGTATTTGTCAATTTTAAATGTTTAGGGAGTATTAGGTGTAATTACCTTAATGTTTAGGGAGTCTAGGTGTAATTTATCCAAAATTAAAAGGTTAAAAGTAAGTTAGTTTTTTTTTTTTTTTTTTTTTCCCCAAAAACTCTACCTTAGTTTGAAAATAAAGAAATATAGGCATAAATTGTTTACAAGGTTTTAGTGAAGTCCGTGCAATGTAATCTTTAAGGAGGTTGCTGGACTGTTACCTCATCACGTCACCATCACTGCCCACTACCCACTCTTTCCGAAGAGATTTCCATTAACTGTCCAATTCCGACTTCGACTCCGATCACTGCATCATATATACATAATACACATAACTACGACCATGGCGGTTTCAAGCGAAGAATTGCGAAAGGAGCAATGGCCAATTGCGGACGAAGAACCCTCGAATGGCGAGGACGACGAAGAAGAGGACGAAGATTTTGAAGAAGAAGAGGAGGAAGACGATGAGGAGGAAGATGAAGTACCACTGACCCCAGAATCAAGAACGCGCCTGGAGAGAACGAAAATGGAGGACCTTTTGCGCCGAATATCGACGGAGAGGGTGCCGATTCTAGTCCACGACGTGTTGATCAAGGGAAACACAAAGACTAAGGGATCGTTGATTGAAGCCGAAGTCGAAGGCCTCAAGAACGTCACTTCCTTGCAAGAGCTTATTCGGGCCGCGAGCATCGCTAATGCTCGACTTCAACGCCTTAAAATCTTCGATTCGGTCGACATTACGCTCGATTCAGGGCCGCCTGAATTGCTGGGGACTGCCAATGTCATTGTTGAGGTCGTCGAGACTAAAAACCCTCTTGCCGGCGAAATTGGCATATTCTCAAAGCCTGAGGTACAATCACTTTCTATGTGAACAGACGTCCTTTTGCATTTCATTTTATTTACTATTAGTTTTTTTTTTTAATTTTCCTATGCGATAAATAAATTGGTGATTGATGTAATCTATTGATTTATGAATAATTTGAGTGGAAATATCCCCTGTAATTCTCAAAGCTTGTTCGATGTTCTTACACAGATGATTAGATGCAATGAGCTAGATAGTATGAGAAACTAGGGCTTGTAAATTACAGGAGATCATTGTAAAATTGCATTAGAGCATCTGGTAGGGAATCCTATTGCTTACAGTTTTATTTAAAGATTGAATAAGCCGCTGGCTGTGCTTGCATTAAGAATTTGTCAAGGAAAATAAAAGGGAAGGAGATTTAAAATTGCTTATCTTGTACGGTTTGTGATGGAAAATGGAAGAGAAAAAGCATGGTATTTGAAAAATTGAAATAGTAAAATTAGAAAAATTGGTTTATTTATTAATATCCTTTATTTTCTTATATTTTCTTTTCTACTCAAATAAGAACATGCATATGAGGTTTTATGTTTTCTTTCTCTTTTCCTTCTTTTCCCTCTTTTCCATTTCATATTTTATTGACCAATTCCTAAATCCAAACACACTCTCTATAGACTGACTTTAGGATAAATGCTGCTCATTTGAAGGTAGAAATTCGCACCGAATGGTGGCTTTTAACTCTCTCCTAACTAATAAATGGTATGATTGACAATAGTACATGCCACTGGTGCTGGCATTCTTCCACTAGGTTATGACCGGGGCAAAGCTTTATGCAAGTAATAATGGTAAAATTGTCTATAATATGAGAAAAACTGAAGAACATATTCAGATGTTAAAAGGCAGTTCCAAGAAAAAGGTGGCTTATTCTGTTGGCTAATCTATTATAATTTTTATAATGATAATGATCAATGAAATTTCTGAATCAATCCGAATAATCAATCAATCACAAAAGAAACACAAGATTGACAACGGGGAAACCCTTTACCAATTAGCAAAGGAAAAACTCCAGATTTGATTTCGGAGACCACCCAAACTTCCACTATGAAAATAGGTTACAAGATTCCTCTAGAACTCTGTACGACTCTTTGCACGAATTCTTTCGACCTCTTGCTCGACTCCATGATACACCTAGATCAAGTGGGAAAAACTTTTCGACTCCTCAAAAAAGTGCACCTTGGAAAGACTTATAGACTCAAGAATGAGCAAAATAAGGAGAAAGACAAATTAGCTCTCTTACAAAATAGTTCTCTCTCCCTAAAACTCTATAAAATATGCTCTTAACTCTATAAAATATGCTCTTTCTCAGTTGTCTATCTTACATTATATACAGGTGCATATTTATAGAAAAACGTAGATCTAAACAATCCTGAGCAGAATAGGAAATCTGGTCTAACATTAACTCTGATGCTAGCCCCCTTGCCCTCCTTGTGCCTTGCCTACAAGGGGGGTCGCGGCCTCGTGCTCCCGCGATCTGCCTGCAGGGGCTTCTGTCTTGAAATTCCAGCTCATGCTCGGGACCTCGCAGTTGTGGGCTGCCTATGGGCTCTCTGCGGGGTCCACTGCCTAAAATAGCTTTGTCTGGGAAGCAATCCTATTTTTGCTGGAACTCTTTAGATTTTGGAAACTTGCGTATAGCTTCAATATTTGGAATTATTTTGTTGCAAGTTTCATCATCGTTGAAAACTACTTTCCCTCTTCAAATTAGGAAACCTGCTTAATTGCAAGTTTAATTCTTTCGTTTGGATTTGCAATAAATTTGACTTTATATATTGACATTGTTATCTGACACCATGATATTAAAGTTTCTTAATTTATAAGCAACACAGTAATCATAAGGTAACCAAAAAAATTTGATAATAAATCATGAAAGTGGTAAGCCAGTCAAAGTTGGGGATAAACTGTCCCCTTGAGCTGTTACTTGCTCACTTGTTTGTATTATGATCTGACAATCCTCTTATTGGTGTGTGCCACAGCTGTTTATAATCACAAGTTTTTGTGTTTTTACGTTTTCATTCTCTTTATTATTTGTTTACCATTGCTCTTTTGATACTTTCTTTTATGTGCACAATTTAGTAACCCAACCTAGCTTAAGAAGTTGCTGGGTGCTTTTGGACTGTTTTTCTGTGATTTTCATTTATAACCATGGAATTATTCTTTTACTCAGTAAAGTTGAACTTTATGCTGACACAGGACACACACAAAATGCACTATTGCTCTGTGTTTCAAAGCTAGGCACTCCAAATCTTTTACAGTGCTACTTCAATCATGTTATCACTTGTTCGTCAAGATGAACCAGTGTATTTCTGGAAGAAAAACGAAGATCAGATCTCTGATAAGAATAACAACCTGTTGAAAGAATGATATTTACGAAGTACTTGAGATTGCCCTTTCATGGGAAAGCCTGATCATAAGCAAACCAAATTGTCAAACATGGACTGAAGTGGGCAGAGCTTGGAACTAAGGTTTCGTTTGCATAACTAGGAATTTCAAATCAATAAATTTGAAATTAAATTGTATTAAAATGTAAGTAATAAAGTTAATTTATGTAATAATACATGATTTTTTTTTAATAATTACTACCAAACTACTGGTGTCACTACTTTTTTAAGATGATGGAGCCACTATTATGAAGGATTTTAGATAACTATTTTTTTTGGATGATTTCAAATCCATCATAATCCATCATTTTAAACTGTCCAAATCCCCCTATTTAAACTAATAAAGGTATATTTGAGCAATTCTCCTTGAATAATAACACCAAGTCTCTTTAATTTAAATCTATATATGCAAATGCAACCTAATTCAATATGTTCCATCAAGTCTGTTCAAGTAGCAGTTTGACTCCAAGGGGCTCCTCCTTGGGAGTGAGCTAACACATGGATTTTTCATGGGTTCGCTAAATTTGTGTGGTTTGTGAGTTATTGCGTGGGTCTGATGGGTTTACCCAATGCCCACCCAAAGGGTAGTTACGGGTTCTGATCATCTTAGAAGAAAGGAAAGGAGAAGTCTATTCAGGTGGGAGATAGGATCATAGACCACTAGAAGGTATAACCCAAGCATCTCTTTCATGTTGACTATATTGAAGCCAGATGTGTTTCATGGATTCACTCTCGTCTTGGAACCTGATAATTGCTATTGGAATGTGCTGGCAAAACACTAGGAATCACTTGTGTGTTTTGGTAATTTATTATTATTATTCTTATTATTATTTTTCATTTTTATTTTCTTGCTTATGACAATCACCTCAGTGTATTAGCTGTGCTGTGGCCTTTTCATCCTCTTTCAATATACTATAACTACTGTAGGCACAATATTTTGGGTTATAAAGCGGATGCACAATTCAGATGCAAAATTTTTCTTGCATATCTTGCAATTTATTGACATGTTATGCTAGTTTTTAAATTTGTAAAATTTGAAGGATGTATAAAGATGTTTTGTTACTTTTGAAATATTTGGGAAGGGTGCTATTTTTTGAAACCAAACCGTATATGATTGCCTGGATAACTTCATTATGCTGAAGAATGCATTCTAGCAACTGCCTCCTCACAGTCACATGCAGCCAACAAGTGGAGTTATGCATACCCTATCTCAGACTTGCAATTCTAAATAGAGCAGTAACTAATATCGTCAACTTTTGTTAGCATTTGTTCCTCTTCAAAAAGCCATGCTAAATTTGTTAGGTGGATCTAAATGTGGTTATGATGAACATTTGCTATGTCTACATCATATTTTTGTTGTTACAAAATGCTTGTAGGCTAGATCATGGTCATTTGAAGGATCACTCAAGCTAAAAAACTTGTTTGGATTTGGGGACCTTTGGGATGGTTCTTTGGCTTGTGGCTGGGACCAAGTATCAGAGGTTAGTGCTGGTGTGTCCTTGCCTAGATTCAAAGGATTGGCAACTCCTTTGCTGGCTCGAGTGTCTTTGCTTTCCCAAGATTGGCTAAAGTTTTCTTCTTACAAAGAGCGAGCATTAGGTCTATCTCTCGGCCTGATTTCATCTAGGAATCATGATTTGGCATATAACCTTTCTTGGTGTACTGTAATGGATCAATCCCAAATGGCATCTAGTTCAATAAGGAGACAGCTTGGACATGATCTACTCTCATCACTAAAGCACACATTTAAGATTGACAGAAGAGATTCACCTTTGAGACCAACTCAAGGATATGCTTTTGTTTCTACTTCCCAAATAGGTGGTCTTATCCCTGATTATCGGAGCTTACGGTTTGTCCGCCAGGTCTGTTATCTTTGAGTTGCTTTTTGTTTCCACTTTACTTGTTGAATTATTATTTTCCTATCTATCCGCCCATTTTTTTTTTCATCAACTTGTATCTCAATCTCATCCTTGTTATGGTCATTATATGATGTCCATTATTACTGTCTCGTCATTCTTTAATGTTTGTAAGCATTGTTTTCTAATGATATTAACTTGAATTTGTGGAGGGGAGCTTGACTGACATAATTGAGAATGTGTTGATTCATGCATACAAATACTTGAACAAAACCTTATTGCAATTTTATTTTTTTATTTTTTTTGGAATTTTGGTAAAAATATTTTTTGTGACCCTTGCTCCTTGGGGTTGTCAGATGTCAATCCTTGGCGGTAATCAGATGTCATAGAGAGGAAGGGGAGTTGAGTTATTTTATTCCAAAATTCTTGATTCAATTGAATGAATCCAAATGGCTAGACTGAAACAGTTAACTTAGCAAAGCGGGAATGTGCGATTCAGCATTTGAATAACTATTGATATTCTTTTATCATCTTTCTAGGAACTGTCTTTGCCTTTCTGGGGTAGATGCAGGATATGACTAGCATTTTCCAAATAAATCAATTTAAAAAAAAAATCATATTTGAAATCCATATGAAAATAGGGTTCTAACTAAAGTGTTTGAATGACCTTCTGTTTTGATTAATATAAGAACCAGGTGTCATGTGGTTGAGACTATACGTCAGATTTGACCCATCAATATTTGTTTCTCTTTCCCCTTTATTTTCAGAGCTAAGAGCTGAATTTTGAATAGTTTCATCCGATATGGTTTACTTGGGGTGTTTGGGTTTCAGTTTGAGTACACAATTTATATAATCTACAAAACATTTTGAGTTAGTTTGAAAATTTTGTAGAACTAACTATGCTTGCAATGTAGCATGATGATCTTAGTAAGATTCATGTGCCAAGGGGGTGACAGCCATGCACACACGGTGTCCATACTAATACGTTAGGGGAAAACTTCAGTTGGTGTCTCCCTTTTGTTGAAGCTACATCAAATTTTTTGTTACCAAAATACCCTTTTAACTTCCTTATTTTTCTCTTATTTTTAACTTCCTTAACTTCCCGGTAGTTAAATTTTAATTTAAGAAAAAACTTCTCCCACTTTCTATTTCTTCTATTGGCTTTCAAATTCAAGGAGAAAGCTATTCAACTTCTCAATTCTCATATCATTTTCTAGAAAAAATAAAATAAAGAATTAGAGAAAGAGGTTAAGAAAAAAAATTGTGGTGTTTCACACATGTAGTGTGTGCTTATCCCCTAGTACAAGATTAAATCTCAACTATTGAGGATAAACTTCCAAAAAAAAAAAAATCAATTAGAAGACTAAGTAAAAACTGCTAGATTCCTTAACCGAAGGAAACAAAGACAGCAATACCATTCCTTTCAAGCAATGCATTGCAAATTCATTACCCCCCAAAAAACCCTCTTATTCCTTTGTCTACAAAATTCCAAATACACCACATCAAACAGAGAGCTGCTGCCTACCATGCCTTTCTATCCACGCTAGTGCACTACTAGGACAACGTCCGCCCCACGATGCGAAAGGTGCTTCACTGTTCTTGGCATTACCCGTTCCACACCAGACAGTGCAAATAATACGCTTCATACTTCCTTAGCAATAGGATAATGAAGCAACAGATGATTCATATTCTCTCGATCTCTCTTTCTCTAGTAGTACCAATCAACAATAACAATCATTTGCTTTCTTAGATTGTCATTTGTCAAAATAACCTCCTTTATTGCTCTCTAAGCAAAATATGCCACCTTCAAAGGTGCCTGAGTCCTCTAAATTCCATTCCATGGGAAAAGAGACTCCCTTCTTTACCTAAACACGATTGATAGATGAAACAGATAAACTACTTCTGCCACTCAATAGCCGTCTCATAGAATCCCCCATTCCTGTAGTAATTCGTTGCTTATATAAAAAATTGAGAAAAAAACCCCCACTGGTTCGACCACCAACCTTGTACATTGCTTCTAAACAATGGACTCCCAAAGCTCCCTGCTGACAAAGAGTAATAGTAGCTTAACTGCTTGTTATTGAAAAATCTTATTCTTTAAACCTGTCTTTTTTCGTGTGGGAATTTGTTTTTTATTAAAATTAACATTCAGGAAACACCAAGAAAGATAGAAATCAAAAACATGTTTAAAGATTGAGAGGGGAGCACCAGCAGCCGATTAGGCGAGGGAACATAATCTAAGATAGTTTACTGTGTGCACCATAGGTTAATAAACTGAGTAGGAGGGAGCTGTTTGAGGCTATTGAAAGTCTTCAAGGACAAGAGTTGACAATAGAAGGCATAAATCAAGGCAATGAGAAAAGATGTGATAATTTTAATTTTTAAATCTTTAATAAGTTACAGCGTAGATATAGCTGAATGGTCAGACGGAGTGTGGGCAGCCAGCCATTAGTAACTGGAGTACAGGTTTTAACCATATTACATCTTGTTGGAGTTTGATTTGTGTTTGCAATGGATATTAGTGAGATCATTAGAAGCGGTGAAGAATCTTGTATTTTAACATTGTGGTTTTTCTGCTCATTTATGCATCGTTGAGAAAGGTTGAAATTGCCAAATTTTGTGCATGGATTTTGTTAACATTTTCCAGCCCTACACTGGGGGTCTTGATTTGTTTTTCTTTTTATTTGGTTTTGTTTTGTTTTTTTTTTTTTTGGGGGGGGGGGGGGGCATGGTGGATTTGCTAGCTTTTGACTGGTGACTGTTATATATTCATACTTTAGGAAATATATAAGAATCCTTTACTCTTAGTTGTAATTCCCCAAGCTTCCTGGTGATTGATCTATTTTTTATTTTTTGACTATGGTTGGCTCACTTTTTTGTTTTGTTACATTTCAAGGAGGGGGGGGGGGGAACCGTTCTTGTTATGGTTCGTAAGCTTTCTAATAATGTGATATGTAGCTTTGTATTTATCAAATACATTTTTGTAACTTTATTTATTTTTTTAATTGAAACAAGAGTTGATGGCAAGATATGCCCCATTTATTGATGCATTTGCGCAATATTATCACATTGTCCACCTGATGTAATCTTGCTATATTCATATCTATCTATCTATCTATCCAGCCGCTGCTGAATAAACTTACTTTTTTACAGTAAATATGTTCTTCTGGGTTTGTCAACAGGAGTTTGATGATCTTCTTCTTCTGTTTATTTTTTTTTTTTTTTTGGTTTTTTTGGTGGGGGCCCTGGGGGAGGGGGTGGTTACAGGAGTTTGATTTTCGTTATGCTTTTCCCTTGGGTTTTTATCATGCTGTGCTGAACTTTGGGGTATCCTGTGGTGTTGTGTTTCCATGGGGAAGTGGATTCTTGAACACATCCTCATTCCTTCCTGATAGATTCTTCTTGGGCGGCAATTCATCTCCAGTTTGCACCCTGGGAGGCCCGATGACACTGTTGGGTTTTAAGTCAAGGGAATTCAGCCCTACTGAAGCAGGAAGACAAAATAGAGGAAAATGCCAATGATGAAAGTTCTGAAACCTATTCAGGAAGGGATTTTCTTGGAGGAGACCTTGCTGTTACTGCATTTGCAGACCTTTCTTTTGATCTTCCATTGAGGGTGTTCCAAGAAGCTGGTATCCATGGACATTTGTTTGCTTGTGCTGGGAACCTTACAAAAGTAACTGAGGCTGCATACCGAGATTTCTCTTTTAAGAAATTTAGTGAGTCTTTCCGAAGTTCTGCAGGATTTGGGATCGTTGTGCCCACTAAACTATTTCATATGGAGGTTAGTCTCTGTCCTCGTATCTTTATATCAAATTGAGCATTAGAAATATGGGAAAGGAAAGAAAAAATAAAATAAGGAATTCTTTTCCTTAAGTAATGTGTGCGTTCAATTTTGGCAAGAAAGTTTGGGTGCCAATATAACTGATTGCCGACCATTCATTCAGCTACATGGACGACATCCCTTTGATGCTTATCTTAATACAATTTTTATTTATCCCAAATATATATATATATATATATTCCTTCAAGTCATTAGGTGTAAAGAAGTACATAATTGTTCATCATGGTAAAGTAGAATACTACTTTCCTACAAACAATAACTAAACTGTTGATGAAAACACGATGCTTTTATGTTTTCCTTGCTGCACAATTTTCCTCATAAACTACTTTTCTATCTGATATTCCTCACAATTGAACATATTCTGGATTATAGAACTTGAAAACACAACTGCTGGGTGTTTAAGGCAGTATTTTCATTCATCCTTACTTTTCTGCAATGTATTTCCTATCTACAATATTGCCCAAGGACCTTGGCATGGCCTTGGAAGCAGCTTAAAGGTTTTTCATTGAAGGCTAGGTGGTTACATATGCACATCAATTTTAACAGTTTCTTTTGCCCTTTACAATAGCTGGTGATAATCTCCTTGCTATTGCAATCTATATTTACTGCTAAAGATTTGAAGGAAATACCTATCTAATGTTTTGGACGGTGATAAATAGGTTGCTGTTAATGTCCTTTGAGAACATTTTATGTGGATAAGATCCTTTTGGAATCTAGTTAAATTATCCGTAATTATCCGTGCATGAAAGACACTTTTTTTTTTTTAACACAGCTTCCTC
Organism: Vitellaria paradoxa; assembly: GCA_019916065.1. NCBI lineage: Eukaryota > Viridiplantae > Streptophyta > Magnoliopsida > Ericales > Sapotaceae > Vitellaria > Vitellaria paradoxa. The sequence continues at coordinate 36,850,399 of CM034242.1, read as the reverse complement.
TTACCCACCCCCCCCCCTAACAAAAAAAAGGAAAAAAGAAAAGAAAAACCATTTATTTGGCTATTTTTTCTACCAGAATTGATCCCATATAACCTCATTGACATCTTGGTTTTGTTATCAGGTTAATTACTGTTACATACTGAAACAACAAGAGCATGACCTTGGGAAGACTGGCTTGCAATTTACCTTTTCTTCGCCTTTATAAAATTTGATGTCATTTCTATCCTTTTTTGATGTTCAGCAACATTGAATTAACACAGGAAACCTGTCAATTCGGTTACATTCCAGTTTTATGGGGCTCTTTGAGACCAATGCTGCTTCTCTGAGAATCGCAATTTTAGATGGTTCTATCAGTTCTTCTTCTCCTTCTTCCCATTTTTTTTTTTTTTTTTTTAATTTCCACTGAAGTGCAAATACAGGGAAACAACAATTGAAGCTCAAGTACAGACATGGCCATCCTCTGTTGCAGGCTGGTTGAAGAAACTATGGAATTGTCCTGTTTCTGAGCAGTTTCTAAGGATCTGACTCTTACCTCATTTATTCTGGGTAAAAATAACATACTTCGAAAACCTTGTCTTTTAAGGGAAAAAAATTATTGTGGAATTATATTTCAAGTGGTTTTTCCCGATTATAATAACCGGCATGGTTTATTTGTTCCTTCTTTCTTGTTTGTCAGTCCCTGTTTTCATGGCATGACTCAACTTTGTGGATGTTTGCTTAAATCTCGATTGGGTTAAAGGTTGAATGTTTACAATGCTTTGTCTAGTATTTGATGGTTGTATTGTGATCGTTTAGTCTGGTTCTTGTCCTAGAATTTATATATACGTTGTTCTCAAACAGAAGGGTGAAAAAGAGGGCAACATTAGCATTTCTATCTATACACATGGAAATATGGGCACTTGGAAATAACCTAGCTCCCACTTTGTCGAGCTCTCTGGTTTTCCTCCTGAGGTTGGGAGATTGGGTCGAATTGGTAGAGCGCGAGTAGAATTACAGTGATCCTGCCTCCTCGATTTATGGGAAGAGAAGCTCTTTTCTCCTTGAGCTTGAAGAAGGCTTGATCATCTCTCTTTCAAATCTCATTCCCAGCCTTGCTATATGCCTTATAGGATTTGCCTTTTTACCTTCTGTTGACTTTTCCCATTCCTATGATAGATTGGTTCCCACACTTAAATTTTATTTGGTATTAAGTTGCGAATGAAAACATGACATGTAATAATGTTTTACATTTTTTTCATGAACAGCTGCATGACATGTATTTATTGGCCCTTAATGAATGTTCCTAATTAATAGAACTTGTATTATTTTAGAGAATATTTACAATTGCTCTATAAATGTTCCAAATGTGGAGGCGCAATATGGCATTCTCTATTCTAAACAATTATTTAAAAAAAATTAATACATAATATTTTTGAATGAAGAACAGAGATCGGAAAATGGAATGGATGCCATTGTTTGATTCCCATTTCCAAGGTTTGCTCTTGTGCTGGTAGGCCCGGGTCAAGGGGCTCACCTAGAGTGGCAATTTTGTTTGGGTTTTGCTCGAATTCGTTATCATGTTTGTTTATGTTAAAATATTTTAAAATTTAATGATGAATACTTTATTTCAAAATTAAATCAAATTATCTCAATTGATGTATTTGTGTCTTTTCTCTTAGCAATTTTTAGTCATCTTCGAGTTGTGTTTAATATTGCTATTTCTAAACTCTCACCCGAAATTGCAGTGTGCGAGTTTCTTTAATAAAAGGAGAGATTGACATTACCTAGCGATGTTAGTTCGGTGACTATAAGGTTGGAGACTATTGAATTAAAATTTCATGGTTTAGATACGTTCATAATTTTTTTTTAATTACAAATAAGTGAATAAATCTGAATCTCCCGACTTGATTTCCAAACTAATATCATTGTGTAACGTTAGCGCCCTAACTCTTTTTTCAATTGGAAGAAAAAAAAGGTGAAGGTTGACATTCAGGTTAGGAATTATTAAATTAAAATTTTAAATCGCTAACTCTTTTTTCAATTGGAAGAAAAAAAAAGGTGAAGGTTGACATTCAGCTTAGGAACTATTAAATTAAAATTTAACGATTTAAATGTATTTATATTTTTTTAACTTAAAAAATATGTGAATATATTTAAACTGTTAAATTTTATTTCAATAGTAGTTAATTTGCTAGTAAGAGGTTAATATCATTTTCTATGTCAATTATCCCTTGGATGAAATCTTAAATGCCGCCCTTTTTAACGCATCCTAGATTTGTAGGGCAGAGTTGTGGGTGGAATGGGCAACAGCATCAACCGCCTTCCCAGAGTGTAATTTCTTCCATCCTTGTTAGCAGTCAGACCTACCCTAGCTTTTCTTTTCACGTAGGCTCAATATGGATTAGAATTGTGAGTGGCCTCGCATTTTCTCATGTTATGTTATCATGATCTGTTATTAGTATTGCTACTTGTGATAGTTTTGTTCTTTATACGGTAAAAAGGTAAAATAATTGAATTAATCTTGAAAGAAGAATAACAAATTAGGGTAAAAAGTGATACGTGGTGAAATTTGATTGAAAAAAAAATAAAAAAATTTTAAAATTTTTTAAAAATTTTAAAAAAATTTAAAGCTCCAATCGTAAAGAAATAATTTCTTGAGCGAAGCATGGAACACGTGGAGAGTGTACAGGGAGGAATATTTTAATGTAAAATAATTGATTCTTAATGACTCATGAATTTGCAGACATCGAAAGTCCAACAATATCTTTCGGAAAGAACTACGCTTAGGTCCTTCCAAAAAAAAAAAAGGAACTTAGACACTGCCGATATTTTGCGTGGAACGCTAGACTGGAAACTTTTCAGGTGATCAGGGATGGGTGTGGAGTTGGTAGGAGATAGATACGTTTATTTTCGTATTTAATTTTTGAACTTAAATAAATTCTTATATCTTATTTGATTTTTATTGTTGGTTTATTTTTACCTCTATCTCCACCTCAAATGGGGAACAAAAATCTGCGCAGATAATCGGGTACTTGAAAAGAAAAAAGAATACAAAAATAAATTCTAAATTCGATGTTGTTAATTAATCTAACAGAGCATAACAAATGTAGCTGACCAAGAAATTTAAAAACAGCATTGAAGCATCAGCAACCAAGAAATACATTGCCCAGCACACTTGAAACACAAATAACAGCGTCCACCACTGCACAGAGTAAAAATGTGACAAAAAAAAAAAAAAAAAAAAAAAGAAAAAACGTGGTTTAGAGTAAAAAAAGATGTTTGGTGTTTCTTTTAAAACTGTATTTTTTTTTTTAGATAAACAGTGCCAAAACTATTAGAACGGTTTCCCAAATCTATTGTAACGAATTCAAGAAACTGTTTCTTCTCTCTCTGAACAATACCAAAACTGTTAGAACAGCCTTCTAAATCCGTTTTAATAGATTCTTTTCCCGTTAACCATTAGAACGGTTTATCCAAATCCATTTTAACGAATTAAAAAAAAATAGAGATAAATTAGCGACAATGGTACTCGTTTGAAAATTTTCGATGCGAAGAATATGATTATGAAAAAAAAAATTCACACTCGATCAATCTCGTTATGAAATTTTTTATTTTTTTAGCGAAATATTGAAATTTTTTGAAATTAGTAAAGACAGAAAAAATAAAAATGTGATAAAGAATTGTAATGGGTTATAGAGGTTGGTGGAGTTTTATGAAGTTTTATAACACTCAAAACACTTACTCAAGCCAAAGCGGCAAACAAATCAGCAAAACAAGGAATTACCAAAAAAAAAAAAATCAGCAAAACAAGGAGCAAGTTAGCAAAATAATAACATAATTGTGAGAATTCCACAACAAAATTAAACAGAGGAACAGAGGTGGAATGTCATATAATCAATGGCAACTTTTATCTTTTTGCATGTGTATTAATGGTTGCTAATAAACAATATACAAAATAAAATACAGAAAAAATCTAATTTAAAAAATTTTTATTTTTATTATTGTTTTTTTCTTTTTTAATATTCTTGCATCTCCATATGGAATGACTAGCAGTCCCAGTACCTCAATCTAGCCACTTACAGCCTCTTGAGATAAAAGCTTATAGCATCAAGACTGAACATTTCAGAATCAGACTTAGCAATTCAAACTGATAACCAGCATAAATCAATGAAATAATCAAACAAATATTTTAAATAAGTAACTTTTTTGAAACTTCTAAAAATAAGTAGACCGAACACTGAGTGAACAACACATTAAACCACTAAATCGAAAGACCTCAACAGCTGTGTCTATTTTGAAAATAGTACCACAAAATGATTAAAAAAAAAAAGAAAAAAGGAAAAAAAAAAAAAAAAAACAAACAACAGCCATGCCCTCTAGATATAACAAACATATATTAAACTATATAATCATGTACCTCTACGTACAGTGAGAAAAAACTAGGAGGGATGGCTGTAAGCTGTAAACAGGGAAGGGAAGATGCAGAAGAAAGCCAACCGTCGAAAGTGTTACAAAGAGAGAAAGAGAGAGGGGGGTACTTATTAGACTGGAGGTTGACGGCGACGGATGACAGAGCTACGGGCCTAAGACTGAGGTTGAGACAATAAGAGTAAAATGTGAGGTTGCCAATATGCTGCTGTATAAAACCCAAAAAAAATTGAAATTTATATAAGATTTACGTGTAGGGGGTGGGGAGGAGCCGTGAAACGGGCAGAGTAGGGTAGGGTAGGGTAGGGTATGGGACGAGAACAAACTTATACTATAATCTACCTAGTTCCTGAATTTTTTTAAAAAATATTCCCATATCTTACTTGATCTCTAAAAAATCTCCGAATTCCCTATCTATTCAGGGCGGGAATCAAATAGGGTATGGATGAGTTGGCTGAGATGACTATTCCTACCACTGACACATGAATATAACATATGAATCTAGGGGAAATAGAGGAGGAGGCGCAAGTGGACCCGCTATAACCCGATTAAGGTAATATCAAACTTCTTAACTATTGAATTTAATTCTATTGATTTGAGGAGATTTATAAGTTTTTAATAAAAATTTAATATAAAGTATGAATTAGAGAGTGAATGAATCGAATCGAGTGGATTCAATTCTTGTTGTGCTCAAGTTCAACTTGTTAATTAAAAGAGGCTAATTTATTTGTTTATATAAGATTGACTCGTTTATTAAGTGAATAACTACAGTCGAACTTGAATTATTCATAAAATAGCAAGATTTATTTGTAGTCAAATTTAAAAGTGGCACATATATCTCCAGTTCGATATTAGTATAAATAAATATGATATATTAGTACATTATTTGTACTATTTTAATGTCATAATATTAAGTATATTTTAGGAAGTAAAAAAGTCATTTTTGTGTTTGGATAGGAAAAAACTAACTTTTTAGTAATTAACTTTTTAAGTCCTTCATAATTTAAAAAATTTAAAATATAAAAAGATAAATTTGTTCATTTAAGAAGAAAAGCCAAAAAGTTGAGCAGGTAAAAGTTGAGGTTTTAGCTTTACTTCCAAACACACACTGAATTAATGTCTTATTTTTAATTGAATTATCTGATCATCCAATTTTCAGTTAATTATATAAATAAATATTAAATGAATTTAAGCTCTTAACAAATCCAGTCAGACAATATTCATATTTTATTTTATTTTTTTTTTTCAGTTTAAGAGTTAACTTTCTGTTCAGGTTCGATTCATTAATTTATTAATCTAACAATTAAGCCAAGTGGTTAACGAGTTCTGGTGGTTGCTTATAAATGATTCAATTGATTATTTACAATCCTACTGCTTTATATGATCATAATATTACTATTAAAATCTAGGCTCTATGGGTTGGTAATCTAAAAGAAAAGAACACAGTGTCTTATTTTCAGCTTCTTTATATATATATATATATATACGATTTTTTTTTTTTTTTGATAAAATTGTTTCTTTCTGTTTTAATAATTCTTAGGTATGTTTCTATATTCTTTTAAAAAAATCACCAAAAATATTCAAAAATAAGAAAAACCAGATATGGCATGGGTGAGTATTTTTGTCTGTTCTTTTTCAATAATTTGATTTATTTATTTAACATATATGTGAATTTTTTTATAATTTATTTTTAAAAATATAAATAACATGTCTAAAACCCAAGAAAAAAAAAAAAGAGTAAACCAAGTTCGATAAAAAAAAATGCATACAAGACGAAAAAGAAACTGGTAATAAGCTGTCTTTTTGTAGGTTTATCAAACAAATTAACCCCAAGTCTTTCTCAAAATAGAAAAAAAAAATTAAATTTAAAAATTCTAATTTTACATGAATTTGACCATGCCTTCTCATGATCCAATCATTCATTCATTTAGTTTCACAGGGGCACGTCAGCAAGAAATGGTGGTTGGGATGTCGCTGAGCGGGCCATGCAAAATGCTTGATAAAAAGCCAAAATATACCTTTGCCAAAATTTTGATAAGTCTAATTCCATTCAATAATTTTATTAATTCAATCCACGCACGAATGCTCCTATATAATTAACAAACATATATATATATATACACACACATATATGTATCTATTATTGGTCAACACCCACATATATGTTAACAACTTGTTACGCATCTACTTATGCAAGGGTATATTTGTAAGTTAGAGAAATCAAATCAACCATTGGATCTCGACAGCACTTGCATAATCAATGGTTACAAATTATGGATTTCTTTGATGGAATAATCTTATTGTAAGAAATAGGACACAGAATAAGTGGGTATGTGTACATACAACAATATATATATATATGCAATATTATAATAATTCTGAATTATGGGAGTGGGTGTGACTCTCATCATCATCAGTCTTGAGAAGACATTCAACTGGGATTCGAAAAATATTCTATCATACATGCATGATGGCTTTAAACATGCTATGGTCATGACTTATGTATGATATGATGATGATGGTGATGGTGATAATGAAAAAAAAAAAAAAAAAGGAAAAAGATAGAAAAAGAAGAAAAAGACAGACATACTCTTATTCAGGGAGGATGGTAGATCCGCATTAATAGGTTCACGTACTCTCATGCATAAAATAAAAAGAAAAAAAATAATAATAATAGTAAAAGTAATTAAAAATAATAATAAAAATTAAGAGAGAGAGAGAGAGAGAAGCAGAGGCAGTGGTAGCGGGTTGACTTTCCAGCTAGGTTGGGCACGATTGGAAAGCGAATCTTTGAGGCAGCTAACCCCATGCAAACTGTAACTTTTTTAATAATCTTTATCACAAGCAAAGACTATGCCCAACTATTCTACGCACATAATATCTTTCCTTACGCAACTTACTAGCGCGTAGAATGATCAAAATTCTGTGTCTAACAAATTACACACATATATATGTAATATATGTATATATATATAATTCGTTTGCCTACACCGATTAGATACATATTTAGATACGGTATACTAGCTAGCTACGTAATATGTAGAAATGACTTTAGGCCCGTGCAGAGTGGGCACATTGGATTACCTAATCTGTGTTGTTGAAACTCCAATAATCAGACCTATATATATATATATGTATGTATGTATATAATAATATTGTTGATCACAATCAACAAATTTCCATTAGGATGGTGACATAAAAAAAAATTAAATAAATAAAAGGGAGTGGGTTTTGAATTTCAACTCTACGGGAAGAACTCACGTATGCAATCGAAAGAGGAATCACACCGAGCTGTAATGAAACACTGCATTAATATTTCTTACTGTGATTTATGCATTTTTCACCTGCAGAATCACAGGAACAGAAGACATTTTTTCTGCGAAGAGGCCTTTTTCGTGGACGGCTGTGATTTCTCTCAGGATGCCCGTGATCACGAAAAAGTGTTTGGAAGTTGAGAGATGAAAAGGTCTTTAAATGGTTTGCGTAAATAAAAATACATACATATATATATATATATATATAGAGTACCCGCACGAGCAAGGAATATTGGGTTTCATGCATGCAACAGGAAGGGAAAAAAAAAAAAAAAAAAGAGAAATATTGACTTGGGGTCAAATGTAATTCGCGTCGATGAACAAAAGCCATTAATTGACGGTGTGAGATGTTCTCCAACCCAACATTCATTTCAACTCTCCCAGACACCAATAAAATATAATAAAATAAAAGGTTGAAATTAAACTTCTGAAATGCCATGCATATGTATATATATATATATATATTGACTTTCGAATATGCTTTATTAAGTAGGTACCGAAAGTGGAAAATTAATACGCACGAACAGATTTCCATTAATTGATGAGTTTGGCTTCCCCATTGATGAACTTACTTATAAACGTCTAACCGCTTTCTGTCCACAATTATGTTCCTGTTCTTATATATATATATATATATGTAGGCAATAAAATGTATATTTTTGTGTGAAGAATGAAAATTTCTTCCACACGTTCTCATCTCGTCCACAGCTTTCCCCTCAAATGCCTGTAAACACACAAACTAATCAAAGAAAAATAAGTCGGGGATGTTTCCGACCAAGAGCTATCCAACAATCTAGTTAGTTAGGAAATTAGAGAGTATTTCTTGAGGGAGAGTTTTGTGAGCAGTAGTAGCGTAAATGATATCTTAAATTATATATAGATTAAAATAAAGTAATACTTAGTAGAACATAGACTTAATCGATGATGGGACTCGTGGCTCATACGAAGAGAAACCAAATTCTAGGAAAGAGAGACGGATGCCCAAAACCCTCTTAATTACATTGTACCGTAATTTTATTAGAGCTAGAAATAGAATTGTCTATAAATATTTTCTATGTAACCTTGTGATAAATAAGAAATAACTCTTAGTTCATGCTCACCGTGAACGTATCCTGAATTTTAGAGAATCACGTATATCTGTGTGTTAACTTTTTACTATTTTTTTCATATATCGTGAATGTGTGTGAATCGATCCAACAATCGTAATATTTATTAATCCCACCAACTTACTTATTTCTTTTTTTTTTTAGTAATTACATTGACATTTTACATTACATTTAATGTAGTGTGGAATTATTTACAAAGTGATAGGTGAGATGTAATATATTTAAGAAATATAACTGCCACATCATCTCCTCAACTATTACAATAAGAAACTAGTTAAATTATAGTATTACATTATAGTTGGAAATGAACCAGAATTTTAATCCTTCATTCCAGTGGCATATATTTTAAGATTGAGAAATTAATCTTGTGCAGACTCAAAATTGAACACTCAGATCGGTGTGTGAACTCGGCACTTGTACTCTGGATGGCTGCCACGCAATTAATTTATTTTTTTGGATTAACAATTTTTATCCAAATGTATCAAATTATTAGCATAGGAGTGTATATATCATTTACCTTAAAAAAAAAGAAAAAAAGAAAAAAAGTATATTAGATTCCATCTAGATAATGTGGATTTGAATTGATGAATTTGAGATTAATTATAATATATAATTAATTTATACAAGAAAACATAATAAATTTATAACAACTACTGCTAAATATTTTAAAAAATTCCAAATTAATCAATCATAATCTAATACGTTAAACCACTAAAGTAGTCAAGCCATTTCAAATCTACAAAAAAATTTTAAATACTTAATTTATTTACTATAGACTTACAAAAAAAAAAAAAACTATTATATATATAGGTACCCTAGACAAAAAATAAAATGTAAAAGCAAAAACATACCACACGTGTCAAACTACTAATAATTCTTTAAATATTCCTAATAATAGTAAAATGATCCATCATAAACTTATAAAAAATAAAAAATACAATGCATGTCGATCTTTTAAATAAAAAATAAAATGTATGTCAAATTACTAATAATCACTGAATTTTTAATATAAAAATAACATTAATATCTAAATAAAAGAACCAAAAACATTAAAAAACAAAAAAACAAAATGCATGTGCTGACTTATCTAAAACTCTATGGCATTTTTCTCTCTCTTATTAATGTATTAATATAGAATAGCAGAATGTTACCATTTTACTATAAATTTTTATAATATATTCAATTTTATTATAGATAATGAATAAATATATGTAAAATATAAAATATATAATACAAAAAAAAATCCATAACAATAATTGGTAAAAAGTCTAAAACAAAACAAAAATGCACACCACAAAAATAGAGCAAGTCAACACTCTTATGTGTTATCCTATCCTCACTCCAAACAAAATAAAACAAAACAAAAATACGCACAAATAAAAAATAAATAAATAGACAGTCACATGTCATACTCTTTTTTCTCCTCGCATATTAATACGTTAGTATTGAATGCAAAAAAAAAAAAATTATATATATATATAATATATATATAAGAGAGAGAAAAAAAAAAAAAAAGGACAAATGCCTCTTGAAACTAATTTGCTGTGTTCCATGCAGGCCTCAAACTCGTATTGTTAGGAAAGCATTCTAACCAACTGAAGGTAATAAGCCAATTAGTTAATTTATTAACACATTTAATATTTTTTAGTAAATAAATACACAAAAAAATAAAATAAAATAAAAAATAACATTTACTTGTCACTCTATCCTTAGTCCCATGTATTTTAATTATATCTAAGCTCCATGTGTAACTCTACAATTCTCTATAAATGTTTATAAATTTTCAATAAACTCTAATTTTTTACATACTACATAAATTATTAGGCTATCACTTATACTACTTTATATTGATTTTTTAGAGCCTTGTTTGGCCCACATCAAAATTCACCAAAAGTCACTAACTTTAACTAATTTTTATACTTTCTTTCAATTAAAATTTTCACATATCATCCTTTATAGTCACATTTTTTCTACTTTTATTATACTTTTTCTTCTATTTTTTATCTATCAAACAGGCCTTATACTCTAAACGCACACTTTCGAGTCCTACTAGAAAATAAAAACAATTGCATCTATCGGGCAACTAGAAATAAAAAAACAATTGCATCTTTTGGGCAAGAGGCTGATTAAAGTCTGGGGTTGAAAGCCACATATATAATAATAATAATAATAATAATTTTTTAGGCTACTCTATGTAAAACTTTAAGGGCATATCTGACAGACTGACACAGTTGGCCTTCATCACTTCTCCAAACAGGCCCCCCGGAAGCAGGGAGAGAGAGAGAGAGAGAGAGAGAGAGAGAACATGATAGATAGACGATAAAGCCGCAAGATGCTTACCATCTCGCAGATCACCACACGCCACGTGGCAAGTCATGCCCGCAACCAGAATCTTTTCAACTTCTCTAGCTAGTTAAGCCTTTCAACTTTTTTTTTTTTTTTTGAAACTCCTGGCTAGTTAAGCTATAAATCCATTGATCTTGCACCCTCAGACCATTAGATCAAATCAAGATAGTTCCTGTGATGTTTCCACGTACGCTCGCTCTTGCATGGTGATTTTCTGGGAGTTAGAGATGCAAGGATGCGTTTGATGAAGATTATGACGAGGTAGTTGACATCTGATCCTGACCCAAAAGGAAAATTTAAAGAGGAAGGGAGTTCCAAGCAGGGACAAATCCGTGATCCACCACAGAAAAGAAATTGCATTTTTCTGTGTTTGGACAGTGCCAACCTAGCTCCCTAACACCACTATTTCTCTCTCTTGCCTTGTACAGTGTCTTCCTCCATCACTTTCACTAGTTGCTCGTGATTATAATTAAGCAAGAGAAACTCCCAATTAAATTAAGCATCAAAATATTATTATTGTTACTTGTTACATATAAAGGTGGAAAAATTGCCAGCTTTCTAAAAAATTGAAATGAAATATTGATAGAATAATTATTCTAATATTTTTATCAAAATACAGTAAAACTTTAAAATATATATATATATAACACGGTATATCATAATAGTAAATTAATTAGATGAATTTAGATGAATTTTTATAAATAGTTTTAGATATTTTAATTTTTTTTATCCCTCTCAAACTGATTTCGAAACGCTTTTGAAACATTTCTTAAATATTTTCGATTTCACACTATTGAAACACCCTATTCAAACGAATTATTAATCCTTTTTTTTTAAGGTAAAGTTTTTATTTTTTATTTTTTTTTTAAGGGGGAAGGAGAAAATTCGAACTCGAGTCATGGGCGGGTAGAAGAGACTCTCAACCATTAAGTTATAGGCCACGCTCTCGAATTATTAATCCTTACTCACAATTATATCCAGACATGATGAAGAAAATAAAATTGCTAAAGAAAAATCTAGATATAATTGTTCTTTCAAAATTGGGTTCTGATTTTATAAATTAAATGTTACTTGTTGGCAAAGAACTCTAGCTTCCATTTATAGTTTTTAGTTTATTCACAATCATTCCAAATGGAAGCTAAATCAATTTCTTGTTGGAGTAGAATTGCTTAAAAGCATGTATGTGTTATTGTTCCCTTAGCTGCCCTATTTGATTGGAATGACCATTATACTTTTCTATGAGATTGCGATTGCATGGATTTACACTTTATCACATCTTTCATGACACCATGCATGTATACATACATGCCATGCATGATGCAACATATATAAAAGTAGAGAATGAGAGCTTTATATATATATATATATATATGTCTAGGGCAATAACTTTGATTCCCAAATAATTCTTGCACCTTTGCTGGAAGGAGCTCATGATCTGATACCTTCCGAACCACACATCTTCATCTTCTTCAGCCCGAGGTGAATCAGAAGAAGAGATCAAACTTCAAATTAAAAATAACTTCTTATTCCAGTGAAATTCAGATTGCCCCAAACAAACCCTACAAGCAAGATGAAGGGAAGTGACAGTGCTGAAGAATATTCAAAGACAAGTCCAATTGACAAGAATGAGGACAAGGGAGAGGAGGTTGACGACGACGACGACGACAATAGCAGTAGTAAGGCAAAGAACCGGTCAAGCTCGATGAGCAACAGCTCGGTGAATGAGAGTGAAAAGAAGGTAGCTTCCGGATCGGTAAGGCAGTACATTCGCTCGAAGAATCCGAGGCTGAGATGGACACCCGATCTCCATCTTTGCTTTGTTCATGCTGTTGAAAGACTAGGCGGGCAAGAGAGTGAGTAAATTTTCTAATCCCAGTCCTTAACTTTAATAATTTGATTTTATTATATGAATGAATGAATTAATTCAATTGGTTCAGGAGCAACCCCTAAGTTAGTTCTTCAATTGATGAACATCAAAGGGCTTAGTATAGCTCATGTCAAGAGCCATCTTCAGGTATTTCAATTAATAATAAGCTTGTTCTAAAAAATTAAAAAATTTTAACAGAGGGGAGACTCCTTATTAGTAGTTTTTCTAAATTCTTTTGAATTTATTTTAACAGATGTATAGGAGCAAGAAGATCGATGACCCTAATCAAGGTATAAGATTTACTTCCGAGTTCCTATGATTGAAAAATTAAAATTAGGGTTTTGTTGCACAATGTCTTATTCTGATTGTTATATATATCGTCTTTAACAATCATTTCAGGGCAAGGAATTCCAACTGATGGAGGGGATCATCATATTTATAACCTTAGCCAACTCCCTATGCTCCAGAGTTTCAACCAAAAGCCTATTTTCAGCTTAAGGTAATTATGCTCTTATGTATCAACCTTTTTTTTTTCTTAATTTTTTTTTAGAGTTCATTTCCATGACATTAATTCCCTAATTTCCTTTGATATACCTTTTTTTTTTTTTTTAAATTTACGTATTTATTTAAGGTATGATGATGCTTCATGGGGAAGCACTCATTCGAACCAAATTTACCGGGCGGGCGATGCAGCTGCAGCATCAAAGGGACCTAGTTTCGGGCCTTTTTGTTCAACGGCCGAGAGGATATCTGGAGGCATAAATGAAATTTCACCCAATAATTATCATTTCCACTTGCACAATTCATTCCATGGACAATTTGCAAGGAAAAACCTTGAAGGACAAGAGGATCAGATGAGATCATTTCAAAGTCATGGATGGTTGCAAACCCAAATCAGACCTAGCTCAATGGAGTCCAGTCTCATTAATCAACATCAAAGTGCGCCAAAGAGTTCTCTCTCTTTGGATGGGAATTGGAGGGTGACCTCAAAAGAGAAAATATCAGTGAAAAGAGAGGTTGTAGATTCGTCTAATTGCAACCTTGATTTGAACCTTTCTTTGAAAATGACACCCAAAAATGATAAGAATAATGAGAAGGGTTTGGAGGATGAAGAAGTTGATAGCAGCTTGTCTCTTTCCCTGGTCTCACCCTCATCATCAAAGTGCAGGAGATTAGGGGAAAGTGATGGTTCTATGAAGCATGCAAGAGCAGAAAGTAGTACTCTCGATCTGGCTTTACGAATGAAGACAAATTCTAAGTGAGATCCTGAGGTACTTTTCCTGCAGAGAAAATTTTCTTTTCTTTTTTCTTTTTTTTTTTTTGTGACTTTTTTGGTTTTATTGTGGATTTGTATGCATAAATAATCATCTAGATTCGATTAATGAATAATTAGGAAAAGATTAATATATATATTTATCATTACTAGGCATGCACATTGGGTAATGGGTATTGATCAGAAAGATACTATGGCCCTTCAATCAAGTTAATCTTTGTCCGACTACAAGTTATATAATAAGATTTTTTTTTCTCTCTCTCTCGGTACTGCCATGATCTCTTTTCTCGAACAACTTAAACAAATGATCTCTGCGCAAAACCTTTTGTTTTGCTGTGCTGCAGACCTGGTGTCTCCGTAATCCTGAATATATATTTGTTAAAAAATTATTTCCATCCACTTGAAATTGAAATTAGATGGTTTGAAACATCATGTCTAATCAAAAAATTTTAAAAATTAAAAAAAAAATTATAACTTTTTACTCACTACATAAATTATAATATTATAATTTTTATTAATTTTTTATCACTCCAAGCACAACCTAACTGAGAAAATTGCTTATAGGCTACCTTGTTACTGTTCCCCCTTTGTCCTGTTCGTCCACCAAATTGAAGTTGTATCCAAAGGCTGAAGAAATAAATACAAAGCTAGAATTATTTTTCAAGCTAAGGTTGAAATTCGTCTTCATTTATTTATTTTCTTTCATTTTTTGCAACATTATTACTATGCAAAACTAACCGGAAGATGTTTCATATGTTTCATTGTTTTTGTTTCTTCCTCTCTTCTCAGATCAATTGTTTCTTCTTAAAGAAGGGGAAAGCAAATAATATATATAGTTTTTCAGTTATTCACTTAATTATTCTTCCCTATAATATTTTCTCCCTTTTTTTTAACTTAATAACTAAATTAAAAATAAATTTAATTTTTACTCTTTATCTTACCTCCATTTTTTACTACATGTAAAAAAAAATACGTTGTTTAAAAAATTTTCAATTGTTTTTAATAAGAAATTGCAGATGCGGACAAAGTTATCTTTTTTCGTATTATCGGTGAGATACCGTAACTATAATTGATAAACAATAAATTTTCCATGCATATTCGTTAAATATTCTTAATATTCGGCCATGCCTTCTGAATCATCAAAATGTATGAAGTTAGTTTCCAAATGACTGAGGGTTGATTCTTGGCAGGTGGATGAGAAGCAAAAAAAAAGTTTGAGCCATAAAAGGTCATTTTTCACACTTCACTTGGGCTATTTTTCAAGGTGCATGCAATTAGACGAGCATATTATGGAACTACTTTATATATCTTCATCAATTGTTTTAGGTACATGTGTTTCAAGGTGAAGTAATGTACGTATAAAACGTATAAAATATATACATTACTTTCTAATCTTCCTGCAAATTAAGTTCATGTGTACTCTTAGGACCACGTCTGTCAAGTATTTATATTAGAGAGGTTGAACAATTTCCGATCCTTTGTTTATATGACTGGAAGCATTATTGATATGATCTCATCTCAATTTCAGAAAAAAGTATTCACCATAATAGAGCACATTTTTAACTATTCAAAAATTTAGTCACTAAATGTTCATTTCTTTTACCAAAAGTATTGGTAATAAAATTAAATTTGGCTCGTATTTGATCACAGAAGGTATTTATGGTACTCATTTGATAAAAAAAAAGTGAACTTTTAAAGACTAATTAGATGGTAAAATGTCAATTTTTAAATAATTTAAATAAATCAAAATTTCTATTGAAAATCGAACTTGTGCCTGTCTCCTTTGAAAGTTTGTGTTCATGACAACTAAATTAAGATTATTATTTATGCATATAATTTTCATATTTTAATATATATGCACACGTTCAACCTTTTTTTAAGGTTATTTATGTATGTATTTTACATATTTTAAGATATATGAATATGATCAATCTTTTCCCAACCAATTGTTGGGAGTCATATATTATTATTATTATTATTTTGTAAATTTTAGTAAACAAAATGTTGGCCGCTGAAAGTTCAATTTTAGTTGCTAAAAGTGCTTAATAGAAAAGTTAGCGCCAAATCTTCAATCCTTTTCCGATTAATTTGTTATCAAAAGTAATACATTTATTCATCAAATTAAATTTCATCAACAAAAGTGGTTGCGAAAAGTGTGTTTATTTTCCATGATTGTTGGAAGTTAATGAACGTGACACAATGCATTAATTTCCCCGGGTTTCAGTGATCTAAAAACAAACAAGATACAGAGGCAATACTTGTTGAGAATTAGTCCTTCCTAATCAGGATTGATGAGAAACGAAAATAACAAAATGAAAAATATTGAATTAAAATAACAATCACGCAGAGAAATACAAGGATTTACGTGGTTCACCCTAAAATAGGGCTACGTTTACGGCTGCTGCAGTCTTTCATTATGATCTAAAAAAATTACAACTCTCTTTCTCTCTATTGTTTTTAAGATAGGCGCCCCCCTCATCTATTTATAAGTATAGAATTAGGATTACACGAAATTAAAAAATTTCAAAAGTATCCCAAAAAAAAAAATAGAGTGAACATTACTTATCAGGGTCCCCCAAATCCCCCCATTGGACCCAGGATTTGAGTGAACAGTACTTATCAGGGTCCACCAATCCAACAATCTCCCATTTGGAACCTGATAACACAAGCTCTCCATCATCTTCATTACATAGAGAAAGCACCACAACAGCTTGATCTTCCTTCATCACTTTGAAGTCCAACTGAAGTTGCACACAACTTCAGCTTGTCAATGGTGACTGTTTTGGTCAACATATCTGCTGAATTGTTACTGCCCCCCAAACCCCCCCGTTGGACCCAGGATTTGAGTAAACAGTACTTATCAGGGTCCACCAACCCAATAATACTACCTCTCTTAAATAGACAATACATGTAATACTATTTCTTATCATAAATAATAGAGACTGCATACAAGTCACGGGCTCTCATGACACTCGACCTCCCATATACAATAAGAGATCCTATACAAATATATAAACAATTCGTTGTATTCGATCTTTCGTTATATTGGATCAGCAAAAGGGTTAATTTAAAAAAATAAAAATAAAAATAAAAATTTTAGATATTGCTCCACGTGACAACGTGTTGTCATGCCATAGTTGCACCATGTGGTGGCCGATCATAATGCCATATGGCAACCTATTGTTATTACTGTTGAGAATTGAAATTATGCCTTTGTGACACATGTTTACGCTAAGATTAATCAATGAAATATTTCAATATCTAACTTCAGATATGTCACAATAATGATAAATTTCATAATAAGATTTAAAAAAAAAAAAGAATATTGAGGAAGATGGAGGAACTCCAATTACCAAATCACAAATTATAGATCAAAATAGCATTACTTATGAATATAGTAGATCTAAATTAATTTAGATTTAAGAATAACAAACTTACACAAATCTTAACCTTTCCAATACAAAATTCATTGCTATATACTTAAACAAAGTTATCATAGAAGGATCCAACAAAACTACAAATTAAAAAGAAAATAATAAGTTAAAATAATAAAATTTCAGGTATTCTTTAAAAAATATCTGAAACTACTTCCCAAAATTCATATAGTTCTGTTGCAAATGTGTCTTCTTTAAAGGTGAAAGTAGAATAACTGGACTTGTAAATGATAAAAATTCTGGTCTTCTTGGACTTGTCACTGGATTTTGTGGTCGAGTTTGTTGAAGGTTGCCAAAAATGATAGGAACATCGCACTTGAATAGAACTTTCATTTCAATTCCATGATGTCATTTCATCAAAGTTTGTATCTCTAAATACAAAATATTTACTCATTCTTGGATCTTACAAATAATATCCTTTGAATTCTTCACTATAACAAATAAAGATAAGTTTTTCTCCTTTTAAATTGAACTTGTGTTGATTATGATTTGAGATGCAAAAAAGAGTTACGCATCCAAAACCTTTAAAATGATCCACCAATATTAACTTTCTATGATACCATACTTCATATGGAGTTTTCTAATTGATAGGTCTTGCAAGGGCTTTGTTAAGAATGCAGATAGTTTTGTTAATTGATTCAACTAAAAAATTCTCTGGTAGGCCTTTATTGATCAAAATGCTTCTAGTGATTTCCATAATGGTGTAGTTCTTTCTCTTTGCAACTTTATTTTGTTTTGGAATCCTTCTGATCGTGAGGTATTTTTGAAATCTTTGCTTTTCACACTATTTCATGAATGGAGTATAGAAAATTATTCTCATCGATTTGTCCTTAGGGTCTTAATCTTGCGACTACTTTGCTTTTCTATTAAGGCTTTGAAGTTGAGAAAAGTTGAAAAGCCTTTGGCTTTTGATTAAGAAGGTAAATCCACATCGTTCTTATGTAATCATCAGCATAGAGAATAAAATACTTTTTGTTTCCAACAAATGAAGTTTTTGATAGACCCTATATGTCTGCGTGCACTAACTCTAATGAAGCTTTAGCTTTCTATAGCCTTTCGAGAATAGTAGTATGTGCTTCTTTTTGACAATACATCCTTCACAGACTTTGTGATTTCTTCTAACTGACAAAAGCCCAACCACCATGCTATTTTGCTTAAGAAATTGAAAGCATTTTTAATTGAGATGACCATGCCTCAAGAGCCACACATAAGTATCATCAATACTTTCACTTTTCAATGCAACATTTTCAATTTGAGGCATAATGAGAGGAAAAACTTTCCCACTTATTTCAATAGTGGCTACTATAGATTTACTTTCCTTGTCATGAATTCGGCATTTCTCATCATCGAAAAGAAGAAAACAATGTTTTTTTTCTTTTTTACTTGCAGGAGTTGTCCTACAGTTAGGAGATTACTAGTCAAATTAGGAACATATGGAAGATTATCGATGAATTTTTTACCTCATTATTGTTAAACGACATTATTGCTTTTCACTTGACAATTCTAGAGTTTAAAATCTCCAACTAGAACTTAATGCAACAAGTTGATCAAGTTCTATAAAGATATATCAGTTACTCGTCGTATGATTGCTATATTCATTGCCCAACAATATAATCTTAGGCATTCATGCAAGTGCGTACATGATGATCTCCTTTACCTTGAGTAAAGTTAGCCTTTTCTTTGTTTTGTTTGTCTTGGTACCAACAATTTGTTTGAGAGTAGGTTCCATTCTTATATATATATATATATATATCTTGTACTTGGGATATAATCTTTTATATCTTGATTTGGCTTATGACCGATATGGTAAGAGTTAGAAATATCATGCTTTTGCTGAGACTCATCCCTCTTTGCTTTTTAAATTCTTATATCTCTATTTGCCTTCGCCTTGGTCTTGGAATGAACCTCCCCCTTTCCTTTGTTCTGGTCTTCGTTCAAACACTAGAAGCTTTGATTTGAACACCAGAACAATAGAAGGTAAAGATGATTGAGTAATTCTTTGTTTATGAGGTTACAATGAGTTTATAAGTTCTTGCATTGGATAGATTGATAGATCTACAAATTCTTTGATAGTTTATTCTAAAAATTCTTTACGTTAGAATAGTATTACTCACTTTTTATTTTTACTTTTTTTTTTTTAAGATGGAGCTCATAATTTGTGTCATAAAGTTAAACCTTACGGGCCTAAATCACATAATACCTCCCCATAAAAAGTGGCATGTTTAGAAATTTAGTTTATAGATTTGGTGATTGTAAAAATGGAAGGGTAAATCAAATTATGTAGCGAAATATGGGGAAGATAGAATTAATTATGCATACTCATTTTTTAAGAGTATTCAACAAAAAATATATACATACATATATATGTATATATATATATTTTGTTATGAGACCTATTATTTTTATATTTTCCTAACCCAATCAAAGTAAAGAAAGGAATAACATATTTTAATCATCATCATCATCATCACCACCACCATCATTTGCTGCTTCGATAAATTAAAAATTCAAGCAAAGTATATAAAATTGTAAAATGAAATAAACCACTCAATACTAGCTCAAATTTGATTTGTTCATTGTCTCACTCAAGTTCTACTCGAAATATAACAAACCAAATTTGAACCACAATTTCAAATTTATTATATTGTTAACCCAATTAGAGTTCTATTCGATAAATTAATGTTCAATGAATATAATATAAAATATTAAACTAGAGGTTTTCTTAATTAAGTTCTATTAAACTAGAGGTTTTCTTTAAGTATAATAAATTAGAGGTTTTCTATTAAATATAATAAATTAGAGGTTTTCTTAATATAAAATATTAAATTAGAGCTCTGTTCGATAAATATATTGTTAACTCAAGGTCGATTCAATTAGAGGTTTTCTTAAGTTCAAATCAAAAAATAATTAATGAATTAAACAAGAATCAATTTAAGAAATTTAATTTAAATTCATTAAACTTTGCGAGTTTAATTTAAATATCATATCACACAACTCATATTTGATTTATTTACACTCTATAGTAGGGATGACAATAGATTGAATTGGAGTACCAACGGATATTTTTAATTGGTTACCATTGCCTAACTCATAAGCTAATTAGATACACATTGGATAATCGGGTAGTTAATTATAACTTTGAAATATAAATCGATTACACCAAGAACTAGTATTAAAAATTTTTTTGAATACAATAACTTTATAAATAATTTTACATCTTTAATGATTGAAATATTATCTTTAAATAAGAGCTTACACGCATTTTGTACTTCCTAAAATTTATTATATTACTTTTATAAAAATCAAATTAAAAAAAAATATGCTTGATCTCATCTGAAAACTCTATTATAATTAAGCAAAAAAAAAAAAAAATCGTGTCTACATGTTTCGTTATATCAAGAATCAAATTTTAAATCTAAAATAAATTATTTGGTATGATAATCTTGAGTTATTTGATATTTTTTGTTGGGTCTTGGCTCTTTGAACACATTGTATATATAATTCAGTATCAAAATTAGTGGTATTATTTGCATAAATTAGAAAATATGATAATTTAGGTAAGTAATCGAATAATTTAGATGGATAATTGGGTAATACTAGTCGGGTATCATATAATCGGATAACTTCAGATAATACACGTCGATTATACTAAATATACCATCCATTAATTTGAACTAACGAGTATTTTATTTTTATATTCTAACCTACTCTATTATTTAATAAAATTTAAAAATATTTACACTTCTGGAATAAGGATAGAGAGTATCTATTGGGATGAGTTAAAATTATCATCCCTACTTTATAGTATAAAGATGAGTGTGTGTGTGTTGAGAGAGAGAGAGAGAGAGAGAGAGAGAGAGAGAGGAGAGAGAGAGAGAGAGAGAGAGAGAGAGCGCAATAAGTAGTGATGGAGCGCCTAGCAAAGCTTATCTTCAATTTACAAATTGTAGAGTATCATTTGGGCCCATTCAATTTGAAGGTGAATGGAGCTTTATGGAGGACGGGAAGATGGTGGAGCCCTCGAGATAAGAGTTGGAGGAACAAGTAGTCAAGCTACAGTGCAATGACACAACCTCCCATCCAAACCCTAATAAATTATCGAACCCAAGGTGGAGCCCCTTTAGATTTCCTACTCGACATATCATAATTTACAATATAATTTTCCATTATTAAAATTAAAATTTAAATAATAATATTTAATAAGATTAATTACATGGAGACCAACCGTCGCTTAACTTGAACTAAAAAAAAAAAGAAAAAGGTTACATTTAAATCTTACACCCTTGCCAAGGCAACTTTTTTGAAAAAAAAAAATCATTAAATAACTAAAAATAATAGTTTTAGACAAAAAAAAAAAAAAAATCTTATATTGTCTCTATGATATAGCAGTATCATGTACTTAATAATACCATAAAATAATATAATTTGTTCAGATTTAACATTTTAATAAAATAAGATATAATTTTAGACAAAATATACTCTTATATAAAAAACGTTTTATATGATAATTAATCAAGAAAGATAAAAAGGTAATCTCAAAAAGCAGCGATAAAATTATTTCATTATGACTTTAGAATCAAAATTTTAAACCCTGAAATAAGTACTGCATATGTGATTTGCTAAATTCTGTAATACAGAAGACTAATGAATTGAATTGCCTTTTATTTAGGGGGCGTTTGGTTCACCAACAAATATGAGATGACTCCAACTTTTATTATTTTTTAAAATTTTTTTTCAATCAAATTTTGTCATATATTACTTTTACACCAAACACTACTTTAATCAGAAAACGTGAGACTATGAATTCAACCATTTTTTGAGTGCACTTTTAATTTTAACGATTTGGCGGTTGGAGTGTTAAATTTGAATAATTGTTTCTAGCTTTTTAATTTCTTTTTTAATTTGTTTTAGCTTTCTTCACAAAAAAAAAAATTAATTTTTTTTAACTTTTATCAATTTTCTTTAACTTTTACTAAATTTCTCTAATTTTTACTAATATTTTTTAATTTTTACAAACTTTTTTTTTACACTTTTTGAAAAACTTACCGATCACTCAACACTTTTAAATTTTACCTAGTTTTTTTTTTTTTTTTTTACTAACATTCAACACTCCAAATAGGAACTTATTCATCTATACACTATACATGCACCTCTCTAAATTGTGAGAAAGTCCTAGCTAGTTTAAGGAATTTCGGTAAATTAAGGCCCCGTTTGGTAATCATTTCGTTTTCAATTTTCTGTTTTTGTTTTCATTTTTTTGAAAACTGAACATGAAAACGCGTATGGTAAATTTGTTTTCAATTTTTAGTTTTCAAAAAAATGAAAAGTGTTTTCAAAATTTTTAAAAATTATGAAAACATAGAAAATGTGTTTTCTCAAGTTTTCATTTTTAGTTTTTAATTTCTTATACAACATTAGTTACAACCATTGATTACTATCATCAACTAGTTGTTACTAATATCCGGCCACCACTGCCACTACCTTCCACTCATCTTTAGTCACCACCAAATATATTATTATTTAATATAAAAATATTAAATTAATATATATAATATATTAATATATTAAATTATATTAATATATAAAATTAATAATATATTATTCTTATTTATGTAAGAATATATTATATATTAATATATTAATAATATATATAAATATATATATATATTAATAATATATATATATATATATTAATAATATATTAATTTAATATTAATATGTTATATCAAATAATTATATTATATTAATAATATATAAAATATATATATATATTATTAATATATTAATAATATATATATACACAATATATATAATATATATATTAATAATATATATATTAATATATTATATTAAATAATTATATATTAATATATAAAATTAATATATTATATATAAAATAATATATCAATAATTAATTTAATATATGAAATTATATATTAAATATATTAATTACGTAAATTATATTAAATATATTAATTAACCAAATTATATTAATTATAATTGAATTTAATTTGTTAAATTAATATAAAATTATTTTATTAAATTATATTTAATTACTAATATAATATATTATATTTAATATATTTTATTTTTATTAAATTGAATTATTTTTAATAAATATATAATTAAAATAACTATGTTTAATTAATTTAAATTAAATTAATTATATAATTAAATTAATATAAAATTTTTAATATAAATTATAATATAATTATATTATATTGAATATATTTTATTTTATTTTTATTGAATCAAATTATTTTGAAAAAATAATATAATAAAAATAATTAAATTTAATTAATATAATTAATTAATTAAATCAAGTTAATTTAAGTAATTAAATTAAATTAAATCAAGTTAATTAAATTAATTACTTTAATTAACGGGAAATATATTTTATTAAATTGTTTTTAAAAGTAATTATAATAAATTATGTTTAATATATTTTATTTTTATGGAATTAAATTATTTTTAATGATTAATATAGTTAAAATAATTACATTTATTGAATTTAATTAATTAACAACTGTAACTGCTAAAACTAACAATTATCATTACCAAACGTGTTTTTAAGTTTTTGTTTTCTTTTTCTACTATATAAATGAAAACAAAAAATTAAAAATTGAATACAAAAATCGAAAAACTAAACACAAAAATTGAACATAAAAATTAAAAACTGACAATTTTATCAAACGGCCCTAAACTAGTTAATTATACTGCAATGTATCTCGAGTTGGGCGTTGATTATTTTGGCGCGTAAATACTGACATTGTAGTTGGTAGTCCGTCCCTCTGATATTTTTTGTCAAAGAAAACGACAATGATTACACATAACACTTTATTTTTATTTATTTATTTTTCTTCTTCTTCAAGTGGGTGCTTGAGATTGAAGAAACATTATCATGTTTGCCCCTTTTTCTACTCCTCCCACCCTGTTGAAGTGACAATTATTCTTCAACTATATTTGATATAAAAATAAAATTAAAATTAAATTTTTTAAAATGAAAATAATTCTATAAATTGTAACACGGGTATATATAATATATATACATAAGTAGTCACAGATGACATCCTGCCATTTGCTATCCTCATTGAATAAGTGATTTCATTTTATGCAACGTAAATAATTTATTTAAGCTATATCGAATTTCTTTATTAAATAAATGTTAATTTTATCATATTAATTAAGAGCCCGTTTGGAGGCTCAAAAAATACAAAAAAGTACCAAAAGTTACATTTTGTAACTTTTGGTGCGTTTGGTAGAATCATAATTTTTTTCATTAGTCTGCTATGCTATAATAATTTATTTCACAAAAAATTTTATCAAACACACAAAAATTGTTACTTTTTTATTCTGTTACAGTAAAAAACTTACCAAATATATAAAACGTTACCACTTTTTTACTCTGCTACAGTAAAAAATTTACCAAATATTTAAAAGTTACAAAAAAATTACTAAAAATTACACTTTATTCTACCAAACACACCAACAAATTTTAACTACAAAAAAAAAAACACAAAAAATTACCAAAAATTTTACTTTTTTACTTTTTTTTAACCTCCAAACGGACTCTAATTTAGAGCAAATACCCAATAATATGATCAATTAAATCTTTTCAGGAATGTTTGGATTAAGAATTTATAAAAAAAATAAAGTTATTCATATAAATTTATTTTTACAATTATGAAAAGTTAATTTTTTGGCGTAGGTCAATTTATTTCCTTTTAATTTTTCTAATCGAACTAAACAAATGAAATAAATTTAATATTATTAATTTTTCTTTCATTTTTTTTCTTCTTCTCACAAATCTTTGTTTTGAACACAACCTTAATCTAATTAGCTATATCTCATTTTTATTTTTCATCCTTAGCGAAGGCGAATATTAAGAACTAATATCTTTAGATATTTCTTCTTCTTCTTCTTCTTCTTTTATTTTTTGTTTAAGTTGAAATTAATTATATCCGTTATTAACCAAACATTATTATATATTTTTGTGGGTTTGTTTTCTTGTGAAATCTGAGAGGTTTTCTTTTCTTGTGAAATCTCCATTATTTCTCAGTGGATTGAAATGACTTATCCTACTTTTGGAAATGGAAGTACTATAATGAGTGAAGTACTTTTTAATGTCCCACACACCGCCCCTAAGAAGACATGCAACATTTATTTCCCATCTTTACACATCTTCACAGCCAATATATGGGTTTCATTTGGGGTGAAAAAATAATTCTAAAAAATATAAAAATTATTAAAAAATTTTAAAAATTATTCACTTTTTGTTATACTGTACAAATTACGAATTCACAACTTATCTTACTTTATCTTATTTTATCTCATTTTTTATTATTCCAAACGCACCTACAAAACCAAACACATGCTAATTCAAAGACAAACCGAAAATATATATATATATATATATAATTAATTCTTGTGTATTGTACAAAATCTCAAGGCCTGAGAAAGTGTATAATACAGTTTAAAAATTTATTCAAGCTTAATTTGTTAACATTTTAAGCCCATCAAATAAGTTTTAATATTCCAGTCATGCATGTTGGCTGAGATTAATTTCTTTTTTTTTTTTTAAATGTTTTTAAATTTGTTAAGAGCTTAATTATCTTAACTTGTATCTGTATTTAAGTTTATTGATTGCCGATCTTAAGCTAATTTTTAACGACTCGATCTCGAGATATTTAATTTATTTTAAAGCTTTATAATCGTTTGTATTTTCTCTTTTATTGGTAGCAATTATTATTGTCAATAATTATGCTTTTTATTTCATTAAAATAATATTCTAGTTTTATTTTCAAATTATTTACCAAATAAGTATTAAAAATTTTAGCCAAAAAAAAGAAAATAATAATAAGGCCACAGCTAATAGCCTACTATGCGCATGCGAGCGCGCACACACACACACATATATATATATATAATGTGTTTGGAGTGACAAAAGTGAGATAAATTAAAATAAATCGAAATAATTTGTAAGTTCGTAATTCATACAATAAGATAAAAAGTTAATAATTTTTAAAGATTTTTAGAAATTTCAAAATTTTTCAATATTATTTAACAAATCAAACGCACCCGTTATATATATAAATGAGCAGTGACGTATTGCAACAAATTTTTTATCGATCACTCCTAAAAAATTAATTTATTAAATAATTTTTTATTATATGAAATAACATTTGTTGGGAGATCATATTTTCATTATATATTTATCTATACTATTATAGAGAAAATACCGAAAATTTGGTAGAACTCTTATTTTTATGAAATTATAAGTTTGGTGAAGTTCTTATTTTTTAAATTAACAAAAATAATCCTATAACTAAATATATATACATTTGTTAATTTTAAAAAATAAAAATATAATAATTATTTTACAACCTTTTCAAATTTAAATTTAAATTTAAAAATTTGGTTATCATATTTAAATTTAAAATATAATTAAGGTTATTTTTTATTTAATAATTATCCTTATTCTTTTATATATATATATATATATATATATCTATTAAAATGTTAGGAAAAAAATTTTCGCACACATTATGTGTGCACCGGTGTCTAATATTATTATAAAGGAAATAGGAAAAGTATGGTGAAGTGAAAAATTTTATGAAGTTAATTTTTATGAAACTTTTATATATATATATATATATATTTCATTAGTAGCCCTTAATCGCTAATAACCATTTACCATTTAAAAAGTAGTGTGTAAGTAATTTTAAAATTTCTGGAAGTTATTTAAGTAATTTTTCCTCCCTTTTTTTTTCCCTTGAATGCCCTTTATTATCTACTGCTCTTATAATATTTTTTTATTTTATTTAAATACTTCATAATTACTAATTATTTACTTAAATATCTTTAATTAATAATTATTTATTATTTGAGATAAATTTTTTTAATTTTTAGAATAAAATAAAAATTAATTAAAAATACGCGCATTGTGTGCCCCACCTTCTATATGTAAGTCGTCTTTATAATTGGTAGCATTACACTTACACCCGGTGGAACTGTGGAAGTGAGTAATGAAAAACAGTAGTAGGTAGGTGGATAGGAGATGAAGAAAGATCAAGAGCCGCGGTCGAGCTCCTCCTGCGCAGCCTGCAAGTTCCTCAAGAGGAGATGCAGCCCTACCTGCATATTCGCCCCCCATTTCCGGTCGGACGAGCCCAAGAAATTCGCCAAGGTCCACAAGGTATTCGGAGCCAGCAACGTTAGCAAGATCCTCGTACAGGTCCCCCAAGATCAGCGCGACGACGCCGTCAATTCACTCGTTTACGAGGCGGAGGCGAGGCTCCGGGACCCCGTCTACGGCTGCATCGGCGCCATAGTTTTGCTGCAGAGGAAGATGGCGGAGCTTCACCACGATCTCGCCATTGCTAAGACCCGCCTATCTCTCTACGCTGCCAAGTCTTCTTCTTCTTCTTCTCCTCCTCCTCCTGCTCCTCCTCCTCCATTTCTGCTGCTGGATGATCATTTGGTGATGTCTCCTCTATCTGACCTTCCAGTGATCTGCAATGGATGGATGGAGGGTTTCCATCAGAGTGGATTTGTGGATGAATTAAGCCAAGTCCCATTCCCATAATATCTCTCTCTAGCTTTCTTTCCTGCTATATTAGTTGTTACTACCCTTTGTACCTCAAGTAATGGGACACCGTATATGCGGAAGAATTGGATCCGTTAATTATCTTATTTAAAGATGTAAATATATATAAAATCATTCATATACTGATATACCTATCCCAGGTTTGCTTATTTCTATCACTCTGTTTGGAGTTATTGATTTAAAAAAAAAATTTCTAAAAAATTTTAAAAATTTTTAATTTTTTTCAATTAAATTTCACCATGTGTCACTATTACACTAATTTTTAACCTTTTTTTTTTAATTTTTTCGAAACTCCAAACATCCTATTAATGGCAATTGCATTTGGCAAACATGGCTTAGAGGATGTTTGGTTGGCGGAAATTTGGCTAAAAAAATACAATGAAAGTACAAAAATTTGATGTAAAAGTGATATGTGGTAAAATTTGATTAGAAAAAGTACAAAAAGTTGATAAAAGTTGGTGAGTTTTGATTAATTTTGACCAACTAAACACCCCTATAAATATGTGTTTAGGGAAGACGAATTTAATAAAAAATTTTCACTTTTTTTAAATTTCTCCAATTTTTTTGATTTTTTCAGACCAAAAAAGTTTTTATTAATTTTTTTTTATGGTTCAATTTTATCAACTTTCTTCAATTTTTACTAATTTCTTCAAATGTTTTTAACTTTTCTTTCTTCAACTTTTACACTTTTGCGAAACATACCAAATGCCTAACAATTCAAATTTTGCTTATTTTTTTATCTTTTTGGCCAAAATTTTACACTCCAAACAGACATTTATTGTTAATTATAAATTAGGCAAATTTTTCATTTTATTCTTATATAACTTTTTCCATTAATTTTTTTATAATTTTATTTGATAATTTTTAGGAAGGTTAAAAATTCTTAATTAAGAAAATCACATAACAAAAAAAATTATCATAAAGAAGCCAACTTATTTAAAATAAGTCAATTAAGCTAAATGGACATGTAATGTGAGACTATCCCTATCTAATTTCAAGTAAGATCCAAGGCCAGAAAAGGATCAAAACAACTAATACTGTGAGAGTAGATTTTGTTCAAGGAAAGAGGTAAATAGCAGCCCTTCCTTGAAAACACCCTTGTCGATTAACAAGATACTACTTAAGGTGTGTTTAGCGCCCTAATTTTAACTGAAAATTTCTAAAACCTCTAAAAGTAATTTACTTTTTATCTCACTGCATAAATTACGAACTCATAACTTATATTACTCTATCTCACTTTATATTATGCCAAGCATACCCTTAATTAGGAATTATAAGGTCACGCATCGATAATTTTAAAAATTAACTATTATTGTTATATAACGAGATCACGTAATATTTTTGAACTCTTACATTTTCGTTATACCTTTATTTTTGTTATACTTCTATTATATTCATTATTTTTTGTTGCCATTACACCAGACTTATTATTTTTTAAAACTACACAGAATTACACAATTATAGAACTTTTAACCCTTTATTTTACTTGGGTGTCTTAGGACTGCAATCAGTAAAAAATGACATTACGTAGGTTAGTGAACGATACCGTTTCGATTTTGTTTAAAGAGAACACCCCAAAATGACGGCCCCAGCGTCATTTGGCGCTATTTTCTAATTTTTCTAGGGTTACTGTCCTCGCGAGTTCTAGAGCTTCCTTTCGACTGTTCCGACAACTTTCTGGCCAAATTTCCAGTGAGGGATAAGTTCTTCAAGCTTCTCTTAAAATTCTCTATTTCAATCGATATCTTCGATCAAGTATTGTTTGCATATTTTTCGTTTGAAGTGTTTGTGGATGAGAGTGGGGTCTTATTTAACGATTGAATTTTTCAAACTCTTGTAGATTTTTTATGACCATTATATCGTACTAGCGATGGAAAAGGAATGGCTTGAACAACTGCAGAATTATACGCAAAAATGGCTAATGCAAATAGAAAAATTGGTTCGTCAAATGCCCTAAACATGACTTTATGCTGCAATTGGAGTTGTTTTATTAACTACCTTTCACTTTTTCTTAGATTCTTGCTACTTCCTTGCATAGTATTTTTGAATAGTTTCGAATTCTAGTAAATTTTGTTGGGTTGCTTAATTTTCTATATAGTTTACAATGTTGGTTTTCGTAGAATTTTATGTTGAACTTTTGCAAATTAATTTTCTTAGATACCTGGTTTTTTTAAAGGTTTATTGGCAGGGATATCTTTGATCTTTCAAGTTTCTGACAAATTAATTTTTGCAACGCTTGTTGCTTACATCTAGAATTTGTTTTTTTTTTTTTCCTACATTCTAATATTTGTTTATATTCATCAAAGTCAAATGCCATTTCTAATCATTCCTATGCTCCAGGGCCAATTTCTCATTGTTAAGTTGATAAAGTCCTTGGCGAAGGACATACTTGGTTGCTAAAACTTAGAATGTAACTTAGCTATGTGTCTTTTTACTGAATAACTGCCTGGTTCCTTTTTTTGCATCTACTTAGTACCTATTTGCTAAATAATTAAGTGCTGAAACATGCATTTAGTAGTTTGCAATTAATTGTGTTTGATAAAATGCATAAACACCAACTTGGTTCCCATGCAACTTTGAAAATTAGCTGAAATTGGGTCTTAAATTTTAAGCCAAGTAGCTTGACTTATGTAAATATGAATAAATAGTGCAATACATTCCTTATTTTCATTTTCAACCAATATATTTATCTTTATAAATTTTTAAATTCGATAGTACTTAAATTTTTTAGACTAAATTTTTAACTCGTTGTCTGGTTTCTTAAATATTACAATGCATTGAGCTAGAAGAAGTCGGCCTTCCTCTCCTTAAATTTGCTCGATCATTTTTTTGGGGAATCTATTATCAGTATTTAATCCTTTATGATTTTTTTAATGTTTTTATTACCCAAAAAGAGAGTGCACATGAAAAAGCTTTCCTATCAAGGAACTAAAGTGACCGTTAAATTAGCTTGCTTGCTTGCTTGTCTTAGCATGCGTACTACTTACTAGTTGCTACTGTCAAAAGATTGGAATTAAGTGAATGACTGGGCACTCAAATAGGGTTTTAGAGGCTAGCCAAAGGACAATGAAATCTAGAATTGTAAACTAAATTAGCAGCGGACAACCGAGATTGTTAGATTTAATGCAGAACAACATTTTGCCTTAGTCTCAATATACATATATATATATATATATATATATATATATATATTTGGATTTGTCTAAATAAGTTATTAATATTTGTTTATTTCTAAATATGTTTAAATAAATTTTAATGTAATTTAATTTATTTTACTAATAAAAGGGGCGTTTTAAGGCACAATTTTTAGCAATTTTTAGTTTTTTTGGCCAAAAATTGCTACTTACAATTTGAAAAGTAAAAAAGAATAAATTAATAATGATAAAAATTACAAAGTCATAGGTTATCCCCTGAAAATAATTAGAAGGTTCGATACTACCTAACATAGCTAGTAACAATTGAAAGACAAACCCAAAGAAAAAATTCACTAGACTAAAGACACAAGTTAAATAAAACAACATAGTTCATCATAAAGTGCTTGAGGTTCCAAATAAGACAGATGTACAATTCCAAGAAGTAGCCTAAAACTGAAAACATCCTAACACCAAGACCAAGAGTAAAATAAACATCCCAACACTCAAAATCACTATTGCTCCATCATATTAGTCTAGCAAAATAGCAAAACACTACAAGCAACAATAAGCACCCAACGAACCTACAATATTGACAAATACTATAAAAGTCAACAAGAGCTCGAGAAACTAATAAGAAATTAGGGAAACCAATTTAGAGCCACAATTAAAAAATAACAATAATAATAAAATAAAAAATAAAATGATCATTTAAGTATAAGTAAGGATAAAATCAACAATAAAAGTAGAAATGAATCGAACTATTTGCGAGCTATTCGAACTCGGCCTAAAAAAAGCTTAGCTCGAGCTTGGTTCGTGACTAAAATAAGCCCGAATCAAGCTTGATCTATGGCTCATTTAGATTCAAACTCGAGCTCGAGTTTTGAAAAGTTCGGCTCGAAAACTCGCGAGCAGGTTTGATAAAATAATATATATTTTTTTAAATAATATTTCTATTATATTTTTTATAATATTTTATTTATTATAGTTAAAACCAAAACAACATCGTTTTGGTTTAATTCGAGCTATTCATGAGTCGAGCTTGAGCCCAAATTCTTCTTTATTGAGCTAAGATCGGGCTTGTATAAAAGTTTAAATCGAGCTCGAGCTCAATTCAGAAAGCTCAACCCGAGCTCGAACAAGTTAAAGTTCAACTCGATTCAGCTTGATTCAGCTTGTTTCCACCCCTAATCAATAATAAAATATAATGGATGAAAAAGAAAAAAAAAAGAAGAATAAAATAGAATAGAAAATCTGATGCATACCCACATCTTCTAATACATAGGAAGTGACCGCATCTAAATATTGCATCTCAATTAACCCCCAAGTACAAGGGTGTACGGTGTAGTTTTAACTCGGTGAAACCAAGGTCGAATCCATAGGGAACGTACGTATTAGTTTCTAAGTTGTAAAAATTTACTAGTCCTAATTTCAATAAGGTTTAGAAATTTGAAAAATATTAAGTTTCTCGGTTTTAAAAAATAAAAATAGTTCACTACCAATTATTCAAGTAGAAAGGATTCAAAAGGTGTTTTGGATTCAATAAAAATTACGAATAGCAGCAGATTACTCGAACAAAAATAAACTAAGTAAGAAAATATGTTCAAATTTTAAAACAATAATTAATTAACTACGAAGATGATTCAAATTACAATTAAACAATTAAATAAGATTCTTGGCTCAACTCTCAATTCCAAGTTAGTTAATTACTTCGTAAAATGATGTGCATGCTACTACAATCTAAAGTTCATGTAAAGAACAAATAGATTGGAAAGATATCTTTATTAAAAACCCATTATTTCTCCCCAAAACTCAGTTTTATGCTCTTGTTTATGATTATAAAACTGGAAGATTTTCTTTAATATTACTTAGGTCCAAATCTAATTCTTTTATTTCAAAAATATGAATGCAAAGTTATTAATCGAAAGTCCTTTCCAATGATTATGAAGAATGTAGTCAAGAATTTTCGTTTTCGAATGTTTTTGAAATAAATAAAATCAGACCTGAAAAGTGTAGATCTCTACATATATGTTTTCACATAACATACACAAATCTACACACATCACATTGCTTATAATAACCCACAATTTCTTGATCTGTTGAATCAAAAGGATTAAAGTTGAGCTAGGATTGATTCAAGATTCGTAACAATCATAAAGATAAACGGATCAATAAATATAAAAATATTATTAAATCAGTAAAAGAGAGTACCGTACTTCAAAACCGAATCGAACGCAAAATGATGAACAATGAAAATCGATAAAACTCCTACAAATAATCCAACGAATCTTGAAAGCATTCTCCACAAAAAGCTCTTTAAAGAATCTAGAAAGAGTGTATTGCCAAAGTGCCATACGGTTGTTCAAAGCTTCATATTTATATCCATACGTAAAAACCCTAGAAATTGAATAGAGCCGCGCAAAATAACCCGCAGTGGTCTGGACCACCTGTGGGGGTGTCTAAACCACAGTGTCTTTCATCCTCATTTTCTGTTTTGCTTCTTTAGCCTAGTTCTTAACCTAGTCCAGACCGGGCATTGGGTTGTCTGGACTACAGGCTCTTTTTTATCATTTGAGTCACTTTCATCACTACTAATGTCGATTATTTCTTTCTCTTTTTTACATTTTAGAAAATAAACTCAATAAATGATAAAAACTAACAGAACTCTTAAATTTATTAACTTAATGCATGAAATAAGATCAAAGTATGGAGTTTGTAATTACACTTTTTAAGTGTAATCAAGAAGTGAATTAAATTAAGGTAATGATTAAATTAGCTAGTAACTGCTTGATTACTGGAGTGTCAAACGAATGTCATCTTCATTATCATAATCAACTTGCTCTCCAATGACCTTCAAAACTAACAAATTAAATCATTAATTTTGTTTTGTAATGAATCATTAAACAAAAATTGGGCCATTTATACTTGAGAAGATGTTTGAGATGTCTTTTGTTTTCTCACTCATTCCAAGCATGATTTGATACAACATTGCCAACAGTTTTAGGGTTGCCTTTCTTCTTTAATCCCATCACTCCAACATATATTGGCTCATAGAAAATAGGTGAATTTGAATCATTACCATCACTCGATGCCAATTCAAACTTATTGACAATGGAGTGAGCCTCCCCTACATGGGATCAAATGTGCTCAAACACCACATCATTCCCAAATGCACGATACGCTACCCGTAACCATTCTAAACACAATATATCAAGCTTTTGTGACTTCAACTTGGTAGATGGGTTCACCAATGCATTTGATAGGCCACTCTTCGCGTGCCTAGTCTGCCTCTAAAGCATGTACTTATCCAGATTTTTCCCAATTCGGAGGACATCGAAAACCCTCAAAATATGTGAGCAAAAATAACCACACATCTCATACAAACAACAAGATATGCAATGGTCATGGAAGATGGATCAAAATGTATATTGTAAACCTTGCCTCCTTCATGCGCAATCCAAATGTGCAGAACCTCGATCAATCATTCTTATCCAATGAAACATTAAATTCAAGAAAAAATTATTCATGAAATAGTTTAAACAAATTAGGAGTATGTTTCTGTGATATGTCTCAAAATATTAGGTAACGACTGCTAGGTGAGGAGTTGTTTGCTGAGACTTACAATCGCTCGATATTTCCATTTCCTAAACGTCTGTCAGGAACATCTCAAACGCAGTGAAAAACTTTTTCACTTACAACCCATTTCCCAAATGTTGTTTTATCTTTGCGTTTACACTTTCATGCAAGTGTGTGCTGCGTGCCCTAATAATAAATGTGTCATTCACGTATGCAACACAACATTGGGTTTTCTTTTCATAAAGTGCTTGAAGCTATTTATTTTTGACTAGGTCGAATTATTCTGCCATTTCTTTCCACCTTTGCTCAAACTCATCGATGGCAGAATACTCATTTATGCACTTAGAAAATTCCTGTATGAAAAACTTTTTTCAACTCTAAGAATACCACTCAAGTTCTTCATTGCATTTTGTAGAATGTACCAAGTACAAAGTCCATGATATATCATGGGCATAACTACTTCCAATGCCTTTTTTATAGCAGCATCTTAGTCTATGAAAATTGTAATTGGCATTTTTCCCTATGACGTCGAAGAAATATATTGAATAGCCATCCGAACGAGGTAGCTGTCTCATGAAACAATAACGTACAGTCAAATACCACACTTTGTTTGTGATTGTTAATCCTGCAAAAATACCAAGAGGGCACGATTCCTTATTGGTCCCAAAAGTAATGTCGAACATGACCACATCACTAAAGCATTGATAGTCAATCACCATCTTCACATCTGCCCAAAAAATGTTAGTAATTTGTCCGTCACAATCTAATTTGAAATCGTGAAAGAATGATGGACTTATCTTAGATTGTTCTTGAAAGTACTCCAAGATTGTTGTCACCTCTCCCAATTCCAAATCTTTTGCTCACTTAGTACGTAGATTTGACTTCACATCCTCCCTAGTGAAGCCAACATTTTCAAATCCTCCAACTTATATCCTCACATACCTATGCACTGTCTTAAGGCCAAGTCCAGCACCTACTGCAATGGAAATAGCCCATTCTTGGACTGGATTGATGGTCCGATGTGCTCTAAGGAGATGAGTGGTTTCTTTACCCTCTAACACATAATTATGTTCTCCAATAAATGATATCACAAAATAATTCCCCTTACCATTTAAAGAAATTCTCTTTTTTACTTCACATCTGCATCTAGTATCTTAATGATGCTTGGAAATAGTACAATGTTGATCTTCTGCCTCTAACCCCTCTCAAGACCATACATACATCCTAAATCTTATGACTCTATCATTTTTCCTTTTGTTTGTGAATTTTATCCAGCCGCCAAATCTATTATCATGTACATATTTGTTCCAAAATACAAGGCTTGCGTCCAGTGTATCGAACTCCATTTCAATAAATGGTGTGGAAACCATTGCCGCTTCATCCTCTACCAAAAGTTTTGAAACATTTTCACATAAATCGTCTCCCGTTATTGTTAACACATTTTCACATAAATCCTCCCCTGATGATGTTGAAATTGTTTCAAACAAATCTTCAATATAGCAATCATCCTAACTATCTGCATTTATTTTATCTATAATAAAATTAAACCAATATAATTGCAAATCATAATTTTCCATAACTTGAAAATTTGAAAAATGAAGGCTGGTATTCAAAAACACATTGGATGTAGGACAAAAATAAAATTTTGAGCTCGGGGGCCAAAAAAATTATAAATTATTTTTATTAAATAAAAATAAATTAATATATGTAAAGATGGTACAATCAGTTGGATTTCTAAATTTTAAATTATATATAACAACTAAAAAAAATAATTAAATTTTAAGGAGCTTGATCCATAACTTTAATTTTTTTTAACTAAAGAAATTATATATATTATTGGTGGTGTTTTTCTAACCAAAGGCCATCAATTTTCTAAAATTTTAAGGGGGCTCGAACTATAGTTAATTTTTTTTCTTTTTTTTTATTTTGGTCAAAACTTTATATTCCAAGGGGCCATGGCATTTTCCCAAACTTAGAGGGCCATGGCCCCTCAACCCCTCTTTAGGTTCGTCACTGATTGAATGTATTCGAGTACACTGAGCTAAATCTCCAGTTCAGTGACAAAAAATTCTAACAAAATATATGTTACCAGGAATGAATCCATAATAGACAAATGATTAAAAAAATTCATGTACTCTCCAAAAATCGCTTGTTGATTTTCATCTGTAAAAGTCATGGTTGCAAAAAATTAACTTCTCCCACAAAATGAGTTTCTCTCTACTAGTTTTGTCTGGACGAAGAAGAAGTTGCAGATTTTGACAAAGAAGAAAAAAAAAAAAGAAGGCGCCAAATGACATAACAATATATGAGAATTTCAAAATAGCGCTAAACGACGTGAGGCTATCGTTTTGGGTTGTTCTCTTCAAATAAAATCGAAACGGCATCGTTTCACTAACCCAAGCAGTATTGTTTTTGACTGGTTGCAGTGGTTGCAGTCAACCCCAACTATAACCCCCCGCTTCGATCTTAAAAATTGACCCTACCAGAAGATGTATAAAAAGGTCAAATTTCCCAATGACGCATTTTTTATTCTATTACATGGTATTAAAATTTAGTTATTTTATATTTATTATATTCATATCTATTATATTATACATCGGTGGAGCTATTCAGAGGCAAGGGGGGCACGTGACCCCCCTGAGTTTTATAGGTAAATTTACTAAAATACCCCTAACCCTTTAAGTTATTACAAAACTAACATAAGCCCTAATAGGCTAATATACCCAATTCTAGCTGCAATTGCAGCCCTCCCGTGAGTCCGTGACTTCGTCCAGCTTCAGCGAGCAGTATCTCTCATCTCTCCGGCTTTCCGCGACCGTGACTCCGTGAATCCAGTTGATTCCAGCGACACCCAACGTGAAACGACAGCAAATCTGCAATATTGAGACCAAGTAAGTATTTTATTTTTTTTTCCAGTTCACTCTTTGTCAAATTTTTGTTTTGTTGGATTACAGCTAAAAATACAGTTGTTCTGCTGCTTTAATCTCCTCTATAGTTGCATCGTCCTTCACATAAGCAATATTATCCTTGATATTACATGTAAATAGCGCAGGCTTATGAGACCAATTTTCTCCCTAATCCACTTCAGCTGGAATTCTTTGAAAATGCGGGGAATAGGAATTTAATGTATGCAAAAAAAAAAAAAAAAACCAAATAAATAACTCAAAGATTTGACATACAAAAATGAAAAAAGGAAGACTTTTAGATCAATATTGAATTAATTTCTCTTAGGATGCTAATTAAGTTGGTGACCGAGTGAAGAACAAAATTCAAATCTAACTATTATTGTTACCAAAATTACTATTTAAAAGATCATGGATTCTATTTTAATCTAATTTTAATTTTAAATATACTTCTCAAAATTTAAGTTGATCCTACATGGTCAAATATGAATAATTTATTTATATAAAAAAATGTCTTTAACTAACTTAATAAACTTTGGATTAGTTTTTTTTTTTTTTTAATAACAGGCTTATATTAAGCAAATTTTTTATTTATTTATTTTCTTGTTTGCTTGAAAAAGTGTTATCTAAAAAATCAATTTCGGTAAGAAAAATGCTAATTTGAAAATGACATGACTAACTATGACTATTTTATGCTAAAAGAATTAATTAGGCAACCAATTAAACTGTGAAGTATCAAGTATAAATGGTTTTTGTATATAATTTAAGACTATGAGTATTTTTTTTTAAAGCGAATGTATGATTTTTGGCATTTGAGTATTGTTGTGTATGCTAAAAAATCTAGCTTGTTTTTTAACTTCTCATGATTTTGGAATGGTTGAAAATTGTGTATGTTTGATTTGTGATTAAATAACTTATTTTGTTTGTTTTTTTAATTTAATGTGATTTTTCTTCTGTATAAACATTATATTTGCTATTTATACTCCACTTTAATTTTTTTTTTAAAATATGTTGAGATATTATAAAAGAAAAAGTGATGAAGAAGAATCATCTTCGATGAATTCCAATGATCCTTCAACAAAAATCTCCTCAGAAAAGCCACCATTGAGTAGTGAACCTTCAAAAAAAACTTGTGCGGAATCCAAGGTTCTAGAGTTTCCATCCAATCGAGTTTCTACACACTCATCAAGTATCAAAGATTCTTCAAGAAGTGATCATGCAGAGTTCAACCTCCCTGAACTTCCATCTGATCCAGGAGTACGGCCTAAGATTGTCGAATATGATCCCAATATTCGTGAAATGGTTCGTAGAAAGTACTACCTTAATGGTGTTTGCCAACCTCGTAAACATGAATTTCCACAAAGAGATTTCAATGGAAAGTTAAGAAGATTTAATCCTGCGTGGTTTGATGAATTTAAGTGGTTGAAGTATAGCATATCAAAGGATTCTGCATTTTACCTTTACTGTTATCTTTTTAAGAATGAGTGTGGAGATCAAGGGGGTGGTGATGCATTTGTTAGTGAAGGTTTTAGGGATTAGAAGAAGAAAGATAAGCTTCACAAACATGAGGGAGGAGTTAATAGTACTCACAGACAAGCTTGGAGTAAATGCCAAGATTTGATGAATCAAAAACAACATATTGAAACCAGTTTTGGTAAAATGACAAAAGAAGCAAGAATTAATTATAGAATTCGACTTAATGCATCAATTGACTGCATTAGATTCCTTTTAAGACAATGACTTCCATTTCGTGGGCACAATGAGTATGATGGTTCAAACAACTAGGAAAATTTTTTAGAGCTTTTAAAATTCCTTACAGATCATAATGAGAAGGTGAGAAATGTTGCACTTAAGAATGCTCTTGAGAATCTTAAGTTAATAGCGCCTCAAATTCAGAAGGATATTGTTATAGCTTGTGCATTTGAAACAACCAATGCTATAATTAAAGAGCTTGGTGATGGATTGTTTTCTGTTCTCCTTGATGAATCTCGTGACGTGTCAATGAAGGAGCAAATGGCCGTTGTTTTGAGATTTGTAAACAAAAAAGGATGCGTGGTTGAACGTTTTCTGGGCTTAAAGCATGTCACTAGCACAACTGCTTAGTCCCTTAAAAATGCACTTGAAGAGTTATTTTTTGCACATGGATTAAGCATATCTATGTTGCGTGGGCAAGGTTATGATGGAACAAGTAATATGCGAGGTGAATTTAATGGATTGAAGACTCTTATCTTGAAAGAGAATGAGTGTGCATATTATGGGCATTGTTTTGCTCACCAGCTTCAACTAGCTCTTGTTGCAGTGGCGAAGAACCATGTCCTTATTGCCACGCTCTTCCTCTTGATTTCTAATATTGTTAATGTGGTTGGATCTTCGTGCAAGCGACGGGATACTTTGCGAGACGCACAAGTTGCTCGAATTATTGAAGGCGGCGAGGCTTGAATCAAGAAAGTACTATAATTCGGCCAAGTGATACACGTTGGGGATCGCATTATGGGACTCTTATGAGCTTGATTAACATGTTTGCCTCAGTAATTGATGTGCTTAATGTGGTTGTAGAGGAGGGAACAAATTCAGATCAAAAGGCTGAAGCATTGCGTTTATTAAAAGCGATGCAATCCTTTGAGTTTGTGATTACTTTGCATTTGATGAAATCAATATTGGGAATAACAAATGATTTGTCTCAAGCACTG
Source organism: Vitellaria paradoxa (assembly GCA_019916065.1). Lineage (NCBI taxonomy): Eukaryota > Viridiplantae > Streptophyta > Magnoliopsida > Ericales > Sapotaceae > Vitellaria > Vitellaria paradoxa. The sequence continues at coordinate 36,809,746 of CM034242.1, read as the reverse complement.
CAACGGAAAGAGCAAGATATTGGGAATGCAATTGTCTTAGTTGACATTTCTAAGAAAAGACTTCAAGCAATGAGGGATAATGGGTGGAATTCTTTGGTGGAAGAAGTTTCTGCTTTTTGTGTGAAACATCATATTAGTATTCCTAGCATGGATGATTTGTATGTAGTTCAAGGAAGATCACGCCGTAGAGCTGAAGAAATGACAAACTCACATCACTACCGTGTTGAATTATTCAATACTGTCATAGATATGCAACTGCAAGAGCTAAATAACATATTTAATGAGGTAAATACCAAGTTGTTGCTTTGTGTTTCATGCCTAAATCCATCCAATTCATTTGCTGCTTTTGACAAGCAAAAGGTGATTCAATTAGCTCAATTTTACCCAAAAGACTTTTCAGACATTGAGCTTTTAGCACTTTCGGATCAACTTGAAAATTTCATTATGGATATGCACTTGAATGTTGAGTTTTCAGGTTTAAAAGGATTTGGTGACATTACTCAAAAGATGGTTGAAAATAGAAGAGATGTGGCATACCCATTAGTTTACAAGCTCCTAACTTTGATCTTGATTTTGCCCATTGCAACTGCTACAGTAGAGAGGGCATTCTCTGGTATGAAGATAGTGAAGAATCGACTTCGCAACCGAATGGGTGATGAGTTGATGGATGATTGTTTGATTGTGTATATTGAAAAAGATATATTTAGCAGCTTGTCAAATGAATCTATCATGAATTATTTTCAAAATATGAAAAATCGTAGGGGTCAATTATAAGTTAAATTTTAATATGGAGAACAATGTTTAGCTTTTGTATTACTTACTTTTGAGTTTTAATAAAAAATATATTTTTATGTAATTTTTATACATTGTGCCCCCTATGAGAAAAATCCTAGATCTGCCCCTGATATTATATATTTGCAACCGTTACACTGGGGTCTATTTGAATCCTCAACATTTTTTAAAAAATTTTAAAAATTTTGAAATTTTTCTAATAATATTTCATCATATATTATTTTTATATCACATCAATATCAATTTTTTTTATCACTCCAAACACTCCTTCATTATAGCTATTATTTAAAACCACATGAATCGCGACCACACGTGGCTTTTATCAACAGTATACTTGATAAAGCCATCTTTGCCCAGAAGCAACCAAACTGCAGCAGATACTGACAATGAAAAAAAAAAAAAAAGAAAGAAAAAAAAAAAGAAAAGTAACAACCAACGAACGAGTTTAATGATTGTCAGTAGGAACGAATCTTTTATCACTTCCGTACTAATAATATAAAAAATTAATATTAAAGCAAGATATGAAAAAATTTAATAGAAAGAAAATATAAAAAATTAATAAAAAATAATAAATTTTGACCAACCAAACACTCTAATTCATATAAATTTACAGCCAGAATCCAAAAAATTTTACCAAGTGGGTAAAAAATTAAAGTTTTACAAAAATTTATAAAAGACTCTTGGTATTTTTGAAAACTTCAAATGTGCTCGGTCGCATCTCTAGCTAGCACCAAATGAAGGGCATGTTAAATTTTATCAAAAGTTATCAAATTTTAATTATTTTTTATATTTTTTTCAATAAAATTTTAATACTTATCACCTTTATATCATATCTTTCTATTTTTATTATACTTTTTAGCTAAAATTTGACCAATCAATCCGGCCCAAAGTGTGGTACAGGCAAAGCCACAGTAGGTTACAAACTATGTCTTTAAAATTATTTATTTGTATCAATTTTTTTATGATTAATCAAAAATAAAAATAATATTTTTATATTCATCCATTTTTTTTAACTCAAATAAAAAATGAAATAAATCTAATCTATTGGACATCTTTATTTTCTTTTACTACATTTACCCTTAATTGGCTTTTCATTTCCTTCACTAATTCATGATCCAAACTCGTAAACAATGGGGACCAATTCTTAATCTCAAATAACATTACACACTAGTTAAAAGCGGGCCGGTGGGGATTAACGGCGTTGCGGCGATCGTTGACGATTTTAGCGACCTCGTCCCAGTCTGAATAGATGAATCTTCCCAGGTTTTCCAGGTGGTAACGCCCTCCCCGGGCATCGATCAGCTTCTCCGTAGCATCTTGGCTCCAGCGCTCCTCTATTTCGCCGCCGCCGCCGCCTCCGATGCCGCCGTGGCGACGTCTATCCATAGAATTGGGGGGTGCTAAGATAACGACCGAGGTGGAGAGAGAAAGAGAGAGAGGGGAATGAAAAAGCAAGGGAATGTGGAATCCAGCGAGTTGGCCCCTGCAATTCCATTTCACCGGAGGGGTGACGGTTAACGGGCTCCAGGCTGCAGTGGATGGGGGGCTGCCGTGTAAAAATAAAAAGTTGTGATTATTAAATTATTTAGAAAAATAAAATAATTTAAAAATATTAAATTATTTAAAAAAATTAAGTTATTCCAACACCTTATTCCTGCACTACACTTTGTATGTGTTTGGAGTGATAAAAAGTAAAAATAATGAAATAAAGTAAGAAAAATTATGAATTTGTAATATGTGCAGTAAAATAAAAAAATTAATATAATAAAAATTTTTAGAATTTTATTTTATTTTTTAAAAATACCAAACGGACCCTTTATCGGCAGATGGTTAACCCCCGTACATGTTATGTTTCCGTCAGTCTTCAATCCCCCCCCCCCCCCCTTTCTCTCTTTTGGGTCTTTTACTTCCGACCGGCTAACTGTCGGCAAATGTCTAGCGCTAAAGTGGGACTGTCTGGGCCTCCAAAGCCCATTAACTTTTGGGTGGCTTTTGCTGTGTACTTTAAATAGTATTCCCATATCAAATCCAGGAGATTGATAATTGATTGCTCCCATTTACTAGTTCCTTGCTTTATTTTATTTACACTAGTATTGCTGGATTATTTTATGTTTAATTTTCTTTTTTTCTTTTTCGCATAGTTTTATACTGTATTTCATATTATTTAATTCGCATTTCTTTTCCTGAAAATTATTTTGTTTTTTTAGGTTTTACTGAGTTTAAACCAACTAAATTATCTTAACCCAACTGATTAAGAGAGTATTTGAAGCGAAAAAAATTAAGGTATCATTTAGTTTATTTTTTTATTTTTTATTTTCTACTTTTGTTTTCTATTTTCAATTTGAATCTCATTTTCTATTTTACACTTTTAAAAATAAGGAAAACAGTTTCAACGCACTTGGTTACTTGTGTTTTTAAATTTTTTTTAGAAAATAAAAAATGAGTTTACACATGAAATCACAAATGACAAAAAATCGTTTTGACTATTTTCAATCCAAAACAAGAAAAATCTCAAAATAAGAAAAACAAAATATTTTTTGTTTCTTTCTTTTAGAATTTTTAAAACATAAAACATATAAAATAAAAAATAAAAAACAGAAAAATAAACCAAATCTACAGAGATGTGATTGAAACAAGTACAGAGATTAGGAAGGCGTCTTGTAAAGTGGCTGATTTTTTCAATTTTGAACATAAGTATTGGAAAATACGTTATTGAAATGTTTTTTTCCCGAAACATATTGTGAACGTTATTAAAAGAATATATACACTTGATGGTTCTTGTAAAGATGAATAGACTTGGGGTGGCACAAAAGATGGAGCTTTCACGGTGAAATCAGCTTATTTTTATAGTTTACTGGGAGGATTAAAGGATGTGGTTAGTTCTGTTGAGAGGGATATGCAAGGTATGAGTTTGGTAGGGAATTAGAAATGGGGAGAGTTATGGAAATTAAAAAATTCAAAGAAAATGGTGTTATTTTTTATGGAAACTTTTACAAGATGTTTTGCCAGTGAAGACAAATTTGGTTAAAAGGGGTGTGCTTGTAAATGAATCTTGTACTATTTGCAGTCTTAACAAGGAAACTTAGGATCATATTTTGATGAAGTGTGAACTAGCAAGAGCGGTATAATTTGGGTCAGTACTAAATTTTAGATTGTCGAACTTACAAAATTTAAACATTGGTGATTGGCTAAAAAAGAAAAAAAGAAAAAATTTATGGTTGAAGAATTGGGAGAAGATTCTCTTAATAAAAATTGTTGTACATTTATGGACAGTGTGAATAGCAAGAAACAATAAAAATTTCAATGGTGTAAATAAGAGTCTATTATCAGTTTTAATAATGGCGGATATGAATGTTAAATTATTAGACGAATGCTCTAATGGTTTTCATGTAGGATTATGGCATCCAACAATGAAGGCAATAATACGGGTGAGCGGGAAGAAGGTGTGATGTTTGCAAATGACAATATAGCACAAGCACTATAATATAGTTGTCATTGTTGATGGAGCTTGGAGAGAGAGGATAAGAAAAGCAGCTGTAGCCTAGGTGATAAACGATGACAAAGGAATGGAGCTAACGGCAAGGGTAGAGCTAATTCAAGCTACTTCAGTGATAATGGCAGAACTGTTAGCTTATTTGAGAGCTTTGGAGTGGAATCAAAATTTGTATTATGTGAAAGTTACTGTTTTAATCGATAGTGTGTTAGTTGTTGAATATTTGAAGAATTTGGAAGCTTGTAATTAGGAGGTTAAAAATATAGTGCCCGGCTTATTTGTATGCTTATAGAAAGTAAAGTTGGCAAATGGACGAGTTTGGACGAATTTGGGTAGGGTTTATAAATGGATTGTCATCAAATGTGTTAAACCCAGTTGTATCCATTTAATAACCGGTTATATTGAGCGAATTAAATACGGATTATATCAAACCTGTAAATCCAATTATACTCATTTAATAATGTTTTAATTTTTTAATAAATATTTAATTTGGTAATAAAAGATTGGTTGATTTAAAATTTTTGAGACATTAAGTCTTGCTTAGTAATATTTACATTTTTTTTCTATTTATATTTATAAATTTTCTAAAACAGACAATAAAAATGTGTTTGTTAAATCTGTTTTTATTTTTTTGTTTTAAAAAAATGAAAGCTTAAATAGAAAAATGTAGAAAAAAAATATTTTCACTATCTTTCTCATTTTCTTTTATAAATATTTTATCAATTTTAACACTTTGTCTATATTTGTTGCATCAAATTAAAATGAAATATTTTATTCAAATATTTTGTTAAACTAAAATTATTTTTAATAAATAGTATAATTAAATTAATTAAATTTAATTAATTTAAAATAAATAATATAATTGAGTTAATTAAAATAAAATAAATTAATTATTTTATTTAATTTATTCTAATATAATTTAGTTAATAGGAAATATATTTTTTTGAATTATTTTTAATTAATAATATAACTAATTTAATTTGATTTAAAAATTAATAATATAACTGAATTAATTAAATTAAATAATTACTAATTTAATTTAATTTATTTTAATTAATTTAATTAAATTAATATGAAATATATTTTAATAATAATATATTAGACTGAAAATATATAAATAGTGATCAAAATATTTTTGGAGTGTCAAAGTTTTGACTAAGCCTTCTGTTAACGTGGCCAACTAGGCTTGAGGGTATTGTTTACGTGGTTGGATTTATGTCCACCGATCCTGATGCGTCGGGTCTAGTGCTCCGGTGCCAAGATTGAAAAAATATCGATCGGGCAATGTTCAGCCCAACGCTTCTCCAACGGTCAAATTAGTATATATGCATAGAGATAAGAGGATGAAGAGAGATTTTTTTTTATAGAATCTCTTTTAAGTAGGTGGTACTTACCTCTTTTTTATTATCCCTTTCATATGTATAGGTTTTCTTACACGTGTTTTTTGTATTCAATAATTATGAGCAATGATGCGGCGATGGCCAGAATGACGCCGTATAGACAGTACAGACGTGACCACAGTCGTAATCAGTAGTGGATGTGGACATATCCTTTTGGCCCCTTCATAAATGTGATATGAAAGATAACTGCTCTCTCAACCACCAATTTGTTCTCCTCTTAGATATGTACCACGTGTCTAAGTTAGATGTGCACCATGTGTCTGAGATCTCCCTTCAATTTTAATACAAAATATTTATCTACAATAAATATATATATATATATATATATATGAATCAGTTAGTCTACTCGTTGCGGTTATTGCACCAAGTAAGGATTACGAAAGCAAGGGTGCTACTAGGCGAGGACTCGTAAGAGAAAGGGTTTGGTCTCAATTTGGAGCCACTGCTGCTGAAACATATGTTTCCGAATCAATAGACAAATATATATATATATATATATATATATATATATATATATATATATATTATCAAAATGATGTGCCAATCCTTTAATTGACGTGTATTTTAATTAATTTTTCATATTAAATTATTATCTTGAAAAAAAAACTATTATTTTGAAAAAAAAATTTACTATAAATTTTTTCTTGAAGAGTATTTATGTATTATTAAAACTAAATTAAATTTGAAATTGAATGTTTACTCTAACTAGTATAAAAATAATTGGGTGTTTAATGAATTGTATCATCAACACGTTTAAACCCATTAATCTTATAAGTGCCATGTTATCCATCTAATTATATTCATTAATGATTTTAATTGGGTTCAAAGTATTTAATTTAAATTTAATTAGACAGATTAATGAATTTAAATAATGATTGTCACCCCTAATAATAATAGTAGTAATTGCGTTTCTTGCTTTTTCTTAAAAATATATATATATATATAGAGAAAGTATAAGATAGGATCAATCTATCAACAACCGTTGGGAGGAATCTTCTGGTTAGAGTAGAGATAATGATTGAGTTCAACCTGCCTTCGAGCTTGTTTCGTAGAGGTGGAGACAATATAGGCTGACATAGTAATTAACAATTTTATTCAACTTTGATTTGGACTCGTTAAAGCTGACGTCGTTAGCTTCGAATGTCATTCAAACATTATTTTTAGATTATTGAATTAAAATTTAATAGTTTAGATTTATTTATATATTTTTAATTTAAAAATATTTAAATAATTCTAATCCAATGGTTCGATGTCATGAGATTCACAACGCGCATCCTTTTTCTTATATTCTATTTTAATGTTAAATTTTAAATCCACCCGATTAATTTATTACACCCAAAATTACGATATCTAATCAATTACCCATCGTATGATAAAATATTTATTATTTAATATTTATATATTGTATATTGAATTTTATTTATAAACTCAAGTTCTTAATTACATAGATAAACTCCGCGAGCTAATGTCCACCATGATGCTTTTAGCGAAAGATAGAAGAAATGTATAGATTTGGAATTTAGAAGGTATTTAGAATGACAAAAAAGTGAGATAAAGTAAAATAATTTATGAATTCGTAATTTATGTAATGAAATAAAAAATAAATAAATTTTAGAAATTTTTGAAAATTTTTAAAAATTTTTAATATTTTTTAATGCGCCAAATGTGCTCTTAGTAACTCTGCCTTAAAATACCCCATTTGTGTAACTCATATTATAAAAATAAAATATTTAAGGCACACTTTATAATATTTTTATTTTAAAAATTTTTTACTTTTTTTTTTTTAATCTTAACCAGAGCAAATACGTGCAAACGTACAAGAACGCATTATTTTGATTAAACTTTCATTTGATGCATGGAGAAGGGCATGTAACTTAATTAGGAATTGTCCGAAATTAAATATAATTTGACCAATAAAAAATTTAAATATAAATTTATGAAATAAACTCGTATAAAAAATTATAAAAATAACATGCAAAAATAAAAATTACTAATTAAAGGAGACTAAAAGTAATGTAATTATAATATTGACAAATTGTGATCAAAATCAAGTTTATATGAAAAATTATGTAAAAAAAAATTGTAAGAATAAAAATTACTAATAAAAAAGTATTAGCGGTTATAAAGAAAATAAAAGTGTATATGTTTAGAATTTTAAGTTTTATATATATTAAAATATTAAGAATATTTTAGTTCAAAAAATATTAATAATATTAAATTAAAAACTTCTATAAAAATATTAAAAAATATGAGAAGAGAGATTTTATTTTCAAGTAAAATAGTTGAAAAGACAATCAAAGTAGAGAGAAAAAATAAGTATTTCTGATCATTGAATAAATATTTTAACGATTAAAAATATTTTAAATTTAAAATTTGAGCTCTTTATTATATAAAATATTTTGAATTAGCTGAAATGAACAGGTGGTCACAATAGTATCATACTCATTCGACATTCACCATTGTCTGCAATTAATTAATTTTTTTATATTAATCAATTAAATTAAAAAATATGTTCTCACAAATCAAAAAAGTGACATGAATGAGAAATATTACATATTAATAAGTTTAATTATGCTTTGAGTTAAGCATTTTTTTTAGTTTTTAATTTTTTATTTATAAATTTTCAAAACATCCCTCCTATCAAATTTATTTTTTTATTTTTTAAAAAGAAATAAATAAACAATAAATAAATCAGAAATAAAAACAGAAAACTCATAAGGAAACCAAACGCCACCTTGAGCTGGATCGATCTGACAACATGGCCCATAGACATTGGTGAGGCCGTATCAGGCCCATGAGGCCGGCCTTCAATAGTAGAGCTTAAACTAACTTACAAGAGAAATGTCTAATATATATATATATATATATATAATAATCAATTTTACTTGAAAGCCTCTTCTCCTGCAATCACTATTCATTGTGTTAGGGCATTTATATCAATCTTTTTAAATTTATTTATTTTTTATAAAATAAGGAGAGATGAGACATTTAAAGTCATACATTAATATCTTTACGTTCTTTTTTATTTATTTAAGGGTGTTTAGTTTATCAAAAATTATTAAAAAATATCTTATTTTTATTAATTTTTTATAATTTTTTCAATTAAATTTTGTAATGTGTGACTTTTATATTAACTTTTTTTTTCATCCAAACATTTAAAAACACTTTTCATAGTGTCTCTAAATTAAAATAACAACATTTTTTATTTTATTTTTATAAATAATTAAATCAAAATAAAGTGTATAAATAAACCTTCTTTTTAATTATTTGAATGAATTTAGTTACGAAATCACATTGATAACTTTGACTGGTGTCCATGGATTCCATGGATTGCATAGCGGAAACAACGAACAAAAGAAAGCAATCAGGAAAAGAAAAGAAAAAAAAAAAAAAACTGCTTTTTTTTTTTTTTTTTCGGTGCTACAGAGGTTGAGATTGAACTGTGCATTAGTGTCGTTTAAAGTGATAAATTTGGTCAAAACTTTTTAATTTTTAAAATTTTTTAAATGTTTTTTAATTTTTTCACATCAAAAATCTCAACTTAATTTCTCTAATTCTTACTTTTAACTTTTATTAATTTTCTATTATTTTTTTAAAATTTTACCAATTTTTTCAACTGTTACTAATTTTTTGTATATTTTAAGAAATACACAAAACATTTAACAGTTCAAAATTTATATACCTTTTATTTTTTTATTAAAATTTGGAACTTTAAACAGGCGTTTGGTATAATTTTTTTTCTTGGTTTCCGATTGAGATGGGCGTATCTTTCTCAAAATTTCATTTTATTTTTAAAATTTAAATTACTTATTTTAAATTATATATTTTTTATATTCTCTACGGTATAAAAAATAATTTTACATAAAAAAATTAATTTTATTAATTATACTTAACAATTACGTATTATATATTTAATCTTCAACTCAATCCTACGTGTCTATTGATCCTATTTCTGAATCAAAATGTAGCCAAAAAGGTCTTTTTCTGGGATTAGGGAGAAGCTCGCAGTCATTACTTATGAGTGCGCATTGGGTGAAACATGTCCCGTGACCCTAACTGGTAAAAAATCACGATAAGGTAAACTAGCCTAGGCAAAAAGACCTTCTTAAGGAGGAGAATGCAGGAGAGGGGGGCTGCAGTCGGGATTGACTGCAGCCGCAGCAGTCAACCCAAAATGACGCCGTTTCGGCATTTTTCTCCTCAAAACGACGCCATTCCACTTAAATCTCTATATTCGAATATGAACTGATGTATTCGAATATGAGAACATAAGGGAAACGGCGTCGTTTTAAAGAGAAAAATATCAAAACGATGTCGTTTGCAGTCGACCCTCGACTGCAACCCCCGAGTCCGGAGAATGCTGGTTCAAAAAAATAAAGTAAAACATGCAAACACAACATAAATTAAATTTACGTGATTCAGCCAGCTAAATTACCCACGTTCATGATCGGACATGAACGGTGATCCGATCAAAAAGTATTACAAAAGAGGTACATATCATCGCAACTCTCTTTCACAGCTCTCCGTCTCGCCTCTCTCCATACGGCCCCAACTCCTTTCGTTTATTGGCCACATCGGTGAGTGATTCACACGCTATACCCTCTCTTTATATCTCTTCCCTTTTTCATATGCGCAAAGGAAAAAACAGAATACTAATTAAGATAAGGATGAAAGGGAGCACGTTTCAGTGTCTCTAATTTGTCAACAATGAGTCTCGATTTACAGCTGGCCTTTCACATGAAAAGGGGCTTATGCATATATACCCGCTGCATGAGTGTCATCCGAGTTCTCCCAAAAGACTCTACCATCCACTTGGGGTGGATTTCCTAACAGAGGAAAAGGTGTGTGTAATCAATATTGCATAGAAGCGGGCATAAATGGAAAAAAGAAAAGCTTCCCACCACCTAAAAACATTATTCACATTCCAAAAACGACGGCAAGAGATCGGAGGAAGAAGGGAGTGGCCAAGTTTGAAGCAATTAAACACACAAGACTTCTCAGGGTGTCAGACTCTCCTCTCTCTCTCTCTCTCTCTCTCTCTCTCTCTCTCTCTCTCTCTCTCTCTCTCTACAGCCAACTGTGGTGGCGGGGTCTTTGAAAGTTCCGAGGCGCATGCTGGACACCACATGCCATTTGCTGCCACCAATTTTTGACTCATTTTGACATGCAGACACGTATTTCTCAGCGTGCAAAATTCCTAAACTAACAAACTAGGTTTATGTTAGATCACGAGCCAGAATAAATAAATATATATATATATATATATTTTAATTATTGCATTTGATTTCGAACTTTGAGTCATCACAATAAAATGAAGTGTTTTTGCCCCCTTCCTCCTTTTTAGATGCATGATAGAAGAACATTATCTATTATCCAACTTTGGATTGCAACACATACGAGTCATGTTAATTTTAATCGAGCTATAAAAAATGTATTTAAAAGAATTAAAATGACACCGATCAACTAGAAATTGAAAAATATTATTTAAGATTATTTGATCAAATTTAATATAGAATTAGGGATTGTTTGGAATTCAAAACCAAAAAAAAAAGAATTTTAGTAATTTTTATTTTTTTAGGTGTTGAATAACACCTCAAAAATTATTAAAAATTTTTTAAAGTTTTTTTAAATTTTTACCAAATAACCAAAAGTTTCTAAAAATCTGTAAGCATTTCTTTAACTTTTTATCAAACAACTAACAACTAAAAATTATTAAAAATTCTCAAAAATTACTGAAAATTTTAAATTTTTGCCAAACATATAAAAAGTTGCAACTAGCAACTTTTATCAAAATATTATCAAAAATTTCTAAAAAATTCACTTCCAAGCGGACCTCAAGGATGCATCAATAAAAAAAAATGAATCAATTTAAGTACAAAGAGTAAAGAAAATAAAAAATAATTTTAAAATTATATAAACTAACATGATGGAAAAAAATTATTTTATATGATCTCACGAAAAAAATAATTCGACATAAATGAATATAAGAAGAACATTCATATAACTGATCTCAAGTAATTTTAGGTTAAAATTTATAGAGCTTGAGTTATTAAGTTTAGAAAAAATATATATATATAGGGTTGATATGAATATATTATAAAAATTTCCACGATTACACAAATATAGCATCACTTATATATGGATTTTTATTGAATATAAAGGGTATTCAATTAATTCCTTAAATCAATTGTATGCATCTCGATTAATTTTTGAATTTTAGATTTAATGATCAAATAAATTAATCTTTTACTAATCTGAGAAGACTATTAATTATTATCGGATAACAAATTTAAAATATTAACAGTTGAACTATATTTTACTAAGGGTGCATTTGGAGTTATAAAAGTGAGATAAAATGAGATAAGTTGTGAATTTGTAATTTGTACAGTGAGATAAAAAACGAATAATTTTTTAAATTTTTTAATATTTTTTAAAATTTTCTATCACTCCAAACAGAGTCTAAGATTGTCACAATGGATCGGTTAAGACTTTGAAAACTGATGTATACAAAACCGTTTGGATTTCTTTTCCTAGAAAAAGGTAATAACTAAATGATATACTCACTTTGGTATAATAATAAAAGGCGTGATATTATATTATTATTAATCCTCAAAAAAAAAAAGTAATACTTAAATGATACACTCACTTTGATATATAACAATAATAAGACACCTGATATTATTAGAAAATTTTAATTTTATCAAAGTGGCCATTGTTTTCGTTGGAACAAAGAGTGAATCATAGTCTTGGAATTATGTATTTCAATAACGTGCTTGTGGGATTAAATTTTGCTTTTATAAGTTTTATTATTTAGGTAGCGTTTGAATTAGAAGAAAAAAAAATTATAGGAATAAGTGTTAAATTAGCAACAGTTATGAAATAATATATTATTTTTTAAGTATGTTTGGATAATAGATGTAAAATTTAACATATAATTATTATATTAAATTTTGAGTGCGTAATAATTCTACCAAATAATGTAACTATGTTTAAAAAAAATGTTTAGTTTGAGAACAACGATTAACTTTTATAGTTTACTCACTTATTAAAAAATTATAATAATAACTTGGTACTTATTTTTGTTTGTTAATTTTAATAATAAATTATTAATTTAAAATAATTAATTTAATTTAATTAAATAACTTAATAATAAGTAATTTTGGTAATAAATTATTATCAATTTTAACAGTAAATTATTATTTTAATAGTAATTAAAGTTAAATTTGTTATTTTAATAATAAATGACTTTAGTTATTATTATTTACATTTAAAAGAAATTATTATTTTACTATTGAATAATTTAATCCTAATAAAATATTATAATAAAAATTAGTTTTAATAAAGTGCTCTAAAATAAAGTTATTTTTAATAAATAATACATTTACTATTATAATGATATTTTTATTTTATTTTATTAAAATAAATTATATTAAAATATCATTATAATAATAAGAAATAATTAAATTTATTTTGATCAAACAAATTGTTATTTTATAATATTAATTATAATTTTCATAGGGTTATACAAAGAGTCTAAAAAGGTAAGGGAAGAGTAAATTATTATTATTATTTTTTAACACCTCTTTGCCCGGCCCTCCTCACTACAAAATTTGCTCCCATTTAATACTTATACTCTAGTTTCAATTTTACGTAAAAAGAGTTAATAATTACTCTTATAAATTTTCATTTCTCTTACTCTTACTCTCACACGTCAAAAGCAGACTTAAAATAATTGACTTTTTATATTATTATGATCAACTGTTTTAATAAAGAATTTTAATTGTATAACACTATTCTATATAAGTTGACATTGTCCAAATTTTGCAAGCAAACAAATTAGGGTTATGCTTGAAATATTACTACAACAAATCACACTTTTGGCGACCACTTTTCCCGACCAAAGATAAATTTGGTCGCTAAAGGTGACTTTTTCCGACCAAATATAAATTTAGTCGCCAATAGTCACTTTTCTCCGACCAAAAAATGTTAGTCGCCAAAAGATAACTTTTTTCGACTAATTGGTCGCTAAAGGGCAACTTTTCCTGACCAAATATAAATTTGGTCGCTAAAGGCGAACTTTTCCCGACCAATTGGTTGGTAAAAGTGTAAAAAAATTATTACAAAGAAAGTTAAAATAATTAAATAAAAATAATAAAAATTTTAACACTTTTGGCGACCAATTGGTCGCTAAAAATGAACTTTTCCCGACCAATTGGTCGGCAAAAGTGTAAAAAATTTATTACAGAGAAAGTTAAAATAATTAAATAAAAATAATAAAAATTTTAACACTTTTGGTGACCAATTGGTCGGCAAAAGTATAAAAAAAATTATTAAAAAAATTTAAAATAATTAAATAAAAATAGAAAAAATTTTAACACTTTTGGCGACCAATTGGTCGCTAAAGGGGAACTTTTCCCAACCAATTGGTCGGCAAAAGTGTTAAAATTTTTTAATATATATATAAATATGTAAAATATATATACAAACGAAAGCTTGGCCTAGTGGCCAAACACGCCAGCTTCCAAAGCAATGGCATGAGTTCGAGTCTCACCAACAACAACAACAAAAATCTCAAAAATATAGAGACGACACATGGCATAATGATAGATCGACACCTGGCACAATAATAGATCGACACGTGGCACAACACCAAGGTGCCATGTGGCATGATGACATGTTAACAAATAATGCCACGTGGCACAACATTTAAATTTTTATTTTTTTAAATTAATTTAAATTTTCAATTCTAAACTTTTTGCCGACCAATTGGTCGGAAAAAGTGTACAATTGCCGACCAATTGGTCGGCGGCCGACCAATTGGTCGGCAAAAGATTTTGTATTTTTTCCCATTAAATATTCTTTGCCGACCAATTAGTCGGGAAAGGTTTTACATTTGTCGACCAAATGATTTTTTGGTCGAGAAAAGTTTCCCCGACGAGCCTTCGCCGACCAAATACCGACCAAATAAGTTTGGTCGGGAAAAGTTTCGCCGACTAAATTGTACCCTTCAGCGACCAAATTTTTGGTCGGTAATTGTGTGATTTTTTGTAGTGTATGAATCTGGGGAGAAAAGGAAAATAAAAGAAAATGATAAAAATATAAAAGGAAATAAAAAGTTAAATTTAATTTTTTTTATTTAGTTAAAAAATAAAATAAAATAAATATTTACCAATAGAATCTAATTTTTACTTAATTATGTAAATATTATTATTTTTATTTTAAATTTTTTTTTTACAAATTTATGTTTCAAACATATCATAAAGGTGTAACAGTCTCAATGGAGTGTTTAGAGTTATAAAAAATTAGTATAAATTTATAAAATTTATGATCTGAACATTCGTGCACTAAATAGAAAAATTAAATTTTATAGGAATTTATAAAAAGATGAGTTTATTTGCACTATACAAATAAATTCTTATACTCTACTTCACTTTTTTTATTAAATAAAATTATATAACTATCATATTTTTGTGGAAGGGTATTTTATGGTATTAAAATTATACAACATATTTTATTAAAAAATGAAAGTAATTATATAATTTTATTTAACGAAAAATAAAGTAAAATATAAGAATTCCTTTGTGAAGGATAAATAAATTCACTTTTTTTGTGTGTGTGAAAATTGGTAAAATTTTGTATGACTTTAAACAGAACAAATATGTGCAGTTCTGACGGTCAGACCATCAATTCCAAGACCATGAAAGCTGGACAGAGAATTAATGAAAATAATTCAGTCCACCCCAAGTCTGGAGGTCGACGGAAAATTCAAGGCAAAAGGCGTTTCCTACGCACTAAAGATATACAACTCTAAATATTACTTTAAAAAGTTGATGTAAAATAATATTAAATAGATTTATGCCAAACATAAATGTAAAATAATATTAAGAAAATTAATACTAAACTTTCATTTTACCTTACTTTAGAGGATCTTTAAAAAAAAAAAAAAAAAATTGATGTGAATACTCCTCTAAGTTGCAGTGTAACTGTTATAATTTTTAATAATAGAAATTCTGGTAAAATATAAAAATTTACGTATGCTCCAACTCACATAAGATATATATAAGATTTTCCCAAACTACTTAGACTCCACTGGCAAAACCAAAAGAAGCCCTTTTTATAATTGTAAAAAACAATTTTAAACAATATTAACTAGAAACTCACACGGAAATTTTAATTAATAAAGTTTTAGAATCATCTAAAATTCAAATTAATTATTTAAATATATAATGACCCTAAAAGCATGTGCCACAGAAGAGGTAAAGAACTATTTTATGTATTTTTGCTAACAAATATGAAGAGAACTCTCTGCACCAAACTCTCCAAACCCGCAGCTATTTTTCCTCCTGTTACAGTAATTCTTTTTTTCTGCCGAGTTACTGTTCACGAGTGAAACAATTGTTTATTATTTGTTGAAGAAGACAATGGCCTTTATATTGATTGGTTGCCAATAACGTTGGGTTCCAATTTTAAAATTTTAATTTTTTAATAGACGATGGGTAAAATGCCTAGCATTGGTGTGGCTTGAAAAAAAAAACTATTAGTTAAACCCAAAATGTATACTGTTTAGTAGATAATTTAGTTATCCATGGGTGTACTTGCTCTAACCTTAGTTCAGTTTTAAGTTGAATCGGATTATTATATATGTATGCAATACTCTCTCTCTCTCTCTATCTCTCTCTATCCTTCAAAATAAAAAAGCAAAAAAAAAAAAAGTGTGGTCAACAATTTTTTCTCTCAAACACCTGCAAACACGAGTTCAAGGGGTTGCAGTAAAAAAAATCAACTAGAGGGGCTACAGTAAAAAAATAAACGAGATTTCTTTACACTTTAATAATATGTGATATTTGACATTTCGCATTAATTGTGGTTCAATTAAATTTTTTGAATATTTATTTTTATTTTAAAAATAAATTTAATTAAAATAAATTAAAACTATTGGATTAAATATAAAGAAATCTCAATTTTTTATTTTTCACTGTAATCCCTGCAGTAATTTTTTTTACTGCAATCCCCTTTAACCCTGCAAACACACTGAAAACATTTAAGGAAAGAGCTCTTCAATGATTTAGTCAATTAAAAATTCAAAAATTGTTTAGAGAAAGAGAAAGTTCAGTGAACTATAGTGAGCTTACCCTCCCAAATTAATTAGTAACCATCATAAACTATATAAAAGTCAAAGTAAATGAGGAGTTTGTGAGATACAAATTTGACCATAATACTGTATTAATTCCACTTACTTTCTTGCTTTTTCCTAATAATTATAGTGATAGTTTGTAGTGTTTTTAATGCAAAAGAGATTATTTGTAAAATGATAGATAAGATGTGATATGTTTGAAAAGAATAAGTGTCATTTCTTATTCCCCACTACTAAATAACATACTTAGTTAAGTTATAATGTTACCTTATAATTAGAAATGAATTACATCCTTAATCCATCATCTTGGTGACAAGTATTTGAGGTCGAAAAAGTAATCTTGTGCTCCAGATTAAACACTCAAATTTGTGCGTGAGCTCAGCACGTGTACTTGAGATTACTGCAAGGTGTTCAAATTATTTTTTGTACCAATAAAAATTTTAAAATGAAAAAAATAGTTTTGAGAGATCCAGGAGGTCTAAAATTACTTTTCAAATTTAGGAACTTAAATTTAAATCTCAATCGTTTAATGAATATAAAGTTGATCTAACACTTTAATTTTAAAATATAATTTTTTACTTTTTAAAGAGACAAACCAGTAAATAATTACGAAAAAAAATATTCAATAATTACGTTTTTATGTAAGGAGAGCAAAAGGTTAAAAAACCAAATGAGGAGAGACAGAAAAGTTTTAAAACACGGACGAAGATAATCCATAAAAGATATTCATCCGTTCGAAGAATCAAGATATATATATATATATATATATATATGAATCCACTCAATCTTGTCCTCTTAGTTGAAGATATCTCTCAATGAATTCATTGAAAAAAAGCTATTAAAAATATGTGAATTCATATATAGGGGTGTTTGACTCGCTAAAATTAATTAAAATTCATTAAATTTGACTAATTTTTTATACTTTCTTTCAATTAAATTTTATTATATATCACTTTTACATCAAATTTTTGTACTTTTACTATATTTTTTGATCAAATTTTTGCTAATCAAGCACCTCTATAGTAATTTTGGCCTAGTGTTCCCCTTGCAATACAACATTTCCATTATATTTTGTTGTAATCGTGTTCTTGTTCTTTGTGCTAATTAAATCTTCCAATTGATTCGCATGAAAAATATAGCAATATAGTATTTTTATTGTATTTTTTGTATTCGTGTCGATTGAATCTTCCAAGTATTCACATATATTTAATGGATTCGTTCAGAGATATCTCCGAGAAAAATGTCAAGATTGAATAAATTCATATATGTTCAATTTTCCAACGGATTCACATGTGAAAAATATAGAATTTTCATTATATTTTTTTGTATTCATGCCGATTGAATCTTCCCAAGTATTCACGTATCTTGAATGAAATGAATTCATTCAGAGATATCTTCAAGAAAGATTTCAAGAATGAATAGATTCATATATGTTCAATGGATTCTTTAATTAATGGATGAATAATTTCGATAAATTAACTTTTTTCTTTCCTCATTTGATTTTAACTTTTCTCTCTCCTTATCTAAAAACATAATTATTGAATTTTTTTTTTCTTAGAGACTAATTACACCGTTAGATTTAACTTCAAAATCTTGAATTTGAAAGATAACTTCAAGTCTTCGAGATCCGATTTTGAGCAGCGTGTGCATGAGGAGCTAGTTGGGCAGCCTCTCATGAATGATATAAACGCGGATAATGAGAATTTCATCGGGACTCTCTTTTAGTTCAATTAGGTTATGAAGTTTTATGAATGGCACTCAGAATATATAAACCAAATGCTCGTTATTTATTTATTTATAAATAACAAGAATAAAAATTTTAGTTTATTCAAGCTATTTCATTTTACCATGTGAAACTGTTAAATTTGTTCACTTTTCCGAATTAAGTTTGTTGTGAATTTTACAATTTTAATCCCACAGCTCACAAAATTAATAACAACCTCAAGTCCATCTTTCTTTTCAAAAATTATTGTCTAATTTTAATCAGACAGCTTACAATTTCAATATTATATAACTAATATCAACCTCACGATTTTCTTTCTTTTTAAAAATTATTTTAGCTATACTAGTAAATAATATAATTTTCTTTATAATTTATTTATATTATAAACTTTAAAGCGTTTGAATTATAAATAAATTTATTTTTTTAAATATTTCCACTTCTTTGTTAATTTTTCCACTCAACCATAATATCAACCACGTAGAATGAATGAAATTAATGAATAAATGTATTTATCAATTTTTTAACTGTGCGAGAAGATAATTTTTCTTATTAATGCCTCTAATAATGCTTCGCTCTTTAATTAATTTCAACTTAATGGACTTTCAAATGTATCATTGCTTGCAGCATTCTCTCTCTCTATTTTTTTTTTTTTAATGCAATTTCACCATTCCTATAAGTTCAGGGTGCACGAATAAAATAAAAGAATTAAAATAAAAAGTCTGAACTAGTAAATATTTCCCTGAACTTAACTAAAGGGTAGAACTGCAAAAATATCTAGCTCGAATTCCCAGTCTAGGGCGACAAGAGGTTAGGTCTGTTTCTTAGCAGCGCAGCAATCTCTATCTCTCTCTCATCCTCCCTCTCTCTCCCTCTCTCTCTCTCTCTATACTGTGTAAATATCTTTTATATATATATATATATATAAGACCACCGCCATCCTTCACCATTTACAGAAATAAGATTCAAATCTAACCTTCAGGCCTCTCTATTTTCCACTAATCTGGAGTTGGGTCTCCACATCTTTTAATTTTTACACACTTACAGTTTTCAGTTCTTAAAAGAAACACAAAACACGGGCAATGGCCAGTTCAGACGGCCATAATAATCACCCTACCCAAGACGACACCACCACCAAAGATCCCACACCTTTTTCCAACGCCACCGGCACCACAACCACCAGTAACAGCGCCAACACCAGTGGCCGCGGCGGCGACGACGGTGGCGGTAGTAAGAAATACACAGGCAAAGGAGGTCCCGACAACAACAAGTTCAGGTACAGAGGAGTCAGGCAACGCAGCTGGGGCAAATGGGTCGCCGAGATCCGAGAACCTCGGAAGCGGACTCGCCGCTGGCTTGGAACCTTCTCCACCGCCGAGGACGCCGCCCGCGCTTACGACCGCGCCGCCATTGTACTCTACGGCTCCAAAGCTCAGCTCAATCTACAACCCTCCAGCGGCGACGGCTCGTCGTCGCAGTCCCCCTCCACGGGCGGTGGCGCTGCCGGTGGTGGCTCTTCGTCTTCTTCAACCCAAACGCTTCGTCCTTTACTTCCTCGCCCCTCCGTGTTCGGCCTCACCTTCCCCTCTTATTCCACCTTGCCACCTCCGTCGTCCGCGTCCGCCACCGCGGAGGCGACGACAACGGCTTCTGCCTACCTACGGTACGGTGTTTACCCCGCCGTACAGTACCCTAACATCGTACAAAATCAACAACAACAACAGTTTGGACCGTCCGATGTCAGGACTATTAACGCTGACCCCACCGCAGCTGGATCATCTCGTCTGAACACACAAGATCATCATCATCATCATCGTCAGCAGCACCAACAAATTTATATGTACGACGAGAACAGCTCAGTGCCTGTGGATTCAGTTGGGTCGAGTGTGTCGGTGTCTTCGCAACCCGTGGTGGCGCCGGCGGTGTCAGATCCACCGCCCACGGTGGGGGCTGGATCTCCGGGAATTTGGCCTTTGACGTCGAACGATGATGAGTACCCACCGGCTAGTATATGGGACTACGGTGACCCTTCCTTTGATTTTTGAAAGGGTTAGGGTTTCTTCAACTTTTTTTTTTTTGGTAAGTGGGTTTCTTCAACTTTTCGTTGGCTTGCATGCGAGTTCTAAAGGCTTTGTGGGGTTTCAGTTGTGAGAAAAATTGAATTTTGATCCATTGATGGCTTGAAAATGAGAGGATTAATCCTGGTAGATTCAACTTCAATTTGGCAGATGGAAGTGCACCAGACCAGAGCTATGAAGGACTTAATTGTATGATTTATACAATTTTTTTTTTTCGGTTTACTGAGTTGGCCTGATTAGCAAGGCTATAAGCAAGAAATCTGAAGGTAAGATCTCATGATTTTCTATTTATATTTTCTATATTTGTGGGGTTTGGGTTGATATCTAGTTAGCTTCTTTTTTTTTTTTTTTTTCTAAATGTAAAATATGTACTAGGGTTTTGAGCTTGCGGGGTGGGATGAGAGAATGGAAGTGCTGGGAAATCATATCTGTTCTTTCTTTTCTTCTATTGTTCCACGGTTCAATGGGAGAGTTCTTCCCCTTTTCTCTGATCTTCAACAGTATGAAAAAAGGGTTTTGTTCTTTGTTTGTTTGTTTCTTCTTTTTTTTTTTTTTATGTTATGAATAGGTGTTTCTAGAAATTCACTCAAGTAAATCGGTGAAAAAATTATCATACCTCAATTATTCATTCTGTTGATCTTCGCACTGCCTTTGGTCTTGACCCACTTAATCACATTTGAGTTTTCGCATCACTTCTTTATTTTTTTAAGTTCTGTGATTTCCATTCATTTATGGACCTAGGGCTAATATTGAAGTGCCAAGATTACAATCACAGCATTGAGCTCGCGTCAACACAAAACTTTTGATAGAAATAACATGTAGTTTTGATCACTGATCAGTGAATCGAACCAAATAGCCAGGATGATTAGCGTTAATTTTGTGACTTAATAGCATTTGAAATATGTGCATTCGTGAGCTCATTTTTGGTGCCAGTGGAGATCGTATATATGATGAGGGGGAACATACATTACTAGGTTAAAAGGAATACACGATCACCTAAGGAGACGGTCATCTAAATTCCTTGAAGTGATTGTCTATATATAAATGATCGTCTATATTTTAAATTGTCTATACTTTAAATGATCGTTTGACGACAATTTCAAGACAGTCCTTGAAGTTGTTGTCTATATTTTAAATTATCTATACTTTAAATAGTTGTCTATATTTTAAATTGTCTATACTTTAAATGATCGCTTCATTACGACTTCAAGGCGGTCATGGATGAAGAGTCGAGAATAGAATAAACGGCCCCTTCAAAACAGTATTGAATTCTATTGACCGTCCCTTTGAGACGGTTGTGAATTCTGTCGACGGCCTAAAAGTGGCCGTTTATGTCAAAAACTTTGTGAGTAGTTTGATTCAAGGAACTGATTCATTTGAAAAAAAACCGAAATTTTTGGGAGATTCGTTTGTACATTGATCTGTTCTTGTGCAATCGAATGAGTATACTTTTAGTTTTTTGAATCTACAATTCTTAGCAAAATAAAATGAATAGATAGATGAATAAGAGCAGACAGAGCAATTCCAAATTCGTGGCCAAGCTTCTAATTCACTCAATAATTTTTATACATGAAAATCAGAAAATCAAAATGATTTTGTACTTCCACACCACTAAACCAATTTCAATTTCTATCCTAATCCAATCACAAGAAAGACATAACTCGTAACAGTCTATGTTGCAATACTGAAGTCCAGCCGTTGATAAATCTCTGTTGCAAGTGGAAAGAGGAGCTCTGGATAAATGCGGTGGTGCAACTTCTAGCTTCCAGCTTTCTTTTCTCCCAATTTTTGGTATCTAATTTCTTGTTGCTACAAAATTGGAATCATGTCAGATTAGACAATCTTATTTTATATCCCTAATCCAACAAAACGAAAAAAATATATTATAACATTCAGAACAAACTTTCTAAATTATTTCTAAAAATAAAAATTTAAATGTACAAACCTCTTGTCAAGGAACAATAACTGCAAGAGGAAGATCTTCAAAAAGAGCGAATGGATTTGTCGGAATTCATGAAACCCTAGAATTCAAATAACATTTCAATCTGTTGAAAAAAATAAAATAAACATTCCCCCAATTAAACAATATATACAAATATATATTAAAAAATAATAATTGTCACCTGTTAATCCCATTTCACCCTCACACCCACCACGGCCAAAACAGCCATCTCCTATCATTGCTGGAGCAACGACGGCGGAAGAGCTCCGGCTGTAAAGGTAGGGAGTGAGGGTGAGCTAGAGTGAGCGAGTGAGGGATTTAAGGGTGAGGAGTGAGGGAGAGCAACTAAAAATGAGAGAAGACAAGAGGGAAAGAAGGGAAAAGAGAGGAGTGAGGGATTTAAGGGTGAGGAGTGAGGGAGAGCAACTAAAAATGAGAGAAGACAAGAGGGAAAGAAGGGAAAAGAGAGGAGAGAAGGGAAAAGAGAGGAGAGGACGCAAGAATTTGAAATAGAATATGAGTGACTGTTTTAGGCGATCGTCATTTTTTCATAATTAGTCGAACTTTTTTCTTCTTTGCAGTCGTCTTTTTCTTTTTAGCAGTCGTCCATAGTTCTTTAATCGACCATTTTATAATGGTCAACCTTTTCATGGATCTCTTATTTTCTAGTAGTAATAGCAGTTAAGAAATTATCCTAGATTGAAATGTATGGCATAATTGATTTTTCAAAAGGGGCTACAAATGTATGTGTACTCAACTTGTGTGTTACAAATTTACAATATGTAATCCTGACTATACGTGTACCCAGTACATGGGAATGATTTATATATGCATATGGTATTGTGGTGGTGTTGAGAAAATCATTTTTTTGCGTGCATATGATTAAGCATGAGTAGTTTTAATTGCTTTTGCATAAATTGAATGCTTTTTTGGTTCTAATTGGAAGATCTTACCAAATTACTAATGCATATATAGCTAGTGGGAGTGGTGAAATTGTGATATATACAAGAACTTTACTTGTTTCAAAGAATTTTTAGCACCTTATCTGATAGGCACTCTCTTGTTTCTCTCCCTCCATGAATTGTCTGAGATTGCTGAAAGTGACTGCTTTATAAACATATGAATTTCTATTAATATAATTCCCAGCTTAAAAAAACAAAAAGAAAAGGAAAAAAAAAAAAAGAAAGAAAGAAAATTTAGCTATTGCGATTTTATCATGCTTATTGCTTAGAACATTTCTAATTCTGTTGTGCGTGCATGTGGAGCTTCTATTTTGATTAATCAGAGTTTTGATGATAGGAAAAAGAAAAATACGGTGGTGAACTTGTGAAATATTGTCTTTGCATCATTTCTATTTTGCATTGGAAAATAATAATGTAATTAATATTGATGTAGGAGCTTTCATTATGTTAATTATTTGTATTATATACAAGATTGAACATTGATTGTTCCAACATTAAATTTTTAGTGATACTACGCTTATATCCTATCTTTTACGTACTCTTGTTTACACCTCGCCAATTTACACTGATCACTACTCGTAATAATCAATGGATTGTATATAAAATTATCACAATCACAAGATTAAGATAACATTTTGCGGCTATAATAAGTTTGAACAAATGCATTGGTCACTACGAACCTATGTTTACATCCTATTAATTTGCACTGGTCACTATACGGACCTACGGGTAGTGACCAGTGCAAATTGGTAGGATGTATACATAGGTATAAAAAAAAAGTGTAAACGTAGTAGTATTTTTTTTAAATTTCTATGGATATTGGAATATGTGAATTCAAATGGTTTGTATTACCAAGATTTTAAAGTTGTACAACTTTAAGATGAGTTTTGAACATTAAACTCACGTGAGATTTTATATAAATGTTAAGATTAAAATATTTTTATTTATTAGAAGAATTTTATAAAAAATACGAAGTTCAAAAATATAAAAATGTATTTTAACCTTAAAAACCTTCCATCCCTGATCTTATACCACTACGTTAATAATGCAAAGTGATTGTAGGAGTGGAGATGACCATGGTAGAGTATGAACAATTACCTCTACTATGTTAATAATCCAAGAAGTTGGTGGCTTAATAATTTGGATAATTTTTTTCTTTTTTTTTTTTTAAATTACCCTTCCACTACAATTTTTGATATCCGTCACGACATGGGTTGGCCTGAATCTTATTATCAGAAATTATGTTCCTTGGTCCTCATAATAACAGTTGGCTTGTTAAGTGGATGTTTTAGTGGCTGCAGCTTCTGGTGTCTTAGTTACCCTAATCTTTTTATCAGTGGCACAATAAGTTTGTTGGTTTGCTTTTCTTGCGCAGTGTTTTCCCCTTTTGAGGGGCTTTTGTTTCCGGGAAAGGCACGCTTGTTTAGTTAAGAATAGATGAGAAATTATTTAGCATTACTGTACATACATAATATATTGTATAGATTTAAATATGAAATTTAGTGTAATATATTAATTAAAATATTTTAATAAGAATCAGACATTATATTTCAATTGGTGCGATGCATTACGTGACCATGTAGTGCTTACAGGAATGTGCATAGATTTGACATTTTAAAATTCTAAGCCAACCTGTTTTATTATTTCGGGCATGGGAAATTTTTTTGCCACTTGTTTAATTAAACAAATTGGGTTTAAAATTGTAAAAATTAGCATAACAGAGCTGAAATTACTTAAAGAGTATAGTTCTTAACATTTATATATTTATAAATTATTTATTTATATTTCTTAATGTTAAATTATTTATTTCTATAATTTAAGTGACCAGACTTGGAATTTTCAAAGCCATAAGCCTAAATTTTTTTAGGCCTTGCCCATGTCCATCCTTGACTACTCATGTATAATAATTCCTCACGGTTGAGAATAGATAGGAGATAACATCAATCTCATTTCTAAGTTTTATCTTACATTAAATTATACTTTTTCTTTTCTTGAGATAATATTTTTCATAAAATCTATAATACTATCTACATCTCGTGAAAGATGTTTTCCCAAATTTAAAAAAAAAAAAAAAAAAAACATAACTAACTTTAGGTAAAAATTGGAAGTGCAATATTATCTCTTAAATATCCAACTTCATATTCCATAAAGCAAAAGATAAATTACTTAAACCTCCCTTATAATTTACTAGTAATGCAAACCCTTATTTAGAAATAGAAAATTACATTTACCCTCTGTCAAAGTTAAATTTGCTCTATCTTTTTCCCTTATCGAAATACTTTTTTTTTTTTTCCATTACACTCTATGTTGACCCCTATCTCTTTTTATGTTTTATTTTCATTCAATTTACCTAATTCAGATTGGCTAACCCAATCATCTACTCCATCATCTTACAACAATAATGATCTCTTTTCTTTTATAAATTCATAACTATCACTAATTTCTTTATTTTATTAAATATGAACAGGATGATAGATGGTAAGAGAAGAAATTTCTAATGAACCGGCGGTGATATGAGCGAGTCGACAAGAAATTGCGCAAATAACCATTGATATGTGGTTAAGTGCTAGCTCCTGTCCTACATTCCTTAGGTGAAGAAAGAAATAACATATGCATAATTCAATATTGTCCAAGTATAAGATATTTTGAAGCTACATGGGCAACAAATTTTATTTGAACTCCATGGTTAATTGTACTTGGATGAGAATAGTATTAAAATGGGTGACATGTGGAAAGTCCTTAGGATGCATCTAATTAAAATTAAACAGACACTATTGTATTATGGGATGTGAATCATTACAAATAATATCAGAATTAATTTTCCACCAAAAGTGTGGGGCCACACAACGACATGTGTCCGAAAAGAGAGAGATGTAACGGACTGGTGGTGGTATAAGCTAGTTGATGAGAGACTGGATATAAGCTAGTTGATGAGAGACTGGATGAACTATAACCGAAACGCAGTAAAGCGCTCCCACCCTACATCGCCCTCATGGAGGAAACACCATATATATAATTTAATATGCCCAAGTATAAAGTATTTTAAAGTCATGCAAGTAATAGATGTCATTGAAATTATACAATTAAACGTGATTTGGAAATATTAATATCAGGGTAAGTGATCTCTTGAGAAATTCTTGTGCCGCACTTAATTGAGCCTAAAATGAAAAACATTGTAATGTAGAGATGAGGAACATTATAAAATCAGTTCCTGAGAAATAAAATAAGAGTAGGAAAAACGATTATTGTAGTTGTTGAATTGACCAAGTCCACTCAGCTACCTTGAATGGCCAAATCAACTTAGCTAGTTGATATTGCGTGCTATGATCAAGCATTAGGGGTAAAGTGGGAATGCAAAATTTGTTTAGCTAATTGAAGGGTCAATTTTGTACATAATTTTAAAAATAAGTTAAGTATAAGTAATTTTTCCTACCTTAGGGAGGATGTTTTATTATTAGCGGACCGCAAAGAAAGTTTAAATAATTTTGCCTAAAAGCACAAATGGCTCTGGAGTGTAATTTTAATTTTTTTTTTTCCCAAATAAAGTTTCGCTTTACCTATTAAAAAAGAGAAAATATGTGTTTTTTAAATTTAAAAAAGATTAAAATAATGTGATAATGATATTTATTTAACAAAAATACTCATTAGTACTGAATTATGTTTTTAAAACTGATAGTTTAACGTGTGTACGTGTGTGTACATATATATATATATATATATATATATATATGTATATTATATATATCATTCTGGTTCTATAATTTGATAAAAAAATTTTATAGTATAATAATGCTGAAAAATAAAATGAGGTTTGTGCAAATTTTTGTAAGTTATCTTTATAGCCGGCAAGATTCGTGTGTGCGTATATGTATATAACTTTTTTTCCTTTCGCATTATTAGCTTTTTCCTTTACTAATTTGCGCCACATATGTTGTCTACTGTTGTTCATTGCAATGGTGAATAGGCAGCTTTCCGCTTTTCCTTGCAATTTCTTTTTACATTAGTATGTGTTTTTTTTTTTTTTTTTCCCTCTCTTTTTCTTTCCTCATCAAATTCGGACTCCAAACACTCCTTTAAAATCATTCCCTTTTCTTTTGCGGGGTCAATTAAGAAGCAAAATTTAATGAAGTGATTAAATTCCATTTTGAATTTCGGTTGCCTTACAATTAATCAAAGTATATGTCTTCTACGGGTCTCATGCAATATATGCAACAGTGACGACAAGAATAATAGCGGCAGAAAACATCACTGGATCGATGATAATGGGACTTTGTGATGTAGTCTTTTCAGTTGAATTGCATAATATACGAAGGGGGTGAAAAAATCTTTCCCCGCGTGTGCCATGCCATCAAGTTTTCCCTCTCCAATGGGTTATCTGTGAACAGAGAAATAGTCAAGAAAAGAAATTTTCCAACAATCTTGTCCATTGAACGCCAAAAAGTAATTCCAGAGAAAATGTGTTTGGTAGTCAATAGTGAGCGTATTTTTGTAATTGATAATTTCAAACTATATATAGGTCAGATAGAATAAGAGTTAGTGTAATAAAGATTTAACCATATATAATACCATTTTAATCCCCTACTAACCTTTTGTTTTTTGGTCAATCCAGTAACGGTTTACAGTACAATTAATGTGCATAGGATAATTTATAAAATAGTAGGTAATATATGATAACTTTACAAAGAATAACAACGTACTAATTTAATTATAAAGTTATTATATAGTTGAGATTGAATTAAATTCAAACTTCTTCATTTTGAAAGTATATCCGTAAGGCCGAAAAAGTGCGGATGAGATTGGGGACAGAATTAATGAGATCAAAAAAATCTGTAATATAATTGTGCCACGTATCCTATCTATTTTTTGTATCAAAAATATATATATGTATATAATTTTCATTTTTCAGACCCAGCAAGGAGTACTCTTGCAGGATGGAAGGGCTTAGATAATATTGAAAGAAGACAAGCCCAAGAGAATTCAAGCACCGACGAAATCACCGGCCCCTAAAAGTGCATCTAAAAATTGCACAGACACACATTCATTGGCAAAATGCATCAATCCCTTCAAGTGGTCAATATCGCAAGTTTGAAATTAATAGTAATATTAATGAAAATTTTATTTACACTTTACAAACAATTTCTTGTATGAATTACCAAAAAAAAAAAAAGGGACAACTTCTTATATGATATAAAATTAATATTATTTTATAAAATTAATAATATATTATAAAATTATATTATCGGATCGGGTCCTTATTGAGTACGATAGGCATATATTTATGCCCAAATTTGTTGCTAGGTTTAAAATAATTAGATTTGGACCCTAATCGGCTAAACGGTTTGATCTAAAATTATATTTATATTTATTTAATTGAGCCCGAAATTAAAGTCAGTCAATTGACGCCGTTCATAAGCATCCGTAAATCACATGACTAGAATTTCTATATTCCCCCAATATATAGTTTACACAAAGGTGAAATTGTTACATCATAACAGATAAAGAGGGAAAGCGCAACACTTTCAATTAAGAGAATTACGTGATATCACATCAAGTTTAAGGGGGTATTAGTGTAATTTAATCATACCAAAAGATATTTAAAAAAAGGATTTAACCTCGAGAGATTCACTCCCTAGGTCAAACCCCTAGAGAGTGAATCTCTTTTGGTTTGTGCCACACATACCGGCCCCTCAACATGTATAGCGGTCAATCGCGAACTCGCGTAGCGGCGGGGAGTCGGACCCACACCCAAGAACTGGATACGGTTCGTCCAGCCAAGGAGGCCCGTCCTACCAACCTTTACTGCGCTTTGCGCCCGGGAGGCTGGCCCCAAGTTTTTGCTAGAGAGGAGACTTGAACTTGAGACCTTGGGGTGGTAAGCCCCTAAGTCCCAGTCCAAGACCATCCCATCTAACCCCTTGGGGTTCATACCAAAAGATATTTATGTCAAAGAAAATTAAGTGATATTGAATCAAAATACAGGAGTCTCAACGTAATTAATCGATATAATCATTTCCAAGGTCTTTTTTTTTTTTTTTTTTTTTTTTTTTTTGGTAACAAAGGGTATTTGAATTAACTTACGCGCACCTCGACTAATTACTGATGTCCTGAAATTAACGATCAAGTAAACCCTCTAGTGATACTAAAGAGATTCAAACTAGTAGTCGTTAAAAAATAAATCCAATATCTTGCTGGTTGAATTAACCTTCAAGGTTATTTACATTAACATTTCCCCCCACAGGTAACAAGAGACAACAGTACCTTTTTACCATATTTTCAGTTATTTCAGTTAGAAAATTTTGCACCAGATCCTCCACTGGTTTGATATATTTTGGACTGGGCCCAACCCGATAGACTAGAGCGATTATGGCGGTTTAGGCCCAATTGGCCTTGTCAACCTGATTATTTTATCTAAAAATAATTCATTCAGATCGAAACGGGAGTTTAATTACATTAATTCATGTGACTTTAGATAATAAAAAAAAAATTATTCATTGGCCGTGTTTGAATATAAATTTAGTCTCGATTGTTTTGTTGACTGGATTTGGAAGTACGTGCATGTGTCTAAATCTGACCCAACGCTTCTTGTTTTAAATAAATAATTGATATAATTTACGTTATTTAAATTTTTTATATAATGCATTAATATATATATACAGATATTATTTTCCCCAATAAAACCATCTACCTCTTAAATTCTTAATATTACCCAGATATGCTGGCATGGGTTGAGTCCTCGAGACAAAGTAAACACTAGGTAACACTCACAATTACTAAAATAATTCATGTTTAAGCTTTGTTTGGAGTGACAAAAATACTGAAAATTTTGAAAAGTCATTCACGAATTATGAATTTATAATTTATCTCATTTTATCTTATTTTATTTTATTTTTTGTCACTCCAAACACACTCTTACTAGTGTAAAAAGACAAAAGTTTTCCTATAAGTTATAATACCAAATAAAAGTAATCCTGAATACACTAAGTCTTTGTATAATTATTTACGATTTCTTAATATATATATAACACATAATATATATTTCACCTTTTATATAATATATATAAGGTATAATATTTGTATATTTAATTGAACTTATGGACGGACTTGAATTAAATATTTACTCTAAAATCAAACTTGAAATTTTATGGAGTCCCGAAATATCTATTCAAACCGCATTTTGAGCAAAGCATATAATTTTAATATTTATGCATAAATTCGGGCAAAGCCAGACTAAATCTAAACCTTGCATTACCTCCACACGCTGTAGGTGAGAGTAGCGAGTTTCTTTCTTATCACTAGACTTGTCAATATTGCTGGATCTGGATCAGATCTTTTAAATTCAGATCTGTTTCGGATTCAATAATAATAAATTTGATTCAGATCTAAAAACACTCAATTCTAATATTATAAGTTCTAGATTTTATGAATAAACCCGAATCTAACCCATTTTAAAAGATAAACTTTTTTTTTTTTCTTGTTCCTCTTTCAATTACTGCTTCATATCTAGCAAGAGAGAGTACGAGCTGCCCATGTATCAAAGAAACTTACCATTAGAATGATGCTATGGAATTGTCTGATTTATCAAATTCTATTAAAAATTATAGAATGTTATAAAAAGTTATCAATTTTTTTCAATCAAATTTCATCACATATCACTCTTATATCAATTTTTTTTTTTTTTTGGTACTTTTCTTATACTTTTTTTCTTCCATCCAAACACCTCCTTTTACAGAGCTTACACTCAACTGATTACAGAATTTAATATTCCATGTACCAAAAGCTAATGTTATCAAAAGAACCAATTCCTTTTATTTAATAGGCTGTACCGTACAGTCTAGAATAACTTACAGTAACTTTTTTTTTTCCCCCCTTTTTGAAAGGTAACTTACGGTAACATTGACGCTTATATCATGTCAAATAAAGTAACATTGGCTCTTAGAGCATGTGAAATAACTTCCTTGATTTGAAGAAATACATTCAGCTGCGGCAGGAACATTTATATGGACGTTGGGACGATTAACCACTTCTTTTTTTTAAATCTCAATGAAAGTATTGAATTTTGCACAAGAAAAATATGTATATTTATAAAAATAACAATAAAAATATATAGTTGTATCACTAATAATAAAAATGAATTAAAGAATTTTTGATAATATCAATCTTCAGTAGTTATTTATTATTCGTTATATATAATGTAAAAAAGTTTAATTTTAAATTTGAATTCAGATCCAATAATCATTAGATCCAATAAATTTAAATCTAATGGGTCACTAATTGAGTATGTCGGATTCGGTATAATATTTTTGAATCGAATTCAAATCGAATTTGAGTTAAATTCGACTCATCAACGGATTTAAATTTGGTGAGTCACTAATTGAATCGTCGGATTTGATATAATATTATTGGATCGAATTCAAATCGAATTTGAATTAAATTCGACTCATTGACGAGACTATTGATCCTCACAGTACAAATAAGGCACTATTGACTACATATCATGGATGTAAACAGACAAATTACCCATTAAAATTGCCCACCTGTTGTCAAATTTTTTTAAATATTTTCTATCTGTTTCCATCCTAAATATGTTTACTTTTTAAATCCGTCTTATTCTAAACTTGCTAAATTTGTTCCATTCTGTTCTCTCTCACCTGATCAAGTATAAGATGAGATAGATTATATAGGATATTTGCTTAACTCAATTGGCCTATTAATTATCTAGTTAAAAAATTAAAGCAAATGAAAATAGCAATCTAAATACCTAATACACCAATATGATAAGAATATGAACCTAACTAAATAGCCAATACAAATCAATAACATAATCAATCCAAAAGGAAACTATGAAGCAATAAATGAAGAAAGGAATGGGACACAGACATCGAAATTGACTAGGGTCATTGACTCACTAATTTGGTACGTAGGTGATATATGAAAGTCTTTTATAAACTTTTTTATGTTAAAGTTAAAATTGTATTTATATATATAATTAATATATTATATATCCGAGTGTTTAATAGGTATCTTAAAAATATCGAGTATCGAATATCTTATTAATATAAATAATTACTAGTTATTGGGTATCAAATAACATACAATAAGGGCTATTCGTTCACCCAAAAAAAAAAAAAAATTGCAATGTTTACAAAATTTCTCTACTAAATACAAAACTAACTTTTATCAACTTTCTCCACTAAACACAAAACTAACTTTTGCCAACTTTCTCCACCAATCACAAAAATAATTTTTACTAACTTTCTCTAACTTTCACAATTTTCTCTAACTTTTTCTAATTTTTTTTTAATTTCATCTAACTTTTACAATTTTTTACCAAACACCCAACTAATCACTAAAGTTCAACTTGTCAATCCGTGTGTAAAATTGTATTTTTTTGAAGATTTTTTGTGGTGCCAAACGATCCCTAATTTTGATCTTGTCTCAAATTTGTACAAGCTAGGCTATGGCAAGCCCCGGGCCATTGAGACAGTCTCTTAGTACCCAATAAAAAGAGAACGTCTCAAATTTTTAAAAATTTTATTCATGAGAAAAATATTAAATAATATTTTTAATCAATCAAATTTTAATAAATTTATAAAATTTCATACTTTTTTTTAATTGTCACGTAATAGATCTTTAAACTTTCTACTTTGACTCTATGTATAAATGTCATAATTATCTCATATTTGGGGGCATTTGAAAGTTCAATTTTTAATGATTTTAGGCCTTTTTTT
Source organism: Vitellaria paradoxa (assembly GCA_019916065.1). Taxonomy (NCBI): domain Eukaryota; kingdom Viridiplantae; phylum Streptophyta; class Magnoliopsida; order Ericales; family Sapotaceae; genus Vitellaria; species Vitellaria paradoxa. Next base: position 36,776,497 of record CM034242.1, on the reverse strand, counting down.
GTTAAAAGTTGATAAATTTATACTGAAAATTAGTAGATTTATGCCGAAAGTTAGTAAATTTATGTCAAAAAATTTTTTGCCAAATGGTACCATAGTGTATTAATTATCTCATATTTAATGCATGCACGTGAAAAGTCTTTTAAACTTCCTACTTTAACTCTGTCTATATGTAATATAATTATCTCGTATTTAATTAATGAAAAACATAAAACCAAAAAAAAAAGATTTTTTTGAACTTCCTAGTTTTAAGTTTATCTATACATGTCACGGGAAGAATAAGATAAGGAAGGGAGAGTTGGGTTTTAGTCAACTTCTTACTATATTCAACCCCTATTTTTTATATGATGGCTTAACCTTGTTCGTATGGAAACTTGTAGCATTAGGTTACATCTCTTCCTCTTTTCCTCGTTTTCTATAGATCCGAGGTAAAATCACTTCTACTAATTTAATTGCTAGATTGACGAATATGTCTATTCTATGATGTATATGCATATCATATTATATATATATTTATATATATATATAAAATAGAGTTTTTTTTTTGAAAGGTAAAGTTTTTTTTTTTAAGGGGGAGGGGAAAGACTCGAACTCGAGTTATGAGCGGGCAGGAGAGTCTCTTAACTATTGAGTTACAGGCCACGCTCTATAAAGTAGAGCTTGGTAAAACTGTTGTGTCACGTAAAACTAAACTTATAGTACAATTGTGACATGTGTCATTGTGATACGTGTATGACTGTGACACGTGACACTTAATTATAATTATTTTAATTATCTTATAAAAAATTAGTATTTTACATAATTATTACTTATTTACAATTTTTTATTTCATTCAAACTAAAATGTTCATGAATACCACTTTATATTTTTATTTAATCTACACTTCTATTTATCATATAACTTCTTATTTTTTATTTAAAAACATATTTTTATTTTTATTTTTTATATATTTTAATAATTTATTATTTAAAACATAATAAATATTATTATTATTATTAAACAAAATAATGTAAAGAAATATTTACCCCTATTAAATAAAGGTTTTAATAATAAATATTATTGTTATTATTATTAAAAAATAATGCAAAAAAATAATTTTTCTGTTAAATAAAAATTTTAATTTATTGATATAAATTAATAATTATAATTATCATAATTTATAATTATATAATCTAAAAATGGAATTAATATTGTGCATAACTACTACTTATTTATAATTTTATTCAAACTAGAATTTTTGAGAATATCACAAATATGTTTATTTAATCGATACTTCTATTTATCTTATAACTTCTTATTTTTAATTTTTTATAATATAATAAATTATTATTTAAAAATAATAAATATAATTATTATTATTAAATAAGATAATATAAAAAATAATTAACCTATTAAATAAAAATATTAATTTATTAACAAGTAACATGTCCTTTATTATTTTTCTCATTAGACAAAATAAGTGATATATTTTAAATCAAATCATAATATTGTTTATTAGAAATATATGTATTTTAATATTATTTATTAAAAATATCAAACAATATTAGTAATTAAAAAATAAATTTGGTAATGAATAAATCAATCCAATTGAAGTGCCAACTGCTCAAACTTTTATTGGAGTTGGACTTTCAATTCAATTAAAATAGTATTCTGATCAGAAGAAGGTAGGATTTCAAAATGATATTCTAATCCAAAATAGAATAGAATTTTCTTGCATGCAAAATTTATAAATAGATATGAAATATTCTTTTCTTTCAAATTTCTTGCAGATTTTTTATTACAATACTTTTCTCTTAATTTTGCGATTTGCCAGGTACGTGATTAAATTTTATTTTTTTAAAATTTATATATATAATTGATATATATTTTGTAAGTCTTTATATGTAGTTGATATATATGTATATATACATTGTGGTGGAAAGAGTAGAGACAAAATTATAAACTGTTTAATTATATAAGTGTTGTTATTCTTCAATATGTTTTTTTTATTTTTTTATTTATTAGAATTTGAATTTAATCGAATCAATACTATTAGTGGTATCAATATTTTAATTTATTTTACATTCACTATTTGATTGAATTTATATAAATAATAATATATATATTACTTTTAAATATAGTTCTACAGCTTAACTATATTAGCATGATAATACGCTCAATTTAATCATATAATATGATAAATTCGTGTATCGCACAGGTCATATCACTAGGTCATATCACTAGTGTATATATATTTGAAGGTTTTGTGTTAAAGTGGAGAAATATTAAAATTTATTGTTGGGTGTTAACATTTAAAGATAGATAAGTGGGTTTTAAACTTTATATACTTGTTTATATATAGTTATATTATTAAATTATGAATTGAGATAAGAAATTGTATAAGTTAGATCTCTTTAAAAGTTTAAAACTCCTAAAATTTTAGACATGATTCTTAGCATGGATATTTAATTTTAATCGAAAATTCCTCATAATTGAAATACTTTCAAATGAGTTTTTAATAATTTTGGACAATTATATTCACTCCATTTCGAATTTGATTCCCCTACTATTTTTTTTTTTTGTCTGCTATTTTTTATTTTTGTAAATTTTAATAGTTTATTTTTATTTAAGAGATGAAAATATAATTTTTTGTGAATCCCTATTGTATTTATTTTTTCTCTTTAATTCATGCATTGTAATTATCTATGTATTTATTAAGAATTAAGTTTGTTTTTTAATCTTAAGATAAGAATGAAGGATTGATATCTACAAAAAGTAGAAAAATAGTAGAGTAAGAAAGGAAGAACAGGGAAGCCGGGTCATCCCATTAACATTGCGCATTCTACAAAAGGCTTTTTTTTTTTTTTTTTGGGTAATTCGCATTCTACGAGTTTGTCATCTGCAAGTGTCCAAAAGTGCAAAAATCTTTAAAATCGCATCCAACGATTTTGTCTCATGTACTGGCCTCTCACTACCATGACGCCGCCTCCATCTCAGCCCTACGCCACCGTCGCCGCCGCCAGCATTGCCGCAGCTGAAGAAGAGGGTTTATAGTGCCAGCAGCAACCCGTTATGGCATCTCAAGACTCGCAACCTTTCCACTGGCGCTACAACGAGTTCGACGACCGGAACTTCCAAATCCGAGGCCAGACACTCTTCTTCCTCGTCGTCCTCTTCGCCGTCGTCCTCCTAGTGACCCTCCTCATTCTCTACGCCCGCTGGGTTTGCGGTGCCAGCCACGTACTCGCCGCCTCCTCTGCCCCCCACGCGGTTCACGCGCCGCCGTCTCAACAACAAGGGCTTGACCCCTCGACTATCAACAGCTTGCCCATCGTATTGCACCGGTCGTCGAGCAGGAAAACAGTCGATGAGACCGATTGCTGTATATGCCTTGGGGTATTCGAAGATGGTGACAAAGTAAAGGTGTTGCCTGAGTGCCGCCACTGTTATCACTCCGAGTGCGTCGACATTTGGCTCAGGTCTCAGACGAGTTGCCCGCTCTGCCGATCTTCTCTCCGAGCCGACTCTCCCGTTTGACTCAGTCGGTTCGTGTATACCAAGATTGTTATTATTATCACCATTATTTGGCTTGGATCATCCGTATTCCTTTTTTTTTTTTTTTTTGTATATGCTGTTTGTTCTATGTAAATTGCTAGTCTATTTATTGGGTAATGCTCAATGTTATACAGGTGTGTGTGTATAATTTTAGCTGCTTTCAACTGGCAAAGACATTGTGATTTTGCAATTTGCAGATGATGAATCCAAAAAAAGAAAGATTTTTTAAGTGGTTGTCCGTGTATAGAGGTCTCCACCTGTTTGATGAATTTCCTGGCTGAGTAAGATCTAACGTGTCGTCGTGGTCCACACGACTTGTGGAAAATTGTTAAAGTCGTTTCGGTTTTGAGTTTGTCTCCTTTACGTAGCTCGTCTTATTAATGGTCATCTTAACTGAAGAAACAAACGTCTTCAGTTTCAGTTTGTTTTTGCCTTGTTCTCAGTTTGAAGCTTTTTGTGATGCTTCGAGATTGCCAATACCATGTCAGGTATGGAAACACGAACATTTTTTTTTCTTTTACCAGTGCTGTCGAAATAACACTATACTCAAGCTCGGAGTTTCAAATTTTTCTCAAAATTTTATTCTCTATGCCCGCGCACACATTCGCAGGCTCTGGTCATATTTGGCCGTGTGGTTTCTCGTATCTAATTGCTTTGGTGTGTCCTGCGAAAGGGTTGCTTGAAATTATAGTTCGTGGGATTTGATTCCATTGAGAGTGTGTAGGCTAAGTTGTCAAAGTGTAGTACCGGATTAATTTGTTGTAATATTAATTATTTATTAAAAAAAAAATTGTTGACACAAGTTAAGAGTTTCTTCTCATCCAACTCATCGTGATTAGTAACGCACTTAGTTCGATAGTTGAACTCCATTCTTTACCTACTCACCACCCTGATTCGAATGCGGGCCCTTCCCCCCTTAACTATCCCCCTGCCCCCAAAAAAAAAACTCATTGCAAATAGAAGAATTGAAAATGCTTAAAATTTAAAATTGCAACAAATTAAACTTTTTTTTTAATTGTTACTATTAAAATGTCAAAAAGTAATATTTGTTCATAAACTCTTGACGCAAGCTTTAATTTAAACCCCCTCCAAAAAAAATAAAAATTAAATTTCTAAAATTAGAGTTCTTAATTAAAAACATTTCTAAAGTGATAGAGCGGCCGTCTAAGAGGACGTTTAGAAAACCAACTTCCAGGAAAAATTGGTAACTCCCTTATTTTTTTATGTTTTGTGGGCAAACCAAAATAAATGAGAAGCCGTTATCTCTATTACTTATTTGAACGGATACCACTTAAAATTTGAGAAAAAGTTAGCAAATTTTGTAAAAATTAACAAAAGTTGGCAATAGCTAAATTGACAAAAATTAACAAATATTGATAAAAGTTGACAAAAATTTGTCAATCAAACGTCCTCTAAAGTTATTATTAAAAAAAAAAAAAAAAAAAAACTAGTGTAGTATCCTACATTATACAAATACCATTTTTACATTATTCAAATAGTACACCTAGGTTAAAAAAAATCTAATAGGATAGCAATTTCTAAAAATAATAATGTTACGCTTGCACCCGACTCTTACACTCGTGTTTACACCTTACCAACTTGTACTGATTACTACAGGTAGTAACTAGTGCATTTGGTTCAAAATCATCACAGCCGCAAAAATGACGTCGTTTTAGCCATTAAAAAGAGAAAAAAAAAAAGTAGAAGTAACGTCATTTTTACAGTTACGATATTTTAAACACTCCCGATAATGACCAGTACAAATTGACGAAGTGTAAACATGGGGTGTAAGAGTTGAGTGTAAGCGTAACATTATTTTTTAAAAAACAATAACAATAACAATAATAATAATAATAACCACGCATTGTGATCACTTGGAAGGCATGAAGAACCTCTGCCTCTTGCTTTTAATAGAATAATAGCTTGAACCTGCAGTGGAAGAACAGACAATTCTGCTCAGCACTCCTTTGAGGGACACTGCGATATTGTTGATCCAAACACCCTCTTCGCTCTCATTTGTGCAGAGGACCAGAATGCTTTTAATTCTGCCTCCCAAACAGGCAACATCAGCTCGAACGGTGCTCAGCTTTAGCCCTCTGAGTGCTTGCCTGAGCTCCGCAAACAACCCTGGCCGTTCATCGCAGCAAATAGATGCCCTGACGAAGATTTTATCCTTTCTTTTGCCAGGCATCCACGGACCTAGTCAATCCATCTTGATCTGATGACGAGTAGCATTCGACGGTGATTTCATCGACTTCAGTTGGAACCGTGACGAATTTGCTCACCTCCGAAGCTTTTCTCTTGAGATCTTTGACGTGTTCGACTACGCTCCCTAGCAAGGCTGCCTTGTCCATCTGCATTTAATTAGATATGTTGTATAGTGGGCTTTAGTTTCTGATTTGTTTTAAGGAAAATCACGTGCTGTGAAGAATTTTTTATCAAAATTTATTTTGAAACAGATAGGTTGTTAGGTGCTGCAACGACCTTGATTATAAATCATGGTCGCCGATTTAAGCACAACAGGGACTGCAATGCAAAAATCACTGTATCAATCAGCAACCCAAATAGATGTAGTGTATATATTGGAATGATAAGATCATGCCAACTAGAACGTGATACATGGCTGGCGTACAAGCGGGTTCAAGGGCCTACATTGGAGAAACAAACGGTTAAAATTTATTTGCACTTTAATGACACGTGATCTTTAATATTTTACATTAATTGTGCTCCAATTAAAATTTTTAAATTTTTATTTTTATGTTGAAAATAAATTTAATTGAAATAAATTACAACTATTGAATTAGATACAAAAAAAATCTCAACCCTTCATTTTTTACTGCACCCCTACAGTGAATTTATTCACTACAGTTCCCTTAAATCCTATACAAGTACAATATTATCATTAAGGTTTTCTTCGAATGAGGTTCAAAGGGTTGAAGCGTCTTTTGCACTTTAACTACTAATATATAAAATATCAACAGTTTTGATACAGATCAAATCATTAAGAGATCAAAATCATTAATCATTTAAAACATTAAATGTTCATTAAATCATTAGAAGAAAATTAAGTTAAATCAAGGCCATATTGAAGTGTAAGAAGAGTTTCAGGACACTGTAATGGAAAAAATTCACAGCAGGAACTATAGTGAAAAAATTAAGAGTTGAAATTTATTTACACTTTAAGAACATATAACCTTTCACATTCGCACATTCGCATTGATTGTAATCCAGTCCAAATATTTTAACTTTTACTTTTATTTTGAAAATAATTTTAAATAAATTAAATTGAAATTATTGTATTAAATATATGTAAATTTTAACCCTTAATTTTTCACTGTAGCTCTTACGGTGACAATCTCCTAAAATCCGTGCAAAAGAGGCTTCGTCACTGGAACCCGTTTGAATGACCCGGACACGTGGCGTGTTGTAGCCATTCAATGATTTTGATGGAATACGTGAATGGCAGGAAGTTACCCGCGCACAGGGTCTATAAAAGGAAGCAGAAGTGGCATTAGAAAAGAAATTCCTCAACCCAAAACAATCATCCGAAAAATCATCTCTTTGGAATTATTAGCACTTTGCAACAGCACCCCTTAGAACTTCAAGAGTTCAATTTGAGAGTTCTCTAGTTTTATTTCCAGTTTTATTTTGTCAAAGGTAAAATAGTTTAGGACAGGATAATCACTCTGTGTTGTGTGTTGAATGGTGACCGTGGAAAAAGCTAGTCAATGGTAGTGAAGATGGGGGAAATGTCATGTAATTATCACGTTTGGAGCTTCAAATATTTTCCAAAAATTCTAAAATTCTCAATTTTCTCAAATTAAGTTTCGCCACTTTCATTTTCACACTAACCTTTGAATTTTTTTTTTTTTTTTTTTTTTTTTCAGAACTCCAATCGCATACTTCGTGTTTGCTATTAATATATTAGTCTTTGGGAAATTGAATAACCCTTTCTTCTTGGTTAAGGGCATTAATGCATAATCACTTGACCTTAATTCTCACACAATTGATTAACACGGACACAAATTTATCCTCAAATTGTAAATTGCCAATGAGATTTTTTCAAGAGCAAACAATATTATACATCCATAAAACAATAATAAAAGAATCCGTCACAAATTTGGATAGAATAGCGTTATTATTTGTTTAATTAGTATATATGAATAATAACATGAGTGAGGAAAGTCCTTCCATCAACATCAACTGAGCGGGTATCCTACGTCGGGATAGTCAAGGTGTGTGTTATCACATATTCTTTAATATCAATTGAGCGACTATCTTACATCGAGATAGTTAGGGTGCGTGTTATCGTATATTCTAGACCTAACTTTCTAAAAGTTGAGTCGTGAGTTTCTATTCTGCGAAAAAACATCAACTGAGCTATAGAGAGGTTTCCTGCCAACGGAGAAATTTCAACATATACTTTTTTGTGCATCAAAACTTCTGTGAACAGTAAGATTAATTGCTGCCTCTAATTGTTAAAATTCAAAAGTGAAAAAAGTGAACTAAAAACGGCTAGTGATCGCAGAAAATTGATAAGTTGTGAAAACTAATAGGTATGTACAAACACATCCCAGTCAATTTTGAGTCTTAATATGAATTGAGAGAGAGAGAGAGAGAGAGAGAGAGAGAGAGAGTATATACATACATATATATATATTACCTTATCAGACTTGGGAATTAGTTTCCTAAGAGTTGCAAGGTGTGCATTAATCCTGTCCCTTCTTCGCTTCTCTGCTTGGCTATGACTGTTCTTTGAAGCAGTAATCCCTGCAGATCTATCATCTTCTTCCTCTTTAAGTACCCCTCCAAAGGGCATGGACCATGGAGGATGATATTCATAACCGGTCGGATGGGAGGACTTTGTAGGCTCACCCCAAGGAATATTATTATGCCATGGAACCAGGAAAGATGCCTCTTTGTTCATTGACATCTCCATCTATTAATCAATAACCTTTTTCCCAATTTTTCACTAAGATATATATATATATATATATATCTTCTCCTGAATCTGATCGTGGATACCCATTTATTTTTACTGTTTTGTGCACTAATTACATACATATATATATATATATATATATAAATGTGTGATGTACATGCATTGATGGTAATTGGTGCGATGCCTAGTAAACCCTCAATTCGTCAAAATGAAAATCATGTCTGGCCTTACCCACCAGTCACCTCAATGTGACTCCATCATCTGCATTTGGAGGAAGCCATCGGGTAACGAGAAGCAAAGGATTGAAAGGGAGCGTTTGGAAAGCAAGACAAGACAAGGGAAATAATCCATTGCTATTGGAAAATGTTTTTCCACTCTTGTTTCGAATCAAACAAAAAAAACAAAAAGTCATATATTTTTCTAACCTTATTCTGACCACATAAAGAAAAATTAATTACCTATCCTAAAATTTCTCTCGCCCACTTTGCCTCCCCTTTTATTTTTTTTCCCAAGTTCTGGGCACAAGATAAAAGACTAAAAAATGAAAAATAAAAAATATACCATGTTGCAACATGTCCTATGCTCACAAGATAAAATAATAATAATATTATTATTATTATTGAACATTACGGTTTGAATATCATAGGTATGAATTTTGAAATCAATCTCTCTTTTTTTTTTCTTAAATAACCCATAACCTATCAGTTTATTGCAGATTTCAACGAACCGCATAATTCATAGATAAATCAGAAAACACGTGACTCACCATTCAATCACACCTCCCGATGAAATCAATCTCTTTTGCTTACAGTTACATAGGAAAGACTACCCATATTTAATCCTTCACAAACTCTGCAGTGTGAGAACCTTCTTCACTTGTAATAGAAGCAGGGCCAGCCAAGGGGTAAGTTTAACAAAACATTGGGCCAGGGTCCGGGCCAAGGCTGAAAAGACAACCAAGTGGACTAAGGGCCTTGGCCAAGGACAACCGAATAATTAGCCAGGCTTGAGCAACACAAAGGCTTGGACCGGGGCTGAATAGAAGTTAATCTAAAGGAGCACAGGTCTTGCAGATTGACAATTTAGGTGCACCATCATAATTAGGATCTTGGGACCACAAAACAACTAAAATGTCGCATAGAGGATTGCATGGACCCACGATGATTTTGCTCTACGAAATTTACTACCTCTTCCCTTCGAAAAGCTTATCGTACTTGTATATTTCCTTTTTCCTCCGAGACTTGTTTTGTTTGAATTCATAAAAAAAGATGATAAATAATAGCATGAGCAGATAAATACTATTGTCTCTATCATATTATTAAGTTCTTATATGGGTTTCCTTATATCCTACAATAGGATAAGGCATGAGATTAAGAGGTCTATTAGCCATATAAAATTGTTACTTCTTTTATTTACAACCACCTCATTCATCCACTTTCATGTTTGCGCACAAGCAATCCCAAACCATCGAATTTACTATACCACCCCTCAATGTGTAATCTCAAGCTGATTACATCGCTAAATTTGCAACTGTGGGATTCGGGGAGGGGGGGAAAAAGGGGACAATCGAATCTCCCCTCCCTTCATAAACCTAGTACCCCAATCAAAGATAGCCCTTTTGCATGAACTTGGGCTTTCCTGGAGGGAAATAGGGTGTTTGGCTACAAGAACAATAATGAATCATGCACTGGAGTTTTCACCAAAGTTTTGCCAAAGATGACAAACTGAAGTAGTTAAACCATCTCATTCTCAATCTACATAAGGTAGGATAGGCTCTATCCTAGCTTTGTGTTCGCGGAAGTACAATCTTGACAATTGACCATCATCTCTGTATGCACCATGTCGTCTTTTAAGATTAGAATTGCATTTTTATCCATAGTGCGAAATGCAAATCATATGCATTAAGCTAATGAGTAAAGATACTGTTTAAAAAAAAAATTGAGTATAAATAGAGTATGAGTAGATCTCTCTTTACCTATTTATCCACCAGATGTTTAAACTTTTTCACTTTTTCAACTATGATAGTTTTTAGAGTGATAAAAAAAAAAAAAAAAAGATAAATTGAGATAAAACATGATTTTAGATTAATTTTAACGTTTGGTTTTTTTTTTCAAACCGCGTTTTTTTTTTTAAGATAAAGAGTAACAAACCGTTAGAATAACTTTTCAAATCCGTTCCAACGGATTCAAAAATCAACACTTAATGTTCTACACAATAGTTCTACTCTCTCTCTCTCGACAATGATAAACCGTTAGAACAATTTTTCAAATTCATTCTAACGGTTTCAAAAAGTTTTTTTAGAGATGCGCAGTACCAAAACTGTTAGAATAATTTTTTCAAATCCATTCTAACATATTTAAAACAATTCGCATAAAATAGCGCCAATTGTACTCATTTAAAAGTTTTCGACTTGAAGAATATGATTGTCAAAAAAATTTACACACTCGGTTAACCTCCTTCCAAATTTTTTATTTTTTTAGCAAAATATTGAAATTTTTTAAAATTAGTAAAAGTGAGAATGTATAAATGTGTAATAAAGAATTTTAATAATTTATAGAGGTTGTTAAAAATTTATTTTGTTTTATTTTATTCATTAGCATTCCTAACGGTGTCTATATATATAAAAGATATACTACGTATGCATGAACAGCGAAAATAAGAGTCTAACATAAAACAAACGTCACTATTCGTCATAAAGTCCCATCACAATGCAAATAAAAAATATCCCCACAGGCATAGATAGGGCACGGGTAGAAATATTATAAATGAGTACTGGGTGACGATAAAGAGAAGTAATCATGTTCATACCTTGCTTGTTGCCGTCCCGACCATGTCCTCAATAAGGCCACTTGATTTTGTATGTTATTAGGCCCTGATTGAGGTTGTCCTACAAAAGAAAACAAAAGACTTTCAATTATAACACCCCTGTCCTGCACACCTTCTGCACGGCTTTCAGGGCCCCAAATCGCACTTATCCTCTGTAAAACCACCACAAAAGATTGATGATATTTATCAATGAATGGCTGTTATTGCTCTGTTCTTTTTCTCTCTCTCTCTCTCTCTCTCTCTTTCTCTCTCTACACTTCATCTCTACCCAGGGTTCTATTAATGTTTATTCCCTTTCTCTGGCCTTTTCTTACTAGAAATGTAAAAAATCTCACTTTGTCAGCGCCAGACCATGAAAATGTGCCCAAAAAACAGGTTCTTGATAAACTTGAATCTAATGAGGAGCAGTTCTGCAAGACAGCAAGATGGGGCAGATAGTTGGCGGTTCTGTGAGGGTACCTCATAAGCATCAAGCATGCATGCCTTGTCATTGTGTAAAACAAATATTGAGATGTACACATTTATACACTTATGTATGTATGTATGTATGTATATATATATATATGTGCATGCATGTGTGTACCACACTAAAAAGGTTAATGCATAAATGTTTGAAGGGTAATGCTACGCACTCGTCTAGGATTGCGAACAAGCTGAGCCAAATAGTATGTTGTTTAAACTTGTTCTGAAAACCTTACTGAGTTTAAAAATACGTTCAAGCATGAATTATTAAACTTTCAAGTTAAGCTTTAATTAAACGGAGCTCAAATAATTTAACTATTTTACACAAATTTTAACTCATCAAGTCAAGCTCGAGCTACAACCTATGTTCAAGCTTGGTTTAATTTCATAACGAGCAAATCTTGAATGAGTTTTAGCGGCCCAAACATGAACCACGCTCGAGTCATTTGATTCATTTAACAGCCCTACAATTGTTGGCTAATCACTTTGTGTGAACAGATGAAGGGCTCATGGGCCGATGCAAGTGAGCACCTCGTACTGGGAAGTAAAAGACAAATACTCTTTAGGGAATCAGTGATTCACCCAAGGGATGAGAGGAAGAACAAACCCACCAAGAGAAAGAAATATGGTATTCTAGAGAGAGCAACTCCTAAGGATTGGTGAATGTTCAATGTCCTAGAGTAAATAGGAGAGTCTAGCGAGTGTGTTTATCGTGTTTGTCCGAGGCTGTTGGAGTAAGTCAAGGCTAGGTCAACGGCTCATATGCTAAGGAGAGAATGTTCAGTAGGGTCAATCGTGGCAAAGCGGCTCGACAAAGCCACCTTGCTAGTCTAAGATTCTTGCTAGTGAGATGACTAGCTAGAAGGTGGGACGCAATTCGCATAGTTGTTAGTTATGGGCATTAAATGCTCAGTAATTAGTTGTCACTCTCCCTCTTAGGTGGCCAATGTTGCCAAGGTGCAGTCTCTCGAGGGGGAGCAGTCAATCAGATTGGCGAGCCCTTACTCTTGCCTCATTTCCACTAACCACGAGTGATCCCGAGCAAGTTTGTCAAAAAGGGGTGTCCTTTGGACCTAGGTGCTTTCTCATATAGGAGGACGAGGCAGGGTGTCTCGCCCGAGGGGCGAGGACGCAAATGGTTGTCGTGGCGCTCAAAATGTTCTTGACAAGTGGAGTGAAGTAGGGTTACCCTTAGAGTTGTTGCTCTTTGAGTGGCTCGGTTATGCGAGACACACTTCGCCCCATCTCTGAGTCAGTTTGAGAGGCCAGGGCAAAATTCAGGCGTCACTTCACAAAGCTGACACGTGCGTGGGAGAGATCATTCCATGTGAGTGGCACTTATGGGTGCCTAGACACTTCAAAACAATAAACCCACGAAGGTATGCTTTAATTACATTGTTATAACAATCATTCTGATTCCACTTTCTAATTATATTTTTCTAGTCCAATAGCATTTTCCACGTTTGAATGAAGCCTAGCAGACAATGCCAGCCATCATATCATGAATGCTAAACTAAATTATCCAACAATTCGGCCCAGCTAGGCATTCCCCCTAAAAAAGAGTCCTCCTTTATGGAAAATTAAGGATACCCACAAAACACATTCACAGGCTTTGTTATGGATTCCTTCACAATCAAAACAATTATAGCAGCATTCATGAACAAACTTGCCAAAATAACCTTCAACCCCAGTACGAAATTTGTAACTAGGCCTGCCAACAGTCCCAGTCTAGAGGGGATCCGACAAATCTAGACCCAAACCCGAAAGCAAGAGATCCAGACCCAATCCAGATCCATTAAGCCCATATCCCAAACCCAAGTGGCTGTTAATTGGGTACACGATCACACAAACTTATCATAACAAAAGGGATGAAATGAAGACATCATCATTCAATAGATATGAGAATTATAGAGATTTGACAATAATGGTATACATACATAGCACACATTAGCAAATATGGAAAATTAGTATCAACCCATTGAAAACTTCATTGCAGAACAGTGAAACACAAAACTTATTAATTCATAAATTCAACATTGTTCACCAAAAATAAAAAAAAAATACAACAGTAGCAAACACTGGCAATTAAGAAAGGGCATCACAAACTGGAACCCACTAGTTCATTTGAAAACGCATTAATGAAGAATTAGATAATGGGAAAAATGCAATCAACCCAAAATTTCTACGAACAGAGTGATGAAGATCCTCACTCCACTGCCTTTTTTTTTTCTCTCTCTCTCAAAACAGAGCCTCTTCTCAACCTGTCAACAAGAGCTAACAGGCCCTCAGTATATTCGACAACTGATCAAGAAATTACGCTGACCAGAAATGAAGAAGGTGACTTACAAGTCGACGACGGTGAACAAAGCAACGGCAAGGAAACATCGTCAATGAGAGAACAGAGAACGATAGAAAAGTGAGATTGCAATAGTTTTAGGGTTACAAACCTAAAGGCTGAAGTGAAATCCAAAGATATTCAAGTTTGATGGATCTGTTGGGTCAATCTGAATCTAGTCCAACAATAATCGAATCTCGCAGACCCAGGTTGTTTATCGATCTTCAGATTGGATCTGCCAAGTCTTGTCGGTTACTACGGATAGGATCTGTCAGGTCTTGTCCGTTGCTACGGATTGGAGTCCATTCTTTCAAAAGTGATAGTTTAATCTTTCATGAAGTGCTTCTTTAGGAGTTAAAACTTCCATGAAATGCGTTAAGGCACAGCAATTGAGTGGATATCTAGGGATAAAGCACCGTTTCAGTGTGGGCCGCAAGACAAATACCAAATCGAGGCAAACTTTGAATACTAGATATGATCTCAAAAGTTCGGGTCAAACACCATCTGTTGACAGGCTTATTTGTAATAATTGGTCTCCACATTGAAGTTAAATTTATAACCCAAAGCCGTATCAAATGGAATAATGAGCAATTACCGAAAAGTCTACTTTTGGCAAGCTTAGTATTATAAAAGATAAATGTCAGTTACGGTGGCACTAACTGTATGAAAGAGAGAGTGGATATAAGTAGCACTAACTGTAAGAAAGAATGAGTGGATAGAAGGGATAAAGAAGGCAAAGATTACATGGACTAATATTGTGAAGAAATGTCTAGTTTCATATAACCTCGAAGAAAATATAACTCATGACATTAATGAATTGAGGAAAAAGGTTCATGTAGCCGATCACAACTCGATTGGGATTATAAATGATTTGTTAAGTTGAGTTAGGAACCACTAAAACGATGATCGCTTTTAGGTATTAAAATGTAATGTAAGAGTGGTGAGAGGCATTTCAATTGATGATTAAAACAAAGGAAGTGAACTACAACAATTAATAGGCCAAATGGCTGAAGATAACACTCTTACTTATGTATCTACTTCTCACATTTAGACAAGAATTATATTCAGCAAAATTAATCAACAACAGAAGTTTCTATAGTGTCTTTCTTTGCACATATAAACAGAACAAAACTTTGCAAGCATCATGATTCGTAACCATCAAGTACTACTAACAAATCCTAAGATAGCAAAGAGAACAAAACAAATATTATCCACATGTTTTCTCCAGATCTACTACTTTGGCAGGAAGAACATGCATGATATTTCAATAAAAACTCCCTCTCATGGAAAGTTCGATGTCGATCACCAACGACACCATCACTGACAAGTGGACACCATCCACAACAGACACTGCAGCACACAGACAGATTGTATATTCTAGGTGAAACAACATTTCCTTCATAAGCTGAGTATGGGCATATTTTTGTTTGTGTGTGCGCGCGCGCGCGCATTTTTTTTTTTTTTTTTTTCTCTGGGTGTGGGATGGGGGAATAAAAGATTCAGAAATAACTCTTTGAACAGCTCATTCTACAACTAGGTTCACAAGTTAAAGAGCATTTATTATTTTGCAATTCAGTGAAGCCCTTAGAAAATATAGCAAGCAGAATTGGGGACAAAATCGACTTGTAATTGTTGGCCCAGCTAAATAATTGTACAATCAATTATACTTGGACTGAAAGAAGAGATTAAAATCCTATCTATTGGGAATAAAAGCATCTATAAATTACCTAAAGAGGGAAATTGAAATAGTACATGCTTTTTTATCAGTATATCAAGGGGCTAGGTTGCTTACCAGAAAGACAACCTTGCAACCATCAGCACATTACTACTCGTTAAAATGGATAGCACCAACTTTCCAAACAATGTAAGTTGTACCAAACATCAAAGTGCTGATAAGAACAAAGGAAAGGGCAATGACAAACACATCAACACCCCCTGGAAACTCGAAAGTCAGGCCCTGCTTTGGCATCCCTCGTTTGCTGTCATCAAACAAGTTTGTAGGGGCTTCAGGAAGTCGAGATTTCTTTTTCCCTTTATCACTTTCTCTCAGAGCCTCCAAAACTTTGCTGCCAAGTTCGGATTTAGATGCCTTTGATTCCGTGTAACGGCTGAGAACACGGGCTGCCCTTAGTTTCTCTCTTGCTGTTAATGGCGACCTTTTCAGGCCAGATTTTACATTGATTGATGACTCATCCTGTTTCAGATTTGAGGAAACTACAGATCCATTCAAATCCACACGACTCTGAGGCCCTGACTCAGTTTCAGCAGTAGCTTTAAACTGACTATTTCTTATTGAAGAGTCCAAGGATGGAAGAGTCCCCGCTGAAGAGCGATCGTCAGAATCTGAATTTTCAGCATTCCCATAATCCTTATCACTGGTGTCTGTTTCAACACTACCGCCATTGGCAACTAAAGGGCATAATCCTAATTTCTTGTCCTTCAGAAATCTTCTTAATCCAACTATCCCTGAAGGAGATGCAAAATGATTGGCCTTTGCTAAGGAAGCTCCAATACCATGTCGTGGGACATGCAAATACTTGGCCTGAAACATTCAATAGAAAGATACTTTGTGTAAAAATTCTAATGTAACTGGAGTCAGTAATATAATTCAGCGCACATACAATAAAGAGACCACGTGCAACTATGAAATGATATACCTTGTGTGCTCCATCCACTCCTAATTTTAATTACATAATATATAAATATGTAATTTCAAAGGCAATACATATTAAATTCATTGTTGGAACTCAATTATGAAATGGTATCTTGCATTGTTACATCTGCTATCACTGCATAGTGCATATGGTTCCATGTTCTCTACAATATCAACAATATTATTTAAACATAAAAATAGATGCAACAAGGTGGATTTTAAGTGCCAGTGCGCATAAATGGGCTTGGAGGTTTCCTGTGGAGAGAGAGCTACCCCATATCAAGGTCCAGGGACGAAGCTAGGGGTTTTAGGGGTGACCATGGCTCCCCCTAAGTATTGGAAAATGTCACCCTTATATATGAATTTTTGACTAAAAACAATTTATACTATGGTTCGGCCCCCTTAAAATTTTAAAAAATGGTTGATCTTAGTCCGAAAACACCACCAATAGTAAATATAAATTTTTGGGTCAAACAAATTTATGTTGTGGACTAGTATTCCTAAAATCTAAATATTTTTTCTTAATTGTTATATATAATCTAAAAATTGGAAGGTCAACTAATTATACTATCTATACATATATATTAATTCAATTTTTATTTACTAAATATAATTTATAATATCAGTTACAATTTTTTTGGCCTCCCGATTCAAAATCCTGGCTTCATCCCTATCTAGGTCATACCAATAGACCCAGAAAAGATTAAGAATTGTTACATGAAGGGAGACACGTACGGTTTATCCCATATCTAGCTCATGCCACTAGACCCAAAAAAGATGAAGACTATTAACTCAATTATCAAGGCTTTAGTTTTGAAATACAAATAAAATGTGTTTCAAGGGTGAATACTTTGTTCTTTAATTAGTATACGGAAAAACTTGAAAGCTGGTCCCTTCAACCCACACACAAATCATAGAAGCAAAAGACAACAGAGGTTTAAAGTGCAAATCTTCAAATAGTATGGAACCAGCAGTTTTAAGTTTTAAGCTCAAAAACACTAAATTGAACGTTTGCACTTCAGAGAGGAAAACCATCCGATGAAATTGAGGATATCTGTATCCCCGTCTCAGCAAAGGAATGGCACAACGGCCCATTCCCATTTCCAGTGTACACTGGCAAAATTTTGAAAATGAACTAAACTGTTCTTGACAATCTGAATTAAGGACATTTCATCATCCGTTGTGATTATAATGCTAAAAAACTATAGCAAACAAAGCAGTTGATTTAAGCTTCACCAGAAAACAGTGAAATCATTCATGGCATATTCTAGAACATAAGTGTATTGACATGAGTACATTTTTAAGTTACTGGTTGCATCTAAGATATCATTCTGTGAGAAGACGAGTTAAGCTAATAGCATAGAAGCGCAACAATTTTGCTGAGAACTGGATATCAGCAATGGCCAATTTGCTCCTTGTTAACCAAAAAAAAAAAAAGTGTCAAAACGTCTTCATAATTTCGAATTATTTAGAGGAACGAAGGTTCACAGAATCAATTTTCATATGTGTCTCTTTCTGCACTTTGTTTTCTCCACTTAAGGTTATAGTTTAGACTCAAAATCAACCTACTATTTCTTTATGCAATTAAATTGTATCGAACTAGTTGAGCAGAGGTGAATTAATTTAATTTCCGAAATGCAAATGACTCAAATTCAAATTTCATCAAATGTGGAAACAAATAAAATATAAAAAAATTCACAACCTCATTTCCAGTGTTCAAGTTTCATGAAAGATTTGCTGGGTGTTTTCTTTAGAACTTTGTCAAATTGACCGGATGGATGCGGGAGACTAAATAACTAGTACATGATGAAAAAGACTACAGCTTCTTAAAGAAAACGCGGGGCAGAAAAAAAAAAAGGGAGAGAGAGAGAGGGGGGGGGAATTTTGAAATATTTAAGTTTAATTAGGCCATGTTTTCATTGCAAATGATTTGTCCATAGGCCAACAAGGGCAATTTGGTCTACCCGGCATACCAGAGGACGACAAGGTTTTCAAAGTTTCTTTTTTTTTTTTTTTCTTTTTTTTAAAAAAATAATAAAAAAAGGGACAAGGGTTTCAAAGTTGCTATAAGGCATTGGAGTCAAAAAATTCTGATTCACATGAATTGCATCACAATTGATTAAAGTTCTCAATCATCAATTCACACTGATAGTTAATCAACAAATTTGCTAGAGGATGAAACAACCAACATATTGAATTAATGCAACAAGAACTACGATTTACAAAGATACCAAGATTTCAGAATTACATATGAGCTCCTTAACTGGATTCATCCACTTAAAAAGTTCATCACTAACTCTGAGCTAAGTAGATATTTGTGAGCTTCCAATAAGATATTGTATGATATATTCCCATACATATAGATTGTTCTGTGTTTGAAACCCTCATAAAATCCAATTTTTGACTCAAAACTTGAGAGCACATATCTATCAGAACAACCAATGAAACGATTGAAGAGAACCCAAAAATAATAATAATAATAAATCGGAAATGTGAAAAAGCAAACAAAATGATAAAGACAGAGAGAGAGAGAGAGAGAGAGAGAGACCGTCGGAGAGTTGAAGACGACAACTGAATTCATAGAAACAGCCATAGTTTCGAGTCACCTAAGGCCCAACCATTCAGGAATATGAGCGAGAGAGAGGGTTGAGATTGTGAAAGTAAGGCGAATAGCCAGTTTGGGAGGCGTTATCTTACTAATAAATTTCTTAGAACCAAACTGGTTCCATGGTCTAGCGGTTAGGACATTGGACTCTGAATCCAGTAACCCGAGTTCAAATCTCGGTGGAACCTTTTTTTGTCTGTTTATTTGACCTTTTTTTTTTTCCAGTAGCTAGCAATTTTTGTGACTGAAAAATAAAAAAAAATTAATTTTTTTAGTAACTAATTTTTAAAATTTTTTTTAATTTAATGCTTTTATCCTTCATAATTAAAAAATTTAAAATGTAAAAAAAAATTATCATTTTAAAAAAGATAAAA
Source organism: Vitellaria paradoxa (assembly GCA_019916065.1). Lineage (NCBI taxonomy): Eukaryota > Viridiplantae > Streptophyta > Magnoliopsida > Ericales > Sapotaceae > Vitellaria > Vitellaria paradoxa. Next base: position 36,756,769 of record CM034242.1, on the reverse strand, counting down.
AAATGAATAACCAGAAACTAATTTTTAACTAGTATTACTAAACTAGAGTTTAAAGTCATAACAACAAAAAAACAGTAGCCACGACTGTAGCAAAAAAATAGAAAGGTTTTTGGAGGCCGGTCACTATTTATGGATTAATAAGGATTTAAGTTATACCCAAAAAATTTATTTGTGAATAAGTCACACTTGTAACAAAAAGACAAAAAATGACATCACGCATTTTTCACTACATTTCAAAACTGTCACTTTTATCTGAAAATAGTGCACACTTCACTCATAACTTCCACGACTATCCATCTTCTTTGCAAAGTAAGCAAAATCAATTTTTGGAAACAAAATCAAAACTGTTTGGGAAAAACCTAATTCCACGACTTTCCATCTTTTTACAAAGCAAGCAAAATCAATTTTTGAAAACAAAATCAAAACTGTTTAGGAAAAACAGTATCGCATAAGAAACAGTACCACATAATAAAACAGTACCGCATAAAAATAGTATCGCATAAAAAATAGTACCACATAATAAAACAGTACCGCATAAAAAATAATATCGCATAATAAAACAGTACTGCATAATAAAATAGTACCGCATAATAAAATAGTACCGCATAAAAACAATACCTCATTAAAACGGCACCATTCTTTGTATATGGTATTATTTTTTGTGTTTAATGGTGGTCTTTGAATACTAGATACATTTGATACTGTGTTTATACGATGATACATTTTACTAGAAACAGTACCACATAGCACAGTACCTTATAATAAAATAGTACCACAAAAAAAACAGTACCACATAATAAAACAGCATCGCATAAAAATAGTACATCATTAAAACAGCACCATTCTTTGTATGTGGTACTTCTTTTTGTGTTTAATGGTAGTCTTTGAATACTAGATACATTTGGTACTGTATTTATACGATAATACATCTTACTAGAAACAGTACCACATAATAAAACAGCACCGCATAAAAAATAGTACCGCATAAAAACAGTACCATATGTATGTGATACTTCTGGCTAAAATTCAACAAAAAAATTATGAACATTAACATACCATTATTCGCATCCTTACCAATAGCTATTTATGGCCTTTTAATCAATTTTTATCTCACTATATGCTTGTTCAAATAAAAAATATACCATATATCTTCACACGATTTCTAAGGAATGTAACAAAAATAGGAAAACGTGATTCACGGTTACCATAATTTCTGATAACTTCGTCTCAGTTAATTATAGAAACAAATGGCATTTGAGTCATATTATAAATTATATTTAAAAAAAAACTCGTAGGACCCACTCAAAAGTGTGACTGAAACACAAAATTTTCTACATTAATGTGACTTAAAAGCAATATTTTTTTTTTGTATGACTAATAGCCTTAAAAGATTACAAAGTATAACTTAAATATAATTTTCTAAAAAATAAAAATAAAAATAAATCCCCCATAGTATAGATCCAGGAAGATTGGCAACTGAGTACGGGATATAGATTCCCATACTGCCTTTTTTTTTTTTTTTTTTTGACAAATCTGAACGAGCAGTAGTGGAGCTGTCGAGAAATGGATCTAGACTTTTTCCTACTATTTATTTTTGTTTAACATTAATTCTCAATAAAATAGAAAAATAATGAGTGAGTTGTTTATTTCGTTTATTATTAATTCTCAATGAGTGAGAGAAAAAATGGAATGAAGTAAAGAAATTGATTATAATCAAATAAAATCAAGTAAAATATTAGTTGTTCAAGTTTAATTTGAAAATTTTATTAAATTTCAAATTTTGTCAAGTTCAATTTGTAAATATTTTTAGTTAGTTTTAAATAAATATTAAAACGAAGCTCTAGTAACTTGATTTTACATAATATTTAAGTTAAGTTTATAGAGTCAAATTTAAGGGAAGCTCAATAATTACTGAGTTTCAAAATTTATTTAAATTTTAACTTAGGTTCAGAACAAACAAATTCAAACACATTTTTAACGAAAACACAAGTAGTTGATTTCATTTTTCAGATTTTGCCTCTTGTTGAATTACCAAAATACTTGTCAGTATATGAATTTTGAAATTAAATCTTGATATTGTAATCTATTTTCTCGTCTTACTTGAATTTAAGTCAATCTCTATCAAATTGGATAAGCATATATCATATCTAGTTTCACTAAGAAATTTCAAATTCGAGTTTAGGTTTAGATGGATAAAGGTATTCAAATCAAATCAAATTTTTAACCGATTGAGTACAAGTATATTTAAATTTGAATTTGTTAAATAATGAGTTTTAATTGAATAAAGAAGTCTAAATATTATATTCATACTCGTAATTAAACTTGAATTTGAACTAGAACTATGTCTAAATCTAATTTATTGTCAGGCCTACCCAAATGATAATTACATATTATTCGAGATTGGACGTTCCCAAGTTCTTTTACTCCATTCAAAAAGTCTTTTCCGCCGGATGACTCATAGGAGGTGAGAAGAGCCCTTATTTCGTTCCACACAATGTACTACTATCGGCCCTACCAGGCAACAGCTACCCGAAGGCAGGCTAATGACTGGAGTGAAGTCATAACAAGGTAGCCTAAGGGGTTGGATTGAATCCCCACCTCCATTCTTGAGATTGATTCCAATTTGTGAATAATAAACTAGATTATACATGAATGGGGGTGTTTGGATCCCAAAAACATAAAAAAAAATAAATTTTACTAATTTTTTTAATTTTTTTCCGATCAAATTTCACCACGTGTTACTTTTACGCCAGTTTTAACTTTTTTTTTTTTTTTAACAAACCAAATAGCACCGAAATCACTTTATTTTTTGCGGTGTAAAGTTCACTCAAGAAAACATATAGAAGTGATGTTTAAGATCTCCATGACAATGTCTTTTTTCTTGGTTAAATTAAAGAACTTCAAAAATTGAAAAATTGATATATACATAAAATGGGAAAAAATCTTAGAGAAAAGAAAACTTTTGAACTAAAAATTTCACTTTTTTTAAAATTCTAAACCTATATACTTTAGTATGATAAAAATTCAATTATTTAGAATTTCAAATTTCCCATTCATTAAATAAAAATTTTTAATTCAAAAGTTTATTTTTTTAGAATTTTTTATATAAAATGTAATACTCAATATTTATTTTAATCGTTTATGTGTTATTTTTGGCAAATAAAATATTTAAACTGAGGTTGGGTCTATTTAGTTGTATTTATTTTATTTTTCCTACGCTGGGTTTGGCTCAAAGTGATCTTCGGTTAGACAATTGAGACAAGGGCCGAGTCTTTTTCTTTCTTTTCTTTCTTTTATTTTCTTTCTTTTATTTTTTCTCTTTCCCATAGGTCTTAGCCATTCTATAGAGAGAGAGAGAGTAGAGAAAGAAAGTGTGCTCTAGGAAGGAAGCCGACAAATTGAGGTAATATTCGACATCGTGAATCTTGTGGTAATGTCTATTTTCCATGTTTCTGATTGAGATGGGAGAAATCAACGCCGGAAGTTCAAAAGCAAAAAACTAAAATCTTCTCATTTCTTTTTTTCTCTTTAGATTCAAGGCAAGTAAGACTTATATTTCTATTCTAGATGTTGTTAGGAAGATTTTGATATGTTATATGCTTAAATTTGGTTGAGTACTGAGAGATTTGTGTTGATATCTATACGTGTATATATAGATGTGTATATATGTGCATATTCATGTTGAAAATCTTATATTCCCTTGAGTTATTCTTGAATTTAATGTTATAGAAACGTGTTATTGAAGTGTTTAAATGTTTATATACAATTGACTGTTGAGTTTAAGGCTTGGATGCGTGATTTAGGAGTGTTTTAGAGTTGAGGTTTTATTGAAAACGAACCCAGAAATCGAGTGCTGGGTGCTGGTGTCCAGACGACAAATCTAGCATCGGGATGCCGCTTGGCAATAAGGGTGGATGTTGGCATTTGATGCTAACGTTCGAATGGCAAATCTTGACATTGGGACGCTGTTGGACAAAATGTCCAAAAATGTTAAGTTTTGATTTCAAAATTAGGAATGTCAACGGGGCGGGTATGGGACGGATATGACCTTTCCCATCCCCATCCCCGTTTACCAATACCTTACCCGTCCTCGTGCCCATCCCCATTTCGGAGAAAAAAATTTTTTCCATACCCGTCCCCAAGAGGTACTGAATTCCTTGTCCCCGTTTCCCTAATAAGTATACTAACTATTATGAATTATATGTTATATGTATAAAATAAATATTAAAATTATTATAAATATTATATATATTAAATAAAATATATATTACATATATAATATTATATATATTAAATAAAAATATATATTACATATATAATATTATATATATTAAATAAAAATATATATTGCATATATATACTAAATAAAAATTAAAAATATATATACAAATCTTTGACTTTGACTGATATACTTAACTAAAGAGGAAGAGGCCTTTATTTATAATTTCACAAGACCTCCACTTATTTATAATCTCACAAAGAAATAGAGGTCTTGTGAGAAACCGATGTGGGACTTCTAAAGGAGGGACCACACCAACAAAATTAATAAATACGCGAGGTGGGGACTATCGTACCCGTCCCTATCTCCATACCCGTTCGGGTAACATTTCAAATCTCTGTACCCATCCCCGTCCTCGCTACTAACATCCCATACCCTCCCCGAACAGGGCGGATGAAACGGGTACCTACCGAATACGGGTATATTTGACATCCCTATTCAAATCAAAACTCAAGTTTTGATTTCAAAACTCCTGTTTTGTGCCCAAACCATTCATGGTTGATTTTTAAATATTAAATGAATCTTAAATTATCATCAAGCCTAATGGGAATACATTCTTATATTAAGAATATATTTATTTATATGATTAAGTATATTATGTGCATAGGACTGGGGTTACATCATCCAGTTTGATGTTATAATTCCTGATTGGCCAAGCATGCGACATTGATATTTCAATGTGCCGAGGCATAAGTCGTGTAGATGAATGGGATCCTTAATTTTGAGAAAATTAATAAAATGAAATTTTGAAAATATCATATGATCCCTAGTCGATATATGTGACCAGAGCTTAGTCATTTGGAGTTAGGACATTAATTATAAGATATGATTATCAGATTTTCTCCAGACTGCAACTAGACCTGCTTAAGTTAAGCAGATACCTGACTAGGAGTGTAACACGGTTCCTTTATAAAGGGCCAAGGAGTGTAACACGATTCTCTTGAATTTTATACCCGTGGACGTGTAACATGATTCCTTACCCGTAATTATATATATTTAGATTATCGTTTGCCGTAAGCATGAACGATGTTGTTGGTGGTCTCACGTACTTTGCTAAATGTCACCCGTTCCAAGATAAAGGTGGGGGTAATTGAAGATTAGAGATGTATTGGCCATTGCATTGCATTACACTTGCATTGTTATGTCATATTTTCTTGTAGATATTGGTGTGAGTTATATTATATGTTTTATTACTGTTCACTCGCGCACACTAGCGCATCCTACCTACTGGACCAGTTTACTCATTCCATCCATAATACAGGTGATCTAGCGAGATCAGAGAGTAGCCACCGAGAGCTGAGTTAAGATTAATGGATTGACTTATCATGTTATATTATTTGACTTGTTAGATTATTGTATTTTATCTGTGTGACTCAGGGTGTGAGTCCCAGACTTATTTACATTTGAGATTGCATTATGAATATGTTATGATGGTTATGTAAGTTTTGAATTATGTCACTATGGCGTAATACTAGATTTATTATTATGATATTTCTATTATTCTATATGGGAGATATTAGATATTCTGATTGTTATTATTATATCATAACTTAAATTTGAAACAGATTTTTATTTGTTTTAATTAATTTTTATATTCTTGTACTGTCTATCTTGAACAATTAAATTAGGAGCATGACGTAAAATTACCAACAAAATTGTAAGAAATAGTTTTGAAAATTGTGAATAAAGCGAAGATGGGAGAACGTGAACCATAAAATACACTCTCTTCCATCTGCAAATTTTGACCGTTACAAACAAAAGTAAGATACAAGAACCGATTTAATTTGTTTTTTTTTTCTCTTCTCTTTTTTTTTTTTTTTTTTTTTTTGGTGGCAGTTAGTGGAATTAAAAATTAAAAGCAAACTATTCTAAGAAAAAATATTTAATAAAATACTGTTAACGTAAATGTATTTTAGAATTTGCATTTTTAAATTTTTAAAAACACACTGATAAAACGTTAATTTTTTTTTAAACAATTATTCTTATAATTGCAATCAAATCCAAATATCGTCAAGAGATGTCAAATCTGAATTCAGAGATAATATCAATTGTCATATTGACTCGTGACATTCGCCTTGTGAACTGTTAAATAAAAACCAAACGACTCACAACAAATTGAAAACTCGTCAGATTAAAATTGAACAGTTCACAACAAAAATAAATTAAAATTTTTCAATTTAAAACGATTTCATGTACAAATAGTTATGGCAGGAGTATTACAGTTGCGTAAGCTCCCAGCCCAAGTCCGAGGCAACTACACACTGCGCGTTTTTTGAGATGAAATTTCCAATATCTGTAAAGAAGTCAAAATGTTTTCTCAATGATATTTTTAAAGAGAGAGAGCGAGAACATAGGATGAAAGCGAATTTTAAGACAAACTCAAAACGCATAATCAATTCGCATTTTCTTAGCTGAAATTTTTGAAAGTAAACGGATTTTTATTAACTTTTCGTTAAAAATATTACCCTCTTCATATTAATTTGATTTTAAAATAAAAAATTAATTGGATTTGATAAATAAAATTTCATAGTTAGAGCATATATTTGAATTTAACAATTGAAATGATTTGATTTAGAAATCTTAACCATGTTAAATAAAAATAAAAAAAAATAAATTCTAATTACATTATTTTATTTGGGTTAGATTTCAAATTATATAAAAATACCAAAATTTTAGTTATGAAATGTAATTAAATCCAACTCAAAAATTTGATTTTAATTCTAAACATAATAGCTGCTAAAAATTCTTATCAAATGAAATTAAATACAATCAAATTCACCATTCCAAACAGAGTGTAATAGTATTTTGCTAAATTTTTGTTTTCCTTGAAAAACTCTCACTCAAATTTTTACCCCATTAGCAGCCCCAAAAAAATAACATGGGCAGGAATTCTAGGATCTTTCAAGCCACTGCACATATCTCGCTGCTAATTTTACAATCACCTTGGAATTCTTTCCTCCCTTCATAGCTGGTAGGTATGTTAAAAAATACCAGCATGTGAAACTCTGTAGTTCCTTGCTGTTTTCAGCACACATGAAAGATCCATTAACGTAAAAACCAGGCAAGACTGATCACGAGGACAGACCATTTTATTTATGTAACAAGTATTCAACAACAACAACCAACAACAACAAATCGACAATAGAAAAAGATTCCAAGGCCAAGCAAAGCATTTCATAATAAAAAATGCTATCCTACTGAATCATATATATACATACATACATACATATAATCAAAATGATATGACAACAATGGTAGCATTATAAATATAATATACTTCTATGGGTTATTGACCCTTAAAAAATTGCCACTAGCTGTAAATAAAATAGGAAAGCAACCGCAAGCATCATATTGACCCTGATCTTTAGAAAATGTAAATTATCATGATGTTGTGACTAGTCTTTTTAGTACAAATACAAGATAAAATCCTCTAGTTGCGGCCTACCAGCTGCAAAAAAAATGCCCTCTGCTACCGAAAGAATATTACAAAGGAATATATATCCACAACCCTAAAAACCCACAAACAAAAACTAGACATTATTTTTCCAAACTAGACCTTCATTGCCATGATGAAACTTCTTTCAAAAATAAAGAAACTGGGGCGAAAGATTGAAAGATGACAAACCAAAGAACAATCGGAAAAAACCGAACTGCTAATTTCCCCTCCCAGCATGAAGCCACTACCATCCACAGCAAATTTCACCCAAAATCAATAGGAGCCCATTGGTGGCATACCATACGCTGGCATTGGAGGCATACCCATTCCGCCCATTGGGGGTGGCGGCGGAGCAAAACCCCCACCCATGCTACCTCCTCCCCCCATACCTGGCATGGGGGGTGCAGGCAAAGCAAGAGGTAGCAACTGAGCATACATATTCTGCAACAAATAATGCATAAAATCAATTAGCTTTTATTAGCTTTACCAACAATGAGAGTAGATAAATAAAATGGGGATTGAAGAAAGAACTACTGAAAAAATAATATATTTATTTTTATATAACATAAAGATGAATGAAAACTGCATGAAATTAGAATTGAAATACTCAAAGCAAAACCTGCTGTGCTATAATATCCTTCTCCTCCTTCTCTTTCGCTTTAACTTCACTGAGAGATTCGAGTTTATCCTTGATGAGCTCATCAACCTTGCCCGTGTACTCACGGATAAACTGCATTTAAAAAAAAAAAAAATGAAAAGGTAAAGAAGTTACCTGAATTATGCAATAAGATCTTAACAGGCCAAACCAGCTCCCCTAAATCACAATATGCAGTAGCAGCTTGAAAGCTTTGAGGTAGCACAAAAGACTAAGCCACATCGGCAGTGTTTGTTTGGGGGATTTAGGAAAGGGATTGGATTTCCCATCCCGAGGGACCCACAAATCCAGTGTTTAATAACAACAAAAAGAAAGTGGATGAGCAATCCCTTCGGATTGCTAATCCCCCAAAATGGGATATATACCATCCCATGGGAGGTGTGGTATTATTTATACACCAACCTCAGATTTGCTTCCCACCAAAATTTTAGGTCCAAAATTATTTTCTATCACATCTCATGTCAAATCACATTTGTTATTACACTTTATATCCCATCATCCAAACACCAAAAAAATAATACCATATAAAAAATTAATCCCATGTTATATCCAATCCCATATATTATCCCATAGTATTTACTTAAACCAGATCATCCAGTCCTTCCAATCAAAAATACCATCGAGGAGGGGACAATTTGGCTAATTCATTCCTTTAAAACATGACAACGACGAGGGAAGAAACAAACATATCACCTGCAACAGATACGGGAAGGCAAAGTCAATCATATTGTTCATCCAGGCAAGTTCGAGAGCCACATCTGGGCGGATTAAATCATAACAAACGAAGAGGCACGATGCAAAGCATTCCTTCTTTCCCTGCAAAAGCACATCAACAGTTAACACAAAAATTTCAGCAATTCAATAAGTCTTCCAAGTCAACAGAGTAGCTCATTAAAACAAGAAATTTTATGAGGACATGGAAGTCCATGGTTTACAACAGCTGGTCAAACTAACAATCTGTAAATATAGCAGCACTAATCCACCATAAAGTTGAAAAAAGAAACCCAATAATAATGCCAGTTCCTGTAATGCAAGAAAAGGACTACCGAATAAGGTCTACCAAAAACAATAGAGCAAGAGACAGATGAGAATAATACAAAGGGTGGCATTATTGCTGAGACATGAAAAAGGTGGAATAATAATTCCCTGCATGCAGTGGAGAAACAGCACTGGTTGATATATATAGTGCAAGAATCACAGGAGAATTAATTTATTAGAAGCAAGAATGCCTAACCAACAATAGGAGTTCCAAAAAGAGCTAGAATTTTCATCAGGAAAAACATTTGCAGAACATGTCTTTTAAATCTTCATTATACTAAATCATACTCAACGCTTCAACTTTCAGTTGCATAGAAAAGGTTACTTTCCCATTTTCTCTACTTTCCTTCTCCACTAAGTTACTCAAGGAAAATTACTCACAATAAGAAATCTTGTCACATTTAACCAAAAAAGCGCACAACAAAAACAAGTAGTCATAGTCAAAGTTCGGGTCCAACTCATGAATTCTGGAGTTCAAAAGAAAAAACAAAAACAAATTGACCCCAATGCAAGGAACCCATTTTTTAAAAAGATCCAGTGTTAAAAATGGATTTCGCATTTTATTGTCAAAATAGGCTTCAATTTTAAAGGAAAGC